>JALAZF010000617.1:1200000-2400000 GCA_022829125.1 Lathyrus tuberosus | reverse complement strand
AGGCAAATTCCTCTCCGTCCATGGTTGCAAGTCTCAAGGCGCCGCCTGAGAAAGCTTTCGTGACCACATAGGGGCCATCATAATTTGGGGTCCATTTGCCCCGAGAATCAGTGAGAAATGATTGTATCTTCTTGAGCACAAGGTCTCCTTTCCTGAAGACACGAGGTCGGACCTTTTTGTCAAACGCCCTCTTCATTCTCTGTTGATACAACTGACCGTGGCATAGTGCCGTTATTCTCTTTTCTTCGATCAAGTTCAGTTCGTCGTGTCGACTTTGACACCATTCAGCTTCGGTGAGCTTAGCTTCCATCAATACCCGGATTGATGGGATCTCTACTTCTATGGGGAGCACTGCTTCCATGCCATATACTAGAGAGAAAGGGGTTGCCCCTGTTGAAGTACGGATAGATGTGCGATAACCATGAAGAGCAAAGGGTAGCATCTCGTGCCAATCTTTATAGGTTACAACCATCTTTTGAACGATCTTCTTGATGTTCTTGTTAGCCGCTTCTACCGCTCCGTTCATCTTGGGTCGGTAGGGAGATGAGTTATGGTGTTCGATCTTGAACTCTGCGCACAACTCCTTCATCATCTTATTGTTCAAGTTAGATCCATTATCAGTAATGATCTCGCTTGGAACACCATAACGGCAGATGATATTGTTTTTGATAAATCGGACCACCACTTGTCAAGTTACATTAGCGAATGACGCTACTTCGACCCACTTGGTGAAGTAGTCAATGGCTACCAGGATGAACCGATGTCCGTTTGAAGCCTTGGGCTCAATCAAGCCAATCATGTCGATTCCCCATATGGAAAAAGGCCACGGGGAAGAGAGAACTTTGAGATGTGATGGCGGTACATGAATTTTGTCGGAGTATATCTGACACTTGTGACACCTCCTCATGTACTTATAGCAGTCGGATTCCATGGTCAACCAGTAATACCCTGCTCTCAAAATTTTTCTCGCCATTGTGTGTCCGTTGGCATGAGTGCCAAAGGATCCTTCATGAATTTCTTTCATAAGCATGTCTGCTTCTGGTCTGTCAACGCATCGGAGCAAGACCATGTCAAAATTTCTCTTATAAAGAGTGTCACCGCTCAGGAAGAAGTTTCCAGCCAATCTTCTGAGGGTTTTCCTGTCTTTTCTGAGTGCCCCAGATGGGTACTCTTGTTTCTGAAGGAAGCATTTGATATCGTGATACCAAGGTCTGTCATCTATGACTGCTTCAATCGTGAAGACGTAGGCGGGCCGTTCAAGGCGCATTATGTCAATCTTAGGTATGTCATTCCAGCGACCTACACTAATCATGGAAGAGAGAGTGGCTAATGCATTAGCCATGTGATTCTCATCACGAGGGATGTGATCAAAGTCAACTCTGTTGAAGAAGGGTAACAACCTCCTTGCATAGTCTTTGTAAGGAATCAATCCTGATTGGTATGTGTTCCAATCTCCTTTTATCTGGTTAATAACCAGGGCTGAATCGCCGTATACGTCCAAGTTTTTAATCCTTAAATCAATCGCTTCTTCGAGACCCATGATACATGCTTCGTATTCGGCCTCGTTGTTCGTACATTTGAACGTAAGTCTGGCAGTGAAAGGAATGTGGGAACCCTGAGGGGTAACAATGATTTCCCCAATTCTGTTTCCATAATGATTGACTGCTCCGTCAAAGATAAGTCCCCACTGGGAACCTGGTTCTGGCCCTCCACTGGGTAGCGGTTCATCGCAATCTTTCATCTTTAGATACATGACATCTTCGTCTGGGAAGTCAAACCCGATTGATTCTTGATCGTCAATCGTTTGATGAGCCAAATAATCGGCTAAAATACTTCCTTTAACGGCTTTCTGAGTATGGTACTCTATGTCATATTCTGATAGTAACATCTGCCAACGGGCAATCCTTCCCGTGAGAGCAGGTTTTTCGAAAACGTACTTGATTGGATCCATTTCAGAGACCAACCAAGTAGTATGACGAATCATGTACTGGCAAAGACGTTTGGCTGCCCAAGCCAAAGCGCAACAAGTTTTCTCAAGCATTGTGTACCGAGTCTCGCAGTCGGTGAATTTCTTGCTTAGATAGTAGATGGCAGACTCTTTCCGTTTAGTTTCGTTTTGTTGGCCAAGTACACATCCCATTGAGTCCTCTAGGACTGTGAGGTAAATGATCAGTGGTCTCCCTTCCACTGGAGGTGATAGAATCGGAGGATTCAACAGATATTCCTTGATACTGTCGAAGGCGGTTTGGCAATCTTCTGACCAAACGCAATCCTGGTTCTTTTTGAGTAACTTGAAGATCGGCGCGCATGTCGCGGTCATAAGGAATATGAATCTGGAGATGTAGTTCAAACGTCCCAGGAATCCTCTGACTTGTTTTTCAGTTTTCGGAGAAGGCATTTCTTGAATGGCCTTGACCTTGTCAGGATCAACTTCAATTCCTTTCTGGCTGACGATGAACCCTAGTAATTTCCCCGAACGGACACCAAAGGTGCACTTGTTGGGATTCAAGCGGAGCTTGAATTTTCTTAGACGTTCGAACAATTTTGACAGATGTTCAACGTGCTCATCCTCTGTTCTTGATTTTGCAATCAAATCATCGACATATACCTCGATTTCTTTGTGTATCATGTCATGAAACAGAGTAGTCATGGCCCTTTGATAGGTTGCCCCGGCATTCTTTAAACCGAACGGCATTACCTTGTAACAAAAGGTACCCCATGGGGTAATGAACAAAGTTTTCTCCATGTCTTTCGGCGCCATTTTGATCTGGTTATAGCCCGAGAATCCATCCATGAAGGAGAATACTTTGAACTTTGTTGTGCTGTCAACCAGCATGTCAATGTGTGGTAAAAGAAAGTCATCCTTTGGACTTGCCTTGTTTAGATCTCTGTAATCAACACACATTCTGACCTTTCCATCCTTTTTGGGAACGGGTACGATGTTGGCTAACCATTGAGGATATTCAGATGCGAGGAAACCCGCGTCGATCTGTTTCTGAACCTCCTCTTTGATTTTGATGGCCATGTCCGGGTGAGTCCGTCTCAACCTTTGCTTTACTGGCGGACATTCCGATCTTAACGGTAAGTGATATTCCACGATGCTGGTATCCAACCCTGGCATATCCTGATAGGACCAAGCGAATACATCGGGGAATTCTTTGAGAAGCTTTATCAGATCCTCTCTGGCAGTTGGACTGAGCAGTGCTCTGATCCTGATTTCTTTTCTCTCTTTTTCTGAACCCAAGTTTACCGTTTCCAACGGCTCTTTGTGAGGTTCAATGGACCTTTCCTCTTGTCTGAGTAGTCGGGAGATCTCTTCTGGAATTTCGTTGTCATTTTCTTCTTCGGCCTCGAATACCGGGAACTCAAAGTTGGGAGAAGGCATTGGATCGTATGTTTCAACGGGGTTTAAAACAAGCAATCTGCATGACGTGATGATTCGTGTTTAGAAGAGATAGAGAAAATGTAAGTGTGTGCAGTGTTTTGATTTTACTGCTTGTTTTTATTATTGAATGTTTTTTAGGATTACCATTTTTTGAAAAAGCAAAAAGAGAAAACAACAATAATGCGGAAATTACAGAACGACGTTATTTTATTAATGAACAAGTCGAATCTTGAAACTACAGCCCTATAAAACAAAACTCTGTCGCTTTGGGCAAAGCGAAGAGGGAAATTTACAGAAAATGAGCCCTATCAAAATATCTGTTTCATCTGGGCAGGGTGAAAGGTTAAAGATGGCAATTACTTTGACTGGCGAACGACCTTCGGAACCTCGACAGCAACCCATTGGCGGCGAACTCCTCGGTGAATCACAAAGTCTGGCACCTTCCTTGATTTGTCTTCAAAAATGACGCTGATTTCTGGTGGAGCAGGATCATTGGAATCTGTCTCCCAAGCAGAATTGTCGTAGGAGGATTCCTCTGTTGTATTTTGCATAGCATTTGTGCTCTCAGCTGTATCTCCCTATCCAGTTAGCTGGATATCTTCGAGCCTGATACGAGAGCTTTCGGGAGCGGTGTACTTGACCATATAGTCGTATTTTCCACTCAGTTGTCCCAAGGTGTCCCACACTTTTTTGGAACTGGAGGAGTCATCCCTCTCGATGACGTTGACCTCAGGAAAAGCATAGTTGATAAATTCTAGTCCTGCAAACATTGCGAATTCATCTTCATATTGAGTAGTTTCTGAATGACCTGAGTGTTGATCCCATGACATGGCGGAGACATAGGTATTCTGTTCAATGACGCTCAGCTGAGTTTCATTGTTCGGCTGACTCTCTTGCCCCAAGTATCCTGGGTAAGGCTGCCACATTGGCAGACCATCCATTGGGCCATAGTAGGTAGAGTCAAAGTTGTCTTTCATTGGAGTGTCTTCCTCTAATGAATTTGGCGGAGCACGGTATCCTTCAGGATCACAATCTCCGTAGATCATTTCGACATCTGATCTTGGTATAAATCCCGAACTTTCTATAGGAAAGCAAAAAGGCATAGGCACCTCTTCCTGAGACATATAGCCGTCCTTGTTAAGGTAGGACTTCCATTCTTCATCTGTGTCAGAGGGATCTTCCTCATTGATAGCATGAACTGTCTGAGACACTGGGTGAAGAAAACCTCCACTGTGGAAGAAGTTTTGAAGGGGATGAAGACTTTCATCGTTGGCAACTGTCTGGGTACAGGTTGCATAAAAACCAAGACCCTTCTTTGTTTTATTGTCAGTAGGAATGACAAGCCGTCCCCATCCTGTCGTATCGGTACTCTCGACCGCTTCGATAGTATCTTTGTATGAAGAAATTGAAGTTCCTTCTTTGAACTGATTGTCCTTGCTCACCGATAGTGCTTGGAACTGCGTTCCAATAACCTCCTCGGGTTCCACACAAGTAGATGATGACAGGTTACTCACAAGCAAGGCTTGTTCCCCACAAATCGTGACAAGTTGATCGTTCTTGAGGAACTTTAGCTTTTGGTGGAGGGTCGAAGTAACCGCTCCAGCCTGATGTATCCAAGGTCTTCCTAACAAACAACTGTATGTTGCCTGGATGTCCATGACCTGGAAAATGATTTGGAAAGTGTGAGGACCAATAGTTATGGGAAGATCAACTTCGCCGATAACCGTTTTTCTGGATCCGTCGAATACTTTGACGACGACCTCGCTGACTCTCATCGGAGGGCCCTTAAATGATAATTGCATCAAAGTGGACTTCAACATAACATTCAGGGCTGACCCTGTGTCTACCAGTACGTTGGCTAAAGCAACGCCCTGGCAGTTAACCGTGATATTGAGCGCCATGTTATGACGGCGACCCTCTTCAGGTAATTCTTCATCACTAAATTCCAAACTATTGCAGGAAGTGATGTTAGAGACAATGCTATCGAATTGTCTGATTGTTACATCCTATTCCACAAAGGCTTGCTCCAAGACTTTCTGTAGAGCCTCTCTGTGGGCTTCTGAACTGAGTAACAGTGATAATACTGAGATCTTTGAAGGAGTCTGCAATAGTTGATCAACAATGTTATATTCACTCCTTTGGATGAGCTTTAGCATCTCATCTTTGTCTTTTGAAAAGTCGGGATTACTAGATTGACCGACTAGTGGATCAGGAATTTCTGCCTGAAGTTCCTTTTCTTTGTTGGATTCTCCAACCCCTCGATTGAAGATTCGACCGCTCCGTGTTACACGACTGATGTCTGCAATATTCACGACGGAGGGTAATGGAATTTCCTTTCCATTCTCGGTTATTGTTGGACCGTATTTGTAAGGGATTGCCTTAGTTGATTCATACGGTAGTGGTCCCGGTAGATAGATGACTATGGGAACCTTTTGATTTTTCTGACCATCATAAGTAACCTTGATCCGTTCCTGGTTGGGAACTTTAGATTCATCAAATAGAGGGACGATGGTAAAAACATCCCTGGTCTGGTGACGACCAGAGATGGTGACAACATCCTCAACTTGCTCGGCAAGGTAGTTTGGCGACCAAATGATGGGTCCTGAACCTGGATATGGACGAATTTCTCCATGATCGACCTGACCCTGAAGAGCTGCTCTCACAAGGTAACATCCTTGGTTACTTTCCGAACAGACGCTGCAACTGTCATAGTTGTGTGGTGGCACCTGGCCACGCCCACTTTGAATATAATGTAACCTCACTAGGTTATCTTCCATTGATCGGACATCCTGACTTTGACGACGAGTAGGATTCCTGTGATTGATACTAATCTGCTGAGTATCTTCGTCCATATAGATTGGCATCCACCTGTGATTTAACAAGTGCTGAAGTGCCTCCTGGACAAGGGTACAACCTCGATCGTTTTCGCAACCTGCTTTACAGTTTTGATAATCATGTGATATTAAGAATCTGAGTCGGACATGCTCAGTATGTAACTCTACCAGGTTGGTATTCATCACGCGAATGTCAAAGATCTGAACCATATTAATTTGACAGGAGTTCCTATCATGGTAGTCTTGGATCCATCCAAGATCCATCTGACGCTGAAGGGCCTCTTGTATGAAAGAGCATCCCTGTTTGTTTACCGAGCAAGTCAGACAGGAACTGTAATCATGTCGCGGCAGATTATGATACTGGCTTTGCCTTGAGTGCATCGCCACCAAGTTGACATTCATCGCACGGATGTCGTGGTTTTGAATGACGTTGGAATTCGTGTAAACCATGTTAACTCCACGAACTCGGTGCTCTTGGATCCATCCAAGATCCATTTGTTCCTGTAGAGCTGCTTGCACTACAGGACATCCTTGATCGTCTTTAGAGCAGATATCACACTGGTGATAATTATGAGGTGGCACATGGCCATATCCACTCTGTCTACAATGCATCTTGACCAGATTGGTCCCCAATAAGAGTACATCGTGAATTTGATAGACATTGTTAGTCTCTTTCTCAATCAGATTGACTGCAGCCTTCTCGTGTTGAGGCAGCGGGTTCGTAAGAACATTAGGATTCGTATCTTTGAAAGATAAGAGCCCGCTCCTAACAAGCTTTTGCACGTCAGATTTGAAATTGAGACAAGTCTCAATGTTATGCCCTGAACCTCCTTGATGATAAGGGCATGTTTGATCCGCTTTAAACCAAAAAGGCAGATTTTCTGGAACTGAAAGTGGAGACTTAGTCTGAATGTGCCCCTTAGCCAGCAGTAACGGAAACAGCTCTGCGTACGTTATGGGTATAGGATCAAATCCTGGTGGTCGTGTTGTACGGTTGTTGTTATATGGAGGACGAGCCTGTTGAAGAGGCTGTTGTGTCCTTTGTTGGTCAGGTTGGCTCTGCGCAACCTGAGGTTGATACATAGGAACAGGCGCGGGGCCGATAGCAGGAGTAACAGCTGCTACTGGATGATAACGTCGCCTTTGCTTTCCGAGAGAGATATTCCCAATATCTTGCTCTTTTTTCTTGGGGAGAGCACTACCGTATTTTTTAGTACCACTCGTTGATCCAGTGTCTTTTACCAAACGTCCTTCTCGGACGGCTTCCTCAAGACGTACACCCATGCCGACCATTTCGGTGAAATCACTGGGTGCACTGGCAATCATTCGGTCATAGTAAAATGAGCTTAAGGTCTTTAAGAAGATTTTTGTCATCTCTTTTTCCTCAAGAGGTGGACAAATTTGAGCGGCAATTTCACGCCACCTTTGAGCGTACTCCTTAAAGGTTTCCTTGTCCTTTTGTGACATTAATCTGAGTTGATCTCTGTTGGGTGCCATGTCCAAATTGTACTTGTATTGTTGGACGAAGGCAGTACCAAGATCTCTGAATGTATTGATCGTAGTACGGTTTAAACCCATGTACCATTTGAGTGCGGCACCGGTTAAACTATCCTGGAAGTAATGAATCAGCAGGTCCTGATTCTCCGTCTGAGCTGACATCCGCCGAGCGTACATCACCAGATGGCTTTGAGGGCAAGAGTTACCCTTGTATTTTTCAAAGTCGGGCACTTGGAACTTGTGCGGGACTTTCACATTTGGGACCAAGCAGAGGTCTGCAGCGTCCTTTCCAAATAGATCCTGACCGCGAATGGTTTGCAGCTCTTTCTGCATTTCCAAGAACTGCTCCTGGAATTCATCCATTCTGTCAAACATAGTTTCCTTCTTACCAGAAGGTGTCTGTGGAATCTGTCCTTCCGGGACAGTGTGCACTACAGGGGGTGGTACCGTGACTACGGTAGTAAGTCTTGGCGCCTCTCGAAGTTTGTAACCTTCAGGAGTCTTGAGTATGCCCCTGGCATCTTCGTTTTCCCGAAGTTTGTAACCTTCAGGTCCAGCGGATTCTGTTGCGATTCCCTGATCTTCAGTGATCGGCGAAACATATCCTTCTGGGATATAGTTAACAGGCATGCCCCAAGGACGATATTTCGGCATCTGATACCTAGGATCATACTTTTCTATGATGGGCGTTGAGGTGATCTCTGAGATCACAGTTCTTTGTAGCTGAGCTTCTGCCATGGCTTGCATGTCGTTATGAAGCTTTCTCATATCCTCTCTCAGAGCGTCAATCTCTTCTTTCAACTCTCTATTTTCTTCCTCAAGATCATCCATCTTTTTCTGACGATTGGCCCGAGTATTATACGAATGAGACAGTTTGACTCTAGAATCGAGACACAAACGTGAGATTCGTAGGTAAGAAGAATACGCGATGTGAGAATGATGAATGCAATGATTATATTAATTGTTGTTTTTTTGTTTAATCAAAATAAACTTCGACAATTAGATTGCAAATATCAAACAGTGGGGAAACCCCTTTTTACTGAATTCCAAAGGATTACAGAAATGGAAATACAGTAGATTACAAAGTGCAGAAACAGAAACCTAAACTAATGGGTCCCGAGTCCTCTTCTTTGACCGGGGCGCTTGGGCCGTTGTCGGGTTGTCATTCCTTTTCCAGGTGAAAGGAGCGAGCAAATTCCTTTAGTCATCTTGATTCTCTACAACATGTTGCTCCAAAATTCCAATCAGAGCGTCTTTCTCTTTCAGTAATTGCTGTATTTTGATGCACTCTACGTCGAGGGTGCGGTACTTGTTCTTCCAAGATCTTCTTTCCTTTTGAACTTTGTTGAGAGTAACCTGAAGCTTTTCAGTTTCCGTCATGAAGTACATGACAGTTTCCCTCGGTGGAAGAATTCCGTAACGAGGATAAGGCATCTTTAGCTTGAGAGCTCTAGTTTGTACCCAATGGAGATAAGGCTCCACCGAGACACAGTCTGATTTTCCCAGAGACTCTCGTCCTTTCTTATGAACCTGTTTCCAAGCTTGCACTATTTCCATCTTTAGTGCTCTGTCATTTTCTCCTTCTTTGAAGAAAAGACCTTCCAGATGAACACCCAGTGGGATGTGTCTCATCGGGTATCCAAATTGACGAAGAACCAATATCGGATGATAGTTGATTCCTCCTTTAGTTCCTATGAGGGGTACGCTGGGGAAGTTTCCACAATGGTCAATGATTCTGATTCCCTCGTAAATCCTATTACACCAATCTATATCGGAATTGGTGAGAGACATGATCTTCTGCAACCAACATAAGACACTCTTGCAATCCCAAAAAGCAGCAGACTTGGGCAAGTGAGAGATAAACCATTTGTAAAGCAAAGGTACACAACATGTGATCTCTCCTCCGTTGTACAAATTTCCCAAGTGTACAGAATGATACGCATCTGCGAGCAAAGTCGGCATAGGGTTTCCAATAAGAAAAACCTTAATAGCGTTGATATCGACGAAGTTATTGATGTTGGGAAACAAAAATAACCCGTAGGTGAGCAAGACAAAGATGCTTTCAAAAGCAGTCCCGTTCCCTATACTAGCGAAGTATAGAGCCTTTTTTGTCAAGAACTGGGCTGGCAAACCTTGGATGCCACCCTTAGTGGTCATGTGAGTCCTGACCTCAGACTCGTCCAAATGAATTGCTATTGCAATAGTCTGATTCTTTGGAATTTCTTCCAGTCCAGAAAATGGAGCTCGATTAGTGATATGTAAATCAGTCAGATGAGAATACTCCTCCAGCGTTGTGATAGCTGGTAATCCGGGAATGTGAAACAGTGATAAACCGGATCGTAGAATTGAATGAGCGCGTCCATGATCCCCTTAATCACATGGACTCTTAACAGTGGTAGCAAACCACCGTGCTTGGCTCTGAAAGCCTCTGGGTTAACGATCATCCTTGCTAACTTTCTCAAATCCCCTAGTTTTGGAACCTTGAAGGTATACTGGCGAGTTCTCCTTCTACCGAAATCCATTAATGCAATCTTTTTCTCTGATATTTGCAATCACAGTCTTAGTTTAATTTGAAAAACAGAGAGACTAGAAGAGAACTTTTTTTGAATGTTTTAATGTTTTATTAAATGGATGCATGAATGCAGCACACAAAAACATAGAAAAAACATGGGGTCAAAGGGTCGTTGTCATGAAGTCAAGGCTCTACCCATCCCTAAAGGTTTATACTAGGGTGATTTTTGTACCTGTACTCATTATCATCAGCTCCTCCCAGGAAAGCAAAACAACAAGCGGATCGCCAGCGAGTTGTAGAGCAATCTTAGAGTAAGTGCCATTCACCGAGAATAGATCACCAACCTCAAATGAGGGTAGTATCGCGTAACAACTATTTCCGATAGTTTCCGCACTACGAAAGGGTTTGGCTCCTCATCTTCTCAGACTTAACAACCGGCCCATTGGCTAGAAGAGTGAATGGGTTGCGTTGGTCAGCCTCCACTGAGGTTGATGGTCAACCCCGTCGCCATCACTTATCTTAAGTGTATACTCATTCTCACCACATGCGGCATCACCTGCATTCCCATTAGCAGAAAAATAAACACGTATAGCAATTAGGAAAAGCAGTATATATATTTGTCCTAATCATCCTAGACTTATAAAGCTATGATTCCTAAGTTCCTGACAGAAATGGGTTCCCCGGCGGAAGCCCCAATCTGTGGTATTCACACAAGTGAAGAGAAAAAAGGTTTGTCCAAGGTTTCCACCTTAAACGTTTAAGAAAGAAGATTTGGCCCCACGGTGGGCGCCACTTTTCTGTAGCGAGAGATTTTGGACGCGGTTCTTAAGCGCTGGTCGCTCTCTGCGGTTGAGCTTAAAACTACAGGTCGATTCATTTTTTATCCTATTGTGAGCTGAATAAGGAAGGGAAATAGATGTATCCAATTAACCCTGCTTGCATACTGAGTTTAAACAGCGGTCTGTTAGGTTACGGATGCTATCAATGTGGGGGGGCCTTTGTACTGGTTATTTGTATTTTCGCCAATACTGTTTTCTTTCTTTTTTACTTGGGCAGAAGGTTTCTGGCAGGGAACAAGGATTAGGATGTTAGGACTGATGCTTTTGAATTACTGCTTTTGATTGATGGAGATATGGGATTTGGGTTTTTTATTGATTGCGCTCGCTAAGATCTTTCTTTCGATCTTATGCCTACGTATTCCCGTTTACCGAAACAGGGAAATCAGAGCGTTCGTAGTTCCTCCTATTCTATGGGAGGAAATGGTTGTTTTGGTGTCTTGTTCAAAGCCCAAGACGTGAAGCGAAAGGTGATTTGTATCTTGTTCAAAGCCCAAGATGTGAAGCTGAAAGGTCTATTTGTGTCTTGTTCAAAGCCCAAGACGTGAAGCTGAAGGTCCTCGACTTTAGAGAGAATTTGTCATCTCTAAAGAGGGGAGAAGGAGAATAACTTTAACTGGGATACGCGGATCCGAGCAATGCCATAATTTCTGAAGAAAGGGTTTTAACCTGAAGGAGAAGACTTTAACTCAGTGTAGAGCAATGCCATCTTTCCTTAGGAATTTCTCATGCTAAAAGAGGGACAGTGGCATGGATATAGATGATCCAGAGGCTTGCCGCTTACAGCGATTAGATGAAGGGAAAGGAGTTGTTGATGTTTGTGTACTGTGAACGAGGCACAACTTTGATGCTAAAAGGTTGATTGGATCAACCAGTGGTTTTCTTATACAAAGCCTAAGAGGAGGCTAATTTCCGCTAGGAAAATCATTATACAAAGCCTAAGAGGAGGCTATTTTGTGTCTCGTACAAAGCCCGAGAGAGAGGCTAAAAGTTTTTGACCCGGCGATGGAGTCTTTATGTCTCGTACGAAGCCCGAGATGGAGGCTATTGTTTGTTTGACTCAACGAGGGAGTCTTTATGTGTCTCGTACGAAGCTCGAGAGAGAGGCTAAAACGTTGTTTGACTCCGCTGGGGAGAATCATTGTACAAAGCCCAAGAGGAGGCTAGAGTAACTGTTTCAGTTGAGTGACAGGTCCAATATACTGATTTTGAAAGAGAAAATCAGTTCTTATATGAGCATCACTGTACTCAAGGATTTGATTCAAGGATCCGGGTTGTTCCCGTTCTTTAAGGAAGCGGGAAATCCAAAGGGTATTGAGACTGTCCGAGTCTACGGGTTTCCTTCCTATTTAACGAAGGGGTCACTTGAGAATGTCTTTGAGACTCAAGGAAGTTAGACTGTCCGTGTCTAGAGTTTTATCTTTTGTACTATGCTTTGAGAAACAGTAGTAGACTCTTTGAAAGGACTGCTCTATGAGGATGACTAGGTTCTGTTCCTATACCTCTAGGAGGTCGTCGGGACAATTTTTACGAAGCCCAAGAGGAGGCTGGAAACTTTTAAGAAGCCGACGGGTCCTTGTACGAAGCCCAAGAGGAGGCTATCATTCCCGGAGGAAGAGATCATTATACGAAGCCTAAGAGGAGGCTGTGAATACTTCTAAGAAGCCGTAGTGTCCTTGCATAATGCCCAAGAGGAGGCCGATGCTTTTAAGAAGCCCGTGGGTCTATCATCTCCTTTCCATTAGGAGAGATAACTCTTTTAAAGATAAAAACCACTGGTAAACGTGCGAGGTTTACTATCCAGCGACTTTTAGCTTTTAAAGAGGGTTCCTTAGTTAAGGTCCAAGATTATGACCGTAGTGGGTACCCAAACCCCGAGACATTCAAGGCAAGCTATCCACAAGGAATAGATCAAGTCAGGAAAGTTCGAGAATTTGGAAGAAACTCAAAGATGCCATTCACGGAGAATACATTCATCTTGGGGAGTAGAGCTTCTTGACGATTCCTAAGGAGGAGAGCTGAAGAGAAGACTGTATCTGGTGCTCCTATTGGGGATCTAGGCGTCTATTTCTACGAATAAATGAAACGGCGTCACCTAGTTCTAGACGTAGTTGTCGGGGAAACTCGAAATATCTATACTATTATTACACAGTAGATATGAGTTTATGAAAGGAGACTTATAGTGAGCAGCCCCACAATACAGTTTATAATATGAAAGCAGTAAACGAAAGCGATAACCACTTACTCGGTTGTAGTGCTTCCATGTTGTTTGGTTAGTTGTTCAACAAAGAAAGATTGAAAACAACAGTATATTCAAAATCAAAGGAGAAAGTGCTTTGAAAAAGAAAGATTTGGGGCTTACAGCTCAAGGAGAGGCCCAGGGTTTTATCAGTGAGCGCACTGTTTGACTTTGTACAGCGGGACTTATACAAGTGACTGGGGCCCAAAAATGGTTTTCTGTACAAAGGGATGGGTCTTACACTCTCTCAAGAGGCCCAAAAAGGTTTAAAGAAAAAGAGTGAGGCTTATAACACGAGGGTAGGCCCAAATGATTTTTCGTTTAAAAATGGCGATCGCGCCGAGGTTTTCTTTTAACGCGGGGGGACTTATACAATAAGTGAGGCCCAAAATGTTTGGTTAAAAGGGGGATTGGGTCTTACACTCTAATAGAGGCCCAAAGTGTTTTGAATGGGTCTTATAGCTCAAGGAGAGGCCCAAATGATTTTTATTTTTCAACGGGCGACGATCGCGCCGTTTACTTGTACAGAGGGACTTATACAATGAGTGAGGCCCAAGAGTTTTTGTACAAGGGGGGATGGGTCTTACACTCTCTCAAGAGGCCCAAAGTGTTTAGAAAATGATTTATGAGGGTTGAATTAATCCAAAACCCTAATTTGTTTTCAAAATGTATTTAATTGAATAAAAATTCAATTAAAATGATCAAAAATTGTTTCACACATGGAAAACAAATTGTGATCTTGGATTAATGCTTCAAAAATTAAGTATTGACCTACAAAATAATTAGAAAGCATTAAAAGTTGCAAAATCAATGTAGAAAAAATATTTAAAATGCCAAAAACAATCAAAATATTAATTCTTTACAAAAATATCAATTATATGAAATAAATAATATTTTTGGGATTTTTTGGGAAAATAAAATATTTTTACATTTTTGTGAATTATTAAAAAAAGAATCAACTCAAAATCATTAAAACTCAGAGAGAAATTAATTTTTGAATCAATTAAACAAAATCACAAAATTCAAATATTTGAATTTCTAAAAATGGCGCCAAGAACAGCTGAAGAACACGCGCGTGTTCTTGGTTTCTCAGATTTGCATTTTCTATCCAATCTCACTGAATACATAATCATATCATGCAATCCACATATCATTATGCTCGTCTCAACCTCACGATCATGTCTATGTACTTTAATTTCATTTAAATTAAACATACAACAAGAAATCACGAAGAGACCTCAAGAACCCTAATTTCTGCATGAAGGCTAGGATTTTTGATACACGATTCAAACAATGCAATTAATTGAGGGAAAACATTCCATGCATGATTATGAACATATGGCCAAATTATTGTGCGAGGAAATATGCATAGATTGAGAGATGACCAAGCATGTGCTTACCTCCAAGTCGTGACAGCAAGTTCAAAGTGATTTTTGATTTGGAGGTGTTACAGATGAGTGGTGATGATCTGAACAGCTTCCCTACACCCTATGGATTGTGTTTGGATGGTTGGACTTGATTGAAATTGGCTGGATCATTTTGTGGTACCTCAGCTGCACTATGGTTAAAACCTTGAGCAACCAGCTCGTGATTTTGTGAAATTGATGTTTCAGAAGTAATCTAAGTGTTTGATCAGCTCATATGTGATGTATGTGAGGTGTGTGAGTGATTGGTTTGATTGGAATTGCTCTCAAACTCAAAACTCGATAGTGACTTGCCTTAGAAGGCAAAATTGGAGTGAAAGAAGAGATTTTGAGGAAAGCATCTGTTAGATGGATTTGGTGTACTCAAACTGACCATAATTGAGCTCTATT
This sequence comes from Lathyrus tuberosus, assembly GCA_022829125.1. Classification (NCBI taxonomy): domain Eukaryota; kingdom Viridiplantae; phylum Streptophyta; class Magnoliopsida; order Fabales; family Fabaceae; genus Lathyrus; species Lathyrus tuberosus. The sequence goes on along the minus strand of JALAZF010000617.1, from coordinate 2,384,883 downwards.
TATAGTAGAGCAAGTTTGTTTTGCAAGGAATAGTGCATGGCAGCTGGTAAGTAGGTTTGGCCAATGTTGGCAAATGAAAATCCAAGTCTCCTCTAGCCATTGCCTAGAGGTTAGGGCACAGAGCTTTGGTCCCCTTGGTCTTGGATAAGTCTTGACTGATTTCAGATGAGAATGGCTCAGTTCATGCCACCTTGATGGTTCCATTGAATGCCTCATTCCAAATTTGAAGTCTTGTCCCTATTTTGGCCATTCTAGGTTCAACATGCTATTTCTTGTTCCATGGACTTTGGAGACTTGGCTCAGTGACTGTCCCCTTTAGATTCAATCCTCTGAGGTGTCCAAGTGGATAGGAACAATTGAATTTGGCTGATTTTGGCAAATCGACCAAAGTTGCAAATTCTGCCTTGCCTTGACAGATTTCAGCAAGGCAACTTGGCAATGTTGTATCTCATGGTGTAGGTTGAATTTGGCAATGTTCTTGGCCATTTTGGAAAGCTCTTACATGATACAACAACTGTTTGAACAAGTTTGGCTTTGATCTCTTTTGATTCCAAGTGAAAAATCCCCCTACATTTGGCAAAAAGTGAGGCAGAATCTGACTTAGTGAAAATTTCACTAAGTGTTGGAAAAAGTGACATTTTCACTTTTCAGCCACTTTGATCACTCGATAACTCAAAATCCTTAATGAATTGGAATGACTTGTAGTTGAAGTTTTTGTAGGTGATAATGAGGGCTACAAATCCATATTTGGATGAGAAAAATGGCCTTGTGGTTTAGGAGTTATGGTCCTCCAAAGTTGGTACCCTTGCCACTTTATTTTTAACTTAGAAAAATTTCTAAGTTTTATGGTTACCCCTTTTACAAGTTATCTCACTTTTCTTGATTTTTCTTGATGAATGATGATTCAAATCATACATTAACATCATTTTAGGGTTAAAAATCCATTTTGGTGAAAAATCTCAAAAAGTCAAAATTGACTTTTGTGCACAGTTGACTTTTTATCAGATGAATTCCAAACTGTGCAATTCTTCAGGAAATCATGTCCTTGACCTAAATCAAACTTGATGGACATGTTCCATGGGTGTCATAGGGTATATTCAATCATGTATTAGGGTTTGGGAGCATGTCCAGGTTAAAAGTCAAAGTTACAGTTGACTTTTCTCTTAAAACCCTAATTGTGGTGCAGATGAATTTGAGACTTGTTGCTCAAGCTTCTTGGATTAATCCATTGTTCCAAATGGATCAATATGGTATATTAGAGACCCTCAAATCATGTCTTGAGGTCTTGGCTCATGGTTTGTCCCAAAAGTCAACTTAGGGGTGAATTAGGTCAAGAAACCCTAATTCCTGATTTTTGATGAATGCATCCCCTGAGGCAAAATTGACTTGATGCATGGGTTCATGAGGTTCCATGAAGTATATTAGGTTATGTTTTGGATCATTGCCTTGTGCCCAGATGAAAATTTCCATCTGGAGGCCCTGGTCGACCAAAACCCTAATTTGGTGACACTGTCGATCTTGAGACTTGATCCACCTAGAAGGGAGCAGCCTTGTGCTTAATCCTTGAAGTGGGAGTCCTTTTTGATCCATTGTGGATGTTTAAGAGATTAGACAAGTTGAAGATCATGTCATTTCTTGATTGATCCTTTGTCTAAGCACTCAGAGAGGGCTTGAAACCCTAATTTTGATAGTATTGGATGCTCACCCATCTTTGGGGAGACTGATGAAGTATGATGGTTCATCCATATTGTGATGATGATTTTCATAATGATGGGAAATCTAAGTGGTCAAAATTTGGGGTATTACACACTCAACCCTGGGTAGTGAGCTTATCTCTCAGTAACAACCCCTCCCCAAACATCACAACAATATCCAGAATAATGGCGAGCAAAACATAATGCAATGCATGCAAATAACTAAAGCAAGTAAAGTATATCAATAAACACCCAAAGAAAAAAGAAACAAACAAGAGCTAGGACTGACTCACATAGGGAACCAGAGTCCCCAACATAGTCGCCAGTTGTCTCTACCGCGAAAAACCACCGGCGAAGACACAGAGTCGCCATAAAACATTATTTATCCCAAAGAGGAAAGGGAAACATCTAGAAAACCTAGGAAGGGAAAGAACATGGTCTCGCGACCAAATTCCGGGTTCGGTATTCGATTACGTAATAGGAAGGTATTAGCACCCCTCGCGTCCGTTGTACTCAACGGGATTCACTCTTGTTGTTCTAATTAAAGGGTGTGTATATCTAAAGCTTACTTGCTAAGGGGACGCAAAAACGAAAAGGGAGAAAAAACAAAAAGGATACTCGATAGGATCTCACAATCCTACGCCTATGTATTCCCTCGTGAAATTCTGGTACCATATATGTGATGTTACGTGTGATGTCACAACAACACACTCTGCAATGGACAATGTAAAACAACAATAAATCAACACAATGAATTGTTCACCCAGTTCAGTTTAACTACCTACGTCTGGGGGCTACCAAGCCAGGGATGAATTTCACTATCAGTAGAATTAATTTACAGACTCAACAACCCAGTTGACATCTCCTTAACTTAATCTCTACTTAATGAACCTTCTACCTAAGAGACCACTTAGGTATGAGAACACTACTCAATCCCTAAATCACTTCAGTGATATAATTCAAAGATCACACACTTTGAATAACACAGCTTGATTCTGCTTCACAGCTTTGATCAATAACAACTCAAAACAACACCAATTCACACTAGAATAGTTTACAATACAAACACGAAGACTCAAACGACTCTCAGTCTTTGGCACTCTTTCTTCTGTCCTTTTCCTTCAGGATTGATGCGCTTTATATAGCTATTTGAATTGGGCTTGGACCTGCTACAATATCTGACCTGATTTGTTATTTAAAACTGAATCTTCAACAGATTTTCTCTCTCAAAATCTTCTTAGATCTTCAGCCTTTAAACACTCCTACAAATCTGCATCAAATCTGTTTGTAACAGAAAATATCTCCTCCAAGATATTCGCATCCAATTATTCTGCCAGCTCTCCCAAATTCCAGCTAAAACGCTTAACCCTAAAAACCTGAAACCTGATGTTTTACTGATCTGCATATCTGATGTCATGACATCGCATGTGACATCAGACTTCAAAACTTCAACAACTTAAACACTTAACATACACCAATGTTAAGACTCAATGTTAAGACATCACCCATGTGACATCAACATTGAACACTTTGTTTTACCAAAATTCTAGCCAATCCAAGAACTAACAATCTCCCCCTTTGGCTAATTTTGGCTAAAACAATCTCTGCAACATCAGAGACTTCAGCAGTGGATAAAATTCTAAAACAGTTATTAAAAATAGTTAAAGACTCCTAGCAGTTAGCAGTTCTCTTTCAACACAACTCCTAGCTCAAAATGCTGCACATACTTCATCAGCTCAGCAAAGGGTCAAGCTCCCCCCAACTTCTCCAGCACATCAGAAACAGGATTCACAACCCCACCTTGGCTTGGCTAACTTGGCTAACTCTCCCCCTTTTTAGCCATAATTGGACAACCACCTACTAACTACCAGTTAGTCCTAAGCTAGCTCTCATTGTCAGTCTAAAGTCAGCATTCAAGACAAGACAAATCATAGAACATAAAAACATAAATAGTGCATAAACAGGCACAATATTCAAATTACATATTAGGCACAACAAAAAAAACTAAACTACTATCTAGAAAAAGCAGCAAGGAAACTAGTCTTCATCAGAGCTGGCCGCATCTTCATCATCAGTGCTAGACCACCTTCTTCAGAACCTGGTTCTTCAACATCATCGTCATTTTGGCTAGCATTGACTGCTTCATTTTCTTTTTCTGCCAGTCTCAGAGTCATGAGAAGTTTTTCAAATTTTAACTTTCTTTCAGTACTCACTCTGATGACTTCATTCAACTCCTTCCAAGCCTCCTCCAATTCTGAAATCAACCCAGTTTTGGCAGGTGGCTGTTGTGATGTTGAAGCTGATGTCTTGTGACAAGATGATCCCACAAATGAGAGAGGGAAAGGCAATAGGCATCTTCACTGCATTTGTAGCAGCATGCTTGATAGTCTGATCATATATATAAGCCCCATAGTCAAACAACCTCTTTGTCCCAACAGCATAAATGAATTTTCCCAATCCAGCAGAGACAGTTGTCTTGTGATTGGTAGGGACCCAATTAGCTGCTCCTATTCTGTGCAGAATAGCATATTTGACACTTAACAAACTGGCAGACAATTTTCCTTTCAGAGGCCAGACTTTCACTTGCCCTGTTGTGATTTCCTTGCACACAGCATTGTCTGTTTCTTCTAACTCTCTATACTCCAGCTCATCCCTTCCTAGGTAAGTGTTAATTACCTCAGGAGAAAAGTTTACACACTGACCTCTCACATAAACCTTCCTAAAATCCATATTTCTGTTGTCATTAATAGCCATAGGAATGTTGACAATAAATTCCTTGACTAATCCATCATAGCACTTGGACAGTCCAGACACAGTCTTCATTAACCCAGCAAATCTAATCAATTCAATAACTTCCTTAAGATCCAAGGCATCTCCACCAAGTTCTCTCTTCAGTGCTAGTCTCCTCTGGCAGACAAATTTCCACATGGATGCACTGCTAGCATAGTGGAATGAAATATTGTCAACAGGGATGTCAGGGATCTTATCAGCAATTCTTTTTAATATAGACCTTCTCACAGGTGTGATGTCTTGAACATCATCCTCAACATCAAATTCAGATTCTGAATCCTCCCTCACCTTTCTCTTTTTGGATTTCACAGCCACTTTGCTCCATGACTTGGTTGGACCAACCACAGAAGCCTTTTTCTTCTTGCCTTCAGCTGACTTTTTAGGAGAGGATTCCACATTCTTTCCTTTCCTTGTTTTCAATCTATTGGCAATCCCAGGGACAGATTTTCCAATCACTTCATTATCAGACAGATCAATTACATCCACCTGATCAGTATTCTTCTTTTCACTAGGCCTAGTTTCAACATTCCTTTCAAGCGGTGTTCTGACATTTGTTTCAACATCAGCTTCCTCCTGAACACCTTCTCCTTCACCACTTACTTCAGCATCTTCTATGACAGACATAGCCAGTCTGTGAAGATTTGTAGCAGCATTTTGCATGTCCTCCTTTTCCGCAGGCATTTGTCTAAGGGGAATAGAAATTCCTTTTATCGATAAACCCTTATCCAAAATCTTGGTGGCAATCTGATTAAGACTGCGATCAACATCAAACCTCTCCTCAACAGCCTGAGAGGTGGAAGACCTAGCTGCAGATTTATCGCTAAAGAGTACACTAGTGACTAGCCTCTTAGTCTCATTATCATTAAATATTGTTCCAGCCCTTTTGGGTTGAAGTTTGGAAGGTCTTGACGTAGCAGATTCATGAACCATCATGGAGATAGGTTCTACATTCAAAGCTTCTTCTGCAGACCCCTCTTCTGTAGAAACCCTAGCTTTATCTAGCGAAGAGCTTTGAGAGACAGATTTCTTTGATGGAGAAGACATCTGTTTTGACATGGTTCCCTTGAGGCAGTATAGGTTCAGAGACAGATGATTCTTCTTGTTGAAGGAGATGAACAGTCGGGAGATATGAGCTTTGATGAAATGTGATATTGCTACAATAGGGAATAATGGTCTAAGATATGGCGCCTGATTTTGTGTATCCCTTAAAGACCAATCAATGAGTTTCTCCCTCCAAATTAACTTTCCTTTTAAAAATTTAAAAGGATTCACATTAAGAGTAATTAACCCTAATTGACCTTTCAGCAGACTTTCACACTTGTTGTCACAATCTGATGTTACAACATCAACCTTAACATCACCAGATAAGCTATCCACTTGCGGTACCCATTGATAGCAATTATCTCTGGATCTTATTCCCTTCATCACTACCTCATTCTGCTCATTTGTCACCACACACTCATCTTTGGTGTAGCTGACCTTACACCCTTCATCACACAGCTGACTTATGCTAATTAAATTAGCACTCAATCCTTTGACAAGCAGCACATTGTCAAGATCAGGTCCATCATGACACTTCACTTTTCCAACACCTTTCACCACCCCTTTCTCTCCATTTCCAAAGGTAACATCAATTGAGGCGCAAGAATTGACTTCCACCAATTGGTTTTTGAATCCAGTCATGTGCTTTGAACAGCCACTGTCAAAGTACCATCCATCCTTAGCCAAGTGTCTATCTGAAAAGTGAGCCAATAGACATGTAACCTCAGCCTTAGGAACCCACTGTTTAACAACCTTGGGCATGTTCACCTTCTGTCTGGGTTGAGGGTTAGACTTGGGATAACCATGTAGCTTGAAACAAGAAAATTGCATGTGTCCAAATCTGCCACAGTAAAAGCACCTAACTATGTCTTCTCTGAAGTGGTTAAACCTTCTCCCACCTTGATAATGTTGTCTTCTTTTCCCATAGTTTGAATGTCTGCTATGGTGATGCGGCTTCCTTCTTCCATGATAATAAGGCACATCATTATTATATCCACAACCATACATGTTTCCCTGATGTTGAGACATCTGATGGAACATGTTTTGTTTGAACCTAGAAGCCTGCATGCTCTTATAATATTGTGGAGGCATATACTGCCTAGCTCCAGAAACATGTACCTTCCTTTGATGAGGACCATGAGCATGCCTCTTCCCAACATTTTAAGTTTGTAGATGAACAACCTGCTTAGGTTTAGGATCCTGTCTCTTTGTGTGATGTTGAGACATTGTTTGAGACATCTCCTTCTTGGTTCCTGAAGTGCTTGCTTCAGCAGATACCTTTTCCTCAACCACAAATCCTATGCCTGACTTATCTCCAGCAACCTTTTATGTCTGAAGGATCTTATCAAGTGTGTCTGTACCACTGTTCAGCATCCTAACAGATTTGGTCATATGATCAAGATGAGCTTTGACCAATAAGACTTCATTTTCCAAATCAGCTTTAGCAATCTCAAGCTGAGCAATCTGTTTCTTCTGTTTTTCACTTTCTTGACAGATTTCTGCACTCTTCAGACACAACTCATGATAGGAGGCTGCTAACTCCTCAAAAGTCAGTTCCTCATCACTTGATTCTCCATCAGACACACATGTCCCTGTCAACGCTCTGACATGCTTGGCTGACTCTTCTTCACTTTCACTGTCAATATCAGACCAGGAAACTGTCATGCCCTTCTTCTGCTTCTTAAGGAATGTAGGACATTCTTTCTTGACATGTCCATAACCTTCACACTCAAAGCATTGAATCCCTTTGTCTTGATCAGTCTTCTCTTCATCCTTCTCTTTTGATTTGCTGATGTCAGAGGAGATGTTCTTAACATTGGGTTTGTAGTTTCTATCCATTCTCTTGAACACTTTGTTGAACTGTCTTCCCAGCATAGCAATAGCCTGAGATAGCTCCTCCTGAGATTCAGCACCATTCCCTTTCTTTTCTTCTTGAGAATTAGATACCAAGGCTATGCTCTTGGTCTTCTTTTCAGGTTCCTCTTCATTCAACACTAACTCAAAGTTTTGAAGAGATCCAATTAGCTCATCAACTCTCATTTTGCTGATGTCTTGAGCTTCCTCAATTGCAGTCACCTTCATCTTATATCTCTTAGGAATGGACCTAAGGATTTTCCTCACCAGCTTTTCTTCAGTCATCTTTTCTCCAAGAGCACTAGAGGCATTGGACAGCTCAAGAATACTCATATGAAAGTCATTAATAGTTTCATCTTCCTTCATCTTTAGACTTTCAAATTTTGATGTCAGAAGTTGAAGTCTTGACATCTTAACCTTTGAAGTTCCTTCATGAGTAGTCTTCAAGGTGTCCCAAGCTTCCTTGGCAACTTCACAGGTATTGATCAACCTGAATATGTTTTTATCAACTCCATTGAAAATAGCATTTAAGGCTTTGGAATTACCAAGGGCAAGCTCATCTTCTTCCTTGGTCCATTCTTCTTCAGGTTTCAGTTTTGAGCTGCCTTCTTTTTCTTTCCCAACATCATCCTTCTCAACAACAACAGGTGCTTTCCATTCTTTAATGATAGCCTTCCAATCCCTGTTGTCCAAGGATTTCAAAAAGGTAATCATCCTTGGCTTCCAATAATCATAATTAGAGCCAACCAAAATAGGGGGTCTATTCATAAATCCACCAACCTCCTTGTCCATCTTTACCAGAAAATATCAGCCCTAGATCTCACCTAGATTCAGAGCAGGATGCCTGCTCTGATACCAATTGAAATTCTGGTACCAGATATGTGATGTTACGTGTGATGTCACAACAACACACTCTGCAATGGACAATGTAAAACAACAATAAATCAACACAATGAATTGTTCACCCAGTTCGGTTTAACTACCTACGTCTGGGGGCTACCAAGCCAGGGATGAATTTCACTATCAGTAGAATTAATTTACAGACTCAACAACCCAGTTGACATCTCCTAAACTTAATCTCTACTTAATGAACCTTCTACCTAAGAGACCACTTAGGTATGAGAACACTACTCAATCCCTAAATCACTTCAGTGATATAATTCAAAGATCACACACTTTGAATAACACAGCTTGATTCTGCTTCACAGCTTTGATCAATAACAACTCAAAACAACACCAATTCACACTAGAATGGTTTACAATACAAACACGAAGACTCAAACGACTCTCAGTATTTGGCACTCTTTCTTCTGTCCTTTTTCTTCAGGATTGATGCGCTTTATATAGCTATTTGAATTGGGCTTGGACCTGCTACAATATCTGGCCTGATTTGTTATTTAAAACTGAATCTTCAACAAATTTTCTCTCTCAAAATCTTCTTAGATCTTCAGCCTTTAAACACTCCTACAAATCTGCATCAAATCTGTTTGTAACAGAAAATATCTCCTCCAAGATATTCGCATCCAATTATTCTGCCAGCTCTCCCAAATTCCAGCTAAAACGCTTAACCCTAAAAACATCTCAAACCTGATGTTTTACTGATCTGCATATCTGATGTCATGACATCGTATGTGACATCAGACTTCAAAACTTCAACAACTTAAACACTTAACATACACCAATGTTAAGACTCAATGTTAATACATCACCCATGTGATATCAACATTGAACACTTTGTTTTACCAAAATTCTAGCCAATCCAAGAACCAACACCTCGTGCAATGGGTAAGTCACAGTCAACGTAGTTCGAAGGACTACGGGTGAAAGGGAAGGTTTCTCGCCAAGGATTGGGGCCCTTGTGCCTACATATATTTATTCGGACGAGAATGAAGAAATCAGAGCGTCCATAGTTCATGGGACCATATGTAACACACTAAACCCCCGCGTAAAATAATCCAATTATTAGAGTAAAATTCACAAAAATTCAGCACATAGGATGTTACTCTCCAACATACACATGCTCATGCATACGACATGTAACACATACTTATTATTATAAACGGTACTACGAAATCTTTATTAAAAATTCTTCTCAATAAGCAGCGGAAAACTTCTTCAAAATAATGACTAAAAAACATAATATGTTTAAACCATGTAACCAACATCAATTAAACAAAAGTAATAACGGCTAATGAAATAAATAACAACAAGCGTTCCATATCCCCAGTGTTATACATCAGAGCAGACGCCGACTCAAATAAAATAAAGTAGAAGACTTCATCTTCACTAACTTCGACTCCGCACTATCCTTGATTATCTGCACGATGCCGTATAAAGCATCATTCCAACAGAAGGGTGAGATTCTCAATCAAGAAAAGAAATGCATAATATAAATATAAAAAGCATATAATCATTATACAATTCACCCTATCATCAAATCATCAACATAAGTACAATTCCCCACACAAGCAGACAATCATAAAATCAACAACACAACACAACACAATATAATGCAATGAGACTCACAACTCGACTCAATACATGTGGTACCAATTCGATCCCTTTGTCATGATCATAATTCCCGTCAAAATTTCTATATGAGTCGCTTACACCCCACATGGGCACACGACATCCGTGATCGCTCATACCCCACATGGGCCCACGAACACCCGTAATCACTCATACCCCACATGGGCACACAATTACCTCAACAACAACAACAACAACAACAACAACACAATTCCATTTCAAGGAATCCGGATAAGGCGCTCACACCCCACATGGGCACACGACTTATCATACAACTTATGCAACATGATATGCATTCAACGGCAACATACAACGATGACCAATGCATATAACTATCATACAGCTAATACATCACACCACAACTGTCCAACACACAGCATATACCTGTCAAAACATGCAACAATTGCAATCCACAGATACAACACACATTCACACAACCGAACTCAACATTTCAATGTTCAACACTTCACAACGTACACGGGAACATAATTAACGCATCGAATAGTTAGAATTATGGAATTGAAAATAATTTTAACAGAAAGTATACGAAACCAGCTTTCCAATGATTCGAACGGCGACTGAAACGGACCTACGGATCAAAAGATATGAATTTTTAAAGTTTTAGAAAATTTTGTTCGTTCCAGTGGTAACCAAACACTGTTCCTGCTCGTCTAATGTTCGCCTAGCGAGACGCAAGCGAGCTCACCTTCGCCTGGCGAAACCCCCGCCCGGCGAACCTGCCCCTTCCGCCTAGCGAAGCAGAAGCGAATCATCCCCCCATACAAATTCCAGTAGCACCTATTTTCCACCTTTGGCTCGCCTCTCAGTTCGCCCAGTGAGATGCAAGCGAACTCACCTTCGCCCGACGAGACACCTCATTCGCCCAGCAAAAATGTGCGAATCAGCAACCCTGCAGTTGCGATTCTGCACACTTCAAACCCCCAACACTTCTTCAATTTCAATAGCATACAGTCCAGGAATGCAAATAGAATACATGATTATCATACAACAGAACACACATCAATTATAATCACTTTCAACACAAAATCACAATTCAAACAACCAATTTGTACAATTTACCTATTATTAGAATCACCGACACGCAAAACCTCAACTTTGCACCGAAACCACCAACACATCGGGAGAAACACATAGATATGAACCTAATGATTTGTCTACCCTTATGCATACATTATTTATCCCTTAAGTGATCAAAGAACCCTACCCTTACCTTAGTGATGATTCTTCAAATGCTCTCTAAGCCCTAGCTCTACTCCTCTCTTCTGTTCCTCCTTTCTCCAAAACACGATCGTTCATAAATGATTCTCCCCCTTTCTAATTTTCTTCTTTCCTACTATAACCCTTAGACCCCTAATATGGTCTTCCTTCCTTACCCTTACTAAACCTCATGAATGGTCCATTTTGCCCTTACTATTTCTCTACTCATATTATCCACTTTTAAATTAATAAAATAATTATAACTAATTATTTAAATCTACTAATTCCAACTAAATTATTTAAATAAAATGATTATCCAATTATTATTACTAAAATTCTAATTAATTGTTTTTAAATCTAAATAATTTAATTTAAATTATTTAAATTAAGAGTAAGCCACAATACTCCTATAGTCCTACACTACCCAACACATGAATATACCAAAACACACCACATATCACACAATTCACAAATACACGAGATTAAACATAATTAATCATCAATCAAACAAATCATAATTATCGGGGCGTTACACCACGGGTTGCTTAGTGTTTTTTATGGACAATGCTAACGTTCGTGTTCTAGCAGTTTAGGTGTTTGCATCTCGTTGTCTGGAGTCTTACGCGTTACCCGTTTGTGGTAGAACGGAAATAAAATGCCCTTTTTGAAAATGGTTTGGAAAGAAAATCCCTAAGGACAAAATGGTTTGCATTTGTTGGAGTGTTTTAAAGTGAGTTGAATCGGTTTGTATTGCATATCGTACTAAAGTCTATGACGATAGGATCGAGCACTTTATAAGACCAATCCTAAACGGCTCATGCATAAAGCTCTATAGATGAGGGACAAAATGGTTTGCATTTGTTGGGGTGTTTTAAAGAAGTGAGTTGAATCGGTTTGTATTGCATATCATGCTAAAGTCTATGACGATAGGAGCGAGCATTTTATACGATCAATCCGAAACGGCTCACGTATAAAGCTCTCTAGATGAGGTAAGGAGAGACTCCCGCTCATCACTTCCCATTGTGCTTAAGGCTCGTGATGCACTATGCCTATCATATTTATTAAGTGTCTTGAATGAATTAAGAGAGAGAAGAGAAGGACGCAACGCGAGATCTAAGGGAGACTTGGCCCAAGATATTATCATACAAGGTGGTCCTAAGGTTAGGATTAGAAGAGGATTCTATCCTAATGTTGTCATGCAAGATGGCCCTAAGGTTGAGGATAGGGAGAAGTTATCCTAATGTTGTCATGCTTGGATCAACAACCTAATGTCTATCCTACTCCAATATTAATCAAAAATTAAGTTGGACTAGGAAGCCCTAAGGGAACATGCAAGAGCAAGCAAAAAGCTAAGAAAAAGCACAAACAACAGCATACGACAACACCTCAATCACAACAGCAGTGTATTTCCAACAATAGCAGAACAACATTTATCAGCACATATTTCTAGGACAGACTTGTATGCACTAGTAACTGAATGACAACATTAACAACGCATGAGCAGGACAACAGTGTATGCAAAGCAACATGAACATGAACATGAACATGCATCATGCATTCTATAAGGCTAAGCAAGTATCATGAACACACATCAAGAATTAAAGCAACATGAACATGTATTGTGCAAGGTCAAGCAAAGTATGTGAACATGTGACAAAAGATTAATCGATCATTATGAACATGCTTCAACAACGGAAGGAACGAACATGCTTCATGGAGTTCAATAATTGACAATGTTTATAAACATGTATTCACATCAAGCATCACGGATATGCAACATCAATAAGCAAGTGTCAACATATAAACAAGTGAGCATCATGAACATGCTTCAAGAATGCAAGCAATCACATAATCCATAATCATGCATCAAAGATTCATATACGTACTGCAAACGGAGGCTAATCAACTCAAGAAAATTCCACAAATATCAAATATATCAAGCCATGGAAGTTACGTGTGGAAAGAAATCAAGATAAGCTCAAAAACAAGCAAAAATTACACTATGCAGCAGGTGTAATCGATTAACCTATATGTGTTAATTGATTACATAGTGAAAAATCAGCATTCTAGGCACAGAAATAAGGTGTAATCGATTAACCTATATGTGTTAATCGATTACACCTATAGAAATAGCATAAAATCACTTTTCAGAAGCACTTTTCTAGCATTAATTCAATGATCAAATGCAACATGTAATAGCATGCAATTGTACACGAAATTACATCAATTAGCAGCAAACAAACACACATTTAATCAGTCAAATAATTAACAACATCAATCAATTGAATTAATGGATCAATTCACATCAAAACCACAAGGATCTACATTGTGAAAGTTAAAATTAAGCTAAAATGAGTTTGGATATAAGAATCACCAACCTACAAAGCAGAGATTTGCTTTGGTAATTGTTGCAAACAAAACTTGACAGATCAAGCAGAGAAAACCAGAGATCCAATGAATTCCTAGCTAAAAACTTGAAGAACAATGCAATGAGATGAACTTGCTCCAAAATCAATTCAAGAAATCACTTCCAATATTCAGATCTAGATCCAACTCAACTTCTAATGCAGAATTTGTGTTGATGAAAGGAATTAATGAAGGTTTAGCTTAAGGATTAACAAATTCCAATGAAGAATTTGTTAACTCTAATGGAAGAACTTTGGTGAGGTTATGGATGAAGATGAAAATGGAGAGTGAAAAAAATGAGAGAGAATTGAGAGAATTTGATGTGAAGTGTAAAAAAATCAGAAAATGAATTGGTCCCCTTCTTGGAATTGAGCAATTTTGTTTAAATATGATCTAGGTATGGAATGAGAGTAAGGTTTGGAAATTGGTTTTGAATGAGGATTGGGTTTTTTGGTTGGAATTAGGAGTGGAAATTTTTTGAATTATGGAGGGAAAATGAAATTAATTTGGAAATAAACTAATATTTTTGAAGCATTCTTAATCCTTCTACTGATGCAAGTGTGAACCCAAATGATTAAACTAAGTTTGAAACTGCTACAGTGCTAAAATTCTACTGTTCTAGGCAAAAATCAACTGCTGTAATCGATTTACATGATATTGTTAATCGATTACAGGTTCAAAAATTTGAATATGGCACCTTCTGGAGGGGTGTAATCGATTGACACATGTATGTTAATCGATTACATTAAGGCAAAACTGCAAAAATCACCCTATTGCAACCTATTCTGAGCCCGGATTCGCATCTGAACCTTAGCCACTGATAAAACCCTTGAATAGTGCCTGAAACATGATAGATAACCTGTCTGAAACAAGATCATGTGAACTCTGTGCTTTCTGCTCTCGATTCTAAAATAATTAAGCCATTTGCTGAGCAAAATAAATGCTCAAAGACTTTAACGACTGTCTGCTTAGCTTTGAATGCTACTAAAACACTCTCTGAAATGAATAAAGCTCTGAAATGTGAGAAACACATTATGATCCCTTGCCTTAGAAGCCTGATGCAATGTATGATTAATGTCATGACGAATGCGTATGAATGCGAACATAAGCCAACTTGTCGCTCCCGAGGATTTGCATCCATGGTACAAACTCGAAAGTGGCGCGGAAAACAAATTCACCAGCAATGTGTATTTATCCCAAGAGAGGGAAAGGAAACACTGTGTAAACCTGAGGGAAGGGAAAGAGCATGGTCTCGCGACCAAGAGAAACGGGTAAGGGAGTCGGTTACGCGAGGGGAAGGTGTTAGCACCCCACGCGTCCATCGTACTCGATGGGATCCACGCTTGCTGTCTCGATCAAAGGGTGTCGTCGTCTGGAGCTCCGCTGCTACTAGAAAGGAGAAGAAACAGGAATGGAAAGGAACGAAGAAACGAAGAAGAAAAGAAAAAGGAAGTGACTCGATAGGACGTCCTCGGAGTCCTAGGCCTACGTATTCCCTCGGGAAATGGGAAAGTCAGAGTCAACGTAGTTCGGACACGAACTAAGGGGGGGAGGTTGCTCGCCAAGACATCGCCGTTTTGTGCCTACGTATCCTCAATCAGACGAGAAAGAGGAAATCAGAGCAGTCGTAGTTCGACCCCTGGGTCGGTGAAAAGGTCTCGATCACACTGGGGTGAGAGAAAAAGGTTTCAAGCAATAAGTCTCGATCAATAAGTCTCGATCAAACGGAGGCGAGAGACAACAGAGAGGGAAGTTAGTTGTTAGTGTGCTCGCCGAGATATTGCATCTCGTGCCTACGTATCCTCAATCTATCCAGAGAGAGGAAGTCAGAGCGTCTGTAGTTCGTGGTAATGACCACGGGAGAAAGGGATCTCGATCACACTGAGATGAGAGAAAAATGGGGAGACGCACGGAAGGTCTAAGGGAACTGAATCCTACAAGTTATCATGCAAAGTGGCCCTAAAGTCAGGATTAGAAGGGAAGCCTACCTAATGTTATCATGCTTGGATTGAGAGCCTAATGTTTATCCTACTCCGAGCTTAATCAGGAATTAAGTCGGACTAAGAGCCTTAAGGGAGCATATGAATACAGAGTAATCAGCAAGTAAACACGAAGCCACGCAATTACAAAGAGAAAATCAAATAAGAGGCAGTCAAGTAATTAATCAGGAATTAATCAGAATAAGCAAAAATATCCAAGTTAAAATAAAATACAAATTAAAAAAAAGAAGATTAAATTCTAAGTAAAAGAGTTTATCTAAAATTAAAAGCTAATTCTAAAATTAAACCTAAAATTAAATCCAATTAATTCAAGATTAATTTTAAATCAAAATTAAAACCTAAACTAATTAAACTAAACTCTAAACTAATTAAAAGAAAATTAAGAGTTTTAATTATCTAAAACAAATTAACAAAATCTAAAAGAAATAAAAATCTAAAATTAAAACATAGAAAGGGTGCAGCAGTGTTTCTGGAGGTGTGGGAAAGAAAAGCAAGCGCATGGGCCTTTATTGTGTCTCAGGAGGGTGCAGGAATTACTTCTGGGAGTGTAAGTAAAAGTCCAGGCGTTGGGCTTACATCTGCCGGCCCAATGGTTTCATATGCAGCCAAAAAGGGGGGTGCGTTAGTAGTTTGGTGTGAAAATGAAATAAAATGGGCCTAAGGCCCGATCCGAAGGGTGAAGATTAGGAAACCCTAACTACCAAAATTAAAACCCAGCCTTAATATTCAAATCCTCTTCTTCTTCACACCATAATACTCTTCTCCCTCTCCCTTCACAAATCGCGGCACCCCACCCTATTCAACTCATCCCAAAATCTTCCCGCCGGCGAATAACAACCCTTCATCCTCCTTCCTACTCGTCTCTCTTCGACTTCTCCGTATCTCCCTGCTTCTCCGTTCAACATCATCCCCTCTCCTTCTACCTCCCTCGCACGCCATCATCTCTCCAAATCACCGCTCACAACACGCCGACTCCCTCATCATCATTACCGGTGACGTGCTCAACTTTCTCTTCAACAACCCTCATCTCAGCCCTCCTCTTATTAGCTCAGACAACAAGAGCCAGAAGATGAATACTCCGCCGCGCCGTGGCATTACGCCGGCGGCGGCGGAAACTTTAAGCTCTAACCAGGACCTCGACGTAATGATTCACAAAGGATTCACGCAAGAGAAATAAGCATAATACACTCAGAAATTAAGAAATAACAAAGAACAGAGTCAGGATTTGCGTTAACATGACTTACAAGGTCGGAGCTAGTCCGACTATTCCACCTCCGAAGACGGTAAACTTTCGATACTCTCTTTTATTTTTTTCAATTTCTGGATCATTCACTTTGTTGTGGATGCAACGAGTTCTTCACTTCCTCCTTCTGTTTCTTTTGCAACTCATGAATCATTGCTACTGTACTTGCAGGTTCTGCACTTGTGTTGATTTTGTTGCCTTCTGCTTCTGTTGTTGTGAGCTTTGTTGCAGAGATGAAGTCTTGGTGGATTCACAAATTCGCAGCTGCGAAGATGGAGTTTTATGGAGCTGTGCAGGATTTGGAAATGGAGGCCTTTGAACCAAGGTGTGGTTCGTGATTCTTCTCGCTGCAGAAATTCCGATTCAGAAAGTTGCAGGAGGTTATGAAGATGGAGGAGAGTGCGTATGGTTTTATTGCGTGATGAACAAGGTGGTGGAGTGGTGATCTGAAAATGAAGTGTGGAAAAGAAGGATTATGGTGATGAACGGTGTGCCATTTTAATATTGATGTTGCTGCAAAAGTTTCTCCTCTTTCTAGGTTTCTGCGCCACCCTTTTTATAGCTAGGTCAACCTTTCTATTCTTATTTTGGACTTCATAAAAATGACATGGACTTACAAAAAGCGATGGTATTGTAGTCTTAATGATATGGGCTTATGGAAAGTGGTTTTTATGACCTCACTTGGATTTGGATATGGATTTCAGAATTGATTCTTTTTATTGAATAAATGAAATTGAATTTAAAAAAATGGATATTGGTTTTTTTTTTGAATAAGTAGATTTTGGAATTAAAAATGAACAAAATGGATAAATGGATTATTTGGATATTTGAATAAAATGGATTTTGGTGTATGGATTAATTTAAAAAATTGGATTTTTGAATGGACAAAGGAATGGATATAAATGGTTTAGGAAATGGATAATGATAGAAAATGAATATGGATTATGGATTTGGGCCAAATTTTCCAACAACACGGCCATGAAATCTCAACTTTCCACTCAAATTCAATCTTTTCTTTTTCGCATACCTCAGATAGCACAACTACCATGAATAACTCGCAAAAACCATTTGAATCAAATTGAATACTTGCATTGATTATTGAACCCACACTTCCACACCACACAACTTGATCTTGGGTACACCTTGGTTGAGAAACAATCACTGGCACAAATCATTTGAATCTTAACCCGGAACCAAAGCTCTTGAGATGTCGAGAAGGATCCAAACCCTGATTTACACCAACAAAACTCTGACCCAATACTTTTGATACCTCCTCTGAATAAGAGAAACCCTGGAGCTTGATGAACCTCTGAATAAGAAAAACACCAATAGCAAGAAAACTCTTTGATCCCATGTCTTAAAAGACCAATGCAAATGAAAAATGCAGTTATGACCTAGTGAAATGCAAATGAAAGAGAAACATAAGCCAGTTAAGGTTAGAAAAAGGTGAGGGCAAATTTTGGGGTGCTACAGCTGCCCCTATTCAATCTTCTTGGACCTAAAAGGATGATAGCAACGGCTTTCAGACATTCAAGGTGAAAGGTGATTGAATACAAAAGAACCCATAAATTTGCAAACTGTAGGGAGAGAAAGATGATATAATGATTGCCAGCCGAAGGTGGACTTATACCGGAGGTTTGTAGAATCAACGGACCTATAAAGATGACTCCGCTGGGGATAAGAAGATAGACCATCAACTCTGAGGTTGAGGAAAAATGGCATTCGCTCTGAGATTGAGAAAATTTGAAGTAAACAATAACACTGAGGTTGAGGACAAGGTAGACATCAACTCTGAGGTTGGTCAGAAGAAGGATATACGTCAACTCTGAGGTTGGAGACATGCCACAATATACGATAACTCTGAGGTTGGGGACGAAAAGGCGTTAACTCTGAGGTTGGAGATAAGATATACAACAACTTTGAGGTTGGTGAAAACAAGCGTCAACTCTGAGGCTGGGGAAGGAAGGAGGTACGACAACTCTGAGGTTGGGGATGAAAGGCTTCAACTCTGAGGTTGGAGATATATAACAACTTTGAAGTTGGTAAAACAAGGGCGTCAACTCGGAGGTTAGACAAAGGGACGTCAACTCTGAGGTTGGGGACAAAAGGCGTCAACTCTGAGGTTGGGGAGGAAATGAACATTCATCAACTCTGAGATCGAGAAAAGGTACACAACAACTCTGAGGCTGGTAAAAAAGGGGGCGTCAACTCTGAGGTTGGACAAAATAGGCGTTAACTCTGAGGTTGGAGAAGAAAGGCATGTTCATCAACTCTGAGGTCGAGAAAAGGTAAACGACAACTTTGAAGTTGGGGAGGAATGGGTTGTTCATCAACTCTGAGGTCGAGAAAAGATATGCAACAACTCTGAGGTTGGAGAAGAAATGGGAATATTCATCAACTCTGAGGTCGAGAAAAGGTACATGACAACTTTGAAGTTGGTAAAAGGGAAAGGATATTTCATTAACTCTGAGGTCAAGAAAAGAACCACAACAAATTTGAAGTTGGTAAAGGAGGGCGTCAACTCTGAGGTTGGGGAAGAAAGAGATGTACGACAACTCTGAGGTTGGAGAAAGGCGACAACTCTGTGGTTGGACAAAATAAGCGTCAACTCTGAGGCTGGGATCACTGTTTTGATTGAGGTTTGATCTGGGCTTTCACACAAGGTACCCAAATCTGGCTTATGCTTCGATGCATATGTTTGAATTTTTTTCTATGGCGTAATGCTCCATACGAAATGGAAATGCTACGTGTTTGAGGATGCAATGCAATGATGATTACTACATGCAAGAATGAGAGGACACTCCACCATGGAATGCGCAGAATAAAACAAGCAGACTTCACTGAGGAAGGGATCACCAATATCTGATCTCCCGTGGGGAGATAACTAACTGTACCACCAATAACCACTGGTGATGCAAACTCTATCGGGAAACTGCAAGCTGAATTGCAATCTCTATTGGGGAGATGCCAATAAAGATTGGACTTTGAAACGTTGAGAATGCCAATAACCATTGGACTTTGACTTTTGAGGAAGAGAAATACTCTGACTTCTCACCGTCTTCAAACTGCTTGAAAATAGTCTATCGTCTTACCCTGCTGAGAACGAGGAATCCACCTGCATTGCTGGGGATAAGGAATCTTCATAAATAACCCCTTTCGATTTGAGGATGATTCTCTGCTTGGGGAAGAATATCAATTCCAGCACCTTGCTAGGACAAAGATACCTTCTGGCTCCTTGCTGGGGGAGAGACTTAGTACTTCAAGTTTCTTCTGATCACTGCATACTGATCATCAAGAGTGAACAACGGTTCCTTCCTGACTTGACCCAAACCACAGGGTTCGATGGAAGAAATCATTTCAAGAGGATTTTATAGAAGACCGGGCGTTCGACAATGCCCCAGGGTCTTTAAACTCTTCGAGAGATTCATCGGATCTCGACGTAACTGCCCCAGACTGTATGACCTATGAAGGAATTTGCCTCGAGAGGATTCGTAGCGACTTGAAATACTTTGTCTCAGTGTTTTGAACCTTGAAGAGGTGCTCCTGATTAACCGTCTTCTGGAGAGGATAACTTCTCATGCTCCGGAGGTGGCCTGCCTCGATATGAGCTTTGGAGTGACTTTGATCCTGATCTTCGAAAGAATGCCCCAGAATAGCTGAACTTCAGAGAGATTTCTCGTCGTGACTGTCCCAGATTGGCTACATCTTAACACGACTTACTGGGGAAAGCCCACTCTGCGCTGAGTTTCTTGGCGACATGCCCCTTGATATTACTGTCCTTCAGAATTTTCAAGCATCCCAACTTGGCAGGATCAAGCTTCTCGACTGATGTTCATTGTGTAAGCTGCATTGATGCCTAGGCACATGTATACAATCAGAACAAGTTTATTATGAGAATGATAATTCTAATGCAACAAACATGTTAACCTTGAAGTTTATTAAAAATAAGTCGTAAAACCCTGTGAATGAGTCACTAGTTACAACATTTATTTTTGAATGGAAAACAATACGCACATGTAATACCAACAAAAATATTTTATTAGCACGACTCATGGGAGTCAGGAACGCCATCTCGTTGAAGTGCGCCTTCAGAATAAACCCTATTTCAATTAGGACTTTAGAGGGTTGTAACGTGGCCTGGTTCACGGTTTTAGAAAAAAGGATTTATGGCTCAAAGTTTATCGGTGCCCACCCACTCTTCGTGATGTTCTCCACTCCTATGTTCAGCTAATTTGGCACAACCGCTCATCTCTCAAAAAGGTTTTATGGGCTTTAAGGAACCCATGCAATTGATGGTTTGAGGCCATATGAGGTTTTGGAACAACAGTCACCCCTTTTTGTCTTTTGTTCGTAACCACACGACTTTGTTCTGCTCAAGGATTTTTCCCTTTGTCGTCCTTTTCGCTTTTTATTCTTTTGTTTTTTTTTTCCGTTTTCCCTGATTTTGCCTGGACTAACTCTTTGGAGTTTTTTCGATTTTTGAAGTCCAGCGGGATGCCCTACCTTTTGCCTAAGTCGCTTGTTTTCAAGTTTTGGACTTAGCGGGCTATATCTTTTTTTTTCTCTCTCTTTTTTGAACAAATCGGGTGACACTGGTTGTCTGACTTGTTTGAAAGGTTGTGACTGCATCACTCTTTGGTTGGTGAGGGATAATCAGTGTGGTTTCAACTCTTCCTACCTCCCGATGAGTAAAAGGTAATGTATCCTTCGATGCACACTCCTTTTAAAACCTGAACGCTTGGTCAAATTGCTGACGACTACCCTGCCCCTGGTTAAACGTGAGGGTTTTTTTTTTCTACGAAAGAAACTCCTACTTCAAGGCTCAAAGGGTTTGACAAGGGTCTATCTCCCTTATATCTCCAGTGTTTGAGAATTTGAAGCAATGCCTGTACATCGTCAACAGGGTTTTATCCAAAAGCATACTACCAAAAATTTTGCGTTTTTACCTAATCATCCTCCCTCCAAGAGTATAAGCAAGAAAAATTGGTATTGCCATGCGCAAAAATATCATATGAATGAATAAAAATGAACTACTTCAAGAAGAAAACATATTCATTGCATTAAGATCATCATTAAAAACAAACAAATCTTTGCATGCATACAGTGCTTTAACAAGAAATGAAAAACTACAAATGAAAATGCAGTAAAGAAGCTGAAGTTTGCTATCGCTGAGGAAGCTTGATTCTGCTTGGACGTACTTGCAGTCTGAGTGCTCGCTTGAGAAAGGAGACTTCAATTGATGTACATATCATCTTCAGCGAATGCAATAATCTCTGAGTCTACTAAGTCTTGCACCTTGTGCTTGAACACGTTGCAATTTTCAATTGAATGACCCGGTGTGTCTGAGTGATACTCACATCTAGCATCCAGATCATAATCGGGAGGAATAATGTCGGGAACAGGCATAACATCCCTTAGTTCGACCAGACAATTCTCGAGTAGACGGGCAAGAACATGACTGTGAGGAATAGGGAGAGGGTCGAACCTTCTCGCAGGCCTTCGTGATCTTTGTTGTCTCTATTGCTGAGGAGCATAAGGTTGCTGATATTGAACAGGTTGTTGAACAACAGGAGGAATGTACACAACACTAGTTTCTTCTTCATCTCTCTTGGAGGACCCAGCATAAGGCTTCTTTGCATCTTCAGCAGCAATTCGAATCTTTCCTGTTTTGATGCCGTTTTCGACTCTTTCTCCTGCCAATACAAGACCTGAAAATCCAGCTGACAAGCATCCAACCAATTTCTCATAATAATGCCCCTGAAGCGTATCCATGAACATATCAATGAGCTCTCTTTCCAACATCGGAGGTTGAACTCGGGAAGCCAATTCACGCCACCTCTGGGCATACTCTCTAAAGCTTTCACTGCTCTTTTGAGACATATTCTGTAGCTGGTTACGATTGGGAGCCATGTCGGTGTTGTATTGATAGTATTTGATAAAAGCCCCTGCCAGCTCTCTCCAACTACGAACGTCTTTCCTCTCTAGCTGCATATACCATTCCAGGGATTCCCTAGATAGGCTATCCTAAAAGCAGTGCATCATCAACTTCTCATTCTTTGCATGAGCAGCCATTTTACTTGCGTACGCCCTCACGTGAGTCCTTGGGCAAGTCATACCGTTGTACTTTTCAAAAGTAGGAGTCTGAGACTTGTGTGGGATAATGACGCCTGGAACCAGCCCCAGATCATCCAAGTCCATGCCCAGAGTATTTTGATCCAGAACCCCCTTCAACTGCTCTTCAATCAGCCGGATCCTTTCATCATTAACAACAGGGGTACTAGCATCCATGCTTCGCACAGAGAAGACATCGTCTTGCTGGTCATCATAGTGATGGCCATGAACTGCACGAATAATGCTTCCTCCTCCTACCAAAGAAGGAATTGGCACTCCACCTTGAGCTCCATTATGAACAACATTTCCATTACCACCTCCGCCAGGAAGAATAACATGACCGCCATGTAGTACACCGTTCTCGTCTACTCTTGCCACAAGAGGTTGCACCAGGGTTCTGAGCTCTTGTTGCCCTTGTGCGACTCCTTGCATCAATTCCATGAATTGGGCCATGCGAGCTTGCATGGCGGCCATCTCTGCTTGCATTTGCTCCATAATTCTTCTGAGTGGCTTGAGCAGTTAAATCTGGAATTCTGAAGAAAACCAGATCAGGACAAGAATAACCAAGCCTCGAACACCTGTTATGCAAATGATTATGCAATGCAAATGCCATGTTCAAATATTTATAAGGAATCACCCTGCTTTGATTCAAGTTTTTTTTTTCACAGGCGAACCACAAGAAATGGATGGAAATGCTCAACTGCGAGTCTCAAAGTTAATATCCCTTGGAAATACAAGAACATGTATGCGAAAATGATGATGCAAATGCAACAGACATGGGATCAAGGCTTCCATAAAGCTCTGTACTGCTGTGCTGCTGCATGGATAAGACCCAGAATATTAGAAACCCAGAAATCTAGAATAACGGCCCATTCAAACTGCCAGAATATCAGGATGATAACAGTACACTGATGAGAAATCCAAAAAACCGGGTAGGTTGAAGGTTTTGGTTACCTGCAGACCTGCAAACACCCATCCCTCTCACATGTGGGTACTAGAAAACCGAGGATCCTCAATATCACGGGCTCTCAGGTCGAGAAATGATGATACGTTCACCATTTCTGGTTTGGCATCATCATCAATCGAGGAGGCCTCAACTGATTCCCCTAAAAAAAAAAGGTCATCCTATGCAAGTTCCCAACGTTGGGTCCTCGGATCAACAAGTGTAATGGGTTTGCCATTTCTGGTCTGCCATTATCACATGTCGGGAGGAGAGGCGTTGCTGAGTCCTCGGGGAAACGGTCGCCAGAGTCGACAACTTTCTAGATCAACACCCTGAAATGCGCAAGACACGCACGTCAGAATATCTCCCAAGATAACCTCGTTTGGATGTGAAGTTCGTGAACACCAAACGCACCAAGGCGGCACGTAGGTCCCACTACTTTCCACTCTAGTCTTAAGTGTATGCTCAAGCCTGTGTATTGGGCTTATCTCTCAAAATAACCCAACCTGCCAAACAGAAAACCAGCACAGCACAACATAGTCCAGCATATGATAACAATGAGATGCAATAAAAAACAGTAATATACAACATAATAAAGCACAACAATAAACACCCAATGAAGTAAAAACAAACAAGCGCTAGGATTGACTCGCTTAGGTAACCGGTAGTCCCCAGCAGAGTCGCCAGCTATCGCTCCCGAGGATTTGCATCCATGGTACAAACACGAAAGTGGCGCGGAAAACAGAGTCGCCAGCAATGTGTATTTATCCCAAGAGAGGGAAAGGAAACACTGCGTAAACCTGAGGGAAGGGAAAGAGCATGGTCTCGCGACCAAGAGAAATGGGTAAGGGAGTCGGCTACGCGAGGGGAAGGTGTTAGCACCCCACACGTCCATCGTACTCGATGGGATCCACGCTTGCTGTCTCGATTAAAGGGTGTCGTCGTCTGGAGCTCCGTTGCTACTAGAAAGGAGAAGAAACAGGAATGGAAAGGAACGAAGAAACGAAGAACAAAAGAAAAAAGGAAGTGACTCGATAAGACGTCCTCGGAGTCCTAGGCCTACGTATTCCCTCGGGCAATGGGAAATTCAGAGTCAACGTAGTTTGGACATGAACTAAGGGGGGAGGTTGCTCGCCAAGACATCACCGTCTTGTGCCTACGTATCCTCAATCGGACAAGAAAGAGGAAATCAGAGCAGTCGTAGTTCGACCCACGGGTCGATGAAAAGGTCTCGATCGCACTAGGGCGAGAGAAAAAGGTTTCAAGCAATAAGTCTCGATCACACGGAGGCGAGAGACAACAGAGAGGGAAGTTAGTTGTTAGTGTGCTCGCCGAGATATTGCATCTCGTGCCTACGTATCCTTAATTTATCCAGAGAGAGGAAGTCAGAGCGTCCGTAGTTCATGGTAACGACCACGAGAGAAAGGGATCTCGATCACACTGAGATGAGAGAAAAAGGGGGAGACGCACGGAAGGTCTAAGGGAACGGAA
Source organism: Lathyrus tuberosus (assembly GCA_022829125.1). Taxonomy (NCBI): domain Eukaryota; kingdom Viridiplantae; phylum Streptophyta; class Magnoliopsida; order Fabales; family Fabaceae; genus Lathyrus; species Lathyrus tuberosus. The sequence continues at coordinate 2,359,563 of JALAZF010000617.1, read as the reverse complement.
TCCTACAAGTTATCATGCAAAGTGACCCTAAAGTCAGGATTAGGAGGGAAGCCTACCTAATGTTATCATGCTTGGATTGAGAGCCTAATGTCTATCCTACTCCGAGCTTAATCAGAAATTAAGTCGGACTAGGAGCCTTAAGGGAGCATGTGAATACAGAGTAATCAGCAAGTAAACACGAAGCCACGCAATCACAAAGAGAGAATCAAATAAGAGGCAGTCAAGTAATTAATCAGGAATTAATCTGAATAAGCAAAAATATCCAAGTTAAAATAAAATGCAAATTAAAAAAAAGAAGATTAAATTCTAAGTAAAAGAGTTAATCTAAAATTAAAAGCTAATTCTAAAATTAAACCTAAAATTAAATCCAATTAATTCAAGATTAATTTTAAATCAAAATTAAAACCTAAACTAATTAAACTAAACTCTAAACTAATTAAAAGAAAATTAAGAGTTTTAATTATCTAAAACAAATTAACAAAATCTAAAAGAAATAAAAATCTAAAATTAAAACATAGAAAGGGTGCAACAGTGTTTCTGGAGGTGTGGGAAAGAAAAGCAAGCGCATGGGCCTTTATTGTGTCTCAGGAGGGTGCAGGAATTACTTCTGGGAGTGTAAGTAAAAATCCAGGCGTTGGGCTTACATCTGCCAGCCCAATGGTTTCATATGCAGCCAAAAACGGGGGTGCGTTAGCAGGTTGGTGTGAAAATGAAATAAAATGGGCCTAAGGCCCGATCCGAAGGGTGAAGATTAGGAAACCCTAACTGCCAAAATTAAAACCCAGCCTTAATATTCAAATCCTCTTCTTCTCCACACCGTAATACTCTTCTCCCTCTCCCTTCACAAATCGCGGTGCCCCACCCTATTCAACTCATCCCAAAATCTTCCCGCCGGCGAATAACAACCCTTCATCCTCCTTCCTACTCGTCTCTCTTCGACTTCTCTGTATCTCATTGCTTCTCCGTTCAACATCATCCCTCTCCTTCTACCTCCCTCACACACCATCATCTCTCCAAATCACCGCTCACAACACACCGACTCCCTCATCACCATTACCGGTGACGTGCTCAACTTTCTCTTCAACAACCCTCATCTCAGCCCTCCTCTTATTAGCTCAGACAACAAGAGCCAGAAGATGAATACTCCGCCGCGCCGTGGCATCATGCCGGCGGCGGAGGAGACTTTAAGCTCTAACCAGGACCTCGACGTAACGATTCACAAAGGATTCACGTAAGAGAAATAAGCATAATACACTCAGAAATCAAGCAATAACAAAGAACAGAGTCAGGATTTGCGTTAACATGACCTACAAGGTCGGAGCTAGTCTGATTATTCCAACTCCGAAGACGGTAAACTTTCGATCCTCTCTTTTATTTTTTTCAATTTCTGGATCATTCACTTTGTTGTGGATGCAACGAGTTCTTCACTTCCTCCTTCTGTTTCTTTTTCAACTCATGAATCATTGCTACTGTACTTGCAGGTTCTGCACTTGTGTTGATTTTGTTGCCTTCTGCTTCTGTTGTTGTGAGCTTTGTTGCAGAGATGAAGTCTTGGTGGATTCACAAATTCGCAGCTGCGAAGATGGAGTTTTATGGAGCTGTGCAGGATTTGGAAATGGAGGCCTTTGAACCAAGGTGTGGTTCGTGATTCTTCTCGCTGCAGAAATTCCGATTCAGAAAGTTGCAGGAGGTTATGAAGATGGAGGATAGTGCGTATGGTTTTATTGTGTGATGGACAAGGTGGTGGAGTGGTGATCTGAAAATAAAGTGTGGAAAAGAAGGATTATGGTGATGAACGGTGTTCCGTTTTAATATTGATGTTGCTGCAAAAGTTTCTCCTCTTTCTAGGTTTCTGCGCCACCCTTTTTATAGCTAGGTCAACCTTTCTATTCTTATTTTGGACTTCATAAAAATGACATGGACTTACAAAAAGAGATGGTATTGTAGTCTTAATGATATGAGCTTATGGAAAGTGGTTTTTATGACCTCACTTGGATTTGGATATGGATTTGAGAATTGATTCTTTTTATTGAATAAATGAAATTGAATTAAAAAAAATGGATATTGGTTTTTTTTTTGAATAAGTAGATTTTGGAATGAAAAATGAATAAAATGGATAAATGGATTATTTGGATATTTGAATAAAATGGATTTTGGTGTATGGATTAATTTAAAAAATTGGATTTTTGAATGGACAAAGGAATGGATATAAATGGTTTAGGAAATGGATAATGATAGAAAATGAATATGGATTATGGATTTGGGCCAAAATTTCCAACAACACGGCCATGAAATCTCAACTTTCCACTCAAACTCAATCTTGTCTTTTTCGCATACCTCAGATAGCACAACTACCATGAATAACTCGCAACTACCATCTGAATCAAATTGAATCCTTGCATTGATTATTGAACCCACACTTCCACACCACACAACTTGATCTTGGGTACACCTTGGTTGAGAAACAATCACTGGCACAAATCATTTGAATCTTAACCTGGAACCAAAGCTCTTGAGATGTCGAGAAGGATCCAAACCCTGATTTACACCAACAAAACTCTGACCCAATACTTTTGATGCCTCCTCTGAATAAGAGAAACCCTGGAGCTTGATGAACCTCTGAATAAGAAAAACACCAATAGCAAGAAAACTCTTTGATCCCATGTCTTAAAAGACCAATGCAAATGAAAAATGCAGTTATGACCTAGTGAAATGCAAATGAAAGAGAAACATAAGCCAGTTAAGGTTAGAAAAAGGTGAGGGCAAATTTTGGGGTGCTACACAACTATAGTTAGAAGTAAGCGGGAAAATTATGGGGTACAACAACAGGAAATAAAAATAGTGTTTGAACCAAGGGAACGATGTTTAAACCAAAGAAAGGATAGAAATGGTGTTTAAACCAAGAAAGTGGTGTTTAAACCAAAGAAGAGATAAGACTGGTGTTTAAACCAAGGGAGCGGTGTCTAAACTGGAAAAGCGATGTTTAAACCAAAGAAGAGAAAAAGTGGTGTTTAAACCAAAGGATCTGTGTTTAAAACGGAATGTGGTGTTTAAACCAAGGGAGTAGTAGAGTTAAAAAGAGGTATGAGAAATGGTGTTTTAACCGAGAATCGGTGATTAACCAAGAGGAATGAGATATGGTATTTTAACTGAGAATCAGTGATTAACCCAAGAAATGGAAAGTTGGTATTTTAATTGAGAATTAGTGATTAACCAAGGAAAGGGTATGTGGTATGGTATTTTAACCGAGAATTGGTGATTAACTAAAAGAAAGAGGATATAGGGTATTTTAACCGAGAATCGGTGATTAACCCAAGAAAAGAGAGTATGGTATTATAACCGAGAATCGGTGATTAACCAAAGAAGGGATAAGATGGTCTTTTAACCGAGAATTGGTGATTAACCAAGAAAAGAAGAGAATATGGTCTTTTAACCGAGAATCGGTGATTAACCAAGAAAAAGGAGTCGTAGGGTTTGTTAACCAAGTGTCGCTATGCAATAAACAACCGGCGAAGACACAGAGTCGCCATCAAACTTTATTTATCCCTACAGGGAAATGAAAACATCAAGAAAATCTCATAAAGGAAAGAACATGGTCATCACAACCAAGTTCGGGGTTCGGGAGTCGATTACGCAAGAGGAAGGTGTTAGCACCCTCCGCCTGTTGTACTCAACATGATCCACTCTTGTTGTTCTAAATCTAAGGGTGTGTATATCTAAAGCTTAATCTGCTAAGGGAATGCATGAATGAAAAGGGAAAACAAAAGAAAAAGAGACTCGATAGGATCTCGCAATCCTATGCCTACGTATTCCCTCGTGCAAAGGGAAAATCAGAGTCAACATAATTCAGAGGACTACGATGGAAGAAAGGGAAGTTTGCTCGCCAAGGATTGGGGCCCTTGTGCCTACGTATTCTCAACAGGTATGAGAAATCAGAGCGTCCGTAGTTCGGACTATTGTTTGTTGGTGTTTTTATGGACGATGCTAATGTTCGCGTTCTAATAGTTAGGTGTATTGCCGCTCGCTCGTGGAGTCTTATGTGTTACCTGTATTGCGGTAGAACGAAAATAACATGCCCTTTTCTGAAAATGGTTTTGAAGGAATCCCGAAGGACGAAAAGATTTGGATTTATTGAAGTGTTTTTGTTATATTTTGAAAAGAGTTTGAGATGCGTGTTGTACTAAAGTTTATGACATAGGAGCGAATACTTTGCACAAACGATCCGAGACGGCTCACGCACGAAGTACTCTAGAAGGGGTAAGGAGAAATTCCCGCTCATCATGTCCCATATACTTAAGACTCGTGACGCACTACGTGCATCGTGTTTATTAAATGTTTTCTGATTTTTGATGCAAGAAGAGATTTTGGATGTAAAAATAAAGAAACTCTAAGGGAGACTGGATCCTGAATGTTGTCATGCGATGGTGGTCCTAAGGTTGAGATTAAAGGGAAATTACACCTAAAGTTGTCATGCTCGGATTAGAAACCTAAAAAACTATCCTACCTCGATCTTAATTTAGAATTAATTCGAACTAGGATATCCTAAGGGAACATGCGGACACGCGGACACACAAGCAAGCAAGTAATCAAGATATAGCTCAAAAGTCAAAAATGAATTAACAAGAGAAAACAAACCTAAAACATAGAAGCAAACAATCACAAGATAGAATCAAATGAAGAGAGAATATTATGACATGAATGGTGAACGCAAGATATGAGCAAGAGGAAGTTAATACAAGTATCGAGATCAAAAGATTAACAAATACAACCCAGTCTCCAAATGAAAGGATCACGTGTCCACAAAGTTAGGAGTCAAAGAAAATAAAATTTGAAATGACCAAAAATAAATCCTAAATGATTATATTATAAACATGAATTTGAAATGAAAATGATTAATCTATAAACTAGTTAAAAATATTTTTTTTGAGGTGTTTTGTATTTAATCGAAAACAACTAGACAAATTAAATTAAACAATTATGAAATAAATTCTATAAAAATATTAAAACAATTAAAAATGATACTTCGAATAATTAAATCAAATTAAAAGATAATTTAAAGGAGAAATCTGAAATAAGAATTAAAAGGTAATTTAAAGGAAAAATCTAAAATAAGAATTGGGTCAGAGAGGTGCAAATTCGTGCAAGGGGTGTTAACAACAAGTCATGTGGGCTCAAAAGCCCGATGTTCAAAACAAGAAACTCATCTACAAAATTGAAGAAAAAAGAACAAAAACAAAAATAAATAAAACAAATGAAATAAAACAGAAGTTTGAAAAAAGAGAAAGAAAAAAAAACAGTGACAAAACCTTCAGCATCACACGAACCATCCTCAACCTCATCTCCTTCAAAAATTTAAAATCATGCTCTTCTCTCACGGTGCGACCTCCTCACACTGTCTGTGCTTTGGTCTCATTTCCGCTTTCTCTCCTTCTGTCTCGCGATCGCGTCTCTCTCACGCGTCGATTTCACTTCTCAATCTCTTGGCTTTCGTTCTTCTCGCAGATCTCCCTTTGCCGTGAAAGTGAACTACACGCTATGGGTATCGTGCGGCGGTGACGACTTTGTTGTTGAGGTTAAAAATCCATCATCATACTCTCGTTTTGAATTCTCCCCCATCTTCTCGTCTCGGTTTTTCTCTGTTCTCTCTGTATGGTGTGTTGGTGATTGATTCGCGTGTAGGTGGGCAGAAGGTTGGAAAAAAATAAAAGGTTTTAATGTAATGTTTTTAATGGTTTCTGGATGTGGTGAGAGGCGAGTGAATTTGATTTAAGGTCCGAGTTGTTGTTGTTCGTTTATGGCTCGTGGGTTGTTGGTGATGTTGTCACGAAGATGATTATATTGGTGTCGCGTGGTTTTGAGACGATGTTGTGTTTTCACGATGAGCAGAAGGAATGATAGTTCTGAACGGAGATTGGAAAGTGTGGGGGATTTCGTGCGCTCACGAAGGTGTTTGCAGAGGCGAAGGTGAATGTGCATGAGGTTTGGTTATGAGAGAATGAAAATGAGAATCAAACCTTTTCAGTATTTTTTACAGACTGACTCATCATGAGACTAGTCTCTTTGAGTTGTTTTGCCAACACCACCATCTCATCCGGGTTGTTGAAGTGCACACTCGTACTCATAACTAACTTAACATAAATCTAAGTTAATTCCAAACGTGCAACAATTAATTTTTCAATCCAAAACATGTGAGTTTATATTCAAATAACAGCCTGCAATTCAAGGACACAAAGCCAATTTCAATTAACCATAACACTTGACAACACAATTCTTACCAACTAACTATCATAACAGTCTCTAACTAACCGATCCAGCTCAGCATAACAGAATTTCATAGCTAGCTCACCCTAACTAACTCACTTGAAATTCCCCATTTAACCTCGATTTTCATTCCATGTAAATTCATATCCTCACTATCATTTCACTGCTTCAATCAAGCTCTTTCAATCATTGCTCTACCTCCCTCATCATCTAGTTGCAAGATAGTAGATAAAGGTGGTTTACCTCTGTGATCTGCCTTGGAGAAACTTTAGTTCAAAGTTAGCAAGTGTGATCCTTCACTCTTCACATATTTCTCCAATGGTCACGCAATCTATCTACTTGTAGATGTAGATGACATTATACTTACAGGGAGCTCTACTTCACTCCTTCAAGATACCATGCTGCCAGATGATCAATGAATGAATCTTCTGCAACTTCAACTTGACCATCTACAAAAAGTTTAAGAACTATTGAATTTTTTGTTCCCTTAACAAATACAGACATGAAAAGAAAACATTGTGGCAAACTAAAAAGATTATTCACAATATTGCCTCTCAAAAAATAATCTAAGGAAAAATGTATCAATTGAAAAAGAAAACCAAACACAAATCAAAGATGTTTTGGCTGCAATTCAATGGAATTCTCAATTATTAGGAAATTAAATAATCAAACATTCATTGAAACCTATAGAGAACTGAAAAAGTTTTGAGGTCTAACCAGGGAGAGAAATGGCCCGGGTTGCTTGATAATCCACTTCACCGCTTAAGTGCTTTAAACATTAAAAAAAACATAAGGAGTTGCAGTACAAACTCAAATAGATATCAATTTATTTAAAACTGAATGTAAATTTTCATATAACTAAGTAGATGCCTAATATTAGTGGTGCAAGTGATCTCGGACAACATAGCGAAAAAATATGAATACGTGATCAATGTGAATGATGGAAAATGATTCAAAGCTATTACGCAGCTCCAAAGCCTCATCACATAAGTTCCTTAGTTCCGGGTCGTTGATTTCCCGATTACCTAAAAACTGTTGTTTGGAAAAGTGAATTATATTTTGATGTTATCAACATTCAAATGCAATTTTAAATTCAAGTAATGAAAGATAGCTATGTATCTTGCAATATACCAATAATGCAAACTATATAGTAGAACAAACCTGATTGATAACAAGTTCGGAGTTTCCTTGGACAGTGATCTCCAAATATCCTTTCCTTATGGTTTCTTTCAGTCCTAAAATTAATCTGCGATACTCAGCAACGCTAGTTGTTTGGTTTCCCAGCCCTTGGCGGAAGGTATACATCTATGAAGAAAAGAAAACATGGGAATAAGCTACATCGTGTAAGTAAATAATATAATGCAATGTAATATTTGATTGATTTTGATACCGGAACCGAAAATCGATCACTGTCCTCACGATCTTTTGCAAACAACATAGCTGCTGCACCAGCTGGTCCATAAAATCCATTTCACCTGATGTTGATGCACCAGAATCTTCTTTGCATGTTGATGCACCGTCATCTTCTTTGGATGTTGATGCACCGGCATCTCCTTTGGCAGCCTACAACACACACAAATGCAGCATGAATCAAAATCAGAACCCTGTATGCAATTCTTTAGTACTTTTTGTACTAATTAGATAATGTAGAGGTTTAAAGAAATCAGTCAGTTCCCATTTCCAATATCCCACCAATTAAATAGCCGAGAATAAATTATTTTTGGCAGTCCATCTCCACTGACTGCAGCACTTCCATGTTAAAGGGTCCGCTTTATAACTTCTTCTGGAGTGATCATGACAGGCTTACATAATGCATCTTCCAAGCCATCAGTATCACACCTGATTGAATGTTAACAATCATATTGAAAGGCGGTTGAATATGATATGGACAGAAGTAATAATATGAAAGCCTACATACCTCAAAAGTTCAGCAGCTGTTTTCAAGTGAAATTTGGCTTTGTCGTCTTTTGGAAAAGATGAGTCAATTTCCTTTCCTTTGGCAAAATCAATATTACCCAGATGAAGAATTGCAGCAACAACTCTGAAAAATGGCTTCCTGAAAAAAGACAGCACAGGAAAAGGAAAAAAGTAAAAAAGCAATCATTGTATATTCTCGCAAGAACAAAGCTAAATTCATATGTGTGAAAGAAGTACCTGATCTTTTTGACTTATTCCTACAATGCCCATAGCTCTACATGTGGCAAGATACTCATGAGCATCATTTACATCAGCCAGTTCATAGCATTGTGACTGATTAAGATAGTGAAACAATTTCGGATTTGTTAATATGTATTTTTCAATTTCCTGTTAGCAAAACTTACAATGAGTTTACATTATTGAATGAATCAAGAAGTATATTGTAGACGGAGAGCTACGTCGTGTGGTAGCACAAGAAGAATACTCAACCTGAAACAATAATAATGTATGGTTTTAAACCAGCCATACTATTATATTCAAGATATAACAAAATCAAAATTGTCAAAATCCTGATTTTAAAAATTAGATAGACAATGATTTGATTAGGTTAAAAACGGAAACTTTACCATGTTTAAGCATCTTGAGGAGAGCGAACATTCTTTTAAGCCTTTCCATGTTGAAGAAAGAAGAAGAAGAAGTGAGAAGAAGGCAGAAACCCTAATCAAAAAGTAAGAATGCATCATCGTGAAAAATTAAACGAAGAAAAACGTTATGTAAAACAAACCTGAATAACTCGGTTGTTCATCTCAGAGCTTGAAAAACGACCTTCAATGCTGCGAAATCATGGAAAAACCTGCAAAATAAATGAAGAAAATTAGGGTTTTTGCAAAAAAAAATTGACAATGAAAGAGAGATACGATGAGAGTGAGAGAGAGACGAGGAATGGAGAGAGATGCTGATAGTGAGAAACCGAAGATTTTGTTCATACAAACACTGTTGATGCTGGGAGAGAAATTGAGAGTGAGAGAGACGATGAATGAGTAGGTGAGAGAGAGACAATGGAGCAAGTGGATGAGAGAGATAATGGGAAAAAAGTTGAGTAGATATTAAAAATGTGATAATAATGTGGTAAAAAGAGAAGGCATCAACGTGGCATAATTAGGATGTAGAAGGGTAGAAAAGTAATTCCAAGAACAATGTGTTTTCTTATATGATAGATGAGTGTGTCTTCCTCTTTTATGGAGTGTGTGTTAAAGGGTCTTTATGGAATAACGCGCGTGTCCTTTTCTTATGGCAGGGAGACAAAAAAGATTCCTCCCATTCTTAACTCTGAGGTCAACGTCTTTGTACAACGCAGTAGATAACAGAAACTGGAGTAAAAAACAAAATGATTTTACAAAACTTGTTAATTAAGTGCTTCCTAAAATAAATAAAAACAAAATTTAAATATTATAAAAAGAAAAATAGCAAAATAGAATAAAATATAAACTATTTAAAAAAATTTTAAAATAAAAAATTTGATTAATAAAAATCACTTTTTAATTAAAAATTAAAATAAAAAACGATTAAAAATGAGAAATCAGACTAGTATCGCAATGCTCGAAAAAATAAGACGAACGCAACAAAATGATCAGCACGAAATAAACGTATTGGAAAAATACAGCGTTTGGCCAAATTTCGAAATAAATTTTACCAGGTTAAATGTAACACCCCCAATCTATACCCCCAATTAAATAAAGCGGTAAAAGAAAATTCAAAATTTCATCAGAGTATATTTTAAAATTCACAGCATAGACCAAGGGGTCACATCAATTTGAAACAAACACAATAAATCTGCCCATAAAGATATGCAACACTCGCAGGTAGCAAATAAACAGAGGAACTTAGTTCCTACTACCCACAATTCAAATACAGAATAAAGCGGAAAATCTGTACTGAAATCTCATATATATATATATATATATATATATATATATATATATATATATATATATATATATATATATATATATATATATATATATCACATAAAAAGTTTGTCGTACATCAAGTCATACATGCACAAGCCAAAAGATATATATACATATACACATCAAACTACAAAACGATCCCCCTGACTACCCGGTGCCATATATCAGAGCCGACCGACAAAATAATGAAGACCTAAGCTTCACAAAAAGACCTCCAGCAATCTAATCTGCAATGCCTCATAGAGCATTATAAAACAGCAGAAGGGTGAGAAACACAATCATAATATAATTGCATATAATTATATAATAACACAACATTACGCACGTAAAATATTCTCACCACAACGCACAACAAAATCCAAATACAACACAACAGAATACATATCTCATTTATCCATCACAAACATATATCAATTCATTCACAGTTCTCACACATAGTCAATCATATTCATGATTTATGCAAATGCACAGAGACCGACACAACGACTCTATGCAATGCATATGCGGTACCATCCATCCATCATTTCTCATCACTAGTTCACTCAAGAACTATTGGAATCATCGCTCGTTACTTAATGTAACTCCCCGTCGGGCATACGATGTTCCCCGTCGCTCACACCCCACACGGGCACACGACGTTTATGGATCTCTCACACCCCACACGGGCACACGATCGTCTATAATCATCGCTCACACCCCACACGGGCACACGACGTTATAGCGGATTCCCTCTGGAACCAAACCGTCGCTCACACCCCACATGGGCACACGACATTACAAGAATGCATATCATGATGCTTGGCATACAATGACTCATGACATTCAGATGCACACATATATGCAATCATCTCATTCAACATTAATCATGCTTTACAATTCAAGCCCAAAACAATGCATTTATATCATACCACAGCACGCAAATCATACCATATCCATATCAACAGCACATTGCATGATACACACCAATTACACACAATTATAACGACAAAAGTCGACAAAATGACACTATTCCAAATTCCCGGCATAATTAAATCGGCTAACAATCTCAAAATTATTATAATAAGAAAGTACAGTTCAATAGCTACTCAACGATACCAAGAATGTTAAAAACGGATAAACGGAACACAAGTTACGGACTCAACAAGAAAAGACATCGCGGAAAAACCCCATTTTGCAATTCTCCTGGCCATACGCGTATTGCCCTGAGCCATACGCGTATTGCCCTGATTCCTCGCCCATTCCATACGCGTATTGCCCAAGGTCATACGCGTATGGGCAGAGACCCATTTTTCCCAAAATTTCACGTTAAAAGTCCAATACGCGTAGTTCCCTACACCATACGCGTATTGCCCTAAAGTCTTACGCGTACCATACACAAATGGGCAAATGGCCGAGAAAATGAAGCTCCATACGCGTATTACCCAGTTTCCTTCAATGCCATATACGTATTGCCTTGACCAATACGCGTATTGCCTTGAGTGATACGCGTATGGGCAGTGGAAAATCCAGAAAATTCTGCAGAATTTCTTCTGCGTTTTTCCAACCAAAATCAACCCATTTTCACCTATACACCAGAAAAATTACCAATACAATGCCTAACAACATGCATCTAACCTGTATCAACAATAATGGCCCTGAAAACATGGTTTCCGACACAATTTAATCGATTTCTAATCAATTTTTTACATAATATGGTTTTTACTATATATCTCCATTTCAATCCAATCACAACCAAAAACATACATACATAATCATACACAAGCATATAATAATTGAGTTTCGCACCCTTACCCGATTTAATCGTGTTTAGAAAAATCGGGAGATTGATTTCTTGATTTCCAAGTTTTTTTCTCTTTTTCTTCTCTTCTTCTCTTTTCTTTCCCTTTTCCTTCTTCTCTTTTTCTTTCTCTCTATTTTTCTCTCTTTCTATTTTCTATTTTCTAACTTAAGGAAAAATAAGATGAAATGACCAAAATACCCCCACACTCAAATATCTCACAAATGTTCCCAAAACCCGATAAAATATCACAACATTGAAAAATAACATATTTCCAAATAAAATTCGAAAATAAAATAATATAATAATAAAATAATCAAAACGACGCGATTAAATAAAAACTGACAAAACTGGGGCGTTACAACTCTCCCCCACTTAGAAATTTTCGTCCTCGAAAATATACCTGAGACGAACAACTCTAGATACGACTCCCGCATCCGACTCTCTAACTCCCAAGTCAAATTGCCCTCAGCAGCGCCTCCCCACGCTACTTTCACAAGTGCAATATCCTTGCCTCTCAACCGCTTCACCTCGCGATCCAAAATCCTAACTGGTAATGCCTCGACCGTAAGGTTCTCCCTTACCTCTACCTCATCCATCGGAATCACATGCGACGGATCCGGAATATACTTCCGAAGCTGTGAAACATGGAACACATCGTGCAAATTCGACAAATTCGGCGGCAACGCCACCCTATAAGCCACGACACCCACTATCGCGGATATCTGGTAAGGACCAATAAACTGAAAAGTAAGTTTCTTCGATTTCAATGCACGACCCACACCCGTTACCGACGTAACTCTCAAAAATACATGATCGCCCTCTTGGAACTCAAGATCTTTTCTTCTCCGATCATGATAACTCATTTGTCTACTCTGAGAAGCCTTCATTTTCTCACGAATAAGCTTCACTTTCTCCGTAGTCTGTTGCACCAACTCTGGTCCAACCACCGAACTCTCACCAGATTCGTGCCAACACAACGGTGTTCGACACCTTCGCCCGTACAGTGCTTCAAACGGTGCCATTCCAATACTCGAATGGAAACTGTTATTATACGTGAATTCAATCAATGCAAGATAACTATCCCACGCACCACCTTGTTCAAGAACACAAGCTCGCAACAAATCTTCCAAAGAATGAATCGTTCTCTCGGTCTGACCATCCGTCTGCGGATGATAAGCCGAACTCAATCTCAATTTAGAACCCAAATCCTTCTGTAAACTTTCCCAAAATCTCGAGGTAAACCTCGGATCTCGATCCGAAACAATACTCAATGGAACCCCATGCAATTTCATAATCACACTGATGTAAATCTCAGCCAACCTCTCCAAAGTAAAACTGATGTCAATCGGAATGAAATGAGCCGATTTAGTCAGCCTATCAACAATCACCCAAATAGCATTATGCCCTCGCTGTGTATTCGGAAACCCTATCACAAAATCCATGGAAATGCTGTCCCACTTCCACTCAGGAATATCCAACGGCTGTAACAAACCACTAGGCCTGAGATGTTCCACCTTTGATTTATGACAAGTCAAACATGCATAAAAAAACTGAGCCACATCTCTCTTCAAACCAGACCACCAAAAGATCTTCTTCAAATCTTGGTACATCTTATTCGCTCCCAGATGTATACTCAGATTACTCCGGTGTCCTTCATCCAAAATCATCTTTTTCAACTCCGCATCATCAGGAATACAAATTCTACCTCGGAATCTCAAAACACCATTTATATCCACTTTAAAATCACTATTCGCATCTTTTTCTCCAACCAACATCAAATCTACAAATTTCACATCCAGCTTCTGTTTCTCACTAACAGTCATCAGAAAATCATTAGTAATCGTTAGCATTCTAAGCCTCATGCTATCCGACGTCACTTCACATACCAAACTCAAATCTCTAAACGATTCCAAAAGTTCCCACTCCCTAGCCATTAAAGCGGACATATGTAACAATTTCCGGCTCAACGCATCGGCTACCACATTAGCTTTACCAGGATGGTAATTCAAGCCAAAGTCGTAGTCCTTCAAAATTTCCAACCATCTACGTTGCCTCATATTCAATTCTTTCTGATCAAACAAATATTTCAAACTTTTATGATCACTAAAGACTTTAAACCTTGCACCGTAGAGATAATGCCTCCAAATCTTCAACACAAAAACCACAGCCGCTAATTCAAGATCATGAGTAGGATAATTTTTCTCATGCACTCTCAATTGCCTTGAAGCATAAGCCACAACCTTACCTTCTTGCATCAGAACACCACCCAGACCAATCAAAGACGCATCACAATACACCACAAATGGTTCATTAGGATTCGGCAAAATCAAAATCGGAGCTGTCGTCAATATTCTCTTCAGCTCATTAAAACTTTCCTCACACCGAATATCCCAAATGAACGCTTGCCCTTTACAAGTCAACTGGGTCAAAGGAAGTGCTAGCTTAGAAAAACCTTCAATGAACCTTCGATAATATCCGGCTAAACCCAAAAAGCTTCAAATTTCAGTAACAGATCTCGGAGCCTCCCATTGTAGAACTGCTTCTACTTTAGATGGATCCATAGAAATACCATTACCTGAAATCACGTGCCCAAGAAAACTCACTTCCGACAACCAGAATTCACACTTGGACAATTTGGGAAAAAGCTTTCTTTCTTTCAAAACCTGCAAAACAATACGCAAATGCTCCGCGTGCTCCTCCCGAGACTTAGAATAAATCAAAATGTCATCAATAAACACAACAACAAATCAATCCAAATGCTCGTGGAAAATATGATTCATGTACTCCATAAACACACCTGGCGCATTAGAGACCCCGAACGACATCACAGAATATTCATAATGACCGTGACGTGTCCTAAAAGCCGTCTTCTGAATATCTTCCTCTTTCACCCTAATCTGATGATACCCTGATCTCAAATCAATCTTACTAAACACACACGCACCAACTAACTGATCCATCAGATCATCAATTCTTGGAAGAGGATACTTATTCTTAATCGTCACCTTATTCAACTGGCGATAATCAATACACAACCGCATACTCCCATCTTTCTTTTTCACCAATAAAACTGGAGCACCCCAAGGAGAAACGCTTGGTCTCACAAACCTCTTCTCCAATAATACATTCAACTATTTCTTTAACTCCACCAACTCAGATGCCGACATACATAAGGTGCCATAGAAACAGGTCTAGTACCAAGAACTAGATCTATAGAAAACTCCACCTCTCTCTCTGGCGGCAAATCTGAAATATCCTCAGGAAACACTTCTGGAAAATCACACACAACAGGAAACACATCGAGTGAAACTTGACTGTCCACAGTCAACGATGCAAACAACCCAAACAACTGAGCTTCATCCGCCAAAAGTTTCTTTAACTCTTTGGTAGATAAGAAACTTGAGTCTTCGTCTTCCTCAAGAGAAGTAAACCTCACCAGCTTATGATAACAATCAATATGAACTCTATTGAATTGCAACCAATTCATTCCCAGAACCACATCTAAACCCTCCAACGGTAAACACACCAAATCCATCTCAAAGTCTTTACCATAAATGGTCAAAGGACAACTTAGACAAACCAAAAAAGTAGTTACTGACCCCATTGCTGGAGTATCAATAACCATCTCACCACCCATCGAAGACAACACAAGATTCAAACGCTTCGCGCACTCAGACGAAATAAACGAATGAGTCGCCCCAGTATCAATAATAGCAACTAAAGGAGTACTATTAATAAAACAAGTACCTATGATCATACGATCTGCATTAGTAGTCTGAGTCCCTGCCAATGCAAAAACTTTCCCACCAGATGGAGCTTGCTTCGGTTTCGGACACTTCGTACTAATATGACCAGGTTCACCACAGTTGTAACATTTCACCACATTTTTCCTGGCACAATCAACTGCAACATGTCCTAAACCGCCACAATTTGCACGCTTTCTCATATCCTTCCTACATTCGAACTGAAGATGCCCCACTTCACCACATTTGTAACATTTCAGAGGACTAGCCATACCTCCTCCACCTGAACTTCTCTCAAAATTACCCCTTTGTTTACCCTTATCAGCTGGTGTTACATAAGGACCACCACGGAACTGTTGCTTCCCTTTCCTCTCGCTCACACTCTTATAGTGAGTAGAACGAGCCTTACTATCCTCCTCATAAATCCTACAACAATCCACCAAATTAGAAAACCTCCGAATCCTTTGATAACCAATTGCCTGCTTTATCTCAGGACGCAATCCGTTCTCAAACTTTACACACTTAGAAAATTCCGCGGTCGCTTCAGCATAATGTGGATAAAACTGCACAAGTTCCACAAACTTAGCAGTATAATCAACAACAGACATATTACCTTGTTTTAACTCCAAGAACTCAATTTCCTTCTTTCCTCTTACATCTTCTGGAAAATACTTCCTCAGAAACTCAATGCTAAACACAACCCAAGTGATCTCCTCCTCTGCAGCTCCCAACACATAAAGTGTACTAACCCACCAATCATCAGCTTCTTCCAGTAACATGTGAGTACCCAGTCTCACCTTCTGATCCTCAGCACAATCCATCACTCGAAAAATTCTTTCAATCTCTTTCAGCCATATCTGAGCACCATCAGGATCATATCTTCCTTTGAAGACAGGCGGTTTGTTCTTCCTGAACTCATCATTACCTGCAGCATTAGGTACACCCTGCACAGCCCGAGCCATAGCTTGCATAGCAGCAGCCAAAGCAGCATCATTCCTACCAGCCATATTCTGTTCATTTCCAATAACAGCAACTATTGTCAAACAAACAGCTCACCCAAACACCAAAACCGACAAGGACTGACACGGACTGACTCTGATACCACTTAATGTAACACCCCCAATTTATACCCCCAATTAAATAAAGCGGTAAAAGAAAATTCAAAATTTCATTAGAGTATATTTAGAAATTCACAGCATAGACCGAGGGGTTACATCAATTTAAAATAAACACAATAAACCTGCCCATAAAGATATGCAACACTCGCAGGTAGCAAATAAACAGAGAAACTTAGTTCCTACTACCCACAATTCAAATACAGAATAAAGCGGAAAATCTGTACTGAAATCTCATATATATATATATATATATATATATATATATATATATCACATAAAAAGTTTGTCGTACATCAAGTCATACATGCACAAGCCAAAAGATATATATACATATACACATCAAACTACAAAACGATCCCCCTGACTACCCGGTGCCACATATCAGAGCCGACCGACAAAAGAATAAAGACCTAAGCTTCACAAAAAGACCTCCAACAATCTAATCTGCAATGCCTCATAGAGCATTATAAAATAGCAGAAGGGTGAGAAACACAATCATAATATAATTGCATATAATTATATAATAACACAACATTACGCACGTAAAATATTCTCACCACAACGCACAACAGAATCCAAATACAACACAACAGAATACATATCTCATTTATCCATCACAAACATATATAAATTCATTCACAGTTCTCACACATAGTCAATCATATTCATGATTTATGCAAATGCACAGAGACCGACACAAAGACTCTATGCAATGCATATGTGGTACCATCCATCCATCATTTCTCATCACTAGTTCACTCAGGAACTATTGGAATCATTGCTCGTTACTTAATGTAACTCCCCGTCGGGCATACGATGTTCCCCGTCGCTCACACCCCACACGGGCACACGACGTTTATGGATCGCTCACACCCCACACGGGCACACGATCCGATCGCTCACACCCCACACGGGCACACGATTGTCTATAATCATCGTTCACACCCCAAACGGGCACACGACGTTATAGCGGATTCCCTCTGGAACCAAACCGTCGCTCACACCCCACATGGGCACACTATATTACAAGAATGCATATCATGATGCTTGGCATACAATGACTCATGACATTCAGATGCACACATATATGCAATCATCTCATTCAACATTAATCATGCTTTACAATTCAAGCCCAAAACAATGCATTTATATCATACCACAGCACGCAAATCATACCATATCCATATCAACAGCACATTGCATGATACACACCAATTACACACAATCATAACGAAAAAAGTCGACAAAATGACACTATTCCAAATTCTTGACATAATTAAATCGGCTAACAATCTCAAAATTATTATAGTAAGAAAGTACAGTTCAATAGCTACTCAACGATACCAAGAATGTTAAAAACGGATAAACGGAACACAAGTTACGGACTCAACAAGAAAAGACATCGCGGAAAAACCCCATTTTGCAATTCTCCTGGCCATACGCGTATTGACCTGAGCCATACGCATATTGCCCTGATTCCTCGCCCATTCCATACGCGTATTGCCCAAGGTCATACGCATATGGGCAGAGACCCATTTTTCCCAAAATTTCACGTTAAAAGTCCAATACGCGTAGTGCCCTACACCATACGCGTATTGCCCTAAAGTCTTATGCGTACCATACGCAAATGGGCAGATGGTCGAGAAAATGAAGCTCCATACGCGTATTTCCCAGTTTCCTTCAATGCCATACGCGTATTGTCTTGACCAATACGCGTATTGCCTTGAGTGATACGCGTATGGGCAGTGGAAAATCCAGAAAATTCTGCAGAATTTCTTCTGCGTTTTTCCAACCAAAATCAACCCATTTTCACCTATACACCAGAAAAATTACCAATACAATGCCTAACAACATGCATCTAACCTGTATCAACAATAATGGCCCTGAAAACATGGTTTCCGACACAATTTAATCGATTTCTAATCAATTTTTTACATAATATGGTTTTTACTATATATCTCCATTTCAATCCAATCACAACAAAAAACATACATACATAATCATACACAAACATATAATAATCGAGTTTCGCACCCTTACCCGATTTAATCGTGTTTTGAAAAGTCGGGAGATTGATTTCTTGATTTCCAAGTTTTTTCTCTTTTTCTTATCTTCTTCTCTTTTCTTTCCCTTTTCCTTCTTCTCTTTTTCTTTCTCTCTATTTTTCTCTCTTTCTATTTTCTATTTTCTAACTTAAGGAAAAATAAGATGAAATGACCAAAATACCCCCACACTCAAATATCTCGCAAACGTTCCCAAAACCCGATAAAATATCACAACATTGAAAAATAACATATTTCCAAATAAAAGTCGAAAATAAAATAATATAATAATAAAATAATCAAAACGACTCGATTAAATAAAAACTGACAAAATTGGGGCGTTACATTAAACGGCTTAAATTGTTCAATACGCGACCGAAAAGCAGTCGAAAAATTCAAATGAGCACGCTAAGTTAAACTACGCAAAACATAAATTAATATAACTGACGTTTACAGGCTCGATTTTAAAATTTTTTGTCCACTGATTTTACGCATAGTTAACTTTTAGTTTGACCGAATCGACTGTAATTCCAACAGCTTTATTCTGGCTGATAATTAGGGCATTAGGCATGATGAAAAGCAAGTTAAACTATACAGATGATGCAAGATGAAAATTAAGTCAGACGAATGCAAGTTTAAAAATGCATGGTCAAAATTTGGGGTATGACACCAAGAAGTAGTGATTAACCCTAACAATGAGAAGATGGTATTTTAACTGGGCCTCAGTGATTAACCAATGAAAAAAGAGTATGGTATTTTAACCGAGAATCAGTGATTAACAAAAGAAGGGATAAGATGGTCTTTTAACCGAGAATCGGTGATTAACCAAGAAAAAAAGAGAATATAGTCTTTTAACCGAGAATCAGTGATTAACCAAGAAAAAGGAGTCGTAGGGTTTGTTAACCAAGAAGTGATGATTAACCCTGAGAAGAAGAGGATGGTATTTTAACCGAAACTCAGTGATTAACCAATGAAAAGGGTGTTTTAACCAACAGGTGATTAACCCAAAAGGAAAGAGGTTGGTCTTTTAACCGAGAATCGGTGATTAACCAATGACATGGTATTTTAACCAAGAAGTGGTGATCAACCCAAAAAGAGAATGTCAATGAGGATTGTGTTTGACCCACAATAGAGTATTGTTGATGTTGATTAAAGAATGAAAGTTTTGAATGTTGCCTTAAGGAGGGAGAATGTATTGGATTGATTGAGATTGATTTTAGAGGGGAGATAAGTCCTTAGATAGGAACCTCTGTAGGTAGTACCTAATTTTTTTATCTCAAAGGGTTTGCTTTGAAAGATGTGTGGCGAGTGTAGTCACGTCTTCGAATTGAAAAATGAGTATCAAGACCACACACTCTAAAGTGAATATCCTAATACTCGAAGAAGAAGAAGTATGCACTCAATCTTCTCTTTTTAGTCTAATACGACGAGGACATTATTCGTTTTATTTAAGAATGTTTTACTTTGGAAGGTAAGTGCTTAAGCAGTGAACCCTGAAGGTAATTTCAAACACTTGGGATAGGACAAAACCTTCGCCTAACCACTCCACAAGCATTCCAAGTTTGTTTAGAAAAGAGTTTGAAAATGCACTTGGTACAAGGACCAAGGTTTTTAGTTTTATTGAGGAATGAAGAGATGAAGGAATGAGGTGAAATGGATTGAAGTGTGAGTGGTGGATTGGGTAAAGGTAGGTTAACGGAGATGTCTAAGCGATCAACTTAAGGGTGAAAACATACAAGGCTTGCTTACGAGTTAATTGATGGAATGAATGGGGTGAAGGTTAATGGCGATGCCTAAGCGATTGACTTACGAGAGAGTAGAGTGTTGAATGCCAAATATGTCTTAATTTGAACCATTCTTATTGGCATTTTTCAACTATTTTCTCAAGTCTTAATTGATTTATTCCATGTTCTTGTTTAATTCTTCAATATAATTGAGTTTACCTTTGGATTCCTTGATATGTGTGTTATTGTGTAGGAATTAGTCTTGATTATCAAAGAACAAGGCACAAATGAATGGACAAGGAAGTCAAATAAATGTTATAGAATCCAGCAAGTTCGCAATGCGAGCAAGTAGCGAAGGCAAAGTGAGCTCGCAGTGCGAGCTCAAAGCGAGGCCAAAGCGATCTGGAAATTTTGGATGGAAATAGCTAAACCCCTCAATGAATGCAGTGCAAGGTTTAGGCGAAGAAGTTAGCATTGCAAAGTCAAAGAATCCTGAGGGGTGGTTTAACTGTTCAGAGGTATTTCATGTGCCTATAAGTGAAGTTCGCAGTGCGAGCGAGATAAATTTCGTAAAGATATTTATGTACTTTTTATTACTTTTTGGGGATCAGAACCTCATAACCTAATTTTTTGAATAGAGTGATATTGTCTTAGAGAGAAAAAACCCTAAGTTATTCATTTATTCATCAAGAAGTGATATTTTACAAGTAGAAGCTGGATTCGCATCCTAGATCGACTCTTCATCTTGGATGCTCATTCATCTTCTTTCTTTACTTGTGAAGCAAGCTACCATGGTGATGGGTAGCTAAATCCTTTATATCAAAGGTAAATGTAGTCTATCTTAGCTTGTATGTATTTCTTTAGATCTATTTGTATGTGAACAAGTGGGTGATTAATATATGGTGAATGTTTTTGTTCTTAAAGATCTACTTATCATTTGTATCACTCTAGACATAGATTTTACAAACCTTGATCTAAAATATTCATCTATCAATAAACAAACTCTAGACATAGATTTGTGAGTTGATATTTGCTTTGTGTTGATCTTAAAGATTATTGTATTTGTTGTTAGCATGAGACATCATATAAAGACAGATACAATAATACTCACGACATCGCTTTAGACATAGACGGTATTGAGAGGATGCGTGATTATATTAATCGGAAACGAATTCACATATTTAATTAATAGAATATATGCAAGTTAGGTTGATGAAATATATCTTTGATATGTCTTGTTAAACAAACATCTTTTAGAATTTAATCTTTTCTACTAAACTTGTGACAAACTTATGATCCAAAACTAACAATCTTTGAAAACCCTACTTAAAACATCATAAACTGCAAAACGGAAAGCAATATCACTACAATCCCTGTGGAGACGATTTTCAAAACCCCCTATATCCTGCAAACTAACATAGAGGTGTGGAAATCCTAAAGGTGTGGTGAAATGTGAAGTTCAATTAATTAGTTTGAAAATGGCTTGATGTTAGATCAAGCTTTATTTGTCTTTGTTTTTTGAAATTGTTTTCTAATCGCTTTTGTTTTATCTTCTTTTTAACATACAAGCATGCAAGCATAAGGTAATAAAGAATGTAAATTTCTATGCTATTACACTTTAATAGGAGTGGGGGACATATTACCACAATGGGGGATAAAACCTAAGCTAGAAAAAATGAAAATGATAAAAGTATAATAATCGAAAAAGTTGGTTAATGTCCAAAAATTGGTCCAAGGGCTTCAAATTGATACCTCACAACCAAAGAGTAAGAAGTTAGTAAGATGCACGAATCATGATGCATGTTATGGCACAAGATATTCAACAAGACAATAGTAAAAATCAACAAAGTTATATCTAGAAAATCACCAAAATAGTCATGGAAATTCTTACAAGATAATGGCCCCAAAATGTTACCAAAAATAGTATTGCATGAATCCAACAAAACTATATCACAACATGTAAACAAGGCATGCCACAAGAATTCAACAAAATTATCATGGAAATTTTGACAAAATTTATATCACAAAATGTAGCAAAATTTCAATTAAAATATAGCACAAAAGCTTAACAAAATGATCATGAAATCCTACTCAACACAATCAAGAAATTTTAATCAAGATGGACTAGAAAATTTTGATCAAAATTGTCATGGATTTTTAATCAAGAATAAAAACAACAACAATAAAAAAAAAAATAATAATAATAATAATAATATGCAGGAGGGAGTGCAGCGCCTAAAATAGATGTTAAGTGAGCAAATCACGTGGGCTTCTAGTCAGCCAAGCCCAACGTGATTGCAAGAGATGGTAGGGGTGTTAGCAGTAAGCTTGCATGGGCCTGGGTCTCTGAGCCCAAAAATGTGTTTGGTAAGTGGGAGATGGAAGATCAACACACACTCACTCCTTCATTTGTTTGAACTGACGTAATGAAAGCCTAGCCCGAGTAAAACAATCTTCGCCGCATCGGAAATCGCATCTGGAAGTGGCGGAGGTCTTAACCTTCAAAACCTTACCTCATAGTATTCGTATCCTTCCCCCTTTCATAATCTACAATTGGTTCACCTAATTCTTCATCCATCAATCTAAGAATGAGAATTTCACTACAGTCATGAACCCTAAGAATGAGAATTCCAAATTAAATACTTCAGAAGAATCGAATGGAGTTCAAACCCTAGGGGTTTGAATCCACTACCATGTCTCTAAATTGTGGCACCGAGCTTCAAGCAATGAGAAAAGAGGAATTGAAAGCTAACCTTCGAGGCGGAGGCTGCCCCGGTGTGTATTGAACTAGAAGAAGATGCAATTTAATAACGAAGAATATCAGAAGAAGCTCAGGTGAATAACTCAAATTGCAGCTTCTTTCTTCTTCTTCTCCAAAGACTTAGTTTGTAGGATTGAATTATGCTCTGTGTTGATGTTGATGTGTTTGATTATTGCTCTGCGTGTTCTTGCTGTTGTTTGAGTGTGTATAGAAGCAGAGAGTGCGTGAGAGTGATGAATGGAGTCAAGAGTGAAATCCAGAGGAAGAGGATTGTGAAGAGTGAAAGTGATTTGAGAGGGACCAGAGAAATTTCTCAGAAGGTGAAGATTAAGGTGAAAGTGAAATAGAGAATCAAGCAGAGGAAAAAAGTGAAGCTCCCCTGCAGAATAAGGTGAGTTTGATTTTTATACTCTATCTGATTTTTGCCTTTTTGTTAAGTTTGTTGTTAGAAAGCAAAAACAGATAGGGCGGTTATATTGATAGCTGTCAATTTAGTTACTCGTTTGAAACTGTTAAGACAATGCTAAGTTAGTTGGGAAATTCTATTATTCTGTTATGATATCTGAATTCAGTTTGGTGAGCTAGCAATTTTGAATGGCTTCTAGTTTGGTTAATTTTGAGCTGCTACTAAACTTGTGTATTATGACTTGAAATTGATCTTGTGATATTTGGAATGCTAGTGTTCGTGTATGATTGTAAGGTCATAGTCTGGTCTTTTATTATGTTGGATTGAGGAATTATTGTAAGTTAGTTTGGATTAGCTTGTGATGTTAGAGTTAGTTATGTAAAGTTAATTTGTTAGCTGTAAGTTTATTGTGAAGGTTCTCTTAAGTGCTAAGTTAGAATTGTTAAGTTAGTGTTAATTAAGAGTGAGGCTGTTATGATTTGGTTCAATGAAAACATATAACTGCTATTAGAACTTTCCCTGTTATGCTTGTTAGTTTTGACGGAATTGTTGTTGAATCCATTATTCAAGTTGATTAGTTGCGTTTAAAAACTCTTTTAGCATGATAAATGCAAATTGGTGATGTTAATTGATATGAATGCAATTTCGTTATGCCAAAATTCTATTGCAGCTAAATGTTTGTGTTTGAAATGCTGAATGTCTAGTTAGTGATGTAATTGTGTTGATGCAGTTAGTAATATGATTGCATTGTTTTTTTGAAATCTTAGTATTCGGCCTTACGACCTACTAATCCAAGAGGACAAATCCCTTTATCCACTAGCGGTGGCCCCTTTTAAAGCCAGAGCAAAGCTCCGTATGGACTAGCCCACACAAAGATTGATTGCACCCAGTAGGATTCGAACCTGAGACATTGAGAGGAACATACTCTCAAGACCCAAGCCTCTACCACTAGGCCAACCCTTGGGGGTTATGATTGCACTATGTTATGCTGTTTCAGTTGTTTTGAATTAGCTTGAATGTGAAAAAGCTAAATCCCATAGGCTATGGTTAGTGGAAATGTTAATAAGAACTTGTTGTGTCGACTTGTTGGCTTATGGTTGTGAATGTTATGGAAACTGGTTCTGTTATTCTCATGTGGTGCAATGATCAAAGTGGAACTTTTAAAAACTGTCGCAGCTTATCTTTTATGTTGATTCTGGTTTACGGAGTTTTCTTGGTTGTTGTTTTTTTTTGCTTTTATTTTCAAGGCTCGAGATTGTGGATACTATGTCATTGGTGTTGTTGCCTACTGTTATGGATAGTTGTGTGCAAATCTATCATGGTTGTTATCGTGTTGCTATCATGGCCCGAAAAAGTCTCTCTACTTCATGATGAACTTCAGCATTTGCATATACTTTTATCATAGTATTATAGCTGATCTTTCCAGATTTAATTCCTTCTTCCTGCATTTTACTAAACATATGTGAAGCTTTTTGTATCATACCAACTTTCCCACAATAGCCTATCAAGTTTATATATGCTTTTTCATCCAAAGGGCCACCTAATGAGCAAGCTTTGTTGAACATCTCCACAACTCTGTCCAAATTTTGATGCTTTCCTTAGACATTTATCATAATGTTATATGTTTGAATTGATGGCTTTATGACATTGCATTGCAGGCTAGTGCATTTGGCTCTGTAACTTATGTTTTGGTGTGTATTTGCTAGGCGCAAAGATAATGTTGGCTATGTCATGATGAAGATGGTGAAGGCTCTAAATGATTTGACTAAATTTTGGTAAAACACGGTGTTAAACAAGATGTTCCAACATGATGAAGTCTGCTGGAAGAAGACATGTCAGACAAGATGTTCTAACTTGTGGACTCGACATCTTGGTCTGTTATAACAGGTTGTTACTGATCTGGTCCAAGATTTAAGGATCAATCAGAATTGATATCCAGGAATAAATAAATAGATATTTTGAAGCCCATGGACAGCTGAAGATTATAAAAGGAAGACCAAGACCTAGGGTATAATAAGAATTTTTATTAAGACTTTTGTAAAGTAGAAAATAAGGATTTAGGGGTTTGAGAGTCGTGTACTTTATTTTGTTGTAAGTTACCCTTTGTATCGTTTGATGCATTGTGGTAGACATAGTTTTACAGATTCATAAACCTGTAGGTAATGAATTGTGTATTATTCTTGGATGAAGCTATTAAGAAAATTCAAGAGTTATTGTTAGTCAAGAGTCTTGACTGAATATTATATTAGAAGAGGTGTCTTTCGATTAAACTGATTGATGTAGTTGCTGGAGGTTGTAACTGTTAGATATCACTGAGGTGATTTAGGAATTGAGATGAGTTTCTCTTATCTAGATGGTGATTTCTTGGTAGAATTGTACTGGGTAGGGATTAAGTGAGGGGTTGTAAATGGGGGAGTTTAGCTCTGACTTAATACTACTAATAGTGAATTCATTCCTTGCTTGGTAGCCCCTAGATGTAGGTGTTGTGTTCACCGAACTGGGTCATCATATCTTGTGTTATTTATCATTTTGTTATATTTATTCAGTCTGTTCTTGATCAGAAGTTTATGTCTTGAGTGATGTTGAAACATATGTCACGACATTGTTTCAACCTGAAACGTTTTTGAATGTTTCTGTTCTGTCCTTGTTCAGTTTATTAACATAAATCAATGTCTCGACATCTAATAGAACATCTATGATTTGCATGCCAGAATTTCAATTGGTATCAGATCAGACATCCTGGTCTTTTTCTGGATGAGTTCTAGGGAAGATACTTTCTAGTCGTTGAACAAGGAAGGAGGTTGCATGATCAGACCATCCCTTGGTGCTATTGATGGTTGACTGATACTTTGTAAAGTTTCTACCGTTGCTGCAGCTAATGATACTATTGATATGCACGGTGCCTTATAAGATGTTCTGACATCTTACCCGGTGTATGTTGAAGATGGTGTTAGTTTCTATAGTTGTTGTTGGCAGCTATAGACAGGAGAAAGCACTGTAACCTGGAGTCCTCTGAAGGATCCTTCTAAGTTTCTTGGGAGATAGTCTCAATCAGGTAACATGAAGGGAAATAAATAAAAAGGTTGAGTTGAGGTCTTGTGTATCCTATGGATTTGATAAACATTCTGTGCCATGTTTAAAGTAGCCCAAGATACTTGAGTTTTCTCTCAAGTCCACTTATAAAGGTACTTCTGAATGTGAAGAGAAGAATGTCAAGAAGAAGATCCATGTGTACTTTTTGAAGGAAGAAATGAGCAATTTATTTTTGCTCCCATCCCTATAAGATTTTGACTTTGGTTGAGGTTTCTAACTCTTGGAAAGTGATCATGATTATCTAAGGATATTATGGTGTGTCTGAAGATGGTTTTCTGAGGAAGATTCATGCCTTGAAGATTTCTTCCTAGGTTGTGCTGGAAGTCTTATTTCTGGTTTTGGTAGCTAGAGTAAAGATGGATGCAAATATGAAGAATAAAGAATTGGAATTTAAAATCAATTGCTATTTGTTTCCTTAGCAAGTATTTAATTAGTTATCCTTTTTGCTTGGTGTTCAAGAAAGATGATCTCACACCAGAAGGTGTTACCTCAGATAGTTTCAAGAACTCAAGAATCTACTCTTTGCATCTGGTCTGGCTTGAAGAATGGATACAGTCGAAATCTTGTGTGAAAGTTTCAAAAGATGCTTAACTGTGATCAAGGTGTGGTTTAAGAACCAATCTCAATGATTTGTTCATTGGAAAAGGAATTGATGTTCAATCTGATGTTGAAACATCTTTCCAGATGAGTACATGCTGAATCTTGTTGATCCAAGGAAAGAACCTTTTGAAAAAGGAGTGTTGTGGTATATGCTCTGTAGGCTAAACAGATGTGTGTTGATGAAAGGTGTTGGGAATCTCCTTCTGATTGGACTTGAAGAGTCAGTTGGTATGCAGTCTAGGACGTTCCTTTTCTAGAAACTTGCTATTGTAGAAGTGAAGATTGTCTCATGATCATCTTGATGAACATGCCTTGGGTTAGTTTATTTCTGATCTAAGCACATAGGGGTGCAGAAGCTGAGATCTTGTATCTTCTATAGGAGTATGTGTTCCAATTAGTGGTGGAGGACTGCAAAGATATTTCTACCAGAGTCTGTGCATATGGAAGTCAAAGGAAAATGCCTAGGACATTTGCCATGACATCTTGGAGACTTTTTCTGGTCCTTCAAAGCTGAATCTGAATGATCATGCAAAAAGTTGTGTCTATTTTGTTTGGTTCTGGCGTGTAATCTAATCATGTGTGGATGATTCCCTTGGAGAAGTATGCTTGAAGGAGGTTGTCATCAGGGTATTTGTTCCTTCCCTTGAGTTATCCTGAAAAGGACTGGTTGTTGGTTTTATGTCTTTTGAGCAGGATAAGGGTTGTTTACTCAAACTTGATTTCATGATCAAGTCTATGAGAACATGAACTCTTGTTCTGTTATGATGGAAATGCCATTCAAGGTGCAAAATTTGTGAAAAATGAGCATTTTTAGTATCTAGAATTCTGAGGGTTAGATCTTCAAGATTGTTTTAGGCATGTGTGGTTTCATCATTTGGCTAGTCAAGTCAGTGATCAAATGTTCTGACTTTGGACTGAACATCAAAATGTTCTTGCTGTAGCATCTTCTATAGGCTGGTCTCCTTAGGAGTGGTTACTCTCCAACTATACGTCTGTTTCCGAAGTCTATCTCAACCTGCTTGGATCATGCAATAGCTAAAAGCTCTAGGGAGTTGTTGATTGCTTGGTGTTTTCATATTTGTTTCTTGGAGTTTCATCTAAGATGGTTGATATGAGTGTTCCAGAGTTCTGTCCGGGGTAAGGGGATGTTAGTACTGAAAGTTTCAGCTATGTTCCCTCATGATCAAGGACATGGTGGAAGATATTCTAATTGGTCACTTATGGTGGAAGGTGGTTTATGAGTGTGACTCAAGAAACTATCTGCTCAAGCCTGTTGCTCTAGGCTGATGATGTCATCTCATGTTGAAACATTAGCTCTTGCTAGTATTAATGTACTGTGTCTTGCGTTGGACTATGCAAAGTGGATTTTTATAGGAAAGAAGACTGTAGGGCAGAGGGTAAGCAGACCTTGCTGAGGAGTCTGTTTAGATTGTGATGTCTGAACTTTGTGCTTCTGGGTGGAAGCTTCACGAGGCTCGTGAGAGTTTACTTTTCTCTGTGGTATTCTGACTTCTGTGATGGTTTATGATCTACTGCAGCTGTGACCTATTGTGATTCTCATGTGTTCCTTGCTAATGGAAGTATGAGAATGGTAAATTCAGTGTTTAGTAGTTCAAGAATCAAAGTCATGTCTTCTCTGATTAATCCTGATGTCCTAAATGATGTTGGAACATCATCCCTTGTACTGTTTATTCTTGGAGGATGATTGTGTTTGTCTTTCAGCTTTGGAGCTGTTTCTATTCATGGTTGAGTATGGTGTAGAGCTACTGGTCAAGACTGTGTGGATTCTAGTGATGGGTTCTGATGGAAGTATCACTAGTTAAGATTTAGGTTGAATCTTAAGATAGGAAGCAAGCTGATGTTTTAGCATTCTTCTTATGGAGAAGGGAATTGATGCCCTCCAAATGTGGATGACATTCTGTCTAACCAAGAAGTTAAGAGATTTTGTATGTCTCCTTTAGGGATGTGAGGATTCTAGGTTTGATTGGATTTATTCTCAAAGAACAAGGTTGTCTATGGCTGTAAGATTCAAAATGAATTTGTACAGGGTGTGGATATGTTCAGGGGGAGAGTGATCAATGGTGTTATCTAGTCTCAATCCAAGAGTTTGTTGGTTATGATACAAGGAGTGTGATCCTGGTATTTGCTCTCACTTATGAGCTTGAAGATGCTCATGTGATTCTTGTGAAGATGTGATGTCAGGAAAGATGTCTTGCCATCATGGTGTGTTGATTTTGTGGCTTTGACAGCTCTGCTTGGGAGTTTGATCTGTTAAGGCTATTGACTTATATCAACTTTGTTCTTAATTCTTAGGAGAAACCTGAGAAATAAGATTGGATAGTGTCTGGGAGAATTTATTTTTCTCTGCAGATTGAGATAAGGCTCGTGGGAGTCCTTGTTGTTAACTGGGAGATGTTAGAAGGAATGTCTTAACATCTTGGCCAATTGCTTTTACTTCTGGTTGAAAGGAGTATTTTTGGGGCTCATTGGAAGGCATTGTAACTATGCTTTAGAGTTTACAAGATGGAATGGACAAAGTCTGACTAGGTGTCAGGACATTGTTTAGGACTTGTGGTTGTTTCCAAGTTGCTTTCTTTGGACGGTGTTCCTTGGACAATGGAGAGTGTGCCTAAGAGAAGAAGTGTAAAACATGTGCCTTGGTACATGTGCATTCTGTGGACGGTTCACCCTAAAGTTGAAACAGTCAAATCCTAGTTGGGCGGTGCACAGTCATTTATGTTGAAGTTACCTACCTAAATTTATATCTTCATTAAATTGTTCTTCGATAACTTCAATGGACCGTTAATTCCTAGAGAAACTGCTTGGGTATTTAAAGGTGGTCGCTGCTTCTTGGTTCTCAGGTTGTGTTTCTTTTGCTGTGTTATGTCTTCATGGCTTTTGTTCGTTTTTGGGTAAGTACCATGTTGGTCTGGAACTGTGTTGGCTATTTTTGCCTATTTTTGGCTAAAAAGGGGGGGGGGGGGGGAATGGGTGTGTATTCATCTCAGTTATGTGTTGGTCCTTACAACACACAACTAATATCCTTTTGGATGTGGAGTCCATTCTTGCATCTGTTTTGCAAGGATGTTTGATGGGATGTTCTAACATCCTGTCTGAGTCTCAGTTTCTTTTCTGAGTCTTTCTTTTGTGTCTTGTGATCTGAGTTAAGAACACAGTTGTGTCTTGTGTTCTGAGTTACCCGGAGTAGCAGTCTTCTCCCATGAGTCCTCATCGGGATAATTCAGGTTGGTTTTTTGTTGCTTCGGTGACAAGTATTGGTTCTGGGTTTGAGGGGGAGTGTTGTGCATCTTCTTCCTCATGTACACAAGGACAATGGATACGTGGCGTACAACAGGTGGGGTACGCTGTTTAAACCATCCATACAACTGGACGGGAAGAATGAAAGTTTCCAAGAGTCGTCACAGGGTGACTAAAATGACTTCATGACTTTCTACTCCCTCTCTCCTTAGCATCCTGGGTTTATTGTGCAAAAAGGTTGTTTAGCCAAAATTTGTCAAAAGGGGGAGATTGAAGGCTCTAAATGATTTGACTAAATTTTGGTAAAACATGGTGTTGAACAAGATGTTCCAACATGATGAAGTCTGTTGGAAGAAGACATGTCAAAAAAGATGTCCTAGCTTGTGGACTCGACATCTTGGTTTGTTATAACAGGTTGTTGCTGATATGGTCCAAGATTTAAGGACCAATCAGAACTGATATCCAAGAATAAATAAACAGATATTTCGAAGCCCATGGACAGCTGAAGATTATAAAAGTAAGACCAAGACCTAGGGTAGAATAAGAATTCTTATTAATACTTTTGTAAAGTAGAAAATAAGGATTTAGGGTTTTGAGAGTCGTGTACTTTCTTGTGTTGTAAGTCACCCTTTGTATCATTTGATGCATTGTGGTAGACATAGTTTTACAGATTCAGAAACCTGTAGGTAATAAATTGTGTATTGTTCTTGGATGAAGCTATTAAGCAAATTCAATAGTTATTGTTAGTCAAGAGTCTTGACTGAATATTGTATCGGAAGGGGTGTCTTTCAATTACTGATTGGTGCAGTTGCTGGAGGTTGTAACTGTTAGATATCACTGAGGTGATTATGGAATTGAGATGGGTTTCTCTTATCTAGATGGTAATTTCTAGGTAGAATTGTACTGGGTGGGGATTAAGTGAGGGGTTGTAAACGGGGGAGTTTAACTCTGAATTAATACTACTAATAGTGAATTCATTCCTGGCTTGGTAGCCCCCATATGTAGGTGTTGTTGTTCACCGAACTGGGTCATTATATCTTGTGTTATTTATCATTATGTTATGTTTATTCAGTCTGTTCTTGATCAGAAGTTTATGTCTTGACTGATGTTGAAACATCTGTCACGACATTGTTTCAACCTGAAACGTTTTTGAATGTTTCTGTTCTGTCCTTGTTCAGTTTTTAGCAGAAATCAATGTCTCGACATCTAATAGAACATCTGTGATCTGCATGCCAGAATTTCATATAGGATGGCAAGGAAGGTGGTGATGGAGAGGAAATGCCATGGGATCAATGTAAGCTTTGGAAACTTTTCCTGTTTTTCTTTTTTTGTATTGTTGTGGAGATGTATGATTTTATGCAATGAATGGTTTTTTGTATTGTGTACAAGTGATTGGGATTCAATTGTAATGCTTAATTTGTAAAGAAAACTTGAATTTCTTATGTATGGAATGGATAGGAAAAGGCTATGTATGTATGTGGTATGATTTGGTAATGAAGATAGTTTTTTGGGAATGTAACTTGCTATTTAAGTAACCATATCTTGCTTTCTTCTTCCTCACTTCAATTTGAATTTCCAAATACTTTTATTCTCAAACTTAAACCAAAAATCATGAGAAAAGGTGTAAACCAAACAAGCATGCTTGTGAAATTTTCAAGGTTGACTTTGACCAAAGTTAAAGCTCTTCAATAACATGCCTTAACTTAATCAATGGCCCTTCACACTTCATGTTTGCATCCAATCTTTTATGGAAAGTCAAAGTTTTGTACTCAAGTAAAAAAAGTGAACCAGTGATTGTATCTTCCAGTGGCAAATAAAACCAAATAGAACCCTGAAGAGATGATTCACATAGTGACCATAGCAAACCCCATGATCAATTGATAAATTCAAGCGCTTGAATTAGGGTTTCCTCAGTTCTTCATCAACCATTAGACTTATGAATCCTTGAAACTCAATACAAATGCATGAGGTGATACTAATGAATATGCAAATTATGTGGTAATAGGCCAAATAGGAAATGAAAAAAGTTAGGCCAAATTTTGGGGTATGACATTCACTATTTAATTTCTATTTGGAATTTTAGGGTTCTTGTGGATTATGGTTAGAATAAGGGTTTTGGTGGAGATTTGAGAGAGATGAGAGATGTGAATAGAAAAAGGAGATGAAGACGAGCAAGGTGCTATTGATTTCATGGTGATTGGTGGTGCCTCGCCGCTGGAAGCGATTTTCGGCACAGCTGGGCGATTTTTGGCCACCATAAGTATTAGAGAGAGGAGATAACATTGATTGAGAGGGAAAGGAAAGAATGAAGTGGCATTGGAACTTTTCATCCCCTTTGCCCTCATTCAGATGGGCTTTAAAATCCAAGCCCAAGGACTTCTACTACGCACACCCTCTCATTGTTAACACACACCCCCTAACTATGACTCTAAAAAGAAGCAATAACATGGGTCTGTTATCCTGGGCCCAACACTTTTTTTACATTCACATGCATTCTTCATTTCTAACACCCCCTGGCAGATTAATTATTTCCTTAATTATGCTTTTATTTTTTAAAAACATTTTTTAATACATAAGAAAAAAACATTTCAATAAGCATAGTTGATTAGGTTAGGTAATTATGATTAGATTTAATTTTGATTAGTTTAATTCTTAATTCCAAATTAATGGTAGATTAGAATTAAGGGAAATTAGGGTTGTTTTTATCATTGAATTCAATCTTTATTTCCTTTGATTTTTCTTCATAATGCCATGTGCTTGAAGTGTATAGTTTAAATCTTAGCATGATCCCCTTGTTGATTTGATTAGTTGATCAAACACATTTTGATCAATTAATTAGATTAATGACTTAGGAATTTTAACATGGCTTAACACAATTAATTGCATGGTCCCTTAGGGTTATTTTATTCAATTAAGTGATCACAAGTCCTTTGATCACTTAAATTAAATTAGATCTTAAGACTTGATCCCATTCTTGATCCATTAGGTCAATCCTAAATCCTTTCATATTCAAAACCCTAGAAAATAGAAGAAAAAAATCAATGTATGATAACATTATGCTTTAACCCCATTTAGTACCATATCCCATTCACATATTCATGTATTTTCCTTTGTTCATTTAAGACTAAAGTCTCGTTTTGAAAATAAATTCAAAACACTTTAAAATACAATGTGAATTGCATGCCATGAGCCTTAAGAAATGGAGAAGAACGAGAGGGATATATTCCTACTCTTATTCTGAATGTCCTTGGATATGGGACGCCTGACCCAGTTGTTCAAGGTATTCACCTCCATTCATAGACTTTAGTGCAATTCAAATCAAGGAAAATTTTTATAATCAAAGGAAGAAAAGGAGGAGGATGTAGACTTTCTCCCCTCGAATGTTCAGATACTGCTGTATAGCTCCATGTCTGAATATTTGTCTTCAGACTAAAATCAATCACGATCATTGCTAAAGAGAAAAGTCATTATTCTGCTAAACCACCCTCATTCATTGGTGATTCCACTCAGTTTGAATGTTGGAAAAGAAAAATGTATATTTACATCATTGGCCTTGATGATGAGTTATGGGACATACTGTCATA
The DNA here is from genome assembly GCA_022829125.1 of Lathyrus tuberosus. Taxonomy (NCBI): domain Eukaryota; kingdom Viridiplantae; phylum Streptophyta; class Magnoliopsida; order Fabales; family Fabaceae; genus Lathyrus; species Lathyrus tuberosus. The sequence goes on along the minus strand of JALAZF010000617.1, from coordinate 2,325,306 downwards.
CCCTAATTTTTACCCCTAAGATGCCACATATCATATTCATTTGCATCTCATTGCAATCACAAACATGGATCCTCCTAACTCTCCTCTCTAGGGTTTTACCCTTGTGTAGGAGGTCATCAAGCACTCTTTTATTGCTTTTATATTGTTTATGTTTACTAACCATTAATTTAAATACAAAAAAATGCTTTATCCCTTTTGTTTCTTTTGCAAGGTAGAGTTTGGAATCAAGAGCATCAAGTGATTGTCTCCTCAGCTAGAATTTGAGCTCCTTAAGTCAAAGTGGGGTAAACCAATGATTTTCAAAGGCTATTCACCAAAGCATGACCTTTAATCTTAAATCATAGGGTCTCAAGCATCATTCAACTTCATTTGATCAAAGATAGCTCAAAGTTTGGTTACCTGGTTTACAAGATATTTCAAAGGTTCATGTGTTTATTTCCATGCCTTCATCAACAAGTTTCTTCAAGCCATTGCAAGATTCATCAAATGACAATCAAGAATCAATCATTTGAAGTTCATATGATCATCAATGTGCCTTAAAATGCAAGAAAAGTCCAAATTTTCAAGATTGTTCAAAGTGGTTTGACCTAAAAAGTCAACATTTCAAGTCCAAGTTCAAAACTTCACAACTCACTCATTTTTCAACATTTTTGAGTGCTTCCTTGGGCAAATGACTCTTCTTGACATCCCCTACAACTTCTCTTTATAATTCAAAAGCCAATTATGCTTGGAAGATCATCAAAAGTTTGGAAACATTAGAGGTCACTTTGTGGAATTAGTGAAATTTGACCCAAAACTCAAGTATGGCATGCTTATGTTCCAAAGATCATTACTCCTTCAATTTTCAACTTTTATGAGCGTTTCTTTTTGCCAAATATCCCTTTTGATGTCCTCTACAACTTTCATTTAGAGGTCAAACATCAATTCATGCTCTAAGTACCTCAAATCTTGAAGGATATTTGTGCACAAAACTAGGTCATGACATGTTTGACCTAATGACAGACCTAATTTTCAGTGGTTTTTCCTCAACTTTCCAAGCTTGCCATTTACTCATCAAGCATCCAATTGAGTTGGTTCTTTTTGCATTGTGTTTTACTCCATGAAAGGAACATTTCGCTCAAGAAAAATCACAAAACGCACGAGGAAATTTCATCTGGCCTCAGTTGGAAGTTGGTGACTTGAACTCTGCTTTGTGTCGTGACCTATAATTTAGGTGTCGTACCCCAAATTTTGCTCACGCTTCACATGCTTTCTAGTGCCACTTTATTTTGAATAAATGGAATGACACAATTGGTAAGAGAACATATGTAAGGAGTTGTGAGTGTTAGAGGTTGTGAGTTCGAATCTCACCTTCCTCACTTTTAGTTATTTTTCATTTATTCCTTTACTTCTAACTTTTTCTATTTTATTTTCAAATCATAAAAAATCACAAAAATAGTATTTTTATTATTATTTAATTATTAATATCGTATTTTATTTAATGCATATATTAAAATATTTTTTTTCATTAAAATCATGTTTTATGAATAAAATCTCATAAAATAAAATAAAATTTAAAAATCAATTTTTTTTATTTATCATCTAATTTTCATTATTTTAAAATATATTTTTATTTAAATTCACCAAGCCATGAATCCATCCAGATTCATTGGCTTGGGCTCTAAGAAATAAAGGAAATCGGGTCAGATTAAATCCTTTCTAATTTAACAAATCATATTCAATTTCTGACCTAATTTTTTTTATCTATAAATAGAATTTTTTTTTTCATATTTTGATATCATCCACAATCTACATATTCTTACCTGAAAGTTGTTGTTCTTCACACTGAAGAACAACAAACAAACCCTAGCCTTCATCATCAACGGATCAAGAAAGATCAAAAAAGGAAAACACGAAGAACGCAAGAGAGAGAGAGAGAGAGAGAGTGTGTGTGTGTGTGTGTGTGTGAGAGAGAGAGAGAGAGAGAGAGCAACTGCTTATTGGGGCCATGGAATTTCAGGTTGGTAAACCGAATCTCGGATACTTGATTTGATATTTGCATGTATAATTTGTTTGTGATTGTCTGATTTGATCTTGCTTGAAGGATTTGTTTGTGTGGTCTTAAATTCTATATATAAACAATTAACTAAACTTTATATACATGCATTTGATTTCAATTTGTGTGCATAATTCATTGATTGATTGTTTGTAGATAACCAAATTTCAAAATTATACTTTAAGGTAATTAATTTCAATTAGGGCGTCATTATATAGATATATTTTAATTAAGTTTTCTTAAATAAACAATAAATATATATACCAAGGATTTTATAATTAAACTTAAAAATTATTAACAAACTATAATTTCAAATCAATGAATATTTTCAACAAAGAATATGTGTAAATAAGAATTTTCTAAAATAATAATAAATTAAATTTTTTAAATAACCTGAATTATTTATTTCTTTTTTAAAACAAAACACAATAGCCATTTTCAGGCATCGTTCATGAACAAAATTACAAACCAAAAAGCAAACTAGTGAGAAATCTTAGATTATCTCTGTAAAAAAATAATATAATATCACCACCATCATCTAAAGTCTTCCCTACTACACATCTATCCACACCCCGTTTTAATTTCATTATATTATAATAAATTTAATTATTCAATTAATAGTTTATAATATACTTTAGCCAACTATTTTCTAATTTAATTAGAATGATTAGGTTTTCTTTAGCATTTTAATATTTCTCAATTAGGGATGTAATTAACTTAGGGTTTAATTTAATAATAGGATTAATATAAAAATGATAATAATTAAATAATTATGGATAATTATGATTAATAGGGAATAAAAAATACAAAAAAATAATAATAATAATTAAGGACTTTAATTAATACTAGGGATAAATTTTAAAATGATTAAGTTAGGGATTAATTATGTTTTTTTACATAAATAACATAAGAGATATAATTTGGGATAAATAAATAGGGGATATGGGATAAGCTATTAGGGTTTCAAGGGATAAGAATCGAGAGTAAAATCAGGGATAAGGGTTTAATTACAAATCACTAATTAATTTTCTTAAATAAATTAAGAATTTTTCTTTGCAAATAAATTAGGGATAATTAAAGAAAATAGGGATAAAATGAGATAAGTCAAAGAATATTTAAATGGGATAAAGTTTTGGGATAAAACTCTTGGGGTCTGAAGAGTATAAAACATTAGGATTGAGATAAGGGATAAAACATGAGTTTATTTAATAAATGATTACAATTAATTTATTTTCTAAATAAATTAAAGGGGTATTTTTTTAATAAAATCAAGGGATAAAATAGGATAAGGTAATGGGATAGAAAGGGATAGATTTTTGGGATAAAACTCTTAGGGTCAAAAGAGTATAAAATTAGGATTTGGGATAAGGGATAAAACATGGTTTTTTTTATACAACTAATTTATTTTCTAAATAAATTAAAGGGATATTTTTTCAATAAAATTAATGGGATAAAATCAATGTCACTCACTTAAACTGTAAGTCCTCTGCCCTTGTGCATTGAAACATTTTTTTCAAACCTTTCTCCACCCCTGTTGTCTTAGAATTTTTTAAGGGATAAAAGTAACCAATCAACAAATATTTTCTAAGAAGAACTACGGTATTCTGATCCTTCATTTAAAATGAGGGTACGTAGGCATAGAGTTGTAAACTCTAGCGAGTACAGTTCTAAAAAACATTTTAGGGTTCTATTCTCTTTGTAATTTGTAAATATGATCTTGTAAGTAAATAATCGAATATTTAAATAATAAAGTAAACATACCTTAGGCAAACCACTAACCCTAGAATTTAAGGAGGATCGTATTGAGTCAATAAAGGTGACGGGTGCCTAACACCTTCCACTCACTTAACCGACTCCCGAACCTAGTCTATCACCCTTTAACTTTAGGTTTTATCATTGTTTTCCTGTCTCTTAGGACGAATAAAGGATGATGGCGACTCTATAATTTTGCCGACCGTGACAGCTGGTGACTTTACTAGAGATTGTTCTCACTTCCCTAAAGAGAGTCCATCATAACCTAGGGTTTTACGGTTCTTGTTTTTTTGCCTTGTTTGTTTACTATTTTTAAATGTATATATCTTTTATGTTTTTAAATATATTTTTTTGTTTATGTTATATATATATATATATATATATATATATATATTAATGTTTTATTATATTTATATCATTTTAATTGTCATCATATTTGGTTGGGATATATGTGTGTAAAGCTAAAACCAAAGCTTAAAGTACAACCCTAAGTTAGGACGTAGAATTGAAATGTTTTCTGGGGAGATGCGACATCTCACTGATGCATGGAAGCTACACTCGGAAGAGACCCTCCAAAGTTGTCTTCATGATAAGGTATACCCTTAACATAGTTGATGATTTAGATGTGGTCCTTGACTCTGAGAACCTTTAGAACCTCCTTTTCAACTCATAGTGACCTTTTGTATTCAACCCGCGAGGGTCGTTCCTAGGGTTCCGCCTAGATGAGACTTATCCCAAAAGGATTACGTAAGAAGGCTTGCTCCTTCTCATGGTAAAATGAGGTTATAGTCCATAAATTCTAGGGTTGCCATACTGCCACAAACTGTATATCCTACATGTGAGGGGATTGGGTAGACTAAACTTAGATCTAGCCTATCATAGGGACCCTACCTAAGCTAGGTCATGCTTGCATATCACCATATCCTAACCTACAAAACTTTAAAACCTTAAAAGCATTCATATCATGACATTACAATCTTTTTTTCATTTTTGCACAAGAATATTAATCATTTGTTAAACAGGTAAGCTGAAAAATGGAATTTCATACAAGGAAAAGGAATTATACCTAAGAATAAAGGAGGGAAAGTGGAAAACTAGAGACTCATATCCTACAATTGAAAGCTGAGAATCGAAGTCTAATTCATGCTGTCCGTGAAGCCAAAGGCCAAGCCATAGATTCAATAGTGCGAAAAATAGCCGCTGAAGAACATCTCGCAAGACGTTCATCCGAATGGGGGAGAACTTATGAAGAAATGGTAGATCTCAAAAGACAGTTGAGTCTCAGTGAGGAAGCTTATGAGGAGATAAGGGCGTGGGGCACTTATATAGAGGTGCAAAATCAAGAAATGGCCGACACCATCAAGGAAAATAAGGCCATCGTGCTGAAGCTTTAAGAGAAAGCTGAGTATTATAGGGAAAGGTACCTGAAGTTGGTCATACTGTCCAATGATCTAATCTATGAGGTTCCCCGAAGCCTGGAAGCAGCGAAATATATGGCAGACATCTTCAAGCCTAAGGAGGAGATCATTGACTTCCTCAAATTATGTCGTCATATGGTGGAGGAGTTTAGGGCCAGAATTAGGCAACGTTGTTAGATTTTCCCTTTTGTAACGGTTTCTTCAAGTTGTTTTCCTTATTATGAACAAGTTTAGGGTTTCTCCCTTGTTAATTTCTCTTATGAATAATGTTTAGGGTTTTTTCCCTTGTATTTATTCCCTCAAGGTTAATAAAAATATTTGAATTTCCATTATTCTTGGTTTTTCTTATAATGAATGGTTAAGATTCCTAAAACTTATTTTTGCATATCCATACATTCACACATACATTAGAATGCATATAAAAAATAAAAAACAAAATCATTTTTTTATCATCTTCTCTCAGAATCATCAAACATAACAATCTGACTTCCCGACCTCACACTCGAGATAGCAAAAGAAGGCCATGGATCAATTAGAACAAAATCAAACTGCTCTTAGAGGAGACATCGACGCTGTTAAAGGAAATGTGGAAGAGATGAAGGACAAGATTGATCAACTGACTCAGGCCATCCAAAACTTGATAGCAAGGAAAACTGAGTCGAGTCACAGAAGGAATGTTCCTACCCCTACCCCTAAGTCTGGGGACAACAATCCTCTATTATGATTTGCCACCGATCTTGAACATGAAGAGGCTGGAGCTGCTAGACTAAAGACGAGTACCCAACCTCCTAAGGGACCTGTTCCTCCACCTTTTCCTAGTAGGGCACCTCGTCCTACGCAAATACCTGTTCCACATAAAAACTATGTAGACTGGCACCTTCAATATGAAGATGAAGATTCAAGACAGGTAGTCCATGAAAACAAGCCGACCGCTGCTGTTGAAGGACAAAGGGTTGATGACAAGTATAAAATACTTGAAGAAAGATTAAGGGTTGTTGAGGGATTCAATGTCTTTGGAGTCGATGCTTTGGAAATGTGCCTAGTACCTGATGTGGTCATACCTTATAAGTTCAAAGTGTTAGAACAAGAGTTGTCTCTGCAAGTCATCTATATGTTTTGATGATAATAATGAGTATTTGTGAAAGAACTATTTTATGTTCTAATGTTTGTTTATGTGCAGATCATAATTATAAAAGATATTAGATCAAACAAACATTTGCAAAGATGTGCGTAAAAGATTACATGCGAGTTACTATGTGTAACACAAGTTGCAAGAAGCAAGTTTGCTTCTGTATCTGGAAACATGCAGAAAGATCCAAGGATACCGATATTGCTGTTGCAATGCTCTTGTGGATTATGTTCTGAAGGTGTTTCAGATTCTGAAGATAAGCGAAGCTCCTGAAGAAAGACTCTGAAGAACCAAGTGCTGAAGACTCTAATGACTTGAAGTTCTGAAGGCTGAAGGCTCTGAAGACCAAGTGCAGAAAGACTCTGAAGACTGAAGTTTTTTGAAGATTAAGATTCAAATGATCAAGTGCTGAAGACTCTGAAGACAGCGTTCTGAGTGAACAAGGTTCTGAAGACTCTGAAGACTTGAAGTTATAAAGACAAAGGGTTTCAAGACAAGTGCTAAAGCTCTGAAGACAGATTCCTAATGGACAAGTTTTGAAGACTGAAGACTTGAAGATTTTGAAGACCCAACTAAAGTCTCGACTCATGCTTCAACTAAATACCATCAGAAGCCCCTGAAGATTTGAAGACAAATGTTACCGTTAGCAATGACTGTACACAGTACTAAAAAGATATATCCCATCACTTCTACAGTAAAAAGAAGATATGGCAGTACAACTTTCATCATTGCGTAACGAATCTTTTCAAAAGCCAGCGACTCTTTAACGACTATATTTTACTTGGCTATTTAAAGGAAATGAGTATGCGCTTCTGAAAGTGTCGATATGATGATAGTCGCAACGATCAGTTATCATTGTTACACTAAACATTTAAAGCTATCACCATTAACACACGACCATTGTTGTTGAAGCTCAAAGATCATCATTCAACACAACAATAATCAATTGGTATAGAAGCTGTTGATGAACAAGACATCATTACAAATCAGTCAAGTCATCAACTAACTACATCATCTTTGAAGATCAAAGATCAGTAGCAAGGGAGTTGTTGCTCGAAGCTTGCTCAACGAAGAAGATGAATAATTCTCAAGATGTTATTCAACTGTCAAATCATGTACATCTTGTTAGAATCATGTAGTTTCCAAGGAGCTGTTGCTCATATCTTAATAGGACACTTTGTGTTCATTTGTACTTAAACTTAGGAGTTATCTGCTTGTTCAAAAGCACCAATGTAATCTCCAGAACAACTAATTCTATGTGAATTAGGATTCCTCAAGTGATCAGTGTGATTGGAGACTTGAGAAGACAATGGCTTGGTGTCATTGTGGAAATCCTGAAATATGGTCAATGATAGTCATATCTCAAAGAGGACTAATTGTGGGTCAAACTCTTGTGAGATCACCGATGGAACTCATTGAAAATCCTGGAAGAATGGTCAGTAAACGTTATATCCATTAACTCGGATCCCTGAATGTTTAGTTGTGAAAATCCTGATAGGAGATCTTGCGAGATTGGATTCTATTAGTTCAATGTTCGTTATATTCATTAAGTTGGATCACTGAACGGTTCATTATGGGTTAGTCACAGCTGCGGTTGTGCAGGTTGTTAGTCACTGGCGTTATCCCATGCATATGTAATCGGTTTTGATTATAGTGGATTAAGTCCTTTTGTTCAAGGCGAAATCACCTTGGAAGGGTGGACTGGACTAGCTTAAGAATGGATAAAGTGAACCAGTATATATCGTGTGTTCTTTACTCTTGCTTGTGATTTGAATTATTGTTTATGTTTCTGTATCTGTTATCAGAACCTTGCATAGCAAGTCAGAACCTTGCAACTTAACTCTGATAAGCTTCCGCATTGCAAGTCTGATTAATGCATCGCTTATTCAGATTCTCCCTATTGCTTATGCTTCATGCATCACACAATCTGAATGACGCATCACAAGTCAGAGTCTCTCAACGCAACTCTGATATTCTCTTAGCGCATTAACATAAAGAGACAAAAAGTTGTTAAGAGTTAAAACACAATTCAAACCCCCCTTTCTTGTGTCTTTCTCATACCTTCAATTGGTATCAGAGCTTCGGTTCTGTTATTGATAGATATCAAACACTTAACAATGTCAGAAAAAGATCCAGATATGGTGTGTAGAAATACTCTGGGTGAGATTTCAATCCACTTACAATTTCAGTATCAGTTCAGAAGATGACTGTGTACTAAATTGTAATCAAACGAATTACTTGAGCGAGTCACAGATTCTTGAAGTTTTGCAGTTGTCAACAACAAAATCTTCTACATTAAAGCTTGGAAGAAGATTGTAGAATCAGCTGATAAGATAGATTCATCAGATAAGAAGTAGTATATGTTGAATGCCTATCTCAGAAATACGATTAGATAAACAACGTATTTGCTCAAGATTAGATCATCAGAAAATAAGAAATCTTGTTTGCTGAAGATTTCTTCTTTATGAGTTTTGAGATGTTTTCAAGAAACGGATTAGTCCACCCTTGACTTTCTCATTTAAAGCTCATTAAGAAACTCTTCATGTAAAGAAGAGAGATTGTTGTTCTATGATTTTGAACATCATAGCAAAGTCTGCCAAAGAAGCTTTGCTGAAAACTGAAGAATATTCAGAAAGAGAATATCTAGTGATTCTTCAGGAATCTGATTTAGGATGAATTCTGAGCAATGATTGAAATTACATAGACGATTGAGTTCTGTTAACTTGAGATTCTATCTCAGTTGAACCAACTGTAATTGGTCAGAACATTATCTGATATTTCTCTCAGAAATTCATGTTGCATAAATTCTGGAATCAGAAGATGCTCGACTAGATGGAAAGACATAAGTCATCTATTCAAATCCAAAAAGGATTTAAGTCACTGATGTTTTTCAGAATGAAGAAATCAGTAGACATTCTTTTCAGAAGCAGATATGCTGTCAATCCTTTGATGGACTAACTCTAAACAAGTTAGATCAGCATTGTAAGAACAAGATTGTCATGCAAACTATGTCATATGTTACACACATGTTTGATGATACTTGTATTCAAACAAGCTCTGCATCTGTTCAAGTGAGAAGATGTTATGAAATGTTAATCAATTCTCTCTAGCACATAACCTCTCAGCAGTCATGTTCAAGCTAAGGAATTACTGATTTTTTAAAAGCAAGCATCTGTTTAGAAGAGACCTTGATGGAAGAAAGATGTTCTATTGGTCAGAATATCTGTATCTGAAGATTGCTCTCAGAAGTCAGATGAATGTTTCTAAATAGAAAAAGGGAAAGATCATCTGAAGAGAAGATTGATTCTAGTTCTCAGACTAGAGATCCGAGTTCAGAAGACACCTATTTTATTCAATGTCAGAATACAGAGGATTTCTGACAAATGCGAAATCAGCAAATATTCGATAGACCACTCTGAAGGAAGCAGAAGCTGAAAAATGATAATCAGAAGCTCAGAGTCAGAATAGAAAACATTCAGATGAAGTATCACGGTGAAGATTTCAGAATAAGAATCTTTGGAGATAACGAGAAACCAGAATAAAGATAATCTGAGGAAAGTCAGAAGCCTAAACTCAAGACGAATTCAGAAAGGAAAGCACTCAAATATAGAATCGCTGTGAAAAGATTTCAGAATCTCTAAGGTATGATTCTCCTTATCTATGACTGATTAAATAATAGTGCAAGTCCAATTTGTGAATTTTCTAATGAGTAAAAATATTCATGATGTGAAATATTCTCTCTTTCCAAGAGAAAATCTTTTGATCAAATCTCTGGACAATGTGTGCATTCAACGTACCTTAGTCATAATTGCGAATCTTGAGTAATCATGATACATCTCTAGGTTAGGCACAACTCATTTTACCTAATTAGACGTATATAAGTCACCTCTTCCTATCAAAAGATATCACACTCAAGTCCTTTTATCATAAAACCATTAGTGTCAAAATTCTGTCTTCCATTCACTATCATGCCTCAACTAACCTTTCTAGGAAACGAAGACCTTCTTGAAATTATTTCTGAAAAACAATTTGTGATTGATGTTCCTCCTCTTATGAGTAACATTGCTAACAGCCTAGTAGATGTGTTATATAATCAATAGTGGACTAGATACTCCACCATGTTGGAGAAACCCATTTACGTGAATCTAGTTAAGGATTTCTGGAAACATGCTTACCTTGATCATGAAAGTAGGTGTATCACCTCTTATGTTTTTTAAGTCCCCGTCTCCATCATGTTAATCACTCTGTGTCGGCCATTTCTTGTAGCTCATAAGTATACTTTAAAAAGTATTCTTACTTGATCTTACATTTCCTTCATAAGAGCCTATCACACCTAGTTCAGCCAGCCTTGGAAATGATGATTTCTGGTTGTCTCAACTCATCAAACGTTATTGCTCTTGATTCATCTCACTTCCTCTATGTAGATAGGAGAACCTATTTCCAACCGTCTCATATCTAAAAAACCTTCTTCTATACTCAAGAATTTCTCAGCTCCTTCAAAGTCTCCTTGAAATACGCATATGAGTGACACTTATTCATATACTTGAGTACGGATATGGCAAGCGTGCTATTCTGTCTATAATAGCCTATCACCCAGTCATGATCATACCTACTACTATGACCTATGCCATCAGTTGTGAGGAAGACGGTGTGACCATGGAAGGAAACATCAACATGTCATCAACTCTAAAGGTTGATTAATACGTATAATAATGGGTGTACATCACATCCTACAACTACTAACCATGCATAGTTATGAACTGACTAACTAAAAATCGTAATGTATCTGCTCAATCCTATATCTGTGCACTCTCTCATAAGCAATAAGTTCTCTGTTGTCACTTCACGCCTGTAATCAAGTAGCACTCACAAGTATGTATTTATTGTGAGTTTTTTACTTCAGTCAAAAAGTAAATAAAGAAATCGTATGCGTGATCTCTTAGTTTTCCCTAGATTAAAAGACTGTTATACTTAGTGTGTGATGCTTTGTCTCTTACACTATCCATACCTACTCTAGTGTCTAGGTAATAATGAATCGGTCTTTTCAAGTCACTCTCAGTTATTAGCCCCTTCTTTTTAGTCTCTCCCGTTGCCTATTTTTAAAGTCACATCTTATTCCTATAGTTCTTCACTATCTTTTTAGAATCCTAAAACACCCCCAAGAATGACTCCAAGAACCTTTCATGGCAACAATGATCTCTTAGAAGTCATCAATGAAAAACAACCAACAAATCCAGCGGGTGCTGGTCGAGACTTTCATCTTGGGATTCATTTTCAAAATTGGAATGGATACCTGTCTATGTTAAGAGGTTCAATATATACAAACATCGTAAAATCCTTTTGGATTAATGCCTCTGTCAGTAGTGATGGTCTGTCTATTTCTTCAAACATCTATGGTCTTCCAGTTTCCTTTAACTCTACAATCATTGCTGAAGCCATTGACTGTCCAAAAAGGGGTATTACAACCATTCACGACTCTATTCGATGCACTTCCAATGCTGAAATGCATTACATGTTCGATAAAGGCTCTGCCTTTGAATCCACAAATCCGAAAAAACTTCTGCCTACTGCAAAAGGATGGTTTAAGTTCATTTTGACAAATCTTCGTCCTCGCAATACTAACAAAAAGTTTCTGTATCATGATGATAAGCTTCTTATCATGTGTCTTCTTAAGCCAACTCCTATAGATTTGTCCCAAGTAATCTTTGACCATCTTAAAGAGTCAATCCTTCTGTCAAGAACTATGAACAAATCGTTCATTCCTTATGGAAGAGTCTTATCAGAAGTCCTCTTTAAAGCAGGAATCGTGCAAACAATTTGCAGAGTTCGAGGCGGTCCAGACATTGCTCTTGAAAGAAAATTTTGTGAAACCTTCGACTACAGATGGTTCTCATAAAATTTAGAACTAGGCTAAGTTATCAGTTTGTAATGGTTTATTGAGTTCATGTATCTGTGTTGTTCATACCTTGTACTTACGTTTCAATTAATGAAAATGTGTTGCCTTCTGGTCTATTTTTTATATACCCATACCTACACTAATCTATCGCTTGACATGAATGAAATATGCATTGAATGCTTTATTTATAAAATTTGAGATTCATTATCATATTAATCATATGTATCATTTTAAAATGCTTAACATGCTCTAACTTTTTGATGATGTCGAAAAGGGGGAGAAATAGAATATGATTTTGATATATGTTAAAAGAATGCTAAACATCAAACATCAACTCTGATATAAAATGCATTTTACCACTAACGTTTGTTTGATGTTTAACCGAGGAACTTTGAATAAGTTCACTAGGCATTCTTAGAACAGGTTAAATTGAAAGAACTCTATTAAAATTCTTATGAACTGTTGATCATATAATCAAAGTTGTACACTTCGTGAACATATGTTCAGAATCAGATTGACCCAGTACTGTTCAGAAGTTGAGAACTTTCTGAAAGTCAAAGTTATCGTGATTCTTGTTTCATATTGTTCAGAAGTTGTAAGCTATCTAAAAATATGATATTCAAAATATAAGAATCTGAAAGCAGTCAAAGCAAAGCCTAAATTCAGAGATGCTTTTCAGAAGAATTGAGTAAATCAGAAGTTAAAGACTGTCTGAAGAACTGGATAGAAGATCCAAGAAGAAGAAGTTCTGATAAACCAACACTTGGTATCAGACTAAGAATCAAAATTACATTGGTATCAGATTTAGAATTAAGCTTCGATTGATCACAAAAATATCTTTCAATCAGATCAAGAATCAAGCTGTGATCCTCCATCGAGTTCTGATAGAAACATGGTTCTAAGATGAAGGCCTGTTGTCTACTCAAACTCTGAAAAGTCATGATCTTAATTGGTGATCAAAATTGGTATATCTGAATCATGATTCTAAAGATCCCATATCTGACTTATATCAATCAAGGGGAGACTACTCAGAAGACTCACATGTTAAAATCTATAATCTTCACCAAGTCTGAAACTCAGGGGGGGTTTCTCTTAAGACAGTGTATGTTTCTGATAAATAGCGTGGCTAAGTTATTATAGGAGAACTATTCTTTCTTTGTGCTACATCGATTCTGCTGAAAAGTAGAAATTGCTTCAGAAGACTATAAAGTTATGAGGCTCTGATACGATATCTAAAGGAAACAAGTTCTAAAGATCTGAAGACTAGAAGTTCTGATGAACATGTCCAGATGCTGAAGACTTTTGTCTCCTTAAGACAAATAGGGAAGTTTTCATTCTCTATTCTATGGTCTGACAACTCAAAATTGTTATTTTGTGAGTCTTTGGATCATATAAGATTCTAGTTGATCACAAATAAACTTTTGGGGTTAACACATTCAGGGGGAGCTACTGTTCCAGACTCTAAATATGTTTAGTTTGGTGATTACCTTGTATAAAATGTTCTATCAAAATACATGGTTTTGTCATCATCAAAAAGGGAGAGATTGTTAGAACAAGAGTTATCTCTGCAAGTCGTCTCTCTGTTTTGATGATAATAATGAGTATTTGTGAAAGAACTATTTTATGTTCTAATGTTTGTTTCTGTGCAGATCATAATTATTAAAGATATTAGATCAAAAAACATTTGCAAAGATGTGCGTAAAAGATTACATGCGAGTTACTATGTGTAACAAAAGTCGCAAGAAGCAAGTTTGCTTCTGTATCTGGAAACATGCAGAAAGATCCAAGGTTGCCGATATTACTGTTGCAATGCTCTTGTGGATTATGTTATGAAGGTGTTTCAGATTCTGAAGATAAGCGAAGCTCCTGAAGAAAGACTCTGAAGAACCAAGTGCTGAAGACTCTAATGACTTGAAGTTCTGAAGGCTGAAGGCTCTGAAGACCAAGTGCAGAAAGACTTTGAAGACTGAAGTGTTCTGAAGATTAAGATTCAAATGATCAAGTGCTAAAGACTCTGAAGACAGCGTTCTGAGTGAACAAGGTTCTGAAGACTCTGAAGACTTGAAGTTATGAAGACAAAGGGTTTCAAGAAAAGTGCTGAAGCTCTGAAGACAGATTCCTAATGGACAAGTTCTGAAGACTGAAGACTTGAAGATTCTGAAGACCCAACTAAAGTCTCGACTCATGCTTCAACTAAATACCATCAGAAGCCTCTGAAGATTTGAAGACAAATGTTACCGTTAGCAATGACTGTACACAGTACTAAAAAGATATATCCCATCACTTCTACAGTAAAAAGAAGATATGGCAGTACAACTTTCATCATTGTATAACGAATCTTTTCAAAAGCCAACGGCTCTTTAACGGCTATATTTTACTTGGCTATTTAAAGGAAAGGAGTATGCGCTTCTGAAAGTGTCGATGTGATGATAGTCGCAATGACCAGTTATCGTTGTTACACTAAACATTTAAAGTTATCACCATTAACACACGACCATTGTTGTTGAAGCTCAAAGATCATCATTCAACACAATAACAATTAATTGGTACAGAAGCTGTTGATGAACAAGACATCATTACAAATCAGTCAAGTCATCAACCAACTACATCATCTCTGAAGATCAAAGATCAGTAGCAAGGGATTTGTTGCTTGAAGCTTGCTCAACGAAGAAGATGAAGAATTCTCAAGATGTTATTCAACTGTCAAATCATGTACATCTTGTTAGAATCATGTAGTTTGCAAGGAGTTGTTGCTCATATCTTGCTAGAACACTTTGTGTTCATTTGTACTTAAACTTAGGAGTTATCTGCTTGTTAAGAAGCATCAATGTAATCTCCAGAACAACTAATTCTATGTGAATTAGGATTCCTCAAGTGATCAGTGTGATCGGAGACTTGAGAAGACAATGGCTTGGTGTCATTGTGGAAATCCTGAAATTTGGTCAATGATAGTCATATCTCAAAGAGAACCAATTGTGGGTCAAACTCTTGTGAGATCACTGATGGAACTCATTGAAAATCCTGGAAGAATGGTCAGGAAATGTTATATCCGTTAACTTGGATCCCTGAACGTTTAGCTGTGAAAATCCTGATAGGAGATCTTGCGAGATTGGATTCTATTAGGTCAATGTTCGTTGTATTCATTAAGTTGGATCACTGAACGGTTCATTGTGGGTTAGTCACAGCTGCGGTTGTGCAGGTTATTAGTCACCGGTGTTAGCCCGCCCGTGCATCTGTAATCGGTTTTGATTATAGTGGGTTAAGTCCTTGTGTTCAAGGCAAAATCACCTTGGAAGGGTGGACTAGACTAGCTTGAGAATGGCTCAAGTGAACCAGGATATATCATGTGTTCTTTACTCTTGCTTATGCTTTGAATTATTGTTTATGTTTCTGTATCTGTTATCAGAACCTTGCAACTTAACTCTGATAAGCTTCTGCATTGCAAGTCTGATTAATGCATCGCTTATTCAGATTCTCCCTGTTGCTTATGCTTCATGCATCACACAATCTGAATGACGCATCGCAAGTCAGAGTCTCTCAACACAACTCTGATATTCTCTCAGCGTATTAACATAAAGAGGCAAAAAGTTGTTAAGAGTTAAAACACAATTCAAACCCCCCTTTTCTTGTGTCTTTCTCGCACCTTCACAAAGCACCAGATTTTGAAAAATACAAGGGCGCAGTTGTCCTAAAAGTCACCTCCAGATGTTTATACGAAAGATGATTGCCAACTGTCGCTACCGCGAAAAACCACCCGGCAAAGACACATAGTCGTCATCGAACTTTATTTATCCCAACGGGGAAAGGAAAACATCGAGAAAACCTCAAGAGGGAAACAACATGGTCTCGCAACCAAATTCAGGGTTCGAGAGTTGATTACGCAAGAGGAAGAAGGTGTTAGCATCCCTCACGTCCGTTGTACTCAACGGGATCCACTCTTGTTGTTCTAATCAAAGGGTGTGTATATCTAAAAACCTACTTACTAAGGGAACGAAGAAACGAAAAGGGAGAAAAAATAAAAAGGGGGCTCGATAGGATCTTGCAATCCTATACCTACAAATTCCCTCGTGCAATGGGAAAGTCAGAGTTAGCATAGTTCGGAGGACTACGGGTGAAAGGGAAGGTTGCTCGCCAAGGATTGGGGCCCTTGTGCCTACGTATTCTCAACAGGATGAGAAAATCAGAGTGTCCGTATTTCGTGGGACCACGGGTTGCTGAGTGTTTTTTATGGACGATGCTAACATTCACGTTCTATCGGTTTAGGTGTTTGCCGCTCATTGTCGGGAGTCTTACGGGTTACCTGTTTGCAGTAGAACAAAAATAACATGCCCTTTATGAAAATGGTTTGAAGATAGAATCCCGAAGGAAAAAAATATTTGAATTTGTTGAAGCGTTTTAAAGAAGTGAATTGAATCGGTTTGTGATGCGTATCGTGCTAAAGTCTATAATGATAGGAGCGATCACTTTATACGACCGATCTGAAATGGCTCGCATATAAAGCTCTCTGAATGAGGTAAGGAGAGACTCCCGCTCATCATTTCCCATGTGCTTAAGGCTCGTGATGCAATATACACATCATATTTATTAAGTGTTTTGAGTGGATTAAGAGAGAGAAGAGAAAGACACAACGCAAGATTTAAGGGAGACTTGGCCCTAGATGTTATCATGCAATGTGGTTCTAAGGTTAGGATTAGAAGACGATTTTATCCTAATGTTGTCATGCAAGATGGCCTTAAGATTGAGAATAGGGAAAAGCTACCCTAATGTTGTCATGCTTGGATTAACAGCCTAATGTCTATCCTACTCCAATCTTAATAAAAAATTAAGTTGGACTAGGAAGCCCTAAGGGAACATGCAAGAGCAAGCATAACAAGCTAAGAAAAGCACAACGGCAGCATACGACAGCGCTTCAAACAGCTAGGGGTGGAAATAGGCTGGGTCGAGCTAGGCTTTGCCAATCCTAAGCCTGACCTGCCAAAAAAATTGAAGCCTAAGTCTGGCCTGTAGTCTGTCATAGGCTTATTTTTAAGCCTGAGTCCGACCTTTTCTAAGGCCTGGTTAGCCTATTAGTTTAAATAAAAAGCATGTTATTTTAAATAGACTAACAAACTAAAAAACCAATGAGACTAAAATTTTGTTTACATTGACTTATTTTAACTTACCTATTAGCATAAGTTTTGTGAGATTATTTGTTTAAGATAACTTATGAAAATAACTTATAACATTGTTCATAAGGTGTTTTCATCTTATTTTCATAAGTTCTTCAAGATAACCAATTTTAATTTATGTATTTTAATTCAAAGTACAAAACATAACATAATGATAATAAAAAATTATTCATATTTATTTAAATAGGCCGGCCTGTTAGGCTTAAAAGGCTTTTTACATGGCCTGAGGCCTAACCTTTTTAACTAAATAGGCTCATAAAAAGCCTAGGCCTTTTCTATTTAAAAAAACTGGCCTGGTTTGAGCCTGTGTAGGCTAGGCCCGTAGGCCCCTAGTATTGGCCTGGCCTATTTCCACCCCTAAGAACAGCAATGTATTCACAGCAACAGTGCAATAACCATTATAAGCATGTATTTTCAGGACAAGTATGTATACAGCAACAACAGAATGGCAGCATTTAACAGTGCATGAACAAGACAACAATATATGCATTGGTAGCATGAGCACTCAATAAGAATCAAGCATGAATTAACATGAACATGTAGTATGCAAGATCAAGCAACATGCATCAAAAGATTAAGCAATCAATACGAACATATATCCACAATGGAGCAATGAATATGAACATGCATCATGGAATTCAACAATCAACAATGCGTAGAAGCATGCATTAACATTTAAATGAGGGATGTGGACATGTAATTGACAATCAAGCATCATGAACATGCAACAACAACAAGCAAGTGTCAACATGTAAGCAATTAATTAAGCATTATGAACATGCATCAAGAATGCAAGCAACGCATAACCAACAAATCGTGCATCAAAGATTCGCATACGTACTGCAAAAGGAGGATAAACAACTCTAGAAAATTTCACAAATATCAAACATATCAAGCAATGAAGGTTAAAAGTGGAAATAAATCAAGATAAGCTAAAAAAACAAGCCAAAAACACACTCTGCATCAGGTGTAATCGATTACCTGATATGGTGTAATCAATTACACCATGTTGAAAAACAGTTCCAGGTGCATAAAATAGGTGTAATCGATTACACCAGATATGTTAATCGATTACACCTATAGAAACAACAGAAAAATATTTTTCAGAAGTATTTTTCCAGTATCACTTCAATGATCAAATGCAACATGGAATATCATGCAATTGTACAC
Organism: Lathyrus tuberosus; assembly: GCA_022829125.1. Lineage (NCBI taxonomy): Eukaryota > Viridiplantae > Streptophyta > Magnoliopsida > Fabales > Fabaceae > Lathyrus > Lathyrus tuberosus. The sequence goes on along the minus strand of JALAZF010000617.1, from coordinate 2,306,738 downwards.
GAAAATCGCAACAATTATGAGCAAATAAACATTTATTGAATAAATCAAACATCAACAACATCATACAATCGAATCAATGGATCAATTCAAACCAAAACAACAAGGATCTACATTGTGAAAGTTGTAAAATAAGCTAAAATGAGTTTGGATCTAAGAATCACCAACCTACATAGCTGAGAATTGCTTTGGTAATTGTTACAAACAGAAATTGATGAATCAAGCTAAGAAAACCAGAGATCCAAGAGATTCTTCACAAGAAAAGTTGAAGAACAATGCAATAAGGTAGAATTGATCCAAAATAACTTCAAGAAATTGCTTCCAAAATTCAGATCTAGATCCAAATCAACTTCTACTACAGAATCAATTAATGGAAAAGCAATAGCTCAAGGATTAACAAACTCCAATGAAGAATTTGTTAACTCTAATGGAAGAGCTTTGGTGAGGTTAGGGATGAAGATAAAATGGAGGTTGAGAGTGAAAAGTTCTGCACAAAGTGAGAGAGAATTGAGAGTAAATTCAGAAATTATGCAAAAAAATGATTCCCTCCTTATTTTTGGAATGAAGCAAATTGATTTAAATAACAATTAGGCTTGGAGCTCAAAGAGGCTTGGAATTGGGTTTTGAATGAGGATTAGATTTTTGGTTTGGAATTAGGAGTGGAAATTATTTGAATTATGGAGGGAAAATGAAATTAATTTGCATCATCTAGATCCTTCCACTGGTATAGGATTGAGCCAAGCAATTGAAATGAATTACAAACTGCTACAGTGCTGAAAACCCGTTGTTCTTGGCAAAAATCACTTGGTGCAATCGATTACATGAAATTGGGTAATTGATTACATGCTTGAAAATTTGAAAAATGGCACCTTCTAGAGGGGGTGTAATCGATTAACATGATTTGGGTAATCGATTACATCAAGGAAAAACCGCAAGAATCACCCTGTCGCAACCTGTTCTGAGCCCTGCTTCGCATCTAAACCTTAGCCATTGTTAAAGCCCTTGAATAATGTCTTGGACATGATAGATAACTTGTTTGAAACAAAATCATATGAACTCTGTGCTCTCTGCTCTAGATTCTACAATAATCAAACCACCCGCTGAGCAAAATAAATGTTTGAAGACTTTGATGACTGTGAATTTAGCTATGAATGCTACTGAAACACTCTCTGAAATAAAGAAAGCTATGGACAAAAAAAAGCACTGTGATCCCATATCCTAGAAGCCCAATGCAATGCATGACGAATGTGTATGGATGCAAACACAAGCCCAGTTAAGGTTAGAAAACAGAGAGAAAGTTTTGGATTGAAACAGCTGCCCCTATTCAATCAACTTGAACCTGAAGGTATGAAGAGTGACGCCTTTTAAACATTCTAGGTGGAAGGGGATTGAATACCAAAAGAATCGACAAATTTTCACTCTTTGGAGAAAGAAAGGTACGAGATAAAATGAATTCTTCTTGAAAAAGAAGGACATCGGCCGAAGGTGATCTTATAACAAAAGGAAGTAGAATCAACAGACCTACGACCTAAAGCAAAGAGAAAGATCGACAGATGATCTGCAACCCTAGGGATTTGCTTAAAAAATGAAACCACTGCAAAAAGAGATCTTCACAGATGAGTGATAGAAAAGATATGCTCAAAGAGAACGGGAGTTGAGAATCAATACGGACGAAGTATTAATGAATTTGAAATACACGGACGAGTGGCCACTGCACTGGGGATAAACACTGATGAGGGTTGAAAACCAATACGGACGAAGTATTGATGAAATGAACAAACACGACGAGTGTTAAAAACCAATACGGATAAATTATTGATGAATGAAACAAACACGACGAGTGTTGAAAATCAATACGGACGAAGTATTGAAGATAGGAACAAACACGACGAGTGTTGAAAATCAATACGGACGAAGTATTGATGAAATAAACAAACACGACGAGTGTTGAAAAATTAATACGGATGAAGTATTGATGAAATGAAGAAACACGACAAGTGTTGAAAACCAATACAAACAAAGTATTTATGAAACGAACAAACATGAAGAGTGTTGAAAATCAATACGGACGAAGTATTGAAGAAAGGAACAAACACGACGAGTGTTGAAAATCAATACGGACGAAGTATTGATGAAATGAACAAACACGACGAGTGTTGAAAATCAATACGGATGAAGTATTGAAGAAAGGAACAAACACGATGAGTATTGAAAATTCATATAGACGAAGTATTGAAGAAAGGAATAAACATGATGAGTGTTGAAAATCAATACGGACAAAGTATTGATGAAATGAACAAACACGACATGTGTTGAAAATCAATACGGACGAAGTATTGATGAAATGAACAAACACGGCAAGTGTTAAAAATCAATACGGGCGAAGTATTGAAGAAAGGAACAAATATGACGAGTGTTGAAAAATCAATAAGGACGAAATATTGAAGAAAAGAACAAACACGACGAGTGTTCAAAATCAATACGGATGAAGTATTGAAGAAAGGTACAAACACGATGAGTGTTGAAAATCAACATGAACAAAGTATTGAAGAAAGGAACAAACACGACGAGTGTTGAAAATCAATACGAACAAATTATTGATGAAATGAACAAACACGACGAGTGTTGAAAATCAATATAGACGAAGTATTGATTAAATGAACAAACACGACATGTGTTGAAAATAAATACGGACGAAGTATGGAAGAAATGAACAAACACGACGAGTGTTGAAATCAATATGGACGAAGTATTGATGAAATGAACAAGCACGACGAGTGTTGAAAATTAATACAGACGAAGTATTGGCGAAATAAACAAACACGACGAGTGTTGCCTGAAACAAGGGACCGTGAACGTACCGAGATTAACGGATCCAACACCAGAATAATGGGTGAAAACAAATAGAAACCACCACTTTACGACTCTTAGGGGATAATTAACTGATCTACCACTCGGACGAAGGGTGGGAGAGGATGAGAAGTCACAGATAAATGACTATGCGGGGGGGGGGGGGGGAGAAGAAGTCCCAGACAGACAACTCTGTAGGGTGATGAAGGATGACTCCACTGAGAGGAAAAGACAGACAAAGGGTAAGATTGACAAATCTATGACTCTAAGGATTAATCGGTACTCCTGTTGGGGAAAGAGCTAGACGTTCTCTCCAGGGTTACATCACTTTCTGATTGAGAAACGATTTAGAATAGAGTGTATCAAATATGGCTTACGCTTAGTATGCATGTTTGGATTTTTCCATGGTGTAATGCTCCATATCAAATGGAAATGCTACGCGTTTTGAGGATGCAATGTAATGAAGATTACTATATGCTAGAATGCAAATTAAAGGACCCTGCTGGGGAAGAGCACAAACAAACAGGCGACTGCTGGAGAAAAGATCATCAAGATCTGATATTTTGTGAGGAAATAACAAACTGAGCTGTCAATATCTACTGGTGTTACGAACTCCATTGGGGAGCTGCTGAGGGAATTGCAAACTCTGGTGAAGAGATGTGACAATGAAGATTGGGTTTTGTTATGCTGAATACGCCAATAACCATTGTGTAACACCTCAAAATTTGCCTTGTTGTTTTTAGATAACTGGCTTATGTTTCTTTTCATTTCTTGCATTTGCATTGTGCATAGCATTTGGTTCTTAGCATGGGATCGAGGTATTTGGTTCAACTCAAGGGCAAAAGCTTCTTATAAGCTCCATAAGCTTCTCACATCCTTATATGGTGGCCCAAGGGCATTTCAATGAGGGATTCTCCAAGTGGTTATATCAAGGGTTGGTGTCCTTACACTGATGACCAAAACTAGGGTTTTATGGTTAAGGGTCCTAAGCTCAAGGAATTGATTCAAACCTTTCACCAGGTTCTCCATATGTCAAAACAAGTCTAAGGATGGATTTTGAGCCAAAAATTCACCATGGAAGGCCTCAGATGATTCAGTAGCTTACAGATGAAGTAATCAGTCAAACTGGTCAACTGAAAAGTCAAACTAGGGTTTTGAGAGGTCCTCATCATGGTAATCAAGTCAAGAGACCTTTATTTGGTCTATGGAAGGCTTTCATGATCACAATTTGCAAAAATCAAGCTTTGGTAAAAAGTTGCTAAATTGGGAAAGTGACTTGTAATTTCAAGTTACTATTTTTGGCATATTTTCAACCAACTTTAACCAAACTTTTCATGATCAAAAATGCTTCAAACGAATTTTTGCCCAACATCAAAGTTGTAGATCTCTTTCTCCTCTTTCCAAAGAGTGGTGGACCATGATCATGTAATTTTTAGATCAAGAGTTATGGGCATTTGAAGTTCAAGAGTATTTGGTGTCCCACCATGCATACCATTTTGATACAATTTGCAAGATGCATTCTAACTCACCAATATGGCTTCTAATTGTTCAGTTCACCTCACCACATTCCAATGCACCTCATTTAACATCATTTTGAGCCAAGAATGGAATGAATCCGTGGATTACATAGTCATAATTCATCATTATGCAATTTTGCAAGTTCACTTGGAATTCATAATTCAGTTACTCTCCAGCCCCAAGATCAATCCAAAGGTGGTCCTTGCATCAAAAGGAAAACAGTCATGCACTTTTCATGAAGAATGCACGAGCCAAATACCTCATGTGCACACATTTGCAAATTTGCAAAACAGCCCAAAACTCATTGCTCTCAAGTCCTTGAAGTTTAAAACCCTAAACAGTAGCATCTGCACACTATATAAGCTAACTCACACGAATTTCTCAGCAGCTACTATTCATTTTCATCACTTTTCAAAGTTTTTGCTCTCAAGTTTCTCTCCTTCGATTCTCCCAATCCTTCAAGGTTCCTCCATTTTTTTTGGTTGGTTTATGATCAGTGAAGCATAAGGAAGAGAAATCCACCACTGTTTTGAGGTTTAAGCAAGGAATTCATCAAGTTGAGTTCAGAGCTTCAACTTTCAGATTCAAGGATTCAGGCCAGTTTGAAGGTCTAATTGCATTTATTTTGCAATTAGACGGTTGAAGGAGTTGATCTGTAGCTTATCTTGGAGTTTCTTGACGTATTTCCAGTTCTGCAAATCTCAGGTGAGCTCCAAATTCATAGATCTAGAATTGATTTTTGTTGTGTGTTTAATGTTCATCTTGATGTGCTGAGCTCATATATGTGTTTGGATTTGATTTTCAACGTGAATCATGGCTGGAATTTAGATCTGAAATTTTCAGATCCAAACTTGTTTCATTCGATTCTTGAAATATATGCATGCTAAATAATTTTGAGTGGCATATTTGTGATCTACGTGAGTTGCTGAACATTTTGATGTATGATTTGGTGTTTTTGGTTATTGTTTGAAGTTTGGTGACCGGAGAGTGGCCGGAGAAGATGACCGGCGCTTCTCCGGCCGGTGAGGGTTTAATTAGGGTTTATGAATTTCCAGATTTATTCTCATGCGTTGGATTGTGATTAATTTTCTAGTTTGATTCTCGTGCGTTGGATCTTAATTATGTGGTGTTAATCAAATTAATTAGGGTTTAAGGGATCTGATTAAGTCATGGCCGTTGGATTTCATTTAATTAGTGAATTTGAATGTGGACCATTAGATCGTTGACTTTGTTTAGTTTGACTTTGAGCGTGAGCCTGTGGATCTGGAGACTTTCCCTTGTTTGACTCAATCTGAGCCGTTCCTTATTTCTGAATGTTGGAATGCATTTGGGCCTCTTTTGCTGTTCACACCCCCGTTTCTGAGCCCATGACCGTTTGCATGCGTTTGGATTTCTTCTTGCACCCCTGGTTTCATTTCATTTCCTTTTTATTTTCTATTTTCATACCATCTCATAATTAATTGTTAAAAATACTTGCATGTGCTAAAAAATTCCAAAAAAATTCATCATTCCTCCTCATTATTAAAATTAATTTTTCACATTTTATTTTATTATTTTTGCATTAAAATTGCATTAAATATTAATTTTCCAAAGTATATTTTCTCACTTGCATTTCATATTGCATACTTCATGTTGCATCTTTTATTTCTCTCATTTGAAAAGTGATTTGATCCTGATTATTTTTGGGTTGTGTTCTTAACATGTTGAGGTATGTTTGAGATTTTTGGTATGATTTTTAGGTCCTGTTTGGATGACTTTGGATGTGTTGCTTTGAGCATGAATGTATGAAATCCTATTGATGCTTTGACCTAATTGTTGATTGACTTTGGTTCTGATTCATTGCTTGTGGCTTTGATATGTCAATTATACATGTTTGAGATGCTTGAATACTGGATGACATAATTTTTGAGGCATGTTTGTTATTTCTTTGAAGCATGAACTTTAACTTGTCCAATTTGTGAATATATGCTTCATGTTTGGTTTGCTTGATCATGAAGGCACTTGTGCCATAATTTGGGGTCTTGTTTGAGAATTGATAACATTTTAATTGACTTCTGGTTGTGATATTTGGATCTCATCTTTGCATGTTTGATGTTTGCCTTGCACTTTAAGTCACTTGTTTCACAAGAATGAATCATGCTTCACTTCACTTCACTTCTTCTTCTTTGCTTCTTAATTGATTGGGAAAGTGTTTGTATGACTTGAAGGATGTTTGAAGATCTTGTTTAGGCACATATTTAGGATTGTGTCACTTCTGGACATGGTTTACTTTGTGGAATTTTGACTTGGTTGCTTCACATGATCACTTCTTTTCATCTCACTCCTTCTTTAATGACTTGAATGGTACTTGATTGACTTCTCCCTTTTCTTTTTGACTAATTGTGCATGACCAATATTAGAGGTCAGTAGGACCATTAGGTTCTGAACTTGATGTTTGATTTACCTTAGAACTTGTTTCTTTATTGCCTTATGCTTGTTTGAGTTTCATTTTGTCATATGTGAATACTTCTAACATTTTCAGGGGCAAATGGTAAGTTGTTTGAGTGTGGATATGCTTCCACATTTTACTTTCTTCCTTTATCTTTTAACTTTCATACTTGTGTTTGAAGTGAGCTTAGGCCACTTGTGTTTCACTTCTCTTTCTCCTCCTTCTCTTTCACTCTTTTCATCCCTCGAGTCTCAAGACTTGTTTAAGTCTTGGATTCTCTCCCTTTAGAGCTACCTAGTCTAACTTAATTTTTGATTAAGCTTGGAGTAGGATTAGCATTAGGTTAGGTAGTCGTCTCTCCTAAACCTCACTAACCATAGGACATCCATGCATGATAACATTAGGACTCTTAGTTTCCCTTTAGAGTTTCCTTTTGTGTCGCTTCTCTTCTCATCTCAAACTTCTTGAAAACACTTAATAAAATATAACGTATATTGCGCTCGAGCCTTAAGTGTAGGAAGTGAAGAACAAGGGGTCTCCTCTCTTCTTCTAGGGTGATTAGCATACGTCTCATTCGGGGGCGACCATGCGACTCACTCGTTCCCGCATGGTAGACTTTGGTGCAATGTAAGTTACGAACTAACTCAAAACCCTTCTGTCTAAAAAACACAAAACAAATTCAAATCTTTTTTGATCCTTCGGGATTGTTGGGTTTCAAACTTCTTTTTTTCAGAAAAGAGCTCGTCGCTCACATAAAAAACACTTACCCATCCGTGGTCGTACCCACGAACTACGTCAGCTCTGATTCCTCTCTCTCGTCCGATTGAGGATACGTAGGCACAAGACAGCGATTGTCTTGGCGAGCAAACCTTCCCCCACAGTTCCCGTCCGAACTACGTTGACTCTGACTTTCCCATTGCACTGAGGGAGTACGTAGGCCTAGGACAACGATACCGTCCTATCGAGTCACTTCCTTTTCTTTTCTTCTTTGTTTCTCCGTTCTTTCCCGTTCTCGTTCCTTCTTCGGTCCAGTAGCAGTGGAGTTCCAGATGACGACGCCCTTTGATGCAGACAGCAAGCGTGGATCCCATCGAGTATGATGGACGTGTTGGGTGCTAACACCTTCCCTTCGCGTAACCGACTCCCATACCCGTTCTCTTGGTCGCGTGACCATGCTCTTTCCCTTCTTTCAGGTTTATGCAGTGTTCCCTTTCCCTCTCTTGGGATAAATACACTTTGCTGGCGACTCTGTGTCTTTTGCGCCACTCTCGCGTTTGTACCGTTGGATGCGAATCTTTCGGGAGCGACAGCTGGCGACTCTGCTGGGGACTCTGGTTGACCTCTTGTTGGTCCTTCCCCTTTAGCGAGTCGATCCTAGCGCTTGTTTGTTTTTTTCTGGGTGTTTTGCTTTGTTGTATATTACTGTATTTACTGTCTATTTACTTTACTGTATTTACAGCTCTTTATTGCATTGCATTGCATTTCATTACTGTCATACTGGATATTGCTGTGCTGTTCTGCTGCTGGTTTTTCTGTTTGTAGGGTGGGTTGGATTCATGAGAGAAAAGCCCAATACCAAGGCTTGAGCATACACCTATGATTAGCGTGGAAAGTAGTGTGACTTGTTTGGCATTTGGCCAGACGAAGTATGTAACGCCCCGTTTTGCCAACTTTGTTTTATTGAGTCTTTTTGGATTATTTTATTATTATTTTATTGTATTTTTGACTTTTGTGTGAAAATGTGTTATTTTTAGTCGTGATTATATTTTATCGCGTTTTGGGAACGTTTGCGAGATATTTGAGTGTGGGGGTATTTTGGACATTTCATAGATATTTTTCATTAAGTTAGTAAGATAGAATTGGAAAGAGAGAAAATAGAGAGAAAGAAAGAAGAAAGAAGGGAAAAGAGAAGAAAAGAGGAGAAGAGAGAAAAATTGGGAAAGTGTGAAAATCATCAAGATCAATTCCTAGAATCGAATTAAATCGGGTAAGGGTGCGAAACTCGATTATACTATGCTTGTATATGATTATGTATGTATGTGTTTGGATGATTCTCTTGCTTTCTATGTTTTTCACTTTTAGGTCGAAAACGATAAAATGAGTAGAATCGATGGGTTAACGGTTGGAAATCGATGTAAAGGTGGTAGTTTGCTTGTTGGCATGATTAGGATAGGTTCTGATTGATATATGTTGATTGGGAAATGTTTTGGTTGGGAAATATCACTTTTGGGGTTTCAAACAGCGCAGAAAAATTCTGGGTTTTCCTTGGTTCGCCTAGCGAACCTGGGGCGAAGGTGGCAGCGAGTGAGGTTTTCGCGGGTTCGCCTAGCGAACCATTCAGCGAAGGGTAGCGAAGGTTCGCTACGGGTATTCGCCTAGCGAAGGCATGAGCGAAGGTTCGCTAGAGTGTTCGCCTAGCGAACTTTGGGTGTTTTTGGCTCTGTTTGGTTCTGACTTGGTTCGCTGGAACATTCGCCTAGCGAAGGAACTAGCGAATGCTCGCGAGGGACGTTCGCCTAGCGAAGCATCTAGCGAATGCTCGCGAGGGAGGTTCGCCCAGCGAACAGTGCTGTTCGTGTAATTTTGTTTTCTGCATAACTTTTGATCTGTGATTCGGTTTGAGGCGTGGTTTGATGCGTTGGAAAGCCATTGAGCTGTAATTTCTTATTATGATGGTTTAGAATTTGTTAGCCGATTTTATTTTGTTGGTAAATGTGAATAGTGTCAATGGTCGACTTTGTCGTTTTAATGGTGCATAATTGTCATGTATTATGCTATATGTGTGTGCTTTGGATATGTATGCCTTATATGCTGTTGTGATGATGATTTGTGGCCGTAAGGCAAGAAAATACTAAGTGTGGTATTTGATGATTTATGCATGATTATGAATGTGTGCATGGATGCAATGTGAGTGTCATGAGTCATTGTATGCCAAGCATCATAATGTGCATTGTGGAAACGTCTTGAGAGACGGTTTGATTCCTGAGGGAATATGCTATAACATCGTGTGCCTCGAAAATATGAGGCGATGCCTGAGGACTTAAAGCGATGGGTATAGACGATTGTGGGCTCCTTTGGAGACTTAAAGCAATCCTTAACGTCGTGTGCCTCGAAAATATGAGGCGTTGCCTGAGGACCTAAAGCGACGGGTGAACATCGCAGGTGTTGCATGTTATGTGTATGTTTGTTTCAAATTGATGTGATTCCTCCCTTTCTATGCCGTAAATTCAAATATACTCTGATCAATTTTCGAATTTTCTTTTAGTGCTTTAATTGCCTGTTAATTGGGGGTGTAGATTGGGGGCGTCACATTAAGTGGTATCAGAGCCAGTCCGTGTCAGTTGTGTAGTTTGTGTCTGTTGTGTCTGGCATATTGGGCGAGTTGTGTTGAGCGAGTTGTTGTTTAACCATAGTTTCTGTTTGGACGAACAGAATATGGCTGGTCGTAATGATGCTGCTTTGGCTGCTGCGATGGAAGCGATGGCACGAGCTGTGCAGGGTGCACCGAATGCTGCAGGAAATGATGAGTTTAGAAAGAATAAGTCGCCGGTCTTTAAAGGGAAGCATGATCCGGATGGTGCGCAGTTGTGGTTGAAAGAGATTGAGAGGATTTTTAGGGTAGTGGATTGTGATGACGATGATGTTAAGGTGAGGCTGGGCACTCATATGCTACATGAAGAGGCTGACGACTGGTGGGTCAGTACTCGTCAGGTGTTGGAAGCTGATGAGGAGGAAGAAGAGATTACTTGGGAGGTGTTTAGCCGAGAGTTTCTAAGGAAGTATTTTCCCGAGGATGTCCGAGGAAAGAAGGAGATTGAGTTTTTAGAGCTAAAACAAGGTAATATGTCGGTTATTGACTATACTGCTAAGTTTGTGGAACTTGTGCAGTTTTATCCTCATTATGTGGAAGCGACTGCTGAATTTTCAAAGTGTGTGAAGTATGAAAGTGGGTTGCGTCCTGAGATAAATCAGGCTATTGGTTATCAGAGGATTCGAAGGTTTGCTGATTTGGTGGAATGCTGTAGGATTTATGATGAAGATAGTAAGGCTCGTTCTGCTCACTATAAAAGTGTAAGTGACAGGAAAGGGAAACAACAGTTCCCTGGTGGTCCGTATGTGTCACCGGCCGATAAAGGTAAACAAAGGGGTAATTTTGATCGAAGGTCAAGTGGAGGAGGTATGTCTAATGCTCCTAGGTGTTTTAAGTGTGGTGAATTGGGTCATCGCCAACATGAATGTAGGAGGAATGTGATTAAGTGTTCTAATTGTGGTGGTATCGGACATGTTTTAGCTTATTGTAAAAGGAAGAATGTGGTGAAGTGTTACAATTGTGGGGAACCTGGTCACATTAGTTCGAAGTGTCCGAATCAGAAGAAAGCTCAGGCTAGTGGCAAAGTGTTTTCATTGGCGGGAACTCAGACTTCAAGTGCAGATCGTCTGATAAGAGGTACTTATTTTATTAATAATATGCCTTTAATTGCTATTATTGATACTGGAGCGACTCATTCGTTTATTTCGTCTGAGTGCGCGGGACGTTTGAATCTTGGGTTGTCTTTGATGGATGGTGAGATGGTTATTGATACTCCAACGATGGGGTCAGTAACTACTTCTTTAGTGTGTTTGAGTTGTCCTTTGACCATTTATGGTAAAGATTTTGCGATGGATTTGGTGTGCTTACCATTGGAAGGTTTAGATTTGGTGTTGGGAATGAATTGGTTGCAATTCAATCGGGTGCATATTGATTGTTACCATAAGCTTGTAAGGTTTCCTTCTCTTGAGGAAGACGAAGACTCGAGTTTCTTGTCTACTAAAAAGTTGAAGAAACTTTTAGCGGATGAAGCTCAGTTGTTTGGGTTGTTTGCTTCATTGACTGTGGATAGTCAAGTTTCTCTTGATGTGTTTCCTGTTGTGTGCGAATTTCCTGAGGTGTCTCCTGATGATATTTCAGATGTGCCGCCAGAGAGAGAAGTTTAATTTTCTATTCATCTAGTTCCTGGTACTAGACCTGTTTCTATGGCACCTTATAGAATGTCGGCATCTGAATTGGTGGAGTTGAAAAGGCAGTTGAATGAGTTGTTGGAAAAGAGGTTCGTGAGGCCAAGTGTTTCTCCTTGGGGTGCTCCAGTTTTGTTGGTGAAAAAGAAAGATGGGAGTATGCGATTATGTATTGATTATCGCCAGTTGAATAAGGTGACGATTAAGAACAAATATCCGCTTCCAAGGATTGATGATCTGATGGATCAGTTGGTTGGTGCTTGTGTGTTTAGTAAGATTGATTTGAGATCGGGGTATCATTAGATAAGGGTGAAGGAAGAGGATATTCAGAAGACGGCCTTTAGAACACGTTACGGTCATTATGAATATTCGGTGATGCCGTTCGGGGTTTCTAATGCGCCTGGTGTGTTTATGGAATACATGAATCGTATTTTCCACGAGCATTTGGATCGTTTTGTGGTGGTGTTTATTGATGATATTTTAATCTATTCTAAGTCTCGGGAAGAACATGCAGAACATTTGCGTATTGTTTTGCAGGTTTTGAAGGAAAGGAAGCTTTTTGCCAAATTGTCCAAGTGTGAATTCTGGTTGTCTGAGGTGAGTTTTCTTGGGCACGTAATTTCAGGTAATGGTATTGCTGTGGATCCATCTAAAGTAGAAGCAGTTCTACAATGGGAGGCTCCTAGATCCGTTACTGAAATTCGAAGCTTTTTGGGTTTGGCTGGTTATTACCGGAGGTTCATTGAAGGTTTTTCTAAGCTTGCTCTTCCTTTGACGCAGTTGACTTGTAAGGGCAAAGCATTCATTTGGGATATTCAATGTGAAGAGAGTTTTTGTGAGCTGAAGAGAAGATTGACGACAGCTCCGATTCTTATTTTACCTAATCCTAATGAACCATTTGTTGTGTACTGCGATGCTTCTTTAATTGGTTTGGGTGGTGTTCTGATGCAGGAAGGTAAAGTTGTAGCTTATGCTTCAAGGCAGTTAAGAGTTCATGAGAAAAACTATCCTACTCATGATCTTGAGTTAGCGGCTGTAGTTTTTGTGTTGAAGATTGGGAGACACTATCTCTATGGTGCAAGGTTCGAAGTCTTTAGTGATCATAAAAGCTTGAAATATTTATTTGATCAGAAAGAGTTGAACATGAGACAGCGGAGATGGTTGGAATTCTTGAAAGATTACGACTTTGGCTTGAATTACCATCCTGGTAAAGCTAATGTGGTAGCCGATGCATTGAGCCGGAAATCGTTGCATATGTCCACATTGATGGTGAAAGAGTTGGAACTTTTGGAGTCGTTTAGAGATTTGAGTTTGGTTTGTGAAGTGACATCGGTTAGTGTAAGGCTTGGAATGTTGAAAGTTACGAATGAATTTTTGTTGTTGGTTAGTGAGAAACAAAAGCTGGATTTGAAATTTGTTGATTTGATGAGGAATGAGAATGTGGATTTCAAGATTGATAATTTTGGTGTTTTGAGATTCCGTGGTCGTATTTGTATACCTGATGATGCGGAGTTGAAAAGAATGATTTTGGAGGAAGGACACCGGAGCAATTTAAGTATTCATCCGGGTGCGAATAAGATGTACCAAGATTTGAAGAAGATTTTCTGGTGGTCTGGTTTGAAAAGAGATGTGGCTCAGTTTGTGTATGCATGTTTGACTTGTCAGAAATCGAAAGTGGAACATTTGAGACCTAGTGGTTTATTGCAACCGTTGGATATTCCTGAGTGGAAATGGGATAGCATTTCGATGGATTTTGTGATGGGATTACCGAACACTCAGCGTGGGCATAATGCTATTTGGGTGATTGTGGACAGTCTGACTAAATCGGCGCATTTTATTCCGATTGACATCAGTTTTTCGTTGGAACGGTTAGCTGAGATTTATATCAGTGTGGTGGTGAAATTGCATGGGGTTCCTTTAAGTATTGTTTCTGATCGAGATCCTAGGTTTACATCTAGATTTTGGGAAAGTTTACAGAAGGCTTTGGGTTCTAGATTGAGGTTGAGTTCGGCCTATCATCCGCAGACAGATGGTCAGACCGAAAGAACTATTCAGTCGTTGGAGGATTTGTTGAGAGCGTGTGTTTTGGAACAAGGTGGTGCGTGGGACGGTTATCTTGCTTTGATTGAGTTCACGTATAATAACAGTTTCCATTCTAGTATCGGAATGGCACCTTTTGAGGCTTTATTTGGACGAAGATGTCGAACGCCGTTGTGTTGGCATGAAACTGGTGAGAGTTCTGTGGTTGGACCGGAATTGGTGCAACAGACGACGGAAAAGGTAAAGTTTATTCGTGAGAAAATGAAGGCTTCTCAGAGTAGACAAAAGAGTTATCATGATCGGAGACGGAAGGATCTTGAGTTTCAAGAGGGTGATCACGTATTTCTGAGAGTTACGCCGGTAACGGGTGTTGGTCGTGCTTTGAAATCTAAGAAGCTTACTTCTCGATTTATTGGTCCTTACCAGATATCTGCGAGAGTTGGTGCTGTAGCGTATCGTGTGGCGTTACCGCCGAATCTGTCGAATTTGCATGATGTTTTTCATGTTTCACAGCTTCGGAAGTATGTTCCGGACCCTTCACATGTGATTCCGATGGACGAGGTTGAGGTAAGGGATAACCTTACGATCGAGGCATTACCAGTTAGTATTTTGGATCGCGAGGTGAAGCGGTTGAGGGGTAAAGAGATTGCACTTGTGAAAGTGGCGTGGGGAGGCGCTGCTGAGGGTAATTTGACGTGGGAATTGGAAAGTAGGATGCGGGAGTCGTATCCGGAGTTATTTGTATCAGGTAAGATTTTCGAGGACGAAAATTTCTAAGTGGGGGAGAATTGTAACGCCCCGTTTTGCCAACTTTGTTTTATTGAGTCTTTTTGGATTATTTTATTATTATTTTATTGTATTTTTTAATTTTGTGTGAAAATGTGTTATTTTTAGTCGTGATTATATTTTATCGCGTTTTGGGAACGTTTGCGAGATATTTGAGTGTGGGGGTATTTTGGACATTTCATAGATATTTTTCATTAAGTTAGTAAGATAGAATTGGAAAGAGAGAAAATAGAGAGAAAGAAAGAAGAAAGAAGGGAAAAGAGAAGAAAAGAGGAGAAGAGAGAAAAATTGGGAAAGTGTGAAAATCATCAAGATCAATTCCTAGAATCGAATTAAATCGGGTAAGGGTGCGAAACTCGATTATACTATGCTTGTATATGATTATGTATGTATGTGTTTGGATGATTCTCTTGCTTTCTATGTTTTTCAATTTTAGGTCGAAAACGATAAAATGAGTAGAATCGATGGGTTAACGGTTGGAAATCGATGTAAAGGTGGTAGTTTGCTTGTTGGCATGATTAGGATAGGTTCTGATTGATATATGTTGATTGGGAAATGTTTTGGTTGGGAAATATCACTTTTGGGGTTTCAAACAGCGCAGAAAAATTCTGGGTTTTCCTTGGTTCGCCTAGCGAACCTGGGGCGAAGGTGGCAGCGAGTGAGGTTTTCGCGGGTTCGCCTAGCGAACCATTCAGCGAAGGGTAGCGAAGGTTCGCTACGGGTATTCGCCTAGCGAAGGCATGAGCGAAGGTTCGCTAGAGTGTTCGCCTAGCGAACTTTGGGTGTTTTTGGCTCTGTTTGGTTCTGACTTGGTTCGCTGGAACATTCGCCTAGCGAAGGAACTAGCGAATGCTCGCGAGGGACGTTCGCCTAGCGAAGCATCTAGCGAATGCTCGCGAGGGAGGTTCGCCCAGTGAACAGTGCTGTTCGTGTAATTTTGTTTTCTGCATAACTTTTGATCTGTGATTCGGTTTGAGGCGTGGTTTGATGCGTTGGAAAGCCATTGAGCTGTAATTTCTTATTATGATGGTTTAGAATTTGTTAGGAGATTTTATTTTGTATGCCTTATGTATGCCTTATATGTTGTTGTGAGGATGATTTGTGGCCGTAAGGCAAGAAAATACTAAGTGTGGTATTTGATGATTTATGCATGATTATGAATGTGTGCATGGATGCAATATGAGTGTCATGAGTCATTGTATGCCAAGCATCATAATGTGCATTGTGGAAATGTCCTGAGGGACGGTTTGATTCCTGAGGGAATATGCTATAACATCGTGTGCCTCGAAAATATGAGGCGATGCCTGAGGACTTAAAGCGATGGGTATAGACGATTGTGGGCTCCTTTGGAGACTTAAAGCAATCCTTAACGTCGTGTGCCTCGAAAATATGAGGCGTTGCCTGAGGACCTAAAGCGACGGGTGAACATCGTAGGCCCGACGGGGAGTTACTTGAGATTCTCAGTAACGACCGATGGTTCCAATAGTTCCTGAGTGAACTGATGATGAGACATGAGACATTGGAAGTCGGTACCGCATGGCATGTGCATAGAGTCGTTGTGTCGGTCTATGTGCATTGCATAAATGATGAATTAATTATGTGTGAATTTGTGAATGTGATTAATGAAATGGAATATGTGTGATTGTATTGTGAATAATTGATGTGCAGTGGTAATTGATACGTGTGAATTGTACTGTGTGTTGTTATAATTTATCTGGGTGCTTTGGTGGTGAGAATATGTTATTTGTGCATTTTTGCGTTAATATATAATTTTATGCAATTATATTATGGTTGTTTTTCTCACCCTTCTGCTGTTTGATAACGCTCTATGAGGCGTTGCAGATTAGAGCTGCTGGAGGTATTCCTTTTTGGTGAAGCGTTGCGTCTTCATTATTTTGGTCGGTCGGCTCTGATATGTGACTCCGGGTAGTTAGGGTGGCCGCGTGTTATTATTTTGTATATCTGATGATATATTTTGGTTGTACATATGATGCCTGATGTATGACAAACTTTTTATATGTATATATGTATGTATATGTGTTATTCAGATTTTAGATTTTCCGCTTTAATTCTAATTTCTGAAAAGTGGGTGTAAGGAACAAAGTTTCCTCTGTGTGATTGCTACCCCACAGTTGCATATCTTTATGGGCAGGTGTTGCATGTTATGTGTATGTTTGTTTCAAATTGATGTGATTCCTCCCTTTCTATGCCGCGAATTCAAATATACTCTATCAATTTTCGAATTTTCTTTTAGTGCTTTAATTGCCTGTTAATTGGGGGTGTAGATTGGGGGCGTCACAAAGTATACATGAAAACTCCACATCCAGACAAGGTTTTCTTGGTAATATTCTGTCCTGTCCATTTGGGGCAGACGATGGAATATAACCTGGAAAGCTGTCGACTCTGGCGACCATCCCCGAGGACTCAGTTGCGGCACTCCTCCCGAGATGTGACAGTGGCAGCCCACGTTCTGTGGCAAACCCATTGCACATTCTCGATCCGAGGACCCAATGCTGGGAACTTGCTATAGGGTTTCCCTTTTGTAGTGAATCAGTGGACGACCTCTTTGATTGGCGATAACATTGTATCCTTCGGGCTGAATGTGTTATTGCTTCTCAAACCTCTGAAGTTGAGGATCTTTTGTTTTGGAGAATCGGTTGAGGCCTCCTCTTTTGATGATGATGCCAAACCAGAAATGGTGAACGTATCATCATTTCTCGACCTGAGAGCCCGGGATACTGAACATCCTAGTACCCACATGTGAGAGGGGATGGGTGTTTGCAGGTTTGCAGGTAACCGAGACCTTCAACCTACCTGGTTTCTGGGTTTCTCATCAGTGTACTATTATTATCCTGGCATTCTGGCAGTTTGATTGGGTTGTTATTCTGGATTTTTGGGTTTCTGGTATTCTGGGTCTTATTCAGTCAGCAGAACAGCAGCAATTTGAGCATTTTGGATACCTTGATCCCATGCTTGCATTTTGCATCATCTTTTTTGCATTCTGACATGTTTGCTCATTTGTAGGGTTGCATCCTAACTTTGATTCCGGTTGTCTGAAGACTGTCCATGATGAGTATTAGCACTGAAGAAAGAAAGAACATCATCCCGTACAAGTTCCCAGAGCTTCACCTAGATGCTGTGCACAAGATCTCGGCTATGGCAAAACCTGAGGTATTGGCAGATTTCAGAGGAGAATATGGGAGGATTCTGAGTTTCGCCCGAAATGTTACCAATTATGAGTTCAGGGCCCTGCACACTCTGGCACAGTTCTATAACCCTCAACTTCGGTGTTTTCTATTTGCTGATTATCTTTTGGCTCCAACGTTGGAAGAATTTGCTCTTATTTTGGATGTTTCGGTCAAAGAGGGAGCTCCCTTCTATCCTTCTAAGGAGTTTCCTGATTTGGAAAGGGTTGCTGCTACTTTACGTTTGGATCAGTCACTGTTGAAGAAAAATATTGCTAGTAAAGGGGGTTATCAAGGTTTTCACACGAAGTTTTTGATCGAGCAGGCTGTTACTTGTGCTAAGGCTAAGTGTTGGTCGGTGTTCAATGCAATTCTGGCTATGTGTGTTTATGGAACGACGTTATTCCCTAATGTGAAGGATTTTGTAGATGCACATGCTGTCCGGATATTCACCACGAAGAATTCGGTACCTACCTTGCTTGGGGATCTGTATTATTCGATGCACTATAAGAATGAGAAAAGGAGAGGTGGACCTCTTTATTGTTGTGCTTCAATTTTCTATAAGTGGTTTGCTGATCGTCTTCCCAAATCTGGGGCATTCGAAGACACTAAAGGAACTCTAGATTGGGCAAAGAGATTAATGGGGTTAAGGGCCGACAACTTAGTTTGGATCAATCGTGATTTGTTGGGCCGAGAGATCCTGGTTAGTTGTGGAGGTTACCCAAACGTACCTTTAATAGGAAGGAAAGGGGGAATTAACTACAACCCCATTCTTGCTATTAGGCAATTTGGGTATGCTTTAAAGGAGCCGCCAAAAGGCCAAGATGTGCAAGAGTCTCTATTTTTGGGTGAGGAAGCCAATCTGGAGGTGTTGAAAGAAGCTGCGAATGCTTGAAGAGATCGCCATAAGAAAGGAAAGACTTCTTTTGGAAAGTGTAACAACAAAGCTTTTCTTGCGTATGAAGACTGGGTTCAGAGCAGAGTAGAGAGTGTACTTTTGCCATTCTGCAGGGAACCTCCCTCTTACCCTTTGCTGATTGAACCCCCAACCATGATTGAAATGGAGAAGTATAACCAATTATGGGCTGAAAAGGAGAAGATTCGAGAGGAGAACCGTGAGTTGCAAAAGGAAATCTACCAGTTGAAACATGAGCGAGGTGAGGCTATTCATATTGCCAAGCTGAAGACAGAACGTCTCGCTGAGAAAGAAAAGGAGCTGGTTGAAGAGATAGCAGCTAGGAAAAGGGTAGGACAAGCTCCAAAAGGCGTTTGCAAGACTCTCAAATCCAAGAAGGATGACTTAGCCAAGGCTTGGGCGAAGATTCACAGGTTCAATGCTTACCGAGATACTGCAATCACGGCCAACAAGCAGAAAGAAGATAAGCATTTGGAGCAGATTGAGAGTCTGAAGTTGAAGCTCAGGAAGAAGGACGAGGAGATCTTGTCAGGGACGTTCCGAAGACACGCAGTTGAGGAACGGCTCAAAGAAGCCATAGCAACCATGGAAGAGCTGAAAATACAAGCAGGAGTGAAGAGGTCTAAGTGGGAGTGCTCTAGCTCAGGCAGTGGCCCTCATACGGTGCAAGATCCTTGAAGGGAACTCTACTCAGTAGTTTGTATTTTGTTCTTTCTTTGTATTTTGGGTCACCACCAGAATTGTTGGCTGGGACCTCTGCTTATTTTTGTTTCAGGCTATTTTTTTGGCACCTTGGGTTGTAATTTCTGACAGTGATTCACTCTGATTTATATGAGCAGCAGTTTCATCCTATTTCACCTTTAAACTGGAATCAAGGGGTGGATCACCCTGCGAATATACAAACATGTTTGCATTTGCATTTGTATAATCATAATCATTTTTGCATTGCAGGTTATCTTGGTTTCTCTGGCTTTCTTATGCTCTCTCTTTCTTTCAGTCAGGATTGATCAACCAACTCATCGTTATTCTACTCGGCTCAATCAAAACAGAGTGATGGACAAAGTTCAGGCAGATATGGCCGCTATGCAAGCTCGCATCGACCAGTTCATGGAAATGATGCAGGGTGTGGTGCAAAGTCAGAACGAGTTCAGAACTCTGGTTCAGCCGTTAGTGGCGTAGGTCTACGAAAATGGTATCCTACACGGTGGTCTTATTAACCGTAATATCCGTCCGGGCGGAGTTGGTGCTGGTGGACAGGGCAGAATTCCTACAGTGGTTGGAGAGGGAAGTATTGTCCGGGCTATCCATGGCCATCATTTTGATGATCAACAGGACGATGTGTTCTCGGTCAGAAGTTTAGATGCTGCCCTTCCTGTGGTCAGTGATGAAAGAATCCGTTTAATCGAAGCTCAATTGAAAGGAGTGGTGAAACAGGATGATTTGGGGATTGATTTGGATGACCTAGGGTTGGTCCCTCATATTGTTATTCCACACAAGATTCAGATTCCTACGCTAGAAAAGTACAATGGTTCTACCTGCCCAAGGACTCATGTGAAGGCCTATACCAGGAAGATGGCTGCTCACGCTAAGGATGAAAAGTTAATGATGCACTTCTTCCAAGACAGCCTGTCTGGCGCGTCTTTGGAATGGTACATGGGGCTAGAAAGTAGAGATGTTCGTACCTGGAGAGAGCTAGCTGCAGCTTTCATCAAGCATTATCAGTACAACACGGACATGGCTCCCAACAGAACTCAGCTGTTGAGCATGTCCCAGAAGAATGATGAGAGTTTCAAAGAATACGCGTAAAGGTGGCGTGAGTTGGCGGCTAGGGTGCAGCCACCAATGCTAGAGAAAGAGATGCTGGATATGTTCATGGACACACTGCCTAAGCACTACTATGGGAAGCTTTTGCCTTGTTCTCTAAGCAAGTTTGTAGATGTGATTGCTATTGGACAGAAGATAGAGGTGGGAATTAAGGCTGGGAAGGTTTCTAGCGGTGATGGATCGTCTTCCGGACAGGGAAAAAAATCCATTTGATAATTATAAGAAGAAAGGAGAGACCAACGCTGTATCATCCCACAGGGGAAAAGGGAAACAGCGCCAGTTTAACAATCAACAGGTAGCATCAGTAACCATTCCAGCAACGTTACCTCCGCCACAGCAGCAAAGGGGTAATGCTAATCAGCATAGGCAACAGGGTCAGTATCAGAACAGACAGAGGAATGCAGAGAGGCATTTTGATCAACCCCCAATGTCATATGCACAGTTGTTGCAACATTTACTGCAGTTGCGTCTAGTTGAGCTTCGTACCCTGGCTCCACCAACAGGGGAACTCCCACGAGGCTACGATGCTAACGCGCACTGCGATTTTCATTCTGGTGCTCCTGGGCACACGGTGGAGAAGTGCAGGGCGTTTCAGCACAAGGTGCAGGACCTTGTGGACTCTAAAGCCATCAATTTCTCGAATGACGGACCCAATGTTATTCAAAACCCGATGCCTAATCACAATGGGCCAAGGGTGAATGCTATAATTGAGGACTGTGAAACTTTAAATTTGATCGTGGATGTGGAGGAACTGAAGACTCCATTGGTGGTGGTTAAGAACAGGTTATTGAAAGGTGATGTCTATCCGGGCTGTGGTGAGAACTGCTCAGATTGTTTGATAAAGGCTAATGGTTATGATTCGTTGAAGAGGGGTATTCAGAATCTGATTGATGAGGGCTGTTTACAGTTTGACAGAGGTAATCAGCTAGAAGAGGTTGTTAGTGAGAAGGTTGCGACTATCACTATTCCGTTCAAAACAATTACTATTTCTGGTCCAGCAAGGCCACCTCCAGTCATTATCACAAGGGCTGGACCCATTCCGTACGAGAGTTCTAAGGCTATTTCGTGGAATTATGGTGCAGAGGTGTTTGTCAATGGGCAAAAGCAAGAGCTAATGAATACTTCACCAGTGGGTTCTAGTTCAGGGGTTAAAGTTGAGACTGATGCTATAACCAGAAGTGGTAGAGTGCTCCCTCCGGTTAACGATCAACCCAGTACCTCTAGGCAAGATAGAGGAAAGCAGGCGATGGATGGTTCTGTTCAGACTCCAGTAATTGTGGAATCTACAGTGAAACCGGTTGATGATGCTTTTTTGGAAAATGTAGAGGAATTTATGAGGCTCATCCGAAAAAGTGATTATAAGATCGTGGACCAATTACATCAGACCCTGCCCAAGATCTCTATTCTGTCTCTGCTCTTGTGTTCTGAGGCTCACAGGAATGCTCTTTTGAAGGTTTTGAATGCAGCATGCGTTCCTCAAGAGATTTCTGTTAATCAGCTGGAAGGGGTTGTAGCGCACGTGAATGCGGGTAACGGCCTGGGTTTTACAGATCTTGACCTGACTTCTGCTGGCAGGAATCATAACAATGCCCTGCATAGTTTGATCGAATGCCGTGGCTCACTGATGTCACATGTCTTGGTTGATACTGGTTCATCGTTGAATGTATTGCCCAAGAAAGCGTTAATGAAGTTGGATACTCGAGGACTTATTTGTACACCAAGCGACTTGGTGGTGTGAGCTTTTGATTGCTCGAAGAGATCTGTTTTTGGCGAGATTGTGCTTCCAATCAAGGTTGGACCGGAAATCTTTAATGCAACGTTTTACATTATGGATATTCAGTCAGCGTACAGATGTTTATTGGGTCGTCCTTGGATCCATGGGGAAGGTGCTGTAACTTCCACTTTGCATCAAAAGCTGAAGTATATGGTTGATGGTCACGTAGTGACAGTGTGCAGAGAAGAAGACATAATGATCAGTCAGCTGTCAACCTTCAAATACGTGGAAGTGGATGATGAAATCCACGAGACGTTGTGCCAGGGATTTGAGAAGGTGAAAGTTTCTGAAGGAGTTGTTTAGTCTGAAGCTATAATACAGCCCGTAGTGGCAAATCAACCTGAAGGTTCCATGTCTTCGTTGAGAGACGCCAAAGCTGTGGTTGAAGCGGGTAGCTCACAGAGGTGGGGCCAGGTGGTTGAAGTCCAGAAAAAGAAGGATACTTATGGATTGGGATATAAGCCATCCAAAAGAGATGAGGATCCCCCAAAATTCTATGGCCCTGTCCGGTTCACTAGCGCTGGAGTTTTCTTCGACAGAGTTAATGCTATTGATGAAGAAGGAGACAGTGATTGCGACATGGATAGCTGGATCCGTCCTTGTGTCCCAGGGGAAAGTCTGCACAACTGGTCTTCTGAGAAAGTCATTCAAGTGACAGGCTTCGAGTAATTGCTTTGTTTTCCTATTTTGTTAATCCTACGTTCTGCCCAAGACGTAGTGATTCTGTTTGTAGGGCTTTTAACTGTCGCATGTTTTGCTTTATCATCAATAAAGGACTTTTCACACTCAAATATTTTGATCTCTGTCTTTCTGTTTTTATTTTTATGCATTAAAAAACCCACATCAAAATGGCAATGTGTTTCTTTTGTTGCATCATAATAAAACATACCTCATAAATCATTGCAGGTCTTTTTGTTCAGATGACACCGATCATGACTCAGCTATAGCTCGGTATGACTTTGACAATCCAATCTATCAGGCTGAAGAAGAGGCTGGCGAAGATTGTGAACTGCCCGAAGAGTTGGCCAGATTATTGAAGCAAGAGGAGAGAGTCATCCAACCTCATCAGGAGGAAATTGAGATTGTGAATCTGGGAACCGAGGACGCTAGAAAGGAAGTAAGAGTAGGGGCTGCGTTGGAAGACAGTGTCAAGGGAAGATCGATTGAAATGCTCCGTGAGTATGTGGACATCTTCGCCTGGTCTTACAAAGACATGCCCGGGCTGGATACTGATATTGTTGTACACCAGCTACCACTCAAAGAAGGTTGTGCTCCGGTCAAGCAAAAGTTGAGAAGAACTAAACCGGAGATGTCTGTCAAAATCAAGGAAGAGGTTCAGAAACAGCTAGACGCTGGATTTCTTGCCGTAACAAATTATCCTCCATGGGTTGCTAACATCGTGCCTGTACCTAAGAAGGATGGGAAGGTCAGGATGTGTGTTGATTACAGGGATTTGAATAGAGCCAGCCCAAAGGATGATTTCCCGCTCCCTCACATTGACGTGTTAGTTGACAATACTGCTCAGTATTCTGTGTTTTCCTTCATGGATGGCTTCTCTGGGTATAACCAAATCAAAATGGCCCCATAGGACATGGAGAAGACTACATTCATAACACCGTGGGGAACTTTCTGCTACAAAGTGATGCCCTTTGGATTGAAAAATGCAGGGGCAACTTACCAGCGGGCGATGGTGACTCTCTTTCATGATATGATTCACAAAGAGATTGAAGTCTATGTTGATGACATGATTGCGAAGTCACAGACGGAAGAAGAACATCTGGTGAATCTTCAGAAATTATTTGAAAGGTTAAGGAAATTCAGACTGAGGTTGAATCCAAACAAATGCACCTTCGGGGTGAGATCAGGAAAATTGCTGGGGTTTATTGTTAGTGAAAAAGGTATTGAGGTTGATCCTGCAAAGGTAAAAGCCATACAAGAAATGCCTGTGCCGAAAACAGAAAAAGAGGTTCGTGGTTTCTTGGGGAGATTGAATTACATTGCTAGGTTCATCTCGCATCTCACAGCCACGTGTGAACCAATCTTCAAGTTGCTAAGAAAAGATCAAGCGGTCAGGTGGAATGAAAATTGTCAAAAGGCGTTTGAAAAGATTAAAGAATACTTGCAGGAACCTCCGGTCCTTATGCCGCCAGTGCCAGGAAGGCCTTTGATTATGTATCTCACAGTTCTTGAGAATTCAATGGGTTGTGTGCTCGGTCAACAAGACGAGTCAGGTAAAAAAGAGCACGCCATTTATTACCTGAGTATGAAGTTTACTGATTGCGAGTCAAGATACTCGATGCTGGAGAAAACATGTTGTGCACTCGCTTGGGCCGCTAAGCATTTGAGGCAGTATATGTTAAACCATACAACCCTTTTGATTTCGAAGATGGATCCAATCAAGTATATGTTTGAGAAGCAAGCACTTTCTGGTAGAATAGCCCGTTGGCAGATGGTTCTGACAGAATATGATATTCAGTATGTTTCCCAAAAGGCCATTAAGGGAAGTGTGTTGTCAGAGTATCTTGCCGAACAGCCAATTATGGATTATCAACCGATGAAGTTTGAGTTTCCGGATGAGCACATCATGTATCTGAAGATGAAGGATTGTAAAGAGCCTTTGCCTGATGAAGGACCTGAGATTGGATCTCAATGGAAGATGGTTTTTGATGGGGCTGTTAATTCATATGGCAACGGAATCGGGGCAATCATTACCACTCCACAGGGTTCTCATATACCCTTTACTGCCCGATTAGCATTCATATGCACCAACAATGAGGCGGAGTATGAAGCATGCATCATGGGGTTAGAAGAAGCAATTGATTTGAGAATCAAGAACCTCGATGTTTATGGTGATTCTGCGTTGGTGGTGAATCAGATTACAGGAGAATGGGAGACTCGTCAAGTAAATCTCGTTCCATATAACAATTATGCCAGAAGATTGTTACCTTTCTTTGACAGAGTAGACTTCCATCACATTCCCCGGATAGAGAATCAGATGGCTGATGCGTTGGCAACATTGTCATCAATGTATAAAGTGAATCTTTCGAATGAAGCTCCCTCAATCAGAATCATGCGCTTGGATAGACCTGCTTTTGTATTTGCAGTTGGAGGGGTATCAGATGGCAAGCCTTGGTATCATGACATCAAAGTCTTCTTGAAGAGTCAGGAATACCCAGCTGGGGCATCTTCCAAGGATAAAAAGACATTGAGGAGGTTATCAGGAAACTTCTTTTTGAACAAGGATGATGTGTTGTACAAGAGAAACTTTGACACGGTCTTGCTACGTTGTGTTGATGAACACGAGGCAGGCTTGTTAATGGAAGAGGTTCACGAAGGTTCCTTCGGTACTCATGCCAATGGGCATGCTATGGCCAGAAAATTGTTGAGAGCGGGGTATTATTGGATGACTATGGAGTCTGACTGTTTTAAATAAGCCCGGAAATGTCATAAATGCCAGATTTATGCTGACAAGGTGCACGTACCGCCTACTCCTCTAAATGTTTTGTCGTCACCTTGGCCTTTTGCTATGTGGGGCATTGACATGATTGGAAAGATCGAGCCGACTGCTTCAAATGGACATCGTTTTATCCTGGTGGCTATTGATTATTTCACGAAGTGGGTGGAAGCAGCATCGTATGCCAACGTCACCAAACAAGTGGTAGCCCGGTTTATTAAGAAGGACATCATCTGCCGGTATGGAGTCCCGGAGAGAATCATTACTGATAATGGTTCAAATCTGAATAACAAGATGATGAAGGAGCTATGCCAGAGCTTTAAAATCGAACATCACAATTCTTCTCCCTATCGTCCGAAGATGAATGGGGCTGTTGAAGCGGCTAATAAGAACATAAAGAAGATTGTGCAGAAGATGGTAGTGACATACAAAGACTGGCATGAGATGTTGCCTTACGCTTTGCATGGTTATCGTACTTCGGTACGCACCTCGACTGGGGCAACTCCTTTCTCACTGGTGTATGGCATGGAAGCAGTCTTGCCATTAGAAGTTGAGATTCCTTCTTTGAGAATTCTGACAGATGTGAAGCTGGATGAAGCTGAGTGGGTGCGTTCCCGGCTGAATGAATTGAACCTTATTGAAGAGAAGAGATTGAAAGCCATTGCGCATGGCCGGTTGTATCAGAGCAGGATGAAGAAAGCCTTTGATCAGAAGGTGCGTCCTCGGTGTTTTCAAGCTGGTGAATTAGTTCTGAAAAGGATCACTCCTCCTCAAACAGATCACAGGGGCAAGTGGACTCCGAATTACGAAGGGCCATATGTAGTAAGACAGGTTTTCTCTGGTGGAGCCTTATTACTCTCAACTATGGATGGCGAAGATTTTACGTCCCCTGTGAACGCGGATGTAGTCAAAAAATACTTTGCATAAAAGAGACCCGCTGAACATAAAAAGAAGGTTCAGGCAAAAATGGGGCATCCTGGCGAACCATAAAAAGAAAAGGTTCGGGCAAAAATTAGGGATAAAAAGAAAAAGAATAAACCCGCAAGGTTGAAAACCTGAAAAGGAAACCTTGGCAAAAATGGGTATCCCGGTGGATTGAAAACCCGAAAAGGGCGATCCAGGCAAAAGTTAGGGATTTTAAAGCAAAGACTACGATCCGCGTTCGATTTGTGGTCACCGTTCACACTTGGAAAATTCGGAGGAAAGGAATCAGTCCAGTTAGTCGTCTTCGAAGGCCAAAGTATCTGCGGATGAACAAGTCATGTGGGTTATAGCTGAGTTGAGTCATGGTGGATGTCTGTTCCCCACATTGCCGACATTTGTATTTTATTTTGCTTTTTGCGCAATTACCTCTTTTCAGGAATTGCTTCCAGATGTAAATGCCTATTCACAGGCCAATTCATTCAATAAAGTTTGCATTTCAGTTAAAGAGCTTTTGTTTTCTGTTTTATCTGTTTTGTTTGTGAAAATGTCCGATATTTTTGATAAAAACATTACATGCTAAAACGTTGAGTTTATGACACAAGATGGAAAACAGTGGCAATTGCTTAGGCGACAGTCACCATGTGGATAATCAATGTATTCATTCTTGCACGTAGACTTTTTGTTGGTTTTGCAGGATGACAGGTGTACCTCCCCAGTAGAGTTGCTCTCTCCATCTTTGAAGTCTGATCGTCCTCAGCGGTTGGATGCTTTCCCCAGTAGAGTAGAGCTCTCCTCAACTTTGAAGTCTGATCGTCCTCAGCAGGTTTTTGCTCTTCCCCATCAGAGTATCGAGGGTCGTCTTCCTCAACTAGAGTATAAAGAAGTAATTCCCTAAGCGGAGTCGTTAAGGATCGTCCTCCTTAGCAGGATATAAGAGGTTTTTTTCCCAGGCCAGAGTTGTGACTTGGCACATCTTTCTTCAGCAAGTGATGTCTCCCCACGGAGCATGGGACAGCTATTTGTTCCCCAGCTAGTCAGGAAGCATGTGTTATCCCCTAGCAGGTGAATGTTGACAATTACTTTCTCTCCCAAGCGGAGTCGTTGAGGATCGTCTTCCTCAGCAAAGTACAGAGGATTATATACCCAGCTGAAGTCGTGTTTGGATTATTATTCCCCAGCAAGTACTCAGAAGTTGATTGCTTTGAGGTGAATGTTGCCGTACCTCCAACAGGAAGTTTGTGGACGAAGATGTTATTATCCCCACAGGGTCCTGGTGTCTACTTTCCTCGGTTGGTCAGAAAGTATAGTCTCGACGACAATGGTTTGATCTAGTACCTAGCAGGGTGAGGGTAACGTTACTTCCCTAGCAGCAGATTAAGCTCATTTCCCCAATCAGAGTCTGGTGGTGAGTGGTATCCCCAGCAGGTCTTAAGGTCAATCATTTTTGGCAGGCGCCAAAGCCAAGTTCTGAAATAGTTGGTCGTCCCCAGCGGTGGAATTTCCATCTTCAGTATTCATATCCCTCCCCAGCTGAGTGGGTATTCTCTTGGAGCTTCGTCCATCTCCAGCAGAGTTGTTGATCTTGATATTCCCCAACAGAGTGGATATTCTCTTGGAGTTTCGTCCATCTCCGACAGAATTGGTGATTGTGATCTTCCCTAGCAGGGAGAAGTTTTCCTCAACATGTTTTCCTTTGTTTCAGTGGCAATTTAGTTTGCCATCCCCAGCGGAGTTGCTTCTGGTCTTCAGCATTTATTTTGCTGGGACGCCTCTTTTGCATTGCATAGGAATTTGTTTTGCATAGCATCCTCCCAAATGCGTAGCATTTCCACTTCGTGTGGAGCATTACGGCAAAATTCAAACATATGCATCTGAAGCATGAGCCATGTTTGAGTTTTCCTTCGTCAGGAAAGCCGGATTTCAGAAAGATGTCTTTACTCCATAGGTGTTGGGTTAAGCAATATTTGACAGTTCCCCGGCAGAATGTCTTGCCAGGATTGTTTATCCTTGATTTTATTTGTACCCCTTCGTCCAGGTGGTCCTTTGGTTTATTCCCTCAAAATTTTTACCGTCAGACACTCGTCCGTGTTTCTTTCAGCACCCGCCTATGTTTGAACCTTTGATTTCAATACCCGTTCGTATTGACCGTCTGATGACACTCGTCTGTGTTGCCTTCCGTTCCCCCAGCAAATTTAATTCCCGTTATAGTTATTTCACCCTTTTCAATACCCGTCCGTATTGAATCCTTTTACACCCGTCCGTGTACCTTTTCGATACCCGTCCGTATTGGATCCTTTTACACCCGTCCGTGTACCTTTTCAATCCCCAGAGAGGTCGCCTTGAACCTTCTTTACACCCGTCCGTGTACCTTTTTCAATACCCGTCCGTATTGAAACCTTTTACACCCGTCTGTGTACCCTTTTCAATACCCGTCCGTATTGAATCCTTTTACACCCGTCCGTGTACCTTTTCGATACCCGTCCGTATTGGATCCTTTTACACCCGTCCGTTTACATTTTCAATCCCCAGAGAGGTCACCTAGAACCTTCTTTTACACCCGTCCGTGTACCATTTCCAATATTCGTCTGTATTGAAGTCTTTTACACCCGTCCGTGTACTTTTTTTCAATGCCCGTCTATTTTGAATCTATTTGGCACCCGTCCGTGTACCATTTTCAACACCCGTCCGTGTTTGAACTTTTTTTCAATGCCCGTCCGCATTGACATTTTACACCCGTCCGTGTATCTTCTCAATACCCGTCCGTATTTGATATCTTAGATTCCTTGACACCCGTCCGTGTTCATCCCCAGCATAGCTAACACTCGTTTGTGTCTATTTCAGACTTTTCAATACAGTTTTGGTTTCCAACACTCGTACGTGTTGTGACAGTGCAGCATTTTTTTGTTTGTTCCCCAGCGGAGTCGTCCCTCCTTTGAGGATTGCAAATTTCAGGTTTCTTTCGGTATTCAATCTCCGTGAATCCTTGGAACGCATGATAGCCGTCACTATCATACCTTCAGGATCAAGTTGATTGAATAGGGGCAGCTGTAACACCTCAAAATTTGCCTTGTTGTTTTTAGATAACTAGCTTATGTTTCTTTTCATTTCTTGCATTTGCATTGTGCATAGCATTTGGTTCTTAGCATGGGATCGAGGTATTTGGTTCAACTCAAGGGTAAAAGCTTCTTATGAGCTCCATAAGCTTCTCACATCCTTATATGGTGGCCCAAGGGCATTTCAATGAGGGATTCTCCAAGTGGTTATATCAAGGGTTGGTGTCCTTACACTAATGACCAAAACTAGGGTTTTATGTTTAAGGGTCCTAAGCTCAAGGAATTGATTCAAACCTTTCACCAAGGTTCTCCATATGTCAAAACAAGTCTAAGGATGGATTTTGAGCCAAAAATTCACCATGGAAGGCCTCAGATGATTCAGTAGCTTACAGATGAAGTAATCAGTCAAACTGGTCAACTGAAAAGTCAAACTAGGGTTTTGAGAGGTCCTCATCATGGTAATCAAGTCAAGAGACCTTTATTTGGTCTATGGAAGGCTTTCATGATCACAATTTGCAAAAATCAAGATTTGGTAAAAAGTTGCTAAATTGGGAAAGTGACTTGTAATTTCAAGTTACTATTTTTGGCATATTTTCAACCAACTTTAACCAAACTTTTCATGATAAAAAATGCTTCAAACGAATTTTTTCCCAACATCAAAGTTGTAGATCTCTTTCTCCTCTTTCCAAAGAGTGGTGGACCATGATCATGTCATTTTTAGATCAAGAGTTATGGGCATTTGAAGTTCAAGAGTATTTGGTGTCCCACCATGCATACCATTTTGATACAATTTACAAGATGCATTCTAACTCACCAATATGGCTTCTAATTGTTCAGTTCACCTCACCACATTCCAATGCACCTCATTTAACATCATTTTGAGCCAAGAATGGAATGAATCCGTGGATTACATAATCATAATTCATCATTATGCAATTTTGCAAGTTCACTTGGAATTCATAATTCAGTTACTCTCCAGCCCCAAGATCAATCCAAAGGTGGTCCTTGCATCAAAAGGAAAACAGTCATGCACTTTTCATGAAGAATGCACGAGCCAAATACCTCATGTGCACACATTTGCAATTTTGCAAAACAGCCCAAAACTCATTGCTCTCAAGTCCTTGAAGTTTAAAACCCTAAACAGTAGCATCTGCACACTATATAAGCTAACTCACACGAATTTCTCAGCAGCTACTATTCATTTTCATCACTTTTCAAAGTTTTTGCTCTCAAGTTTCTCTCCTTCGATTCTCCCAATCCTTCAAGGTTCCTCCATTTTTTTTGGTTGGTTTATGATCAGTGAAGCATAAGGAAGAGAAATCCACCACTGTTTTGAGGTTTAAGCAAGGAATTCATCAAGTTGAGTTCAGAGCTTCAACTTTCGGATTCAAGGATTCAGGCCAGTTTGAAGGTCTAATTGCATTTATTTTGCAATTAGACGGTTGAAGGAGTTGATCTCAGCTTATCTTGGAGTTTCTTGACGTATTTCCAGTTCTGCAAATCTCAGGTGAGCTCCAAATTCATAGATCTAGAATTGATTTTTGTTGTGTGTTTAATGTTCATCTTGATGTGCTGAGCTCATATATGTGTTTGGATTTGATTTTCAACGTGAATCATGGCTGGAATTTAGATCTGAAATTTTCAGATCCAAACTTGTTTCGTTCGATTCTTGAAATATATGCATGCTAAATAATTTTGAGTGGCATATTTGTGATCTACGTGAGTTGCTGAACATTTTGATGTATGATTTGGTGTTTTTGGTTATTGTTTGAAGTTTGGTGACCGGAGAGTGGCCGGAGAAGATGACCGACGCTTCTCCGGCCGGTGAGGGTTTAATTAGGGTTTATGAATTTCCAGATTTATTTTCATGCGTTGGATTGTGATTAATTTTCCAATTTGATTCTCGTGCGTTGGATCTTGATTATGTGGTGTTAATCAAATTAATTAGGGTTTAAGGGATCTGATTAAGTCATGGCCGTTGGATTTCATTTAATTAGTGAATTTGAATGTGGACCATTAGATCGTTGACTTTGTTTAGTTTGACTTTGAGCGTGAGCCTGTGGATCTGGAGACTTTCCCTTGTTTGACTCAATCTGAGCCGTTCCTTATTTCTGAACGTTGGAATGCATTTGGGCCTCTTTTGCTGTTCACACCCCCGTTTCTGAGCCCATGACCGTTTGCATGCGTTTGGATTTCTTCTTGCACCACTGGTTTCATTTCATTTCCTTTTTATTTTCTATTTTCATACCATCTCATAATTAATTGTTAAAAATATTTGCATGTGCTAAAAAATTCCAAAAAAATTCATCATTCCTCCTCATTATTAAAATTAATTTTTCACATTTTATTTTATTATTTTTGCATTAAAATTGCATTAAATATTAATTTTCCAAAGTATATTTTCTCACTTGCATTTCATATTGCATACTTCATGTTGCATCTTTTATTTCTCTCATTTGAAAAGTGATTTGATCCTGATTCTTTTTGGGTTGTGTTCTTAACATGTTGAGGTATGTTTGAGATTTTTGGTATGATTTTTAGGTCCTGTTTGGATGACTTTGGATGTGTTGCTTTGAGCATGAATGTATGAAATCCTATTGATGCTTTGACCTAATTGTTGATTGACTTTGGTTCTGATTCATTGCTTGTGGCTTTGATATGTCAATTATACATGTTTGAGATGCTTGAATACTGGATGACATAATTTTTGAGGCATGTTTGTTATTTCTTTGAAGCATGAACTTTAACTTGTCCAATTTGTGAATATATGCTTCATGTTTGGTTTGCTTGATCATGAAGGCACTTGTGCCATAATTTGGGGTCTTGTTTGAGAATTGATAACATGTTAATTGACTTCTGGTTGTGATATTTGGATCTCATCTTTGCATGTTTGATGTTTGCCTTGCACTTTAAGTCACTTGTTTCACAAGAATGAATCATGCTTCACTTCACTTCACTTCTTCTTCTTTGCTTCTTAATTGATTGTGAAAGTGTTTGTATGACTTGAAGGATGTTTGAAGATCTTGTTTAGGCACATATTTAGGATTGTGTCACTTCTGGACTTAGTTTACTTTGTGGAATTTTGACTTGGTTGCTTCACATGATCACTTCTTTTCATCTCACTCCTTCTTTAATGACTTGAATGGTACTTGATTGACTTCTCCCTTTTCTTTTTGACTAATTGTGCATGACCAATATTAGAGGTCAGTAGGACCATTAGGTTCTGAACTTGATGTTTGATTTACCTTAGAACTTGTTTCTTTATTGCCTTATGCTTGTTTGAGTTTCATTTTGTCATATGTGAATACTTCTAACATTTTCAGGGGCAAATGGTAAGTTGTTTGAGTGTGGATATACTTCCACATTTTACTTTCTTCCTTTATCTTTTAACTTTCATACTTGTGTTTGAAGTGAGCTTAGGCCACTTGTGTTTCACTTCTCTTTCTCCTCCTTCTCTTTCACTCTTTTCATCCCTAGAGTCTCAAGACTTGTTTAAGTCTTGGATTCTCTCCCTTTAGAGCTACCTAGTCTAACTTAATTTTCGATTAAGCTTGGAGTAGGATTAGCATTAGGTTAGGTAGTCGTCTCTCCTAAACCTCACTAACCATAGGACATCCATGCATGATAACATTAGGACTCTTAGTTTCCCTTTAGAGTTTCCTTTTGTGTCGCTTCTCTTCTCATCTCAAACTTCTTGAAAACACTTAATAAAATATAACGTATATTGCGCTCGAGCCTTAAGTGTAGGAAGTGAAGAACGAGGGGTCTACTCTCTTCTTCTAGGGTGATTAGCATACGTCTCATTCGGGGGCGACCATGCGACTCACTCGTTCCCGCATGGTAGACTTTGGTGCAATGTAAGTTACGAACTAACTCAAAACCCTTCTGTCTAAAAAACACAAAACAAATTCAAATCTTTTGTGATCCTTCGGGATTGTTGGGTTTCAAACTTCTTTTTTTCAGAAAAGAGCTCGACGCTCACATAGAAAACACTTACCCATCCGTGGTCGTACCCACGAACTACGTCAGCTCTGATTCCTCTCTCTCATCTGATTGAGGATACGTAGGCACAAGACAGCGATTGTCTTGGCGAGCAAACCTTCCCCCACAGTTCCCGTCCGAACTACGTTGACTCTGACTTTCCCATTGCACTGAGGGAGTATGTAGGCCTAGGACAACGATACCGTCCTATCGAGTCACTTCCTTTTCTTTTCTTCTTCGTTTCTCCGTTCTTTCCCGTTCTCATTCCTTCTTCGGTCCAGTAGCCGTGGAGTTCCAGATGACGACGCCCTTTGATGCAGACAACAAGCGTGGATCCCATCGAGTACGATGGACGTGTTGGGTGCTAACACCTTCCCTTCGCGTAACCGACTCCCGTACCCGTTCTCTTGGTCGCGTGACCATGCTCTTTCCCTTCTTTCAGGTTTATGCAGTGTTCCCTTTCCCTCTCTTGGGATAAATACACTTTGCTGGCGACTCTGTGTCTTTTGCGCCACTCTCGCGTTTGTACCGTTGGATGCGAATCTTTCGGGAGCGACACATTGGATATTAACCTACCGAGGATATCAATAACTGTTGATGATACCAACTCTGCTAGAGAACAAAGGCGAGCATACTACTCCACTAGAGACAATACTGGGCACACTAGTGAAATGCCAATAACCATTGGACTTTAACCTGTGGGGAATGATCATCAAATCCACTCTGCAGGGAAGATAAAACTCTGACTTCTCACCATCTTCGATCTGCTTGGGCGTATTCTGTCATCTTACGCTGCTGGGAATAAGGAATTATCCCACACTGCTAGGAATAAACACCTCTTGTAGCATGCTCCAGTATGAGCCTTGAGGTGAATTTTCCCCTGTCTGATTGATCTTTGAGATATTTCTCGACGTGGCTACCCCAGATTGGCAACTTCTGAGCATAACTTGTTGGGAAAACCGTTACCTGACAGAGTCTCTTAGCCACATGGCCCTCAATATGACCGTTCTTCGTATGTCTTTCAGGAATTTCCTCTTGGGAAGATTAAACTTCTCGACTGATACTCATTATGTAAACTTCATTGGCGTCAAATAAATGCATGTAAGCAGAAAATATTTATTCTGAGAATGATAATTCTAATGCAATACTCACGCTAATCTTGAAGTTTTTATTGAAAAGGTATTGCCAAACCCTGTGAATGAGTCACTAGTTAAGATGTGACGCTGATTTTTGAATGGAAGATAGTATGCACATACAATACCAACAAAGATCTTTTAGCACAACTCATGGGAGTCAGGAACGCTATCTTGTTGAAGTATGCCTTCAGAATAAACCCTGCTTCAATTAGAACTTTTAAGGGTTGTAACATGGCCTGGTTCACGGTTTGAGAAAAAAAAGGATTTATGGCTCAAAATTTATTTGTTCCCACCCCTTCTTCGTGATATTCTCCAGTCCTACATTCAGTTAATTTGGCACAAGCGCTCACCTTTCAAAAGGTTATTTAATGGTAGAAGTGATGGTTAAGGAACCCACAAGGTTTTCGGAATGGCGGTCACCCCTTTTGTCTTTGGTGTTTTTTAGTCACACGACTTTGTTCTTTATCGAGGATTTTTCTCTTGTAATCCTTTTTACTTTTTTCTTTTCATTCTTTTTTTTCCTGGACTGATTTTTTATTGATTTTGAAGTCCAGCGGGATGCCCTAACTTTTGCCTAAGTCACTCGTTTTCAAGTTATCGACTTAGTGAGCTTTCTTTCTTTTTCTTTCTCTTATTGATTTTTTTGGAACAAATCGTGTGCCATCTGTTCGTTTGAATTGTAAGGATTGTGACTGCTTCACTCCTTGGTTAGTGAGGGATAACTATTGTGGTATCAGCCCTTTGACCTCCTTATGTGTGAGGAACAAAAGGTGATTGATCCTTAGATATACACACCCTTTTGAAATTTGAATGCTCGATCAAATTAATCGACGACTACCCTGCCCCTGGTTTAACTGTAAGGGTTTTTCATATGAAAAGGAACTCCTACTTTTAGGCTCAAAGGGGTTGATGAGGGTCTATCTCCCTTATATCTCCGGTGTTTGGGGATTTGAAACAATGCCTATACATCATCAGCAAGATTTTATTCCAAAAGCATATGACCAGAAAGTTTGCATTTTTACTTCGTTATCCTCCCTCAAAGAGTTTAAGCTAGAAGTTGGTATTGCAATGCATAAAAACATCTTTATGAGTGAACACAAATGAATTACTTCAAGAAAAGCATACTCATTGCATTAAGATTATCATTCAAAACCAAAAAAATTCTACATGTAAACAATGCTTTAACAAACAATGAAAGATTACAAATGAAAATGCAGTAAAAAAAGCTAATGATTGCCATTGTTGAGGAGGCTTGACTCCATCTGGACTTATTAATTCCGAAGATGTTTGTGTAGTCCGGGTGCTCACTTGGGGGAAATGAGACTTCAACTAATGTGCAGACTGATGGCAGTGATCGTGATGATCTTTGAGTCGATTATATCTTACACTTGGTGCTTCAATGCTTTGCAATCTTCAATTGTATGGCCAAATTCCCCTGAATGGAACTCACATCTTACAGTTGCATCGTAACCTGGTGGCAGCTTTGCTAGCGGTAGTGCGAGAGTCCTTAACTGAACCAATTGACGCTTGAGAAAATTAGGCAATAGCCGTGCGTATGAAATGGGAATGGTATCAAGCGGTCTTTTAAGCTTCTTCAGCCTTTGTGGTTTCTTCTTAGGAAATTTCTATTGTCGATACTGATTTGGGCACCCAACCTGTCTAAGTGTTTTCCTCTTCAAATTTTGCTGAGGAATAGGCAAAGGTTACTGGCATGGAGATTCTGGAACCCAAGACTGTGGAATATGCCCTATCCTGAGATGACTTTAGGAGAAAGGAAAGTAGCATCCATTTATTTTGCAGTGATTGGAGTGGGATTACCCTGCATGCTCGTGCCAATTGGTGCGAACTCGATAGCCTTTGAATCAATGAGCTCTTGGACATTGTACTTGAACCTGGTACAATCTTCAACGCTATGACCAGGTGCTCCAGAATGGAAATCGCACCTAGCATTGACATTATAGCCCGGAGGAAGCTTTGCGGGAGGTGGTCCCTAAGTACAAAGCTCAATTAGCTGAAGCTTGAGCAAGTGTTAAAGTAACTGCACATATAGCATTGGGATCAGATCAAACTTCTTCTCAGGCTTCCTTGGTCTTGGTTCATATCCTCTGCCCCTAGGACCCTCTTGGGGAACAGGAAGTGGCTGCTGATGGGAAAGTTCTAGAACCCTAGGTTGTGGAGGAGATCCGCGAGGTAACTCATGATATGGGAGAGATCCCAAAGGAAAAGGAGGAATAACAACTTCTATTGTTGTAGCGGGCATGAGATTGCCTTCTTTTCTAAACATTGTCCTCAAGATTTCCATTACTAGGCTCACTTGAGTTTTTAATTGATGAACTTCCTCCCTTAGCAGTTTCTGACCATGGGACAAGGCATACATGTCCACCATAAACTGTTCCATCTGGCTTCGAACTTCCATCAACTATGCTTGAATCTGATCCATAATTCTCTTCTGGTTACTTCTAGATGGGTACCGGGGAACACCTGAGTCAGCAATCCTGCTAAGAAAACCAAATCAAGATAAGAAACCCAGTCACGAACACCTGTTATGCATGCTATGAATGAAAATGCATGAATGTATGCAAATGCCATGTTTAATTATTTCCAGGGTAATCTACACTTTGATTCAAGTTTTGAAGCAAAGGAACACCATGGATCACAAGCAAAACAACTCATCATATATCTGGAAAATAGGAATA
Organism: Lathyrus tuberosus; assembly: GCA_022829125.1. Lineage (NCBI taxonomy): Eukaryota > Viridiplantae > Streptophyta > Magnoliopsida > Fabales > Fabaceae > Lathyrus > Lathyrus tuberosus. The sequence continues at coordinate 2,269,181 of JALAZF010000617.1, read as the reverse complement.
AGAGTACAATGAACATAGACAAAACCAAAATACACAAAACGGATTCGCATCAATAGGCCTGATGGTGATCACATCAACAGAAATACAAAAATAACCCTAAGGCGCATCCTCTATCTCTACTAGAGCAAGCCCTCCCCAGCCGAAGTACTTCCTGCTCCAATCTTGAATCTCTCTGAAGAACTTCTTGGTTTGATCATGCTTCGGTCTTTCGATTAACTCTTGAATCAGCACATCTCTTTTGCTAATAATCCCCTCCAAATACCAGCAACGCTGCTCCTGAGAATCATCGGCTTCCTCAAAAGGACCTTCCCCTCTAGGCTTCTTGACTTCTGCTTTAATCTTGAGCTCTTCCATCTCGGCCAAAGCCTTGTTTAACTGGAATTGGCAACCCACCAACTGATGACCAATTTAATCCTTTTGGTAACACTTTTCTCTGATGTCTCCGTCTTTGGACTCGATTTGAGCTTTATAGTAATCCTCCACTTTCTTGCGAGAAGTCAAAAGATTGTCCAATTGCTAGTTTAATTTAGAAATCTATGAATAAGCCTTGTTTAAAACTTCCTTCTTCTGCTTGAGGATATTGTTAGCACTCTTTAAGTTTGTACCAATTCTTTCCCTCTTCTGGTTCTTTAACACGATCACCTTGTCCTTCTCGGCTAGCAACTATTTTCTCAGCTTGAACTTTTGCGCCATCTCATCATTGGTACGCCTAACTGCACGGATCTGATTAGCAACCCTGAGCTTGTCATATTTCTCTATCGACACAGAAGTAGGTTGTTCAATACCTAGAGGATACAGCAGAGGCCCAATGGGAAAAGGTAAGAAATAAGTTTCAACCCATTTCTCTATCCATTCTACATACGGAGGATAAGCTACATAGTCACTCTTCCCCAGAAATGGTTTTCCCCTCCGATGAATTTGGCACCAAGCCTTCACAGCTTTCTCTAACAATTCGGGACTATCGACCATATTGAAGGACAAAGACTCCTTGACCTCTTCGTCTTTCGGTGGATCCCTCAACGTATATCCCAGTTGTCTTCTAGCAAGAGCAGGATTATAATTGATGCCACCTCTCACCCCTATAAGAGGCACATTGGGAAACTTTCCACAACTATAAATCATCTCCGCCCTCAGCAACCTTCGGTCGAACCAAACAATGTCTTTAGCAACCAGACCCATTAACCTTTCTGACCACCTCAAACAATCTCTGGTTTCTACAAACGCACCACTACGAGGGAGATGACTTGAAAATCACTTATAGAGAAGTGGGGTGCAACAAAAGACAACTCCTCCTTTCTTCTTTTTGTTCCTCGTATGCACTGAATAGTAGACATCACCCAGAAGAGTAGGCACCAGATTCTTCATCATGAACAACCAAATGGCATTCATGTCCACGAAGTCCGCCATGTTGGGAAAAAGAACAATACCAAGATGTAGAGAGCAAGGATGGCGTTGAAATTACCCCAACTACCAGCGTTCAACATACACTTTAGCCTCACTCACCAAGAAACCCAAATGAAAACCAGGCAAACCTCCCTTAGACTTAAGGTTAGCCTTCACCACTAATGTGCTCAAATAAAGAGCGTCAGCAAAAACCTGAGGCTCAAGAATTTGCATAGAGCTGTAGAATGGCACTTGGTCTTCACCAGAATCCCTAAAATAAGAGAAAACTCCTCCAAGGTTGGAGTGCACTAATAGTCTCGGAAAGTGAAGCATATCAGCGGCAGATCATAGAATTGAAGCAATGTATGAATAACTCCATTCTCATAATCTGTGACGGTATGGAGCATACTGAGAATCTTCCCATAACTCATCCTGAAGTCTTCCAAATTGTCAGAAGTAGTACTAGCAACCAACTGATGAAGAGAACTCAAATCGGGAGACTCAAACTTTTAGCTAACATTATGCTTCTACCAGTGTCTATTTGAAGAAGAAGCTTCGACAACTAGAATCACAGATAAGATAACCCCTGGAAACGAAAAAAAACATGTGGGTTAAAATGCAGTAATGATATGATGGTATGGATGCAAGGACATGGGATCAGGACTCCCACAAAATTCTGGATATCTGTTGTATTGATACAGAACAGGTTAAACATAACAGGTTCAAAAGTCTGCTCTGACGAGAATACCAGAAAACCAGGCTCAAAAGTTCACACTGACAAGAACACCAAAAATCCAGATAGGATGAAGGTTAAGGTTTCCTTTAAAAACCCATTCCCTCTCTCATGTGGGTTCTAGTCTTGGACAAGGCTCCTAGCAGGTCCTTAGTCTCACGGGCTCTCAGGTCGAGAAATAATAATACATTCACGGTTTCCTATTTGGCATTATTACCCCTTAAGGAGGCCTCCACTGATTGCCAATGAACGGTTTTCAGAGACGTAAGCCCTCAAGGAAGCACTCTGGCTACTGCATAAACACGCAGGACAAAGCATCTCCAAGAAAACCTCGTTTGAATGTGGATTTCATGTCTACTATACGTATCAAACGCTACACATGTCACCACAAGTCCACTCTAATCCTATGTGTATGCTCAAGCCTGGGTAATGGGCTTATCTCTCAGTAACAACTCCTCCCAACAGCACAACAATATCCAAAATAATGGGGTGAGCGAAACAAAATGAAATGCATGCAAAATAATAATCAGGGAAAACATATAGATAAACACCTAGAGAAAAGAAACAAACAAGAGCTAGGACTGACTCATATAGGGAACCAGATTCCCCAGCAGAGTCGACAGTTGTCGGTACCGCGAAAAACCACCCGGCGAAGACACATAGTCGCCATTGAAATTTATTTATCCCAACGGAGAAAGGAAAACATCGAGAAAACCCCAAGAGGGAAAGAACAAGGTCTCGCAACAAAATTCAGGGTTCGGGAGTCGATTACGCAAGAGGAAGGTGTTAGCACCCCTTGCGTCCGATGTACTCAACGGGATCCACTCTTGTTGTTCTAATCAAAGGGTGTGTATATCTAAAAACCTATTTTTTAATGGAACGCAGAAACGAAAAGGGAGAAAAAATAAAAAGGGGACTCGATAGGATCTCACAATCCTATGCCTACGTATTCCCTCGTGCATTGGTAAAGTCAGAGTCAGCGTAGTTCGGGGGACTACGGGTGAAAGGGGAGGTTTCTCACCAAGGATTGGGGCCCTTAAACCTACGTATTCTCAACAGGGATGAGAAAATCAGAGCGTTCGTAGTTTGTGGGACCACGGGTTGCTCAGTGTTTTTATGGACGATGCTAATGTTCACGTTCTAGCAGTTTAGGTGTTTGCCGCTTGTTGTCGGGAGTCTTACGTGTTACCTGTTTGCGGTAGAGCGGAAATAACATGCCCTTTTTGAAAATGGTTTGAAGAGAGAATCCCGAAAGAAAAAAATATTTGAATTTGTTGAAGTGTTTTAAAGAAGTGAATTGAATCAGGTTTGTGATGCGTATCATGCTAAAGTCTATGACGATAAGAGCGAGCACTTTATACGACTGATCTGAAATGGCTCGCGCATAAAGCTCTATAGATGAGGTAAGGACAGACTCCCGCTCATTATTTCCCATGTGCTTAAGGCTCATGATGCACTATATACATCGTATTTATTAAGTGTTTTGAGTGGATTAAGAGAGAGAAGAGAAAGACACAACGCAAGATCTAAGGGAGACTTGGCCCTAGATGTTATCATGTAATGTGGTCCTAAGTTTAGGATTAAAAGACGAATCTATCCTAATGTTGTCATGCAAGATGGCCTTAAGATTGAGAATAGGGAAAAGCTACCATAATGTTCTCATGCTTGGATTAACAACCTAATGTCTATCCTAGTCTAATCTTAATAAAAAATTAAGTTGGACTAGGAAGCCCTAAGGGAACATGCAAGAGCAAGTAAAACAAGCTAAGAAAAGCACAACAGCAGCTTACGACAGCGCTTCAAATAGAACAGCAGTGTATTTATAGCAACAACGCAACAACATTTAACAACATGTATTTTCAGGATAAGTATGTATGCAACAACAACAGAATGGCAGCATTTAACAACGCATGAATAGGACAACGATATATGCATTGGCAGCATGAGCACTCAATAAGAATCAAGCATGAATTAACATGAACATGTAGTATGGAAGATCAAGCAACATGTAACAAAAGATTAAGCAATCAATACGAACATATATTCTCAATGGAGCAATGAATATGAACATGCATCATGGAATTCAACAATCAACAATGCATACGAGCATGCATCAACATTTAAACGAGGGATGTGGACATGTAATTAACAATCAAGCATCATGAACATGCAACAACAACAAGCAAGTGTCAACATGTAAGCAATTAATTAAGCATTATGAACATGCTTCAAGAATGCAAGCAACACATAACCAACAAATCATGCATCAAAGATTCATATACATACTGCAAATGAAGGATAAACAACTATAGAAAATTCCACAAATATCAAACATATCAAGCAATGAAGGTTAAAAGTAGAAAGGAATCAAGATAAGCTAAAAAAAGCCAAAAAAACATTAGGCATCAGGTGTAATCGATTACCTGATAGGGTGTAATCGATTACACCATGTTGAAAAACAGTTCTAGGTGCAGAAAACAGGGTGTAATCAATTACACCAGATGTGTTAATCGATTACACCTATAGAAACAACAGAAAATCAGTTTTCAGAAGCACTTTTCCAGCATCACTTCAATGATCAAATGCAACATGGACTAGCAAGCAATTGTACGGGAAAATCATAGCAATTATGAACAAATAAACATCTATTGAATTAATCAAACATCAACAACATCAAACAATCGAATCAATGGATCAATTCACACCAAAACCACAAGGATCTACATTGTGAAAGTTGCAAAATAAGATAAAATGAGTTTGGATCTAAGAAACACCAACCTACAAAGCTGAGATTTGCTTTGGTAATTGTTGCAAACAAAAATTGATGAATCAAGCTAAGAAAACTAGAGATCCAAGAGATTCTTCACAAGAAAAGTTGAAGAACAATGCAATGAGCTAGAGTTTCTCCAAAATCATTTCAAGAAATTGCTTCCAAAATTCATATCTATATTCAAATCAACTTCTATTGCAGAATCAATTAATGGAAAAGCAATGTGATGAAGTTTTAGCTCAAGGATTAACAAACTCCAATGAAGAATTTTTTAACTCTAATGGAAGAGCTTTCGTGAGGTTAGGGATGAAGATGAAAATGGAGGTTGAGAGTGAAAAGTTATACACAAAGTGAGAGAGAATTGAGAGTAAATTCAAAAATTATGCAGAAAAATGATTCCCTCCTTATTTTGGAATGGAGCGAATTGATTTAAATAGCAATTAGGCTTGGAGCTCAAAGAGGCTTGGAATTGGGTTTTGAATGAGGATTGGATTTTTGGTTTGGAATTAGGAGTGGAAATTATTTGAATTATTGAGGGAAAATGAAATTAATTTGCATCATCCATATCCTTCCACTGGTGTAGGATTGAGCCAAGCAATTGAACTGAATTACAAACTGCTACAGTGCTGAAAACCTGTTGTTCTTGGCAAAAATCACTTGGTGTAATCGATTACATGAAATTGGATAATCGATTACATGCTTCAAAATTTGAAAAATGGCGCCTTCTGGAGGGGGTGTAATTGATTACCATGATTTAGGTAATCGATTACATCAAGGCAAAAATGCAAAAATCACCCTGTTACAACCTGTTCTGAGCCCGGCTTCGCATCTGAACCTTAGCCACTGTTATAAAGCCCTTGAATAATGTCAGAGTTATGATAGATAACCTGTTTGAAACAAAATCATATGAACTCTGTGCTCTCTGCTCTAGATTCTGCAATAATCAAACCATCCTCTGAGCAAAATAAATGCTTGAAGACTTTGATGACTGTGAATTTAGCTCTGAATGCTACTGAAACACTCTCTGAAATAAAGAAACCTCTGGATGACAAGAAAAACACTGTGATTCCATGTCCTAGAAGCCCAATGCAATGCATGACAAATGCATATGGATGCAAACACAAGCCAGTTAAGGTTAGAAAACAGAGGACAAATTTTGGGGTGCAACACCTATGCTGCAAATGAGAAGCTGAAGATGCATACCTTTTAAGACAGTCTAAGTGGGGCATCCTTGGATTGGTATATGCAATTATAGAGGACTCATGTCAAGACCTAGGAAGACCTTGCTAATGTCTTCCTAAAACACTACAAGTACAACATAAATATGAGGCCTAATCGTATGCAACTGCAAACTAGTCTCAAAGGGGCAATGAAACCTTCAGGGAGTATGCTCAAAGATGGAGGGAACTAGCTTCTTGCGTGCAACCTCCACTTTCATGGGCACCCTACAAGGCCCATACTATAAAAAGATGATTGGATCGGTATCTATCGGATTTGCTGACCTAGTAATCATTAAGGAAAGGATTAAGAATGGCATGAAAAGTGGTAAGATTGGAAAATCATCCTCCAGTCAACATAAAAATAAGGGGTACTCCGACAACAATTCGAAGAAAGGTGACATCAATGTTGTCACCACTGATAGGCATGCTCAGATACCCTACAATCCTTATATAGTCGTAGCTGCTCCTAATCAATACATACCACAGGTGCGTCATACGCCTCAAATCCAACAGTTTGGGGCACCACCTCCGCAGAGATCAAAAGAGGCCAAAAGAGGCCATGGATGGACTTTGACCCCATACCTACGTCATATACTCAGATCCTGGCATTCTTAATTCAAAAGGAGTGGTGGAAATTAATCCTCTAATACCTATTTCCACACCTCCTCCTTGAGGATATGATGCTTATGCTAGATGTGTCTATCATGCTAGTTCACCGAGGCATACCACGGAGAAATGCTTGGCCCTCAAGTTCAAAGTACAAGACCTTCTCAATCAAAAGATTATCTCCTTCACTTCTAAAAAATAAAATTGTGGGAAATAATCTGTTACCAGGGCACGCTGGGGAAAATGTCAATGCAGTTGAAGGGTTAGAAGATGGCGTCCTAATCAAGAGGAGAGATATAACGAGTTGGGGTAAACTGTTGGAAATACTTGGGAAGAAGGATCAGTTCGGGTTGGGTTACAAACCGACTAATGAAGTGGTTCAGAAAACTTACAAGAAAAAGCTTCCTAACCTCCAAGAAACTTTCCACAGTAATGGGTTCAGAGATAAAGATCAAGTGGCTGCAATTGAAGGAGAATATGAAGGGATACCTAACTTGGTGTGTCATTGCTTACCAGACTCAACTCTCAATAATTGGAAGGCCATCGAGATTCCCGAGATGATTTCTGTTCAAAATAATAAGTCCTTTGCTCTGCCCGAGGAAAATGGACAAGCTTTGTAGGGCTCTGAAGCTAGCGGGAATATACATGAGCGCATCGCACGCTCGGCAGTACAACAGAGTCTCTACCGAACTTTATTTAGTCTCAAAGAATAGGGAAAATATCGATAAAACCCAAGGGTAAGAGAAACAGGTAAGGGAGTCGGTTATGCGAGTGGAAGGTATTATCACCCCACGCATCTGTCGTACTCGACAGGAACCATTTTGCTTGTTTCTAGGCTCAGATGAGTGATCTATCTAAAGGTTACTCGCGAAAGAGGGAAGGAAAAGGGACAAAGAAAGTGCTCGAGGATGATTTCGGCCCTCGTGCCTACGTATTCTCGCAGTGCAATGAGGAATTCGGATCTCCGTAGTTCATGGAACTAGGGAAAGAAGGGGGAAAGGTGGCTCACCAAGATTTTGCAATCATGTGCCTACGTATCCTCATAGTGCAATGAGGAATTTAGAGCCTACGTAGTTCGGAGAACTAAGACAGAGAAAGAAAGGGAAATGGTGTCAAAACCAAGAGCGAAAAGGAGAATTGGTCTTTTAACTGTCAAGCAGTGGTTAACCAAGGAACATGGTACTTTAACCAAAAGGGAGGTGTTCGACCCACAGGGATTCGGTGTTTCAACTAACGAACACTAATCACTACTACAAAACGGCCAAACAACAACGCCAGGTTTACAACGGCATCCTATACACTGTTCTTATAGTGCGTACTGGATGCGCGCGCATTATTTTAATTAGAAATCTCATGGGTATAATAACGGTTTTTATGAAAACCGTGGTGATACAATCTAGCTATCATGGGTTCGAACCTCATCGCCTCAAATAGATTATCCCTTTGATGTAAATGCTCCATTTTTAAGTTTTATTAATATTTAACTAAAAAATAATAAGGATATCACGACGGATTTTTCTCCAAACCGTTGTTACAAATTGAAGCTTCTTTTTATGTATTTTAAACACCAAGTATATATATTAATTTATCCATTGAAACAACCCTAACACCAACGCCGTCACCATTGTCGGGAAGAAGACAACAACAACAACAAAGTGTTCTACTTTAAGGTGTTGCAATGTCACATTTGAAGATAAAATCATCCAAAGGTGTTTCTACGTCTTGTTCCAATGTAAAATCTCGATCTGGAAATTTTTGTGGTTGTGATGGTCGTATGGTTTCGTATCAATGCAAGAAGGGACAAAATAAAGGAAGGCTTTTTTGGAGATGTCCATTTTGGAGGAGCGATGAAACATGTAATTTGTTCATATGGGATGAAGACGTGGGAGAAAGAGATGGAAATGACGATGAGAGCATTATGAAGTCAGAGTTGGAAGCTGTGGGCTATCTGAAGGTTATGTATGAGGATTTAAAGAAAAAGAACAAGAATTTGAAGAACAAACTGAAATCAGAGATATTTTCTGGAAATATCAAGATGTTATGTTTTTTTGTCTCCTTTATGTTTAATATTTACTTTGTTATGAAATGTAATAGTTGAATTAGGGTTCGAATTACATTGTTGATGTTTAAACTGCAGATGCATTGTGAATTACATTGTTGATGTTTAAACTGCAGATGCATTTAGTTAGAAGTTAAGGCACACCTTTTCTTTTTTATTTATTTTAAAATTCATAAATAAAAGGGTTATCACTACGGTTCTTCTGGTTAACCGTAGTGATATATTTATAATAAATGAATACCTATGTATACGGTTTTTATTTATTTTAAAATTCATAGATAAAAGGGTTATCACTACGGTTATTTTGGTAAACTGTAGTGATATATTTATAATAAATAAATACATATCTATACGGTTGTTATTGTTAACGGTTGTGAAATAGTTTACCCATATTTAAGCGAAATAACTTTCACTTAATTGACAGTAACGCCATTGCCTTCAAAGTGAAACCCTAGGACCCATTTTTTCTCTTCGTTTTCACCATTAGCTGTGAATATTGTGCTTCATACATTAAGGTATTCTTTTTCTTCCATCTATTGTTAGATATTTCCCATTATCTCGTTTGTTGCATGTTGTTTTTGTTGATTGTTCTCATTTTTTCAGATTCGTTTTCACTACCTTAACAAAGACCATACTTTGGAAACTTCATAATGTTTGTGTTGCTATGGAAAAATGTATAAGAATCATGAAGCTATGATGGAAACTTCATCCACCTTGTACTTTTTTTTCATAGCATCACGAGCAAGATGTTAGTAAATGAAGAAACAACAGTGTAAGCAAACTTTATCTAGTTTTAGAAGCAATGAAAAGAAGTATAAGAAGTATGAAGCTTTTGTGTAAGCTTCTTCCTCCTTATATTTCTTTTTCATGGCTTCCCAAACTAGTTCAACATCATAATTGATTCCTGTTCCACGATTAGTTTCATTAAAAGGTGTGTTATTCCTGTTCCTCTATTTACTCATCACTGGATTATGGTTTTACGGTTTGTTTTCAACTGAGGATGCTCATTTTTGAAGTTTGCTTTGTTTCCTTTCAGGTTAAGGGGATGATACAAGGTGATGATGCTGGTGGAAGCTAGCGTATTATATCAGTTTATAATTTCTGGATCTGGTATAGAATGTTGTTTGAGTTTATCATATTCTATATACATTGTTTATTTAACTAACCCTCACTTAAAGTTTGCTGGTGGTAGCAAGCGTATTATATGAGTTTATAATATCTGGATCTGGTATAGAATTTTGTTTGAGTTTATTATATTCTATGTAGATTGTTTGTTTCACTAACCCTCACTTAAAATACATTCAGTTAATTTGACATAGATACTTGTAATATGCAAATTAAGTTGTATTTGAAAACCAACTTAAACAAACCAATGTTGTTTTCTAATTGCATGCCTCTCATCATTTATCTCACGTTCTTTTATATATAGATTATGGTATAATGATCTAGCTCCTTAGATGCATCTCCATCTTCCATTATAGTTAAATCAAAGACGAGGCAAATTATCCAATGTCTTGTTGATCTTATGGAAATTTAACTATAATCGAAGATAGCGATGTATCGAAGGAGTCAGATCAATAAACCACAATATATGTAAAAGAGCGTGAAATGCACGATGAGACGAATGCAATCAGAAAACAACATTGGTTTGTTTAAGTTGGTTTTCAAGAACAGTTTAATTTGCAAATTATAGACATCTTCATCGAATTTAATCCATGTATATTTATTTAGTGAGGTGTTTGGAAAACAAGCAATCTACATTTAATATAATAAACTTAGGGTACTTACAACAATGGTTATATATTGTAACCGATATCATAAGTAATTTATGTTTTATATAAATTCGCTAATGATGGGTTTCGAACCCAGAACCTAAGTGTATGTATCGTAACGGTTTATTATCATAACCGTTGTGATATATGGCGCGTGTCCTGCCTTTCAACAACGGTTTCCAAACCGTTGTAGAAACAACGAACTTACAACGACAATCTACATAACAACGCCTTCGCCCGCGTCATTATATGTCATTCCCAACTGTTGTTAAATGGGTTTTTCATAGTAGTGGATTAACCAAAAAGAGGATAGAAGTTAGTCTTTTAACCGACGGACGGTGGTTAACCAACAAAAAGGGTGTTGAACCCAGGGAAGGTGTTAACCCGAAAAGAGACTCAGTATATTAACAAACGGACTGTGATTAACCAAAGAAAAAGGGACTGGTTGGTCTTTTAACTGACAGGCAGTGGTTAACCAACGAAAAGGGGATTGGAACCAATAGAAGGTTACTTACTCCACTGGGGATCTCGGTATGTTAACAGATGGACTGTGGTTAACCGAAGAAAAAAAAGATTGTGACTTCGCTGGGGAAGAAGAAGATTGGTGTTTTAACCGATGGACGGTGATTAACCAAAGGAACTGGTGTTGAACAAGAGAAGGTTGTTAACCCAAAGAGGAAGATTGGCCTTAACAGATGGACTGTGATTAACTAAGAGGAATGGGTGTAGATCATAGAGAAGGTTGTTAACCCAGAGAGGAAGATTCGGGGTAGGCATGAGTGACCAAGGATCGACTCAAGAGACACTACGGTATGGGGATAGAGATGAATACTTTATGCATAGGGTCATTCGTCCCCTACCGAAAATAGTCAGATTGAGGGTAGAAATTCTCCATTCTCATTCCTTCTTTAGTACTCAAAGCGTAATGCGGAGATTGAAACTGACAGAGTAATAATGCAGTTTGTACAGTGCTCCAATTTTTCGTGCAGACTTCTGGCTCAGCAAGGGACCAAGAGAGAAAAGCTTTAAAGAGATCCTAAATAAGAGAGCGGGGTCCAATTATTTAATCGAAACGGAGTTTCGATCAATCAATCAAAGGAAAGAAAAATGCCAATAATCTTTCAAGCGAATCGAAAGATTATCAAAGAAAGTGTGCGAAATAATGTTGAACAAGATTAAATTTGCTCAAAAAGAACAAATCTAATGCATCAAATTGAAATTGCAAAGCATTAACAAGAACAAGCTAGCATGCATTACTAAGCATAATCATGTTACCACATAAGCAAAAATGTGCAAAAAAGTGCTTCAAACAAGTGATAAAATTACAAGATAATCAAAGAAAATCATGCAATTAATCAAGCAAGAGTCATTGTAAGTAGGTATTTACCTAAAACAGTAGCATTGCCATGAATACAAGTGAGCATGGGAAAGCACACAAGAGAACTATGCAAAACAGTCCCAAACAACAAGATTTTTGCAAAAGTTGTCAGGTGTAATCAATTAACATCTTGCAGTTAATCGATTACATAGTGCCAAAATTGTGTTCTGAGGCGCAAGCAAGGGTATAATGGATTAACCTACTGGTGTTAATCGATTAGCACTATAAAAATAGCAAAAATAGAATTTCGAAAAGCACTTTTCAGAATCACTTATCACATGCAATCTCAGTGGATCATAGCATAGAAGTAGATGCAAAATTCATGCTAATTCAAAGAAATTGAAAGCTAATAGAATCAAACTTGCAAGGTAAGTATTCAAGTAGCAAAGCATCAATTAAGAACTACATTGCGAAAACACGAAATCAATTGAAACGATAAATTAAGCAAGATTCACCAACCTACAAGGGTGAGATTTTCCTTGGTAATTGTTGTGATCACAATGTGATGAAGAGGAGATTAGAAAACCAGAAAATACAGAGATCTCTAGCAATCCATAGCGAGAAATCCGAAGAAAATGCGATAATTGCTTCGGATCCAAATTTGCACCAAAACTCCTTCAATGATCAACTTTCAAAGCTTGAATTGAAGTAAATGATGATGTTGCTGCAGAATTCAGAAGTGAAATTAAGAGGAATGGAGGTCTAGCTCAAAGAATAGCAAGCTTCAATGCAAAGCTTGCTAAGCTTTAAAGGTGGAATGAGCTCTAGTGAGATTTAGGGAAAAAGATTATGATTGAGAGAGAGTGTGCTGCATAAAATTCAAAGAATGAGAGTGAAATTTCAGAACAAAAATAAGAGAATGATCAAGGATCCTTTGCATCAAGGTGAGGGTTTGTTTATATAGAGCATAGACTTGGAGTGAGTGGAGGTTTGGAACTTGGTTTGGAGGTAGTTAAATGAGGTTTGGCATTTGGTTTGGAGTTAGTTAGATCCAACTCACTGAGTTGGAGTCTAACTCAGTTAGTTATTGGTTAACTCAGTTGGAGAATCCCATTGCAACTCAATGATCAAGTGGTTCAAATGATTGGAAATGAGGGTGTATGGTGAGCATTAATTATAGTGAGGTAGTGTAGCAAATGTAGTTGATATTTTTTGGTGTAATCATATGTCTAGAACCTTCCACGAGATGCTAGAATGATGTAGACCAAAGGAATGCAGTGGTAGATGTTGCAGTGCTGAAAATCACCAAAAATCTGCAAAACTTGTAGGTGTAATTGATTAACCATATCCTATTATTCGATTAACACAGGCAAAGTTTCACTTTATTGGCTTGAAATGAAGTGCTTTCGTCGTGGTTCCATGTTTCGACCCCTCGCTTTTATAAATAGGCATAGAAATCCTTTTGTTTAGGTTGTATTGATATTGTGATGACTCTGTGGGGGATATGATCATAGCCTTGCGATTCTGTGGGGATTTGAATATATACCTGCAATGAATCCACAAATAAAAATGCTGATGCGTTTGCTAAGAATGCAAGTGTAGATGCTTATGCAAAAAAGGTAAAAGGGAAGGTCAAATTTTGGGTTACGACACCTGCCCCTATTTAATCCTCTTGGACCTGAATGTACGAATTATGGTAGCCTTTCGAGTATTTGAGGTGGAATGGGATTAAATATAAGAGTATCTCGAAAATTTGGCCGTTGGTAGTGGAAGTGTATTGAAAAAGGTATCTATTGAGAATTGGATTACGTGGGATAGGACAAAGAGGCCTTTCTGTGAGGTCATCTGTTGGGGAGATGCATATGGTGAATGCAATGTATGCTTAATCTTACGTGATGCATGATATTGAGCTATGCAAAGATGCATAATAAGGTATAGCATTGCAGGCAGGCAGACTTCGACTTGACACACTTAGCTGGGGAAGGAGCAACACAGATGGTTCTCGAGCTACTGCCATTACTGCTGATGGGGAGAAAGAAACACAAATGATCCTCGAACAACGACCATTGCTTAGGGAAGAACAGGGCACAAACGATCCTCGAACAACCACCACTGCTAGGAAATGACACCTCTAACCTGTTGGGGATGCTGCAAAGACATAGTTTTGATGGGGCATCAAGACAATCACGGCTTTGCTGGGTAAATAAAGGACAAATGATCTTCCAGGTAGCCATGATGATGCTCGACGCATACTGATCTTGAAATGGAGACTATCGATCATCCCTTAAGGACTTCCGGTAAATCATGCAATGCATAATACTTTCTCTGTTAATTTAGCTTTTTGTAATTCTCAACGCTTTATAGTATTATGTGGTCACAAATAATCGTTTACTTTGCAAACAAAATACAAAAAAAAAGATAATTGAGAAATCAATTGATGAATTTTATTGAATTTGAAAAATTTGTACATAAGGGGTGTACAAGGATGCAAAAATCCTTGATGAGGAAATTTACAAAAAACTTGAAAAATAAAGGTAAATGGCAGTGAGAAATTGTGTTTTGCATTGATTACAACATTGGCTTCTATCCCTTTTAAGAACTGGGTTTTAACACCTTGCTTCCATTGACGATGATTGGATTGCTCTTTTACTGTTTGAGGCCTAGCTATGATGAAGATAGGCTCAAGTGTTTGCGGTTAAATGCCTTTTATCCCTAATTTTTGCCTGGACATTTTCTTTATTTTTTTGTCAACTGGGATATCCATTTTTGCCTAAGTCTCCCTTTCGGGTTTTCAACTTAGTGGGTTTGTATATATTTTTTGTTCATCCCTAACTTTTGCATGGACATTTCTTTTTTGGGTCCATCGGGATACCCATTTTTTCCTAGATTTCCCTTGCAGATGTTAATCTAGCGGACTCTTTATCTCATCATTTTTTCCAGGCATAATAATTTGTTACCGTGTCGGAGTTCACGGGTAGTGGAAACTCTTCCCCATCCATGGTGGTGAGGATCAGGGCTCCACCCGAGAAGGCCTTCTTGACAACAAAGGGTCCTTCGTAGTTGGGAGTCCACTTGCCTCATGGATCCGAGTGTATAAGAGAGTATATCTTGAGCACGAGTTCACCTTCGCGGAATGCTCAAGGGAGAACTTTCTTGTCAAAAGCTCTTTTGAGGCGTCTCTGGTACAGTTGACCGTGGTAGACGGCTGTCAGGCACTTCTCTTCAATGGGATTCAGTTGGTTATACCTAGATTGGATCCATTCACCTTCATCGAGATCTGATTCCATAATGACTCTGAGTGAAGGGATTTTGACTTTGATAGGAAGGACGACCCCCATACCATACACAAGCGAATACGGAGTTGCCCCAGTGGAAGAACAAACGGAAGTTCTGTAGCCATGCAATGCAAAGGGAAGCATCTCATGCCAGTCTTTGTAAGTTTTGACCATTTTCTGGACAATCCTCTTGATGTTTTTGTTTGCTGCTTTGACGACGCCATTCATGTTGGGCCAATATGGTGAGGATTTGTGGTGCTCGATCTTGAATTCTTGACACAACTCATTTCTCATTTTATTGTTCAGGTTACTTGCGTTGTCAGTGATAATGCTGCTAGGAATATCATAGCGACATATTATCTCTCTCTTGATAAATCTTGCAACTACTTGTCGTGTAACGTTTGCGTATGAAGCAGCTTCAACCCACTTGGGGAAGTAATCGATATCAACTAGAATGAAGCGATGATTGTTGGAAGCTTTTGGCTCGATCATTCCAATCATATCAATACCCCACATAGAGAAAGGCCAAGGAGAAGTCAAAACATTCAATGGAGTTGGCGGCACATGGATCTTGTCACCATAGATTTGACATTTGTGACATCTTTTGGCAAAGTTGTAACAATCAACCTCCATTATTGTCCAGTAATAATCAGCTCGAATGATCTTTTTAGCCATGGCATGTCCTTTGGCATGTACACCCTCACAACCCTCATGTATGGACCTTATGATCGTGTTTGCTTCGTGTATATCCACGCATCTGAGCAACACGGAATCATAATTCCTTTTGTATAATACACCACCACTCAAGAAGAATTTGGCGCAAAGTCGACTGAGAGATTTCTTGTCAGTGATAGTGATACCCTCGGAATACTCTTATTTTTTCCAAATACCTTTTGATGTCATAGAACCAAGGCTTGTCATCAGACTCTTCCTCGATCGCTAGACAATGTGCTGGTTTATTCAAATGATTAATGCGGATAACAGGTGCTTCGTTTTTCCACTTGACTTTGAACATGGATGCCAAGGTAGCGAGAGCGTCAGCTAGTTGATTCTCTTCCCTGGGAATATATTAAAAAGTGATTTCATCAAAATAGGGGATCAATTTTGCAATGTGTCTTTGATATGAAACCATCTTGGAATCCCAAGTCTCAAAATTCCCTCAGACTTTTCCAATTACCAAGATAGAATCCCTGTAGACCTCAAGAATCTTAATTCTCATGTCAATGGTCGCTTCAATTCCATAGATACATGCTTCGTATTCAGCCATATTGTTAGTGCATTCAAAGCATAACCTGACAGTGAAGGGAAGATGAAAACCAGTTGGAGAGATAAGGATAACACCAATTCCACGACCTCGAGCATTGGAGGCACCATCGAACACGAGCGTCCATCGCGCCCCTGGTTCAGGTCCTATGTCAGGGTCTGGAGTTTCATAATCTCTGATAAACAAAACATCCTCATCCGAAAATTCAAACTTCATTGGGTGATAACCCTCCACAGGTTGGTGAGCAAGGTAGTAAGACAAAACACTACCTTTTATGGCTTTATGGGTAACATGTTGGATATCGTACTCAGTTAGCAGCATTTGCCACTGAGCAATTCTACCTGTGACAGCAGGCTTTTCAGATATGTGCTTTATCAGATCCATTTTAGATATCAATAAAGTAGTATGGCAAATCATATATTGTCTTAAGCGTCGAGCGGACCAAACTAGAGCACAACAAGTTTTCTCTAAGAGCGAGTATCTGGTCTTACAATCGGTGAACTTCTTTCTTCAGTAGTAGATTGTGTGTTCTTTTCTGCCCGTATCGTCGTGTTGACCCAATACACAGCCCATAGATTTATCTAGGACAGTGAGATACATGATTAAAGGCCTACCAAGAACCGGTGGTACTAAGATCGGTGGTTCTTGCAAGTATTTTTTTATTCTGTCAAATGCTTCTTGAAAATCATTGTTCCATTCAACCGATTGATTTTTTATTAGCAATTTGAATATCAGTTCACAGGTAACCGTCAAATGAGAAATGAATCTGGAGATGTAATTAAGCCGACCCAGAAATCCTCGAACTTCCTTTTCAGTTTTGGAAGACGACATGTCTTGAATTGCTCGAACTTTGTCGGGATCAACTTCAATACATTTCTGACTCACAAGTGATTGTCTTCGGTCTTGGACTTTGCAATCATATCGTCCACGTAAACCTCAATCTCTTTATGTATCATATCATGAAAGTGGGTTACCATGGCGTGTTAATAAGTTGCCCCTGTGTTTTTCAAACCGAATGGCATGAATTTGTAGCAGTATGTGCCCCAAGGCGTGATAAAGGTGCTTTTCCTCATATCATCTAGAGCCATCTTGATCTGATTGTACCCTGAGAAACTGTCCATGAATGAAAAGACTGAGAACTGCGCAGTGTTGTCCACTAAGACATCAATATGAGGCGAAGGGAAATCATCTTACGGGCTTTCCTTATTAAGATCTCGATAATCCACACATATTTTGACCTTTCCATCTTTCCTACGAACCGTGACGATGTTAGCAACCCACTGAGGATATTCATAAGTGGCTAGGAACCCAACATCAAACTATTTTTTACCTCTTCTCTTATCTTGAGTGCCATGTTGGGTCTGATCTTTCTGAGCTTATGCTTGACAGGAGGACATTCGGGCTTGAGTGGTAAGTGATGTTCAACGATGTTAGTATCCAAACCAAGCATATCTTGATAATACCAGGTGAATATATCAACATACTATTGCAATAACTTGACCAACTCGGAGTGTACATGCTTGGCAAGAGATGCCCCAACCTTGACTTCTTTTCTGACTTCATCCGTACCTATGTTGATGACTTCTATTGGCTCTTTGTATGCCTGAATCTCTTTCTGCTTGTGCTCAAGGAGCCTTGCTAGTTCAGTCGGTAATTCACAATCTTCCTCATTGTCTTCTTCGGCTTTGTTAATTGGAACACCCCATGCATTTATCTTCTCTGCATGTTTATGAATTTTTCTTAGAATGAGCTATTTGAAAGGTGAAAATAAAAGAAACTTTTGCCATTTGTTATTTGTGACAAAGTAAAATAAATAAAGAAAGAGAGTGTGATTTGAATGCAAAAAAAACTTTCATTTATTGATCATATAATACGTCTAAAACAGGAGGCCCTTTACAAGCTATCCTCTCGTTTCGGGTGAAAACTAGGGAACTGGAAAGCAAAATGCATTACATGTTCACATGAAAGACCATTGGAGCCACAATGGTCGTCCAATTGTTGAGCTTAAAACCGGGAGGACATTTGCGCATAAATCTGGCATTTTGATTGCTACTGCCAACATCGTCAATGACAGCCACAGTGTCACCTTTCTAGAAACCAGCATTGTTGAACTTGATTGGATTGAACTTCTTTTGATCACCTGAGTTGATTTGTTGAGCAGGACAAAAACCTAGTCTGAAACGATCATGCTTCTCTACCACATCCAACACATACCCCAACCAAGAAGGGCCTTTCTCAAGAGTTTCTCTCGCACTCTTGGCAGATAACATGGTCATTTTTGGTGATTTACCTTGATTGATAGAAGTAGAGTTGACATCTTCGAATTCGAGACATTGCAATGGTACCTCAGCTATGCCTTCTTCAATATTGACATATCGAAAGGTGATAACTCGCTTACCAACAAATCCTCTTCACCACAGACAATAACCAACTGATCGACATACATGAATTTGAGCTTCTGATGTAACGTGGAGGTAACTGCCCCAGCGACGTGGATCCACGACCTACCCAACAAGCAACTATTGGAAGGGTTGATGTCCATTACTTGGGAAATGATTGGTGAACAAATATGGTTCGATTTTGATTAGCAAATCTACCTCTCCGATAACCTACCTTCTTGAACCATTGAAGGCTCTAACAATCAAAGCGCTAGCCCTCATCTCGCTCCTTTAGGCATCACGTTGAGGGAAGAACCGATATCCACAAGGACACGAGATAACAAGGCATCCATGCAAGTCACTGATATGTGTAAGGCTTTGTTATGTGCGGTTCCTTCAGGAGGCAACTCAGAATCATTGAAACCGAGATATCGACTGGCGGTTATGTTGGAAACCACGTCATTAAACTGGTCAACAGTGATGTCATGTATTATATGGGTGGCATTCAGCACTTTCAATAAAGCCAATCTGTGAGCGGGCGAACTCATAAGCAAAGACAAGATTGAAATCTTCGAGAGTTTCTGCCCCAATTGATCCACGATCTTGAAATCACTCTTCTTGATCAACTTGAGAAATTCTTGGTTTTCATCAGTAATTACCTCTTTACCTTTTGCAATATCCACAGACGGAGTGATTGGCATTGAAGCAGAAGTAGATGCCCCTTGTTGCACAACAGGGGTTGTTGAAATATCCTTCTCCTTGGGAGGAACACAATTTGATACTTGCACTGGCTTAGAAGTAACCTTTGGAATAAATACTCGTCCACTACGAGTCGTACCTTCAACAACAGTTATATTGACAATCTCAGATTCAGAAAACTGTATTTCTCAGCCCCCCCAGAATACACAGTAGGATCATACTTCCAAGGAACTTCTTTAGAGCTCTGATAAGGGAATGACTTAGGCACATACACAGTAATAGGATGAATTTTCTTCTTTGGAGCTTCCACAGGAACTTTCCTATATATGTGTCACACCCTAATTTTTAACTCTAAGATTCCACCTCATTTGCATCATTTTGCATGGCATACATCATCTCATAGGTGTGTTTTTATCTATTTACTAACCCTTTTAAATTCAAGAACATGTGCTTTGGTTATGTTTTGATCAAGCTAGGGTTTATTCTCAAGAAGCTCAAGGGTTGACTAGTCAAAGGATTGTGGGTTCCTCAACCTCTTAAGCCCTAATTCATTCAACTTTGATCAAGGGTACCCTATAATCAATAATAAAGTGCAAGGTTGCATTGAATCAATATCAACAAGGCTCAGGTCATCAGATACACTCAAATTAGGGTTTTGACCTAATTCAGTGCCTAGTTTGACTTTTGGAGGAAAGCATGATCCAATACCTCAAGACATGTTTCAATGACCTCAAATACATCACATTAGCCCATTCTTATGATTGGATTGATCCAAGAAGTGTGATTCATAAGCAATGGAAGAATTCAAGTTCATTAGATGAAAAGTCAACTATTCCTCAAATTCAACATTTGACTTTTGAGAATTTTGGTCAAACATGGATTCCTCAAGTCAAGGATCATGAAAACATGTGGTTTGGATCATGATCAATCAAGAAAATTAAGGAAAATATCCAAGGATCATGATTTGGAAGAATTAAGGTTTCTTAATTTTTTTTTCTAAGTTATGAAATTCTATGATTTTTGCCATACTTCCCAAGTCCATAACTTCCTCATCAAGCAACCATTTTCTTTGCTCCAAAGACCATAATGAAGATCTTATTTCATAATACAAATTTATCCTATGCTATGATTTCCAAAAAATGCATGGTTTAAGAGATATGAGGCCATGAAGTGGAGGGTTCAATACTTTTGGAACAAAAATACTTAGAAAAATTTTCAACCAAAATCTGCCTTGTCATGTAGCTAACTTTGCAAGCATTTTTCATCATGATCCCAATTGAATCAAGAAAAGTGGTCAACATGAAAGTTGTAGAGGCTGTTTCAGGCTGTCCAAAGAGTACAAGAACATAATTTTATCATGCTTGAGCTATGATTTTCGAAGACATGAAATTGGCTCCTCCAAGTTGAATTTTAGGCCATTTCCATGGTGAACTTCAAGATCAAATCCTAGCTAAACCCATGTGATCTTGCTTTGCAGGCCATGTTGCTTCTAAATCACACCATAATCTGAGAATTACACAAGTTCTTGGTGCATTACACAAATAGTTCAAGCATTATCCATGCCTTGATACCATTTATGGAATGTCTTGCATAAAGTTCCATGACCATTCTTGTAAAGGTAACTTTTGCAAAACCACTTGTGCAGTGAGCCTCTAAATGGCTCCCTCTAATCACACTTAGTCCCTAATGCTTAGAAGCAACATCTAAACATCATAACAAGCATAACTATATCCCTTAAATCACTCCAACTTATCATCATGATCAATGGTACCTTCTTGTTGCAAAATGAAACTAATTCGCCAAACCAGATTAGCATTTAAACTAAACCAAATTTCTGATAGTCCCTTAAGGCCTCTATAAATAGAGGACCACACCTCAGAGCACCACACATCAATACAACAAGCCTTACACCAGAATTTACAAAATCACTCCATTGTGTCAAAAAACCTCTTTTCCACAAACATTGTCCAAAACACTCCATAATCATAAAACCATCAAACCACCCATCCACACACACCATATAACACATAAAAAAGGTGTTTAAACCATCATCTTCATCAAAAACCCTCAGGTTCAGAAAGTCAACTCTCAACCCTCATTCTGTTGACTTTCTACACAAAACACCTCAACACTTCACTCAAGCCTTTTCCAATCCATCCAAGCCTTAAAACATCACCCATAGACATTGCCTAAACTGTCCAAAACAATATTTCATCACTGTAACACCATTTCCTTGAAGATCAAATTCACCCTTGGTCATTTTACAAGAGGATTCATGTCAAAGGTTTGAAGTTGTTTCCACACAAAGTGCGTATTGCAAAAGCATCATAGGGGATCATAGAAGCTTCTTGGATCAACAAACATCTTCTGTAATCAGTGAAAGAGGAATTGGACCTTGCTCCAATAGGTAAGTACACTCTAACTGGAAACCATGTGATCCTGATGTCATATTCATTCATTTGAATTACCAACTTGTTTGCCACAATGTAGAGATCATTTACCCTTTATTAATTTATTGGAATCTGTTCTATATGTGATTTCATTGTGGATTTTCAGTTTAGGGTTTATAATGTTAATAGATTTATTACTTCTTGTATGATGAAAATTAATGTGATTAATTGGTACCATCGTGTTCCTCATGAAAAATCACACAACTTTCATTTTTACACCACTTGATTTTATTGAGTTTTGAGCAAGATAACATTTCAAGAATTTTAAAGATGGTGGCTGATGATGATGAAGACGATGGCGCCACATTTCAGTTTTTAAATCTTTTTTAATATTTGTTTTATTGTTTCCATATATGCTATTGAATATGCATTGTGCCATGGTGGTTGTTGTGTGTGTTTATGAGTGTTTGGCATGCGTGAGGGCTGGGGTTTGAATCCCCCTCACCCCAGCCCTTTTGTGTTATTTTATTTTTCATATTTTGTATGGTGGCTTAAAATATTATGTAACACGCGCGCATTGTTTTCAAACCAAGTCATGTGGCCTGGTGGTAATGTTTTAAGTAGCGAACCAAGAGTGCATGGGTTCAAGCCCTAGTGGCAGCAACCCTTCTTTTTTACCACTTGTTGTTTTTATGTTTTTTTTCTCAATCCTATTTCAATCATATCTTTTGCTCTATTCATCATTTTGAACCAATTTTTTGCACACCTCTTATTTAGTATATGTATTTTGTGAACATGTGAAAAAATTCCAAAAATATTAATCATTTTTCCCATTTTTACTATGTTGAAAACATGTCCTTTTTTTATGTGGTTTTTAGGACTTTTCATGTTTGTTTTGAATTGTTTCCTTAACTAAATGACTCATAAAAGTTTGTATGCTTATATTATGTCATGCCTTGTCTTGTGCTATGTCTAAATGTTATGCCTTTGTTGCTCACCTTGACTAAATGTGCCATATTGTTACCATGTTTAAGTTTTTCTTTCATGAATTCTCATTTGTCAAAGCATGCTTATATCTTCTAGGATTTATGATAGATTTTATGCTTGCCATGCTCTTGTTCCTCATTTTGTATGCATGATGATTCCATTTTAGGGTTAAGTGTTGTTTTTATGTGCTTATGATCCTCCTGATCTTTGTTTATGTTTGTATATCATGATTTATGTCTTGTGATATTCACTTGTTTCCAAGTACTTCCTTTGTTAAGCATGTATCTTACCTTATGTGTATTCATAAATTATTCTATTGTGATGTTATGTGTACTTTTATTATGTCTTGTTCATGTTCACCATATTCACCATGTTCACCACGTCTAAATCATGATGTTGTTTTGTTCATGATGTTTCTTATCAATTCAATACACGTTCGTGTGATCAATCATTGTTATCCATTCCAAGGGAAGGGTATTGTTCTTGACATCTTTGTCATTTGAATTTGAATCTTTTCATCTTCTTATATATATATATATATATATATATATATATATATATATATATATATATATATATATATATATATATATATATATCTCCCTTATAATCCTAGAACTTGCTATCCCTTGGGAAGTCTCCCTTAGGATTACCTTCAACTTAGACAACTTCAATTAGGGTTTTCCCCTCTTTCAAACTCAAAACCACTTTCACAAAAATCCTTGACCTTAGGTCATTGATCTTTTCAACTCTTTTCTTTACAAATGCTTCAAAACACATTAAACATATTCAAACTTCGTTCACAAATACTAAAAAACACAAACTCAATTCAAATCTTTTGCCACTTTGGCTTTTCAACTTTAAAACCTTTTCAAATAGACTAGACATTAGTCATTCTTAGTTCAGATATAATTCTCCTACCCCATAACATGGTGAAAAAGATGTTGATTCTTTTCCACTTGAGGGAGGTATGTGGCATACTTGTTGATACATCCAAGTTGGAGCCCTTCTCTCAATGTGAAGCAAATATCCCACTTCCACATGTTTATGGTGGTTTAGATGAGTATTCTTCATAGGATGACAACTTCTCTTTTCTTCAATTAAAATCCACCATAACAAACACTTTTCAATTTCTACCCCAAACTACGAGGTTTTGATCCTTTATTGGTACGTAGGCACAAGAATTTGTGTCTTGCCAAACACAAAAACAATAAAAAAACATTTCTCTTCTCATCCCCCCAATCAATCCTAATTAGCAAACAAACAAATAACACATATTCAACAAGAGGTTCCTATAGAGTACTATAGATACTTAGGGTGCTAATACCTTCCCTTAGTATAACCAACCCCCGAACCTTAGAATCTCTTTATTGCTTTGTTTTGCATTGCATGTTTAAGGGTTATTCTTTCTTTACCCCTTCCTTGGATAAATTAAAGATCGGTGGTTATATCTTAAGATTTGTGAAGCCTAGCTAACTCAATAGCTATGGTCTCCGATTCTCATTGCAACAATATGATTGTAAATGGTTCAATGGTCACTACTTTCTCAATGGCTTTGGATCGAGCAAACTGGATCACACATCTGTTTATCAGAATCTGAACACGCCCTTTCAATCTTCGGCACTGATTAGGATTATTTTCACAAATAGTACACTCCTCATGAAGGCCTTTCAGAATCCCATGTTCATTCAACTTCTTGATTACCACAGTCATTGGAGTTTTCACTTCGTCAAAATCTCTGATGAGTTCAGCTCCTTGATTGTCTTCGACCATGTTAACCCCCGGTCCACCATGAGTAGGCAAAGGATTAGTCTGTACATTGGGACGCACTTTAGCAAATGTCAGAATTTTCTGATCAATTAGCTCTTGTACTTTGGTTTTGAAAATAATACAATCCTAAGTAGAATGTCCTATGTACCCAAAATGGTAAGCACATGATGCATTAGGATTATGTTTCGGGCCATAAGGAGGAATTACAGGTGCGATCTCTTTTGGTACAATTTTCCCTTGTTGGACAAGATAAGGAAATAATTATGTGTACGGCACATGAATTTTATCAAAGTTTGGACGCTTGCGGTTGCTCTGACTGTTGTTACTTTATCTATTTTGGTTTTGATTTCTATTATTTTACTAAGATTGTTGATGTTGTGGTTGTTGATTCTGAGAATTCTGAGCTTGTTGTTGTGGTTGATACTGATATGGCGGTTGTTGATATTGGGCAGCAGCTACATAAGGGTATGGATAGTATGGCATGATAGCCATAGGAACCTGGTACTGAGGAGGGGATTTTTCCATTATAGCATTCACCTCACCATCTTTCTTCTTCGCATAGCTGCTATAAGGTTTCTTGTTGGTCTGTTGTTAAGTAGCGGTACCAGAAATCTTACCAATCTTTAACCCATTTTCAATTCTTTTACCAATAGTCACAATGTCAACAAAGTTCGAAGACAAACTGCCCACCATTTTTCTCATAGTACAACCCTTGTAATGTCCCCATGAAGATGTCAACCAACTCTGTGTCAGAGAGAGCGGGCCGCACACGAGAATCCATTTCGCGCCACCTTTGAGCGTATTCCTTGAAAGTTTCGTTTATCCATTAAGACTGATTATGCAATTGTAGCCTTGTAGGAGCCATATCGAGGTTATACTTGTACTATTTCAAGAAAGCTTCAGATAGGTCTCTCCATGAACGAAGCTTGTTATGCTCGAGCCACATATACCAGTCCAATGAAGCTCCAGAAAAACTATCTTGAAAGCAATGCACCGAAAATTCATCGTTGTCAATATAAGATGCCATCTTTCTGCAGTACATGGTCACACGACTTCGAGGACAGCTTAACCCTTTGTACTTCGGCAACTCGGGAATCTTGAACTTTTGCGGCAATACGACATTTGGAACCAAACACAAGTCTTTGGCATCCATGCCAAAATTAGAAAAACCTTCAATAGCTCTGATTCTCTCATCTAACAGTTTGTAGTCTGCAGGTTTGTTTTGATCAGCAGGTCTGGCAGAAACTTGCAGATTAAGAGGCTGAGATGCAGTTGGAGCATGTACTTAAGGAGAAGCAAATTAAGACTGATACATCAACCCAGAATTGGCCATCTGACCAAAAGTCTGACCCATTTGAACACCATACGAATAACCAGGAGGAGGTACCACAACAGCGGAGGATGCCCCAGGGTAGGGCATTCCAGAATGGACATTCTGAACAGCTGTTTGAGTAGGTTGAGGCGGAACTGGAACACGAATAGGAGGACCTCTGTACACTGGCTCATCCTCATCAGGAGTTTCAACATCAGTTGGCACAAGAGTCTAGCGAGCTTGCACCTGAGGAATCTCATGATCATTAGTATTAATCGCAGAAGGTGGAAGCGGGGTAGATATGCCCCATGGGTAAGCAGCAGAGTTCCCATTTGGCATAGGCATAGCAAACAATTGATAAGGCATAAAAGCACCACCATTGGCAATCTGAGGAGTGAAGTTTGGAGGCATTCCCCACGGATAAGCAGCAGGAAGCCTACTTGGACCAGGCTGAGAGCTTGGTGGGTTGACAGTAGGTTGAATCACAATCTCAATTGGCGCTTCAACAACAGCGGGAGAATTAACAGCACGAGTGACAACAGTTGCATCAGTAGCGGTTAGAACAACAGCAGCAGCAACATCGGCATCCTTCTGAGCACAAAGGAACTCCATGATAATATCCATGTTGGTCTGGAACTGACCCATCCTACCTTGAAACTGGGCCAAAGTTTCCTTGTAAGCAACATTCTCAAGTTCACAGTCTACCATGATCTTTGACTTGCTTGATCGAGTGAAATAACGATGTCGAGTCATCGTCTTGCTACAAGGTGAAGATGGACGGTGTAAGCATTTAGTTTTTCTGGATGAGGGACGTGCATATGTGTGCATGAATGAATGCAATGC
Source organism: Lathyrus tuberosus (assembly GCA_022829125.1). Classification (NCBI taxonomy): domain Eukaryota; kingdom Viridiplantae; phylum Streptophyta; class Magnoliopsida; order Fabales; family Fabaceae; genus Lathyrus; species Lathyrus tuberosus. The sequence goes on along the minus strand of JALAZF010000617.1, from coordinate 2,242,402 downwards.
ATGCAAAAATAAAATTTTAATTCCAGGAATTTTCGAGCTTTTATCTTTGTTAACAGTAACCATAGAGCATACAAGTAAAGGTGCAAAGATAAAATTGGCAAGAAAACTTCTCATTCATTCAATAAGGGAAAACGTACATGTTAACACAACTCAAAGATCTGCCTTTTGGGATACAACAAGATCAGCCTAGATTCTATCAAAAATCACCCTACAAACAGATAAGAAATGAAAGACGACCCGTGAAGTCTTGTGCGGCAGCACATCAGTGTCATACCCCAAATTTTACCCTTAAATTCTTTGATCTTTTACATCATTCTAAGTCAGCCATTTTTGCATTTTTTAGTTAAACATTTCGTTGATCATTAATCATGCATTTTTTTAGAATGTGTTCTTATTATCTTAAGATTTATTTAGAGTTGATTAAGTTTAATTTTTCAATTTAGTTTAATTTTAATATAGTTTTTATAATTGAGTTTATTTTCAATATAGTTTAATTTTTAACTTAGTTTGATTTTTACTTTAGTTTTGCTTTAATTTTTAATTTAGTTTAGTTTTAATTAAGTTAATTTTAAATTATTTTGTTTAATTAGTTTAGTTTATATTCTATTTTAGTTTATATTTTAAATTCAACTTAATTAGTTTTTTATTTTTATTTTCAATTTATGATTCTGAGTCCATCACAAGTCCAACACAAAATCAGACACATTCATCACTTTTCCAAAACAGCCATCAAACATGTTCCAACATTCTCCAATTCCTTCCAAAACAACATCCAAACATGTTCAGACAAGATTCAAATTATTTCTAAAACACCATCCGACATGTTCAACTCAAAAAGGAAAGTTCACCAACACTATTAGACAACTTTAAAGCATGTTTACAAAGCATTCATTTGTTTAAGGCCTATATAAGAGTCTCACAGTAGTAAGGGGATTCAACTAACTAATCCTAATTTCACTAACCCCTCTAATACGCCCTCACATATAAAACAGAGCTCTGCAACGATATTTCACGGCGGTAGCGACAACGTCTAGCGTAGTAGCGGACTCCTCTGCTACATTCTTGATCTGTCCCATTTTTCGGTTTCGTTTCCGTCGCATCTCAAAAGTAGCAGCTACCATTGTCCCCTGTTGGTAATGTTTTGAACTCTTAAAATTTTGTTTTTTGATCTGTTTATTACACTGCACATTTTTTATTCGATAATATTTTGGTGTCTTGTTGTATTGTGTGTATTGATCACTTGATGTTGTTATAGACTGATGCGTTTTACGGTTGTTATTTATATCATTTTTTGAGTCATCTTTTAGATTTTTGTTATAACTTGGTGGATCTGTGGATATGAGTAGCGTTAAAATTTGTTTCATTGTTTTTCTTTGCGACTCGTGGTTTTATGTTCATTTGGTTTGAAGTTATCTTTTGGATTTTGTTATAATGGTATCATGTTATCTCTATTGTTTACTTTGCACAAGCTTGACACTTGAGAAAGATTTTTGAACCATGAGATTCAAATATTTTATTACTTTAGTTACTAAAATTTATTCGATGTAGATTGTACTAATTAATATTTCAATCTGCTTTATGATATATAATATTATATACCATTCATTCTTATATGATTTATAGTTAGCAAGTGCCTGCAAGAAAAACAGTTTATATTTTAATTATTAGTTTTAATTATTTTCACATTTTAATTTGTATAATAATAAAAAAATTACCAAAAATATTTTGTTTCTGTTTTTATTAAGTTTTGTAATATTAAAATGTAAAAATTTCTTTTAAATACCTTTTATTTTATTTTGTGATATTTATAAAAATACTAAAACAAAAAAAAACCTTTATCGTTTTCCTTTTATTACTCTAATTTTCTAGTTTTTATTAGTTAACCAAAATTATAGTAACAATGTAAAAAGGAGTTTTGTTTTAACCATTTTTATTTTGTAATATTAAAAACATAAAAAAAATATGTGTTATTATTATTAATTATTTTAAATATTTTTGTTTAATTAAGTTAATTAAATTATTAATTAATTTTATTAAATATTAATATATAAATTAATTAATAATTCTTCTTGTGGTCCGACTTTACTTCGTGACTTGATTTGCTTCCCTTGTCTTGTGCCTGCTTTTCTTCGATTAATTTTTGATACTTTGTCTTAATTAATTGATGATATTTATTCGTGATACTTTTCCACTATGAATTGATTACATGCCTTGATCCTTGCTTTGTACATATGTCTGATATTTATTTGTGGCTCTTGAATCTTTCATGATTTTTTATTCTTAAGTCCAAGGGAAGGATTTGTGATTGACTATACAGTCATGTACATTGCATTTTGTTTCTTAACGTTTTCCACCCGTTGTGTGATCCCTGTTCCTTAGGTTGTACATACTTAGATTGCCGGCTTTAGACAGAATCTTAGGATAGCTTCCCTTAGGACAGTTTCGCTTAGGATGTTAACTTAAACAACTAACAACTAACTCCTTATCTCACGCCGCCGCGCGATCGAGACCAACTTACCTTTCCCTTTATCCTAGCCTTAGGATTGGAGTCGCCGTACTCTATGTGAGTGTCCGGTCATTTACACTTCTCTCCCTTTTAACTTAGCCTAAAGTTTAGAGTCGCCACACTCTATGTAAGTGTCTTGCCACAGACACTTACCTTCCCTTTAGAACCTTGACCATAGTCAAGAGTTCCTCACCCTTATTGAGGGGAACTACGAATGCCCTGATTCCATTCCCGTCAGGATACGTAGGCACGAGATGCGATGTCTTGGCAGGCATACTTAGAAATAACACCTTAGGTCTCCCTTTCACTTTTTCACCCTTTAGCTAACAAAATAATAAATAACACAATAAGACAAGAGGTTCCTGTAGATTACTACAGATACTTAGGATGCTAGCACCTTCCCTAGGTATAACCAACCCCTAAACCTTATATCTCTTACATTGTTTTTACATTGCAATTAGTGTTTTCTATCTTTACTCTTTCCTTTGCATAAATCAAAGTTCGGTGGTGAATTATGATTTGTGATTCAAGTTAGTTAATAGCTTGATATCCGATTCTCACCCCGATATAAATGGCGACTTCACTGGGGACTACCTTAAGAGGGTTACCCCTAACTTGTTTTATATGTGTTATTTGTTTGTATATTTGTATATATATATGTCTGCTTAGGTTGTTACATTGTGTTGTGAGACAAGTCCTAACCCGGACTTGAGTGTACACCTATGATAGGATTGTGGTATAATCAATAGTTAACTGTTGGGAGTAGTCCTAACATGATTAACATATGATATAACCACACTCAGTGGAGACCCCTTTGGGATTACTGATGTCATATGAGTAGTCGTATTGGCATTACTTTTTTCGACCTAGGAGTCCGTGAAGCTGAGGACCTTAGTATCCCTTCACCCCTCTTAACCTTTTTTAGGATGTAGTGCAGTGATCATCCAGGTGTAGACCTGTGGTGGTTGTCATGCGATACTACACTCAGACGAGTTTATCTTGAGAATATTATTAGCCCGCATGGGTAGTCGTGCAAGCCGATAATATATGAAAGATTTATCTATGACTCTGGGAACTCTGTAGAACCCGTTGTACAGGTGCTTTAACCCTAGTACACATCCTGTCTTGCATCGCATTACATATCATTTACATCTTTGTATGATTCATTGCATACATCCGTTTGTCCAACAGCTCATCTCCAGTTGTCTATATCTTCGAGCATCACCTGTCAGTCGTCAAGCTGATTCCTCGACACTGGTACAGGACTAGGGCTAACTACATACGCAACATGTCAGAACAAGAAGCACACAACGCAGAGATCTGAATGGAGATCGATGATCTTAAGTCAAGCATGACAAAGCTCACTGAAATGCTCCAGGTCTTGATTTCTAGAGGAGAGCAGCCCCAAAGGACTGTTATCCAGGAAGTTTTAAATGCTGATCCTCAGTCTGTTCAGCTACCACCTTCAACTTGGCCAGAGTTTGGTTTACCCCATAACTTTTCTCCACCTATTGCATCTACTGATATGATTGGTCAAACTGTCAGACCGGTGTTTCAAGCTCCCCAATGTTTGGCTGTAGGGCAGAACCAGTACCGTAATAGGAATCAATTTGATCCTATTCCCATGACGTACACTGAACTTTATCCTGGTCTAGTTCAGAAAGGTTTGATTACCACAAGGACTCTGTAACACCCTAAACCCCTGGAACAATTAATAATAGAATATCAGGGTAAAATAAAACATGCAACGTTTAGGATGCTACATTCAACAAACACCTGCTCATGCATACAATATGTAACACATAGATATCACAAATTATAACTATACTTAATTGATGTTCTTATATAGCAGCGGAAGTTCAACGAAAAATATAACATGTCTAATACCACATAATCACCATCAAGTAAATAAAGTGATAACGAATAACAAAATAAATAACGACAAGCGTTCCCAATCCCCAGTGTTACACATCAGAGCAGACGCCGACACAACGAGATAAAAGAGAAGACTCCGTCTTCACTAACTTCAACTCCGCACTAATCTTGATTATCTGCACGTTACCCACGTAGAGGTAACATTCAAACAGAAGGGGTGAGATTCTCAAATCAACAAAAGAAGTGCATAATATAAATATGAAAGCATAAAAACATTACACAATTCACCCTATCATCACAACATCAGCATAAATAGCATTTTCCACCCAAGCAGACAATCATATACACCACAACACAACACAATTCAATGCAATGAGACCCACGACTCGACTCAATGCATGTGGTACCAATTCGCTCCCTTTTTCATGATCATAATTCCCGTCGAAATTTCTATATCAGTCGCTCACACCCCACATGGGCACGCGACATCCGTGATCGCTCACACCTATACATGGACACACGATCACCTCAACAACAACAACAACATGATTCTATTTCAAAGAATCTGGATAAGACGCTCACACCCCACATGGGCACACGACTTATCACACAAGTTATGCAACATGGCATGCATACAACGACAACATACAACCACAACTAAATCCATATGACTAACAATCAGTCAATACTTTACTCCATAACTATCCAACACGCATCATGTACCTGCCAACACATACAACAATAGCAATCCACAACTACAACACGTATACACACAACCAAATTAACCATTTCAACGTGCAACACATAAAAACATACACGAAAACCCAATTAACGTGTCAAATGGTTGGAATTCTAGCACTGTAATTAATTCTAACAAAAAGTATATGAAACCAGCTTTCCAACGCTTCGAACGGCGACTGAAACGGACCTACAGATCAAAAGATACGAATTTTTAAAGTTTTAGAAGGTTCAGTTCATCTCAGCTCTGCTCACCTGATGTTCGCCCACGAGGCACCAGCGAATCCATTTTCGCATGGTGAAATCCCATTTCGCCTGGCGAATTCCCCTTTCGCCCCATGCTCGCTCGGCGAAGCAGAGGCGAATTTCCTTCCCCCATACAAATTCCAGAAACCCCTATTTTCACCCCTCGCTCGCCTCTCAGTTCGCCTAGCGACCTCCAAGGGAGGTCACCTTCGCCTGGCGAAACACCTATTCTCCTGGCGAAACTGCGTGAATCAACAATCCTGCGATTGCGGTTCTACACGATTCAGACCCCAATCCCTCTCCGATTTCACACACAAACAGTCCAAAAACACACATATGATCACAGATTAGCATACAAACAAGTAGGAATACATAAGCCACAATTCAACCAATAAATTTATGCATTTTTCCTCTTATCAAAACCTCCGACATACAAAGTCCCAATGCCCAAATCAACACAAACCACACATAAGGGATGATCCTAAAGGTTTATCAACCCTCATACAAATATTATGCAACGCTTAGAGATTAAAGAACCCCACCCTTACCTTAGAGTTCTTGACGAAAACCTCAGCCTCAACAATGGCTTTCTCATCCCTTTTGCCCTAGCTCTATTCTTTCCCTTTCTCAGCTTTTCACGTACCGAATGAATTCTCTCCCTAATTCCCCTCTCTATTTTATTTTCTAATATTCTTTTTATTATTAATATTATTATTATCATTACTATTTCAATATTATTATTATTATTATTATTATTATTTTATTAATTAAATAATAATAATAATATCCCTTAATAATTTAAAATAATAATATTAACCAAATAACCATTCTCACCACACCACCAAGTTCTACCTAATTGGTCACGCACCCTAAACATCTTAACCCCTATAATACTAAGGTCGCTACCCCATGCTAAGGGCAACCCCCAAACACAACCACACACAAAAGCACAACAACATATAGTTCCAATTACGAAAAACAATAAAATAAATCGAGGTGTTACAGACTCTGCCTCCTCCTCCAAATCCTCTTCCAGCTGGATTCAGATCTGATCTCCACTGTGCATTCCATGAAGGTGCCGCATGCCACGATCTAGAAAATTACTATGCACCAAAGGCTAGAGTGCGTGATTTGATTAAGGTCGGAATCCTTAGCTTTTATGATAGAAATCCTAATGTTCAGAACAATCCTCTGCCAGAGCACGCCAAGTGAAGCTTCGGTCGACATCAGCCAGCTATCTTCCTAAAAGCCAGTGTTTCAGATAGGACAACTCATCCTTGTGTTGATTAGTCACTAGGCCATGTTTCTTGTTGTTTGCATCTTCCTTTATTTTGTACTAGCTATTTGCATTCAAATTATGTTTGTACTTTCATAATAATGAAATGAGCATTGCAACTTTTTGATTTAATTCATTTGTGTTTTCCCTTTCAAAAAAAATATATTTTTTTTCTTTTCCACTATTTTTTTATTGCGCAAAGATTGGTGGGAGGATGAAGAAAACGTTATACCCATAATTGTTGTTGGTATGCTTTTAATCAAAACTTTGCTGACGATGTAAGGCATTGTTTCAATCCCCAAACACTGGGGAAATAAGGAAGTTATTCCCTTGTTAAACCCTTCGAGCCTAGAAGTTGGAGTTTCTTTCTGTACCAAAAAACCGCAATCTTTAACCTGGGGCAGGGTAGTTCTCAATTAACTTGATTGTGCATTCAAATACAAGAGTTTCATGCAAGACGCCTTTCAAAAAAAGTTTACATTCACAGTTTTCCTTCACACACAGCAAGCAAGTGTCGAAGATGTCTTTCAAATCGGAAGCCAATGATGGTTGACTGTAATCATTAAGCCAGGCATTCACAACCTTTCAACTCTTCTAAATTAAATGAATAAGTGTTGTACAAGTTGTTCCGAAAGTGATAAATGAAGAAGGATTGTCAAGAAATCCTTACTCAAAGAATGAGTCGAGTCCCTTTCGAGGCAAAAGCTAAGAAAGATAGGAAGCTCATGACCTTTCCTTATACAAGGAGAAATAAGAACAATCTTGTATGACAACCAAAAGTTGTAAGGAAGCAGTGACCGCCATCTAAAGAGTCCCTTAACTTCTGAATCATCATCGTTATCATCAGTGCAATTCCTAACCTATGGGAACTTGACTGCATAGTCTGAGTTAACTAAGCGTAGGACTCAAGATCATCACAAAGATTGGGTGGGTACAAATAAACTTTGAGTCTTTATCCTTTGTTTCTTAAACCGTGAACCAGGCCACATTATAACCCTCAAAAGACCTAACTGAAGCAAGGTTATTTTAAAAGCATACTATAGCAAGGTTGTGTAAACTGACTTCAAAAGATCTTTGCAGATAACTTGTTTTGGCATTAGACCTTTTGCTTAAACTTTTCACTTTGATGTCTTGAACCGCCGTGTTCTGACCAATGACTCATATACTTTGCATCTTTCAAAAAATGATTTTTATTTCAAAAGTTGCATGAACTTTGCATTTACTATGTTTGTATGAACACTTTTGTTTTCAAATTGGCTTTCTTCTCAAGGAATTTTCAAACAGTTGAGAAACTTGGTCGGTGATCCAATCAAGGGAAAGTTCCTTCCATATTCCGTTGAGGATTAGTTCAATATTTGTTACAGTGCAAGTCCTTCTCAGAATTGGTTTATTCAGAAGATCTTTCAAGACTCAGACTGGGGCAGGCTTTCCAAGCGCACAGTAAATCAGTCATCTTCAGAATCAGACAAGCATAAGCAATTATCAGTTCATTTACAATAGACTGCTAATCTGGGGTAATTTACTTGAAGAATCCCCAAGCAGCTCTCCATCCCTCCTACAAGGATCGTCAACTTGATACAGTTTACAAGTGTGGCAGAGATGTGCTCAGTAGCAGCATCTTTAGTCCCAAAGCAGAATGGAAGTGATCTCCGTGTTGAGGAATCAGTCTTCCAGTTCTGTATTCTCTCCAAAAGAGTCGAGTCATATCGTCGACATCTGCATTTGCATTTGGTTATATATTATGGCATAATTCATATACATATGCATAGCATGAGTGTTTCATCCTCATTTGTATTTTCCACAGGTAGTGTTGTTATCCACGTCTTACCTTGTGGTCAAAGTCCAATTTACTTGGCACCTACCAAACAGATATTGTCGTGCCTATTTGACGTTCTCCTAGATATGACCTTTCTTATCCGATTGTTTTTTCGGATATGTCTGTTGTCTTCTCGTCCAATACCATTCTTGGGTGTTACATATGTTTGTCCGTCTGATGCTTTTCCAGATAAGTCTTTTGTTCTGATGTTCTTCCAAAACTTATCTGATGTTCTTTAAGATATTCATGGGATTCTGATGCTTTTCTAGAATCTATCCTAGGTTTTACCAGATATATTTCTCTCTCTGATGTTTTTCCAGATTGAGTCTTTCGTTCTGATGTTTTCCCAGAACTTATCTGATGTTTTTCCAGATATTTTTCCTTTGTGATTCTGATGTTTTTATAGAATCGATCAGAGGTTTTACCGGATATGTTTCTCTCTCTGATGTTTTTCCATATTGAGTCTTTTGTTCTGATGTTCATCCAGAACCTATCTGATGTTATTCCAGATATTCCTGTGATTCTGATGCTTTTCCAGGGTCTATCCGAGGTTTTACTGAATATATTTATCTCTCTGATGTCTTACCAGATTGAGTCTTTTGTTTTGATGTTCTCTCAGAACGTATCTGATGTTTTTCCATATATTTCCATTACCCTTTCAGAATTTGTTTCACTCCCCAGTGAGTTTCCAAATATATACCTTTACAATTCTGATGCTTTTCCAGAATGTTGTTGCTTTTACCGTCTGATGATTTTCCATATGAGTTATTGTATGATGATTTTCCAGATACGACTTTGCTTCTGATGTTTTTCCAGAGCCCCGTTTGTGTCTATCTGATATTCTTCCGGATACGACCTTGTTTATCTGATGTTCTTCTAGATATGATGTTGCTTATCTGATGTTCTTCCAGATATGTCTTCAAAATATTTTCCCGTACATTTTATGCTTTTCTAAATGTTTCGGATGTATCTTCAGAATATTTATCTTAATCTAATGCTCTTCTAGATGTCTTTTATTTATTTCTGACTGTGGTTAACAGCCGTTGATTGCTTTCAAGTCTGTTTCCATTTTCCATCTGATGCTTTTTTGGATTTGTTCCGGAGTTTATTTGATGTTATTCCGAATATCTCTCATGTATTCTGGAGTTTATTCGATGCTATTTCGAATATCTCTGATGTATTCTGGAGTTTATTCGATGCTTTTTCGAATATCTTTGATGTTGTTACGGAGTTTATTTGATGTTTTTCCGAATATCTTTGATGTTGTTATGGAGTTTATTCGATGCTTTTCTGAATACCTTTGATGTTTGCTATGTTTTCCATAGTTTATTCAATGCTATTCGGAATACCTCTGATGTCTGCTAGAATGTCTCTCATGTATTTCTCAAAATTCTCCTCACCTCATTCAATGATCTTCTGAATGTTGTGACTCTTTTCTATCCAGTTCCATTCATGAATGATGACTATTAGTTTCCCCGTGGAGACCTTCTTTTCGGTTCTACTTCTAGTGAGGATCTTGTGTTATATTTTCTTTCTAAAGTGTTAGTCGGTCACGTTTGAACCAGCTGATCAATAATTTTAGATTTCCTAGCTTGTTTCAGCTTCCTTAGTGTGGTTGTCATCCCCATTGAGTGGTTACTCATTGTGTGGACTTCATCCCTGTTTGCTCTCGTTTTCGTTTGCATGTTGCATTTATCATTCCGTCATTTTCATCATGCTAGTGTTCATGATATGTCAGCATTATAGGTTAGTTTTCTTTTGTCCATAGCATATCATGTCATTGCTTATAAGGGAAAAATTTTCGGTTATCTATATTTAAATACCTTTCACCAGGATTTCATAAGGATTATCATCACCCATGTTATCCGGTGAAGATATTTAAATAGGGGCAACTGTCATACCCCAAATTTTACCCTTAAATTCTTTGATCTTTTACATCATTCTAAGTCAGCCATTTTTGCATTTTTTAGTAAAACATTTCGTTGATCATTAATCATGCATTTTTTAAGAATGTGTTCTTATTATCTTAAGATTTATTTAGAGTTGATTAAGTTTAATTTTTCAATTTAGTTTAATTTTAATATAGATTTTTAATTTAGTTTATTTTCAATATAATTTAATTTTTAACTTAGTTTAATTTTAACTTTAGTTTAGCTTTAATTTTTAATTTAGTTTAGTTTTAATTAAGTTAATTTTAAATTAGTTTGTTTCATTAGTTTAGTTTATATTCTATTTTTGTTTATATTTTAAATTCAACTTAATTAGTTTTTTATTTTTATTTTTCAATTTATGATTCCGAGTTCATCACAAGTCCGAAACAAAATTAGACACATTCATCACCTTTCTAAAACAACCATCAAACATGTTCCAACATTCTCCAATTCTTTCTAAAACAATATCCAAGCATGTTCAGACAAGATTCGAATTATTTCCAAAACACCATCCGACATGTTCAACTCAAAAAGGAAAGTTCACCAACACTAATAGACAACTTGAAAGCATGTTTTCAAAGCATTCATTTGTTTAAGGCCTATATAAGAGTCTCATAGCAGTAGGGGGATTCAACTAACTAATCCTAATTTCACTAACCCCTCTGATACTCCCTCACATACAAAACTCAGCTCTGCAATGATATTTTACTGCGGTAGCGACAACGTCTAACGCAGTAGCAGACTCCTCTGCTCCATTCTCGATTTGACCCATTTTTCGGTTTCGTTTCCATCGTATCTCAAAAGTAGTAGCTACCATCGTCCCCTGTTGGTAATGTTTTGAACTCTTAAAGTTTTGTTGTTTTGATCTGTTTATTACACTGCGCGTTTTTTATTCGATAATATTTTGATATCTTGTTGTATTGTGTGTATTGATCACCTGATGTTGGTTCCGAAAATTGCAGTTTAGAAGCGTGAGTTTATAGTCTGATGCGTTTTACAGTTGTTATTTATATCATTTTTTGAGTCATCTTCTAGATTTTTGTTATAACTTGGTGGATCTTTGGATATGAGTAGCGTTAAAATTTGTTTCATTGTTTTTCTTTACGACTCGTGGTTTTATGTTCATTTGGTTTGAAGTTATCTTTTAGATTTTGTTATAATGGTATCATGTTAGCTCTATTGTTTAGTTTACACAGGCTTGACACTTGAGAAAGATTTTTGAACCATGGGATTCAAATATTTTATTACCGTAGTTACTAAAATTTATTCGATGTAGATTGTACTAATTAATATTTCCATCTGCTTTATGATATATAGCATTATATATCATTTATTCTTATATGATTTATAGTTAGCAAGTGTCTGCAAGAAAAATAGTTTATATTTTAATTATTAGTTTTAATTATTTTCACAGTTTAATTTGTATAATAATAAAAAAAATTTGCAAAAATATTTTGTTTATGTTTTCATTAAGTTTTGTAATATTAAAATGTAAAAATTTCTTTTAAATACCTTTTATTTTATTTTGTGATATTTAGAAAAATACTAAAACAAAAAAACTTTTATCGTTTTCCTTTTATTACTCTAATTTTCTAGTTTTTATTAGTTAACCCAAATTATAGTAACAATGTAAAAAGGAGTTTTGTTTTAACCATTTTTATTTTGTAATATTAAAAACATAAAAAAAATATGTGTTATGATTATTAAATATTTTAAATATTTTTGTTTAATTAAGTTAATTAAATTATTAATTAATTTTATTAAATATTAATATTTAAATTAATTAATAATTCTTCTTGTGGTCCGACTTTACTTCGTGACTTGATTTGCTTCCCTTGTCTTGTGCCTGCTTTTCTTCGATTAATTTTTTATACTTTGTCTTAATTAATTGATGATATTTATTCGTGATACTTTTCCACTGTAAATTGATTACATGCCTTGATCCTTGCTGTGTACATATGTCTGATATTTATTTGTGGCTCTTGAATCTTTCATGACTTTTTATGCTTAATTCCAAGGGAAGGACTTGTGGTTGACTATACAGTCATATACATTGCATTTTGTTTCTTAACGTTTTCCACCCGTTGTGTGATCCATGTTCTTAGGTTGTACATACTTAGATTGTCGGCTTTAGAAAGAATCTTAGGATATCTTCCCTTAGGATAGTTTCCCTTAGGATGTTAACTTAAACAACTAACAACTAACTCCCTTATCTCACCCCGCCGCGCGATCGGGACCAACTTACCTTTCCCTTTATCCTAGCCTTAGGATTGGAGTCGCCGTAGTCTATGTGAGTGACCGACCATGTACACTTCTCTCCCTTTTAACATAGCCTAAAGTTTAGAGTTGCCGCACTCTATGTAACTGTCTTGCCACAAACACTTACCTTCCCTTTAGAACCTTGACCACAGTCAAGAGTTCCTCACCCTTATTGAGAGGAACTACGAATGATCCGATTCCATTCCCTTCAGGATACGTAGGCACGAGATGCGATGTCTTGGCGAGCATACTTAGAAATAACACCTTAGGTCTCCCTTTCACCTTTTCACCCTTTAGCAGACAAAATAAAAAATAACATAATAAAAGAAGAGGTTCCTGTAGAGTACTACAGATACTTAGGATGCTAGCACCTTCACTAGGTATAACCAACCCCCAAACCTTAGATCTCTTGCATTATTTTTACATTGTAATTATGGTTTTCGATCTTTACCATTTCCTTTGGATAAATCAAAGTTCAGTGGTGAATTATGATTTGTGATTCAAGTTAGTTAATAGCTTGATATCCGATTCTCACCGCGACACTGCAAAGATCTTTTAGAGTCAGTTTACGCAACCTTGTTGTAGTATGCTTTCAAAATAACCTTGCTTCAGTTAGGACTTTTGAGGGTTATAACGTGGCCTAGTTCACGGTTTAAGAAACAAAGGATAAAGGCTCAAAGTTTATATATACCCACCCAACCTTCGTGATGATCTTCAGTCCTACGCTCAATTAACTCATACTATGCACTCAAGTTCCCATAGGTTAGGAATTGCACTAATGATAATGATTATGGTTCAGAAGTTAAGGGACTCTTGAGATGGAAGTCACTACTTCCTTACAACTTTTGGTTGTCATACAAGCTTGTTCTTATTTCTCTTTGTATAAGGTAAGGTCACGAGCTTCCCATCTTTCTTAGCTTTTGCCTCGAAAAGGACTCGGCTCATTCTTTGAGTAAGGATTTCTTGACGATCCTTCTTCATTTATCACTTTGGGAACAACTTGTACAACATTTATTCATTTAATTTGGAAGAGTTGAAGGTTGTGAATGCATGGCTTAATGATTACAGTGAACCATCATTGACTTCCAATTTGAAAGACATCTTCGACATTTGCTTGCTGTGTGCGAAGTAAAATTTAAGAATGCAACCTTTATGTGAAAGGTGTCTTGCATGAATGCACAACTAAGTTAACTGAGAACTACCCATCTTAAGGTTAAGATTGCGGGTTTTTATTTGTAAAGAAAATAAACTCCTACTTCAAGGCTCGAAGGGGTTGACAAGAGGATAACTTCCTTATTTCTCTAATGTTTGGGGGATTGAAACAATGTCTTACATCGTCAGCAAAGTTTTGATATGAAAGCATACCAACAATTATGGGTATAACATTTTCGTCATCCTCCCTTCAATCTTTGCGCAATAAAAAAGAAAGTGGAAAATAGATAAAATATTTTTTTTGAAAAGAAAGCATAAAGATGTAAATAGCAAACACAAATAAATTGAATCCAAAAGTTGCAATGCTCATTTCATTAATTACGAAAGTACAAACATAATTTGAATGTAAATAGCTAATACAAAGAAAGGAAAATGCAAACAATAAGAAACATGGCCTAGTGACTAATCAACACAAGGATGAGCTGTCTTATCTGAGACACTGACTTTTAGGAGGATAGCTGGCTGAAGTCGACCGAAGCTTCACTTGGCGTGCTCTGGCAGAGGATTATTCTGAACATTAGGATTGATATCATGAAAGCTAAGGATTCCGGCCTTAATCAAATCACACACTCTAGCCTTTAGTGCATAACAATTTTCCAAATCTTGGCCTGCGACACCTTCATGGAATGCACAGTGGAGATCAGATTTGAATCTATCTGGAAGAGGATTTGGAGGAGGAGGCAGAGTCCTTGTGGTAATCAAACTTTTCTAAACCAGACCAGGATAAAGTTCAGTGTACGTCATTGGAATAGGATCAAATTAATTCCTATTACGATATTGGTTTTGTCCAACAACCGGATGTTAATGAGCTTGAAACACTGGTCTGACAGTTTGACCAATCAAAGCTGTAGATGCAAGAGGTGGAGAATAATTATGGGGTAAGCCAAACTCTGGCCAAGTTGAAGGTGGCACCTGAACAGGCTGAGGATCGACATTTGAAACCTCCTAAATAACAGTCCTTTGGGGTTGCTCTCCTCTAGCAATCAAGACCTAGAGAATTTCAGTGAGCTTTGCCATGCTTGACTTAAGATCATCGATCTCCATTCGGATCTCTGCGTTGTGGACTTCTTGCTCTGACATTCTGCGTCTGTAGTTAGCTCTAGTCTTGTATCTGTGTCGAGGAATCAGCGTGACGACTAAAAGATGACACTGGAAGATATAGACAACTAGAAATGAGTCGCTGGACAAATAGATACATGCAATGAATCATGCAAAGATGCAAATGATATACAATGCCATGCAACACAAGATGCAAATCACACATAGCAGGATCAAAGGTTCAAGATCACAACATGGAGTCTGGGTGAAGAACCAACCACGGGGTGTGTAATAGGAGTAAAGCACCTGCACAATGGGTTCTAACAAAGTTCCCAGAGTCATTGATAAATCTTTCAGATATTATCGGTTTGCACGACTACTCATGCAGGCTAATAATATTCTCAAGATAAACTCGTCTGAGTGTAGTATCGCATGACAATCACCGCAGGTCTACACCTTGATGATCACTGCACTACGTCCTAAAAAGGCTAGGAGAGGTAAAGGTATACTAAGGTCCTCAGCTTCGTGGACTCCCAGGACGGAAAAAGTAATGCCAATACGACTACTCGCATGACATTAGTAATCCCAACGGAAGTCTCCACTGAGCATGGTTATATCATATGTTAATCATGTTAGGACTACTCCCAATAGTTAACTATTGATTATACCACAATCCTATCATAAGTGTACGCTCGAGACCGGGTTAGGACTTATCTCACCACTCAAGGTAACAACCCAAGCAGAACAGATATACAAATATATACAGATATACAAGTATACAAGTAAAAAAACACAAATATAAACAAGGTGGGCTTAACCCTCTTAGTCAAAGATTCCCCAGTGAAGTCGCCATTTTTGTCGTGGTGAGAATCGGATATCAAGCTATTAAATTAACTAGGCTCACAAATCTTAATTCACCATCGATCTTTAATTTATCCAAGGGAAGGGAAAAAGAGCAAATAACCTGAAATATGCAATGCAATGCAAAGCAAAAGAGAATCTAAGGTTCGGGGATTGGTTATACCTAGGGAAGGTGCTAGCATCCTAAGTATTTGTAGTACTCTACAGGAACCTCTTGTTTTATTGGGTTATTTATTATTTGTTATCTGATTGCTAAGGGTAAAAAGGTAAAAGGGAGACCTAAGGTGTTAGTCCTAAGTATGCTCGTCAAGATATCGCATCTCATGCCTACGTATCCTAACGGGAATGGAATCAGAGCATTCGTAGTTCCCCTCAATAAGGGCGAGGAACTCTTAACTGTGGTCAAAGTTCCAAGGGGGAGGTAAGCGTTTGTGGCAAGACACTTACATAGAGTACAGCGACTCTAAACCTAAGGCTAGGTTGAAAGGGAAAGGAAGTGTCCATGGCAGAACACATACAAAATAGTGCGGCGACTCTAATCCTAAGGCTAGGATGAAAGGGAAAGATGAGTAAGTTGGTCTCGATCATGCGGCGGCGTGAAATAAGGGAGTTAGTTGTTAGTTGTTTAAGTTAACATCCTAAGGGAAACTATCCTAAGGGAAGCTATCCTAAGATTCTATCTAAAGCCGACAATCTAAGTATGTACAACCTAAGGAACAGGGATCACACAATGGGTAGAAAACGTTAAGAAACAAAATGCAATGTACATGACTGTATAGTCAACCACAAGTCATTTCCTTGGACTTAAGCATTAAAAATCAAGAAAGATTCAAGAGCCACAAATAAATATCAGACATATGTACAAAGCAAGGATCATGGCATTTAATCAATTCACAGTGAAAAAGTATCACGAATAAATATCATCAATTAATTAAGACAAAGTATCAAAAATTAATCGAAGAAAAGCAGGCACAAGACAAGGGAAGCAAATCAAGTCACGAAGTAAAGTCGGACCACAAGAAGAATTATTAATTAATTTAAATATTAATATTTAATAAAATTATTTAATAATTTAATTAACTTAATTAAACAAAAATATTTAAAATAATTAATAATTATAACACATATTTTTTTTATATTTTTAATATTACAAAATAAAAATGGTTAAAACAAAACTCTTTTTTACTTTGTTACTATAATGTGGGTTAACTAATAAAAACTAGAAAATTAGAGTAATAAAAGAAAAACGATAAAAACAATTTGTTTTAGTATTTTTCTAAATATCACAAAATGAAATAAAAGGTATTTAAAACAAATTTTTACATTTTAATATTAAAAAACTTAATGAAAATAAAAACAAAATATTTTTGGTAATTTTTTATTATTATACAAATTATAATATGAAAATAATTAAAACTATTAACTAAAAGATAAACTGTTTTTCTTACAGGCATTTGCTAACTATAAATTATATAAGAATGAATGGTATATATCATAAAGCAGATGGAAATATTAATTAGTACAATCTACATCGAATAAATTTTAGTAACTACAATAATAAAATATTTGAATCCCATGGTTCAAAAATCTTTCTCAAGTGTCAAGCATGTGCAAACAAACAATAGAGATAACATGATACCATTATAACAAAATCCAAAAGATAACTTCAAACCAAATGAATATAAAACCACGAATTGCAAAGAAAAAAACAATGAAACAAACTTTAACGCTACTCATATCCACGGATCCACCAAGTTATAACAAAAATCCAGAAGATGACTCAAAAATGATATAAATAACAACCGTACAATGCATCAGACTATAAACTCACGCTTCTAAACCGAAATTTTCGGAACCAACATCAGGTGATCAATACACACAATACAACAAGATACCAAAATATTATCGAATAAAAAATGCGCAGTGTAATAAATAGATCAAAACAACAAAACATTAAGAGTTCAAAACATTACCAACAGGGGACGATGGTAGCTGCTACTTTTGAGATGCGACGGAAACGAATCAAAAAATGGGTCAGATCAAGAATGAAGCAGAGGAATTCGCTACTGCGCTAGACGTTGTCGTTACCACCGTGAAATATCATTGCAGAGCTGAGTTTTGTATGTGAGGGAGTATCATAGGGGTTAGTGAAATTAGGATTGGTTAGTTGAATCCCCCCTACTGCGAGACTCTTATATAGGCCTTAAACAAATGAATGCTTTGAAAACATGCTTTCAAGTTGTCTAATAGTGTTGGTGAACTTTCCTTTTTGAGTTGAACATGTCGAATGGTGTTTTGGAAATAATTCGAATCTTGTATGAACATGCTTGGATGTTGTTTTGGAAAGAATTGGAGAATGTTGGAACATGTTTGATGGCTGTTTTTGAAAGGTGATGAATGTGTCTGCTTTTGTTTTGGACTTGTGATGGACTCAGAATCATAAATTGAAAAAAAAACTAATTAAGTTGAATTTAAAATATAAACTAAACTAATTAAACAAACTAACTTAATTAAAACTAAACTAAATTAAAAATTAAAGCTAAACTAAAGTTAAAATTAAACTAAGTTAAAAATTAAACTATATTGAAAATAAACTAAATTAAAAAAAACTATATTAAAATTAAATTAAATTGAAAAATTAAACTTAATCAACTCTAAATAAATCTTAAGATAATAAGAACACATTCTAAAATGGAATGATAAAATTGACTAAAAAATGTATGATTAATGATCAATGAAATGTTTAACTAAAAAATGAAAAAGTGGCTGACTTAGAATGATGTAAAAGATCAAAGAATTTAAGGGTAAAATTTGGAACTTCAACAATTTTGGCAGATCTTCAAGCGCGTGCTCGGTATATCTGGTTAAGCGAGCGTGCCTCTTGTCGCATCTGCGAAAAAATAACCGGCGAGAAACTAGAACAGAAGAGTCGCCACCAAACATTATTTATCCCAATGCAGGGAAAGGAAACGATCGAAGAAAACCTAGAAAGGGAGAAGACATGGTCATCGCAACCATAGTCCGGGTTCGGGAGTCGGTTACGCGAGGGGAAGGTATTAGCACCCCCACGCGTCCATCGTACTCGATGGGATCCACGCTTATTGTCTAATTAAAGGGTGAGTTATCCTAAAGTCTACAGCAAAGCAGAAAACGGGGGAGGGGGAAGCAAAGACGGACTCGCAAGGATTATCGCAATCCAATGCCTACGTATCTTCGTGGACGAACGAAGAATCAGAGTCAACATAGTTCGACGGACTACGCACTAAAGGGGGAGGTTGATTGCCAAGACATCGTCGTCTTGTGCCTACGTATCCTCAATCTAACCAGAGAGAGGAAATCAGAGCGGTCGTAGTTCGACATACGGGTCGAAAAGGTGGAAAGAGTGCTCGCCAAGACATCGTCGTCTTGTGCCTACGTATCCTCAATCTAACCAGAAGGAGAAAGTCAGAGCGTCCGTAGTTCGTGGGACTACGGGAAACGAAAGGAAGGATGCTCGCCAAGACATCACTGTCTTGTGCCTACGTATCCTCAATCTAACTAGAGAGAGGAAATCAGAGCGTCCGTAGTTCGTGGTAACGACCACAATGGTTAAGTGTTTTTTATGAGCGACGTTAGGTTCGCTTCCGACAATTAGGGTCGATGCCTATTTGCGACTGAACGGAAGTAACGTGTTATTTTCTGAAAATGATTTAAAACTCAACAATCCCGAAGGATGAAAAATATTTGAATTTGTTTTTATGTTTTTTAGACAGAAGTGAGTTGAGTTAGTTCATAACTTACATTGCACCAAAGTCTATGACACGGGAACGAATGCGTCGCATGGTCGCCCCCAATGGGACGTATACTAAACACCCTAGAAGAATGAAGGGAGACCCCTCATTCTTCATTTCCTATGCTTAAGGCTGATGTGCAATGCACGTTGTCCTTATTAAGTGCCTTAGAGTTGTTAAGAGATGAGAAGAGAAGACTCAAAGGAAAAGAAAACACTACGGGAATTCTATCCTAATGTTATCATGCAAAGATGGCCCTAAGGTTGAGGTAAGAGGGGGAGATTCTACCTAATGTTAGCATGCATGGTTTGAATCCTAATGTATATCCTACTCCAAGCTTAATCAAAGATTAAGTTGGACTAGGGAACCCTAAGGGGGCATGCAAAAATGAATCCAAGACTTGAACAAGTCTTAGGATCCAAAGGGGAAGGAAAGAAGTGAAAGAGATGAAGAAGAAAAGGAAATAAGAGATGAGAAACAAGAGAGGGTAGCAAACACATCATATCCAATTCATATCATCAATCAAGCTTCAAAGATCATGCAAGAATATTCAAGTAAGCAAGTAAGAGCAAACAAGAAAGGATGCAAGGATACTTGCATAAGAAACACAATGGAACACCATTAAGAATCACACCAAGGTAAGGTGAACAAAGTAAGATGAAGATGAAGGAAAGTCAGAACTCAAGTCATATTATAATCATCCAATTCAAACATGTAAGAATGATTCACATTAACATGCATCATGAACCAAAGTAGCAACAATCAAATGCTAATGAAATGCACCATAAAAATCAATCCATAATGATCAAATGAGATGAAACCATGATGTGAAATCAAGTGGGCTGTAGAAAATGCATCATCCACAAGCTATAATCAAGCTCAAACCAAACAAGAATAATCATCAAGCATCATACTCAAGACTTGTATCAAAACTATGCAAGTATGCAACAAAATAAGGCTCAAAATGATTCACATGCTTCCACACAAGTAAAGCCATACCAAAGATAGGTCATGCACCAAGGGCCAAGGAAAATCAGAATCTCAAACATGTCTTATCAATCAAAGAAAGATCACAAAGCATCAAGGAAGTTCATGTTATTCAAAGGCACAAAATTTGGTCAAGAAGTGTGCATTAACATGCTCAAAACATCATCAAATGAAAGCACCAACCAAAAATATCAAAGTGATCTAATAAAATCCCAAAAAAATAATCAAAGACAATTTTTAAACATCCAATTAGCATGTGCAAAAAGATTGGAACAAAACTAGCTCAAGAACATGCTCAAAGGTGCTCCACAAGTCAAGGTATGCAAATAACCGAGCATGAATCGAGGGCTAACAAAACATGAATGGAGAGTCACTAAAAGTAACTCAAACCAAGCCCAAACCAGCATTAAAACATCCTTGTATCATGGATAAAATGCGGCCAAAATAATAGCCCCAAATGGATAAGCAAAGCCACAAAAGTTCCTAACCCTAGATGAAGGGCATCCTTGGAAACTCATCCACAAATTAATTCAAATTAAAATAGGAAAAAGAAATTAAAAATAAAATAAAAATTATAAAAAATAAGTCAACATGTTAGTTGACCAGAAAAATATTTTTTGTCCATTTTATAATGATTTTATCAATTAAAATAAAAATCAAAATGAAAATGAAAAGAAAAAAGAAAAATAAAAGAGAAAGCAAGCAAAGGGGGTGAGAAAGTAAAACAACCACTATAGGACCTCAGCTTACGCGCTAACGGGCTCAAAAAGGAGGGTGTGAATAACAAAGCCACTAAGCCCAATCCTTAATTATTCAGAAAAATAAAAAAAAAATAGAAGCAATGCATGAAACGCACCGTTTCATTAAAACACCACAACACGTAAGCATGTGGCTACCAATCATACGCCAGTCAACAAGTCAGCAGTGCCAAATCAGCTGGTCGCCTCAGACGCTTGAGCTAGGGCTTCGCTCATATTCTCAGGCGAGACCCCGGTGACACAAAAACAAACTATCACGAATGCGAGAAACATGGACATCATTTTGCGTAGAAATTCACACAGGTCACGAATCAAGTCTTAGATTTCATAAAGGAACACTCTACATCCATGAAAACAGAGCACGAAAATTTGGAGCATAAACGGAAAGTTCCACAAATCAACACAACAGGTATAGGAACATTGCCTACATTGCTACAGGACTTCAGAAACACAAATGGAAAGCTTACTACACGTCCAATATGGGAGAAATGAGAAAGGTGAAAATACCTAACAGAGCACGTCCGTTGCGCCTTGAAACTATTCACAGTCTTCAGAAAACCAACTAAAAGTCTTCACTGAGCTCCAAGGTTTGTAGATCAAGCAAGGAAATGGATAAAACTTCAAGCAATTCCCAGATTCGAAAGAAGGAAAAAGAGAGAGGAAGAACTTGCTCAGATCTGATTTTCTTGTAGAATGAAGTCGTTTTTTTGATTTTCTAGGGTTTGAGTGGGTTTTATATGTGAGTGGCACGTGAGAGAGAGTTGGTTAGGGTAGTTTTAGAATTTGGAAAATTTGAAGGGTGAAGAAAATGCCTACGGGTTAGCACATGTGAATGATATTTTTTTTTGTATTTTTGGATGGAAATTAAGTCAGAAAAATGAAGCAAAGAATGAATGAGGGATTTGCACGTGAGAAGTTTCTTCTTTTTTTCAATTTTGTGGAAAGAATGACATAAGGTGTGCATGGCATGCACATGAGAGCATGTACTATTGTATAGCCATTTTGGGCAAAGAATGATGATGAAATGCATGGGATTGCAGCATGTACATGATCAAGTGCAAGAAAGAAATCAAATTTATGCCAAAACCATCATGACACTATGCCTTGAAAAATATTCACATGGCTTACTTTGAATGAGTATAATTTCAACAATATGGCTCTATTTGGTATGCTCTTGTGCTCATAGTAAAGCCCACATGACAAAGAACACATCTCAAGTTGATTATATCTTGAATTGGAGCTAGGATCTATGAAGGAATTTGCCATGAAAGTTGCTTCAAAATCTGTCCCAAAACACTTAGAAAAAATTCTAAGATTTTGAACTTCATAAAGGTGAAAATACCCAACTTTGGAACACCATAACTCATTCAAAAATAACTCAAATGACATGGTTCTTGTGCTCATTTTGAAGGGAATGCTTCATACTGCAACTTTCATGTGGAAGAGATTTTCAAATAAAACCTTGATCATGGTGAAAAGTGGCCTTGAAAGTGGCTAAAAACTTACCAAAAATAGTAAGTTTCTAAAACCCTAAATTCCATTTTTAGTAACTTTTTCACATTCCTTATTTTTCATGAATCCTTGAGCATTTCTTAATCAAATCTTGTCCATTGGTCATATATGACTTGAAAATCAACATGTTAACCTCAAAAAGTCAGGGGTTGACTTTCTCACTATACAGTTGACTTTATCCCCAATTCTCCTGATTTTGAATCTTTTGAACAATTGAAACCCTTCTGAATCAAATTGATGGACAATTCTCCATTCCTAGACACTTAGGGACATGAGGAATACCATGGAATCAAGTCTTGCCCAAAAAATCAGAAATAAACTAATTTTATGGCAAACCCTAGTTTTGGTGCCCTCAGTCTAGGAGGAATCGACCCATGCTCCAAATCCAAATTCTTCTGAGTATGATGTGTATCCTCTCAAACAATGATAAGATGTGCCATTTTATGATGATAGAAACTCAAAAATCTTGCCCACTGGGGTGTTAAACTCAAGAATCCCCAAAACCCTAATTTGAGAAATCATGCTAGGAGAGTGTGATTCAGTTGAAATTTCTTGCCAATTGCAATCTTCTGATGAGGTAATGGACAAATTAGGATGCCCTGAGGCCCAAGGCTCCTTTGTGGCTCAAGTATTGATGACATCAAGGACCATCTCTCCTCTTAATCTCTTGGACAACACACATGAACTTTGGCTTGTACGTTTTTGAAAAAACATATTTTTCCCTTGAATTAACCTAGATACCTTGATCCCATGCTAAAAACCAATGATATGCACAAATGAGAATGCAAGAATGAAAAGAAACATAAGCCAGTTAGTGCTAAAAGTATGAGGGAAAATTTTGAGGTGTTACAGCTGCCCCTATTCAATCAACTTGGAGCTGAAAGGATGATAACAACGACTTTCAGACATTTGAGGTCCATAGAGATTGAATACCAAAAGAACCCAGAAATTTGCAAACTGTGGGGATAATGAAAGTGTTTGCCAGCCGAAGGGGGACTTAAAGTGGAGATGCCGCTCGAAAGTGAACTTGCAAAAGATATTTTACCGGCCGAAGGTGGGTTTTCAAAAAAAGAAGACCGGTCGAAGACGGACTAACTAACAAAAGAATACGACGACGGTCGAACGCGAACTCGAAAAGAAAGACCGGGCGAAGGCAGACTATGCTGGGAAGCCAAGAACGAAGGAAGGAGGACTCGAGAAGTAAACGAGGACGGTCGAAGACGAGCTCGGAAAGAAAGACCAGCCGAAGGTGGGTTAACGCATAAAGGATATGAGGACGGCCGAAGGCGAACTCGAAAGAAAGACCAAGCCGAATGTGGACTTTCAAACAAAGGATACGAGGACGGCCGAAGGCGAACTCGAAACGAAAGACCAAGGCGAAGGTGGACTCTCAAACAAAGGATACGAGGACGGCCGAAGGCGAACTCGAAAGGAAAGACTAAGCTGAAGGTGGACTTTCAAATAAAGGATACGAGGACGGTCGAAGGCGAACTCGAAAGGAAAGACCAAGCCGAAGGTGGACTTTCAAACAAAGGATACGAGGACAGCCAAAGGCGAACTCGAAAGGAAAGACCAAGCCGAAGGTGGACTTTCAAGCAAAGGATACGAGGACGGCCGAAGGCGAACCCGAAACAAAAGACCAAGCCGAAGGTGGACTCTCAAACAAAGGATACGAGGACGGTCGAAGGCGAACTCGAAAGGAAAGACCAAGTCGAAGGTGGACTCTCAAACAAAGGATACGAGGAAGGCCGAAGGCAAACTCGAAAGGAAAGACCAAGCTGAAGGTGGACTTTCAAACAAAGGATACGAGGAGGGCCGAAGGCGAACTCGAAACGAAAGACCAAGCCGAAGGTGGACTCTCAAACAAAGGATACGAGGACGACCGAAGGCGAACTCGAAAGGAAAGACCAAGCCGAAGGTGGACTTTCAAACAAAGGATACGAGGACGGCCGAAGGCGAACTCGAAAGGAAAGACCAAGCCAAAGGTGGACTTTCAAACAAAGGATACGGGGACGGCCGAAGGCGAACTCGAAAAAGAAGACCGGCCGAAGGCAGACTAACCAATAAAAGAATATGAGGACGGTCGAAGGCAAAATCGAAAAGAAAGACCGGCCGAAGGCGGACTAACCAACAAAAGAATACAAGGACGGCCAAAGGCAAACTCGAAAAGGAAGACCGACCGAAGGCGGACTAACCAAAAAAAGAATACGAGGACAGCCGAAGGCGAACTCGAAAAGGAAGATCGGCCAAAGGCGAACTAACCAACAAAAGAATACGAGGACGGCCGAAGGCGAACTCGAAAAGGAAGACCGACCGAAGGCGAACTAACCAACAAAAGAATACGAGGACGGCCGAAGGCGAACTCGAAAAGGAAGATCGACCGAAGGCGGACTAACCAACAAAAGAATACGAGAAAGGCCGAAGGCGAACTCGAAAAGGAAGACCGGCCGAAGGCGGACTAACCAACAAAAGAATACAAGGACGGCCGAAGGCGAACTCAAAAAGGAATACCGACCGAAGGCGGACTAACCAACACAATAATACGAGGACGGACGAAGGCGAACTCGAAAAGGAAGACCGGCTGAAGGCGGACTAACCAACACAATAATACGAGGACGACTGAAGGCGAACTCGAAAAGGAAGACCGACCGAAGGCGGACTAACCAACAAAAGAATACGAGAACGGCCAACAAAAGAATACGAGAACGGCCGAAGGCGAACTCGAAAAGGAAGACTGGCTGAAGGCAGACTAACCAACAAAAGAATACAAGGACGGCCAAAGGCGAACTCAAAAAGGAAGACCGGGCGAAGGCGGACTAACCAACACAAGAATACGGGGACGGCCGAAGGCGAACTCGAAAAGGAAGACGGCCGAAGGCGGATTCCGCTGGGGATAACAAGACAGCCAAGGGTAAAAGCAACAATTTTACGACCTTCAAATTTATCTGGAATCAAAGTTGGGGAAAAGAGAAGTCCAAACAGACAACTTTGCAGAGGTGTACTAGAATGTACAACAATATGAAGGACGAATCCACTGGAGATCTCACTGGGGATAAAGTAAAACAAAATCTCCTGAGTTATGCCATTTCTGTTGAGGAAAAGTCTGGAAACAAATATCAAACCTGGCTTATGCTTCAAATGCGTATGTTTGAATTTTTCTATGGCGTAATGCTCCATACGAAATGGAAATGCTACGCGTTTGGGAGGATGCCATGCAAACGATGCTTATGCAATGCAAAAAGAAACGCTCCAGCAAAATAAATGCTAAAAACAAAGGTAGCTCCACTGGGGATGACAAAATAAATTGTCCTCTGAGTCCAAGAACTCTGCTGAGAAGGATCACATTGAACAAATCCTTTGATCAACAACTTCTGCTAGAGATGAAATCCAAAAGAACATCCACTCTGCTGGGGATTATATATAACTCTTTGAAAAAGGAAACCCAAGACCTGAATCGGAAGAGTGCCAAATATCACTTGGACTTAAAACCCGCTGGGGATGTCAACCATCGCTGATCAAACCTGCTGCGAAGACTACCACCAAACTCTGCTTGGGGAGACAAATCACAAATACTAAACCTGCTGGGGACACCATTGAACTTAACCCGCTGCTGAGGAAATGACTTCGCCCTTATCCTGCTAAGGGTTAGAGCATGCCATTGCTGACAGAATTACGCTTCCTGACTTGCTAAGGAAATTGAATACCAGACTCTATGGGGAAGATGAAATCTTTACCAGAGACAACCAACACGTCTTCTGCTGGAGATACCACAACATCCACCTTGGAGCAATCCACTTCTGACTGCTTACTGAGGAATAGTAAACCAACCATGACTTCGGCTGAGGACACATTCCTCTATACTCTTGCTGGGGAGAATAAGTTTTGCTGAGGATGATGAACTTTCAGTGCTGGGGAGAGAAACTTTACTGGGGAAAAATAATTTTGCTACCCTGCAGCCATTCGGTAAACCGAACCGTTTCTATGTTTATAGACTCTGCTCGAGAATCCAACCAAACCTTCGTTCTATACTAAACATTTGCTGAAAATGCCCCAGGGCTCTACTGAAGAGAAGTACCAATGGTAATTGGCCTCTGACCTGCTGAGGAAGGGAAATTCCATACGGGGAACTACTTTGGTGATTCATACTTCTGTTAATCAACTGTGTCCTAATTCTCACACGTGACCCACGGCCCTTTGATCTCCACTTGCCCCAGATTACTGGGTCTAACGAAAGAAAACGTCTCAAGAGGATTTTATAGAAGACCTGGCTTTCAACATGCCCCGGGTCTTCAAACTCTAAGAGATTTATTAGATCTCGACATAACTGCCCCAGACTTCTTAATCCATGAAGTAAACTGCCTCGAGAGGATTCGCAATGACCTGAAATACTCTGCCCCATTATTTTAAACCTTGCAGAGGTGCTTTCAAATAACTATCTTCAGGAGTGGATAACTTTTCGTGCTCTTGAGGTGGCGTGCCCCAGTACGAGCCTTGAAGTGAATTTGCCTCTGACCGACTGGTCTTCGAGAGATTTACCGAATCTCAACGTGATTGCCCCCTTTTGGCTGCTTCAGGGAGAGTTTTCAATGTGACTGCTTCGGATTGGCTACATCTTATCACCACTCATCGGGAACCCCCAGGCTGCGCACAGTCTCTTGGCCACATGCCCCTTGACATGACTGTCCTTCAGAATTTTCAAGCATCTCAACTTGGCGTGATCAAGCTTCTCGACTGAATTTCATTGTGTAAGCTCCCCCGATGCTTAAGCACATGCAAGCAGTAAATGTTTATTATGAGAATGACAATTCTAATGCAACACACATGTTAACCTTGAAGTTTTATTGAAAATGTGTCGCCAAAACTTGTGAACGAATCACTAGCTGGGATGCGACATTGATTTTTTGAATGAAAAATAATACGCACATGCAATACCACCAAAAATCTTATTAGCATAACTCATAGGAGTCAGGAACGCTGTCTCGCTATAGTACGCTCTCGGAATGAACACTGCTTCAATTAGGACTTTTGAGGGTTGTATCGTGGCCTGGTCCACGGTTTCAGAAAAAAATATTTAAGGATCAAAATTTTGTTTGTACCCACCCATTCTCCATGATGTTCTCCAGTCCTACGTTTAGTTAATCCGGCGTGAGCACTCACCTACCAAAAGGTTATGACTTGCCATTGGTGACAGTTAAGGAGTCTGTAAGGGTTTCGGAGTGGTAGTCGCTCATTTCGTCTTTGAGTGCCCATGGTCACACGACTTGTTCTTTATCGAGGATTTTCTTTTGTCATCCTTTTCTATTTTTGTTCTTTTGTTTTTTATTTCCCCGATTTTGCCTGGAACGAATTTTTTTTTAATTCTTTTTTTTTTCTTTTTTTTTTCGATTTTGAGGTCCAGCGGGATGCCCTAACTTTTGCCTAAGTCATTTGTTTTCAAGTTTTTGACTTAGCGGGCTTTTTTTCTCTATTTTCTTCTTCTTCTTTTTACCTTGAACAAATCGTGCGACACTGGCTGTCTTGACTTCTTTGAAAGGATTGTGGCTGCTTCACTCCTTGTGGTGAGGGATAACCATTGTGGTATCACGCCTCTTGACCTCCTGATATGTGAGGAAAGAAAGGTAATGGATCCTCATATGTGCACTCCTTTTGAAAGTTAAACGCTCAGTCAAACCAACTAACAACCACCCTGCCCCTGGGTTAAATACGAGGGTTTTTTCAAAAGAAAGGAAATGCCTACTTTAAGGCTCGACAGGGTTGACAAGGGTCTATCTCCCTTATATCTCCGGTGTTTGGGGATTTGAAGCAATGTCTGTACATCATCAACAGGGTTTTATCCAAAAGCACCAAACCAAAGATTTTGCGCTTTTTCACTTCATCATCCTCCCTCAAGAGTTCAAGACAAGAAAGTTGGTATTGCAGTGCATATAAACATGATATGAGTGCATAAAAGTAAAGTACTTCAAGAACAACACATTCATTGCATTAAAATCATCATTCAAAACACAAACAAGTTTTTTTTCATGCAAACACTGTACAAACAAACAATGAAAAGTTACGCATAAAAATGCAGTAAAGAAGCCGAAGATCGCCATTGTTGAGGAGGCTTGACTCCGTCTGGACCACTGGCTTTAGGAGATGAACCTTGAAGTCTTCAAGCTCAAACAGATCAGAGGTTGACATACACCACCAAATTTCCCTCTGGAAAGGATATGTACCCCTTATCAATCAACTGTTGTACCTTGGCTTGGAATGCTTTGCAATCCTCAGTTGAGTGCCCCATGGATCCTCCATGATATTCGCATTGCACATTGGGGTCGTACCCAGGAGGGTATGGCTCTGGCAACGGTTTGAGAGTCTTGGGCTCTACCAATGAGTTTTGAATTAGGTGTGGCAGAAGCTGACTGTACGACATGGGAACTGGATGAAGAGGAACATTCCTTCTTTCCAAGTTGTTGTGAGGCCTATGTTGATTCTGACGCTGATAGTTCTGTTGTTGATACCGACATGTGCCTTCCTCTCGCTCAGGCACTTTCATCCTTAAACTCGGGTTAGGAATAGGCAATAGTTGCGGACATTGGGATTCTAATACCAAGGACTGCAAGATATTCCCATGCCTTGATGTAGCTTTGGGAGAGACAACAGGGATATCCACTTCTTTTTCAGCAATTGTAGTAGGACCACGTTGTACGCTTACGCTGCCTGGCATGAATTCAATTGTCTTTGAATCGATTAGGTCCTGGATAACATGCTGAAAAGCCCTACAATTTTCTACATTATGCCCCGGCGCACCAGAGTGGAAATCACAATGGGCTCTTGCATCGTAACCTAGTGGGGGAGTACCAATAAGAGGAGCCAAAGTCCGAAGTTCAACCAATCGGAGTTGAAGTAGATGCCTTAACAACTGAGCATAAGGCATAGGAAGCGGATCAAAGATTCTGTTGGCTTTCTTCGGCTTCGGTGGGTACTTCTTAACCTTTGGCTTCTCTTAGGAAACAAGACCTGGCTGCTGTCGGGAATGTTCTGAAACCTCGGGTTGTGTAGAAAATCCGTGAGGTAAATCACAGTTTGGGAGAGATTCCACAGGCAATGGTGGAACGACAATTTCTGCTGCAGCCTCCGGCATGGGATTATCATCCTTTCTGATCACATTTCTCACAACTTCCATAACCAGGCTCATCTGGGTCTTCAGTTATTTGACCTCTTCTCTCAGCATTTTCTGGTCTTGAACCAAAGCTTGCATTTTTCCCATAAACTGCCCAATTTGGCTTTGTACTTCCCTCAATTCCGCTTGAATTTGCTCCATGATCAACTTCTAAATGGCTTGAAAAGTTAAGTCTGCAATTCTGAAGAAGACCAGATCAGGACAAGAATAGCCAACCTCGAACACCTGTTATGCAAATGAGTATGGAAATGCAATGCGAATGCCATGTTTGAATATTTCCAAGGAACCGTTATTCTTTGATCCAAGTTTTTTCCACATATGAGCCACAAGAAAAAGATGGAAATGCTCAACTGCGAGTCTCAAAGTTAAGATCCTTGGAAATACGAGAACATGTATGTCAGAATGCAGAAAGATGATGCAGATGCACACATGGGATCAAGGTATCAAGTTTCCCTGAACATCTGTTGTGTTATCAATTGAATAGGGACTAGAAATCCAGAAACCCAGAATACCAAAATACCAGATCACTGAGATAACCAGAAAACCAGGTTGATAAATACACACTGAATAGAAAACCAGAAAACTGGGTAGGTTGAAGGTCAAGGTCACCTGCAAACCTGCAAACACCCAACCCCTCTCACATGTGGGTTCTAGAAAAGTGAGGATCCTCAGCGTCAGACTCCTATGTCGAGAAATGATGATACAGTCACCATTTCTGGTAACCTCAACTTATTCCCCTCAAAAAGGTCATCCTATATAAGTTCCCAGCTTCGGGTCCTCGGATCAAGAAGTATAATGGGTTTGCCATTTCTGGTATGCCATTACTACCTCTGGGGAGAAGTGCCTCAACTGAGTCCTCGGGGAATGGTCGCCAGAGTCGACAGTTTTCCAGGTTAATCCCATCATCTGCACCAATGCACAGGATAGAATATTACCAAAGAAAACCTTGTCCGAATGTGGAGTTTTCGTGTATACTACGTCTGGCCAAATGCCACACAAGTCACACTACTTTCCACGCTAATCCTAGGTGTATGCTCAAGCCTGGGTATTGGGCTTATCTCTCATGAATCCAACCCACCCAACAGCACAACAGCAGCAGAGCAATATGATAACAGTAACAAAAATGCAATAAATGCGGTAAAATACAGTAATATACAACAAATAATGTACAACAGTAAACACCCAGTGAAATAAACAGACAAACGCTAGGATTGACTCGCATAGGGAACCAGATTCCCCAGCAGAGTCGCTAGCTGTCGCATCTGCAAAAAAACAACCGGCGAGAAACTAGAACAGAAGAGTCACTACCGAACGTTATTTATCCTAACACAAGGAAAGGAAACGATCGAAGAAAACCTAGAAAGGGAGAAGACATGGTCATCGCAACCATAGTTCGGGTTCAGGAGTCGGTTACGCAAGGGAAAGGTATTAGCACCCCCACGCGTCCATCGTACTCGATGGGATCCACGCTTGTTGTCTAATCAAAGGGTGAGTTATCCTAAAATCTACGGCTAAGCAGAAAACGGGGGAGGGGGAAGCAAAGACGGACTCGCAAGGATTATCGCAATCCAATGCCTACGTATCTTCGTGGACGAACGAAGAATCAGAGTCAACGTAGTTCGACGGACTACGCACTAAAGGGGGAGGTTGCTCACCAAGACATCGCCGTCTTGTGCCTACGTATCCTCAATCTAACCAGAAGGAGGAAGTCAGAGCGTCCGTAGTTCATGGGACTACGGGAAACGAAAGGAAGGGTGCTCGCCAAGACATCGCCGTCTTGTGCCTACGTATCCTCAATCTAGCCAAAAAGAGGAAATCAGAGCGGCCGTAGTTCGTGGTAACGACCACAATGGTTAAGTGTTTTTTATGAGCGACGTTAGGTTCGCGTCCGACAGTTAGGGTCGATGCCTGTTCGCGACTGAACGGAAGTAACGTGCTATTTTCTGAAAATGATTTGAAACTCAACAATCCCAAAGGATGAAAAAGATTTGAATTTGTTTTTGTGTTTTTTAGACAGAAGTGAGTTGGGTTAGTTCATAACTTACATTGCACCAAAGTCTATGACACGGGAACGAATGCGTCGCATGGTCGCCCCCAATGGGACGTATGCTCAACACCCTAGAAGAATGAAGGGAGACCCATCATTCTTCATTTCCTATGCTTAAGGATCGTGTGCAATACACGTTGCCCTTATTAAGTGTCTTAGAGTTGTTAAGAGATGAGAAGAAAAGACTCAAAGGAAAAGAAAACACTACGGGAATTCTATCCTAATTTTATCATGCAAAGATGGCCCTAAGGTTGAGGTAAGAGGGGGAGATTCTACCTAATGTTAGCATGCATGGTTTGAATCCTAATGTCTATCCTACTCCAAGCTTAATCAAAGATTAAGTTAGACTAGGAAACCCTAAGGGAGCATGCAAAAATGAATCCAAGACTTGAACAAGTCTTAGGATCCAAAGGGGAAGGAACGAAGAGAAAGAGATGAAGAAGAAAAGGAAATAAGAGATGAGAAACAAGAGAGGGCAGCAAGCACATCATATCCAATTCACATCATCAATCAAGCTTCAAAGATCATGCAAGAAGATTCAAGTAAGCAAGTAAGAGCAAACAAGAAAGGATGCAAGGATACTTGCATAAGAAACACAATGGAATACCATTAAGAATCACACCAAGGTAAGGTGAACAAAGTAAGATGAAGATGAAGGAAAGTCAGAACTCAAGTCATATTATAATCATCCAATTCAAACATGTAAGAATGCTTCACATTAATATGCATCATGAACCAAAGTAGCAACAATCAAATGCTAATGAAATGCACCATAAAAATCAATCACCAATGATCAAATGAGATGAAAACATGATGTGAAATTAAGTGGGCAGTAGCAAATCCATCATCCAAAGCTATAATCAAGCTCAAACCAAACAAGAATAATCATCAAGCATCATACTCAAGACTTGTATCAAAACTATGCAAGTATGCAACAAAATAAGGCTCAAAATGATTCACATGCTTCCACACAAGTAAAGCCATACCAAAGATAGGTCATGCAACAAGGGCCAAGGAAAATCAGAATCTCAAACATGTCTTATCAATAAAAGAAAGATCACAAAGCATCAAGGAAGTTCATGTTATCAAAGGCACAAAATTAGGTCAAGAAGTGTGCATTAACATGCTCAAAACATCATCAAATGAAAGCACCAACCAAAAATATCAAAGTAATCTAATAAAATCCCAAAAATAAATAATCAAAGACAATTTTTAAACATCCAATTAGCAAGTACAAAAAGATTGGAACAAAACTAGCTCAAGAACATGCTCAAAGGTGCTCCACAAGTCAAGGTATGCAAATAACCGAGCATGAATAGAGGGCTAACAAAACTTGAATGGCAAGTCACTAAAATTAACTCAAACCAACCCCAAACTAGCATTAAAACATCCTTGTATCATGGCTAAAATGAGGCCAAAATAATAGCCCCAAATGGATAAGCAAAGCCACAAAAGTTCCTAACCCTAGATGAAGGGTATCCTTGGAAACTCA
The DNA here is from genome assembly GCA_022829125.1 of Lathyrus tuberosus. Lineage (NCBI taxonomy): Eukaryota > Viridiplantae > Streptophyta > Magnoliopsida > Fabales > Fabaceae > Lathyrus > Lathyrus tuberosus. The sequence goes on along the minus strand of JALAZF010000617.1, from coordinate 2,208,916 downwards.
TCCACAAATTAATTCAAATTAAAATTGGAAAAAGAAATTAAAAATAAAATAAAAATTATAAAAAATAAGTCAACATGTTAGTTGACCAGAAAAATATTTTTTGTCCATTTTATAATGATTGAATCAATTAAAATAAAAATCAAAATGAAAATGAAACGAAAAAAGGAAAATAAAAGAGAAAGCAAGCAAAGGGGGTGAGAAAGTAAAACAACCACTACAGGACCTCAGCTTACGCGCTAACGTGCTCAAAAAGGAGGGTGTGAATAACAAAGCCACTAAGCCCAATCCTTAATTATTCAGAAAAAAAAAACAGAAGCAATGCATGAAACGCACCGTTTCATTAAAACACCACAACACGTCAGCATGTGGCTACCAATCATACGCCAGTCAACAAGTCAGCAGTACCAAATCAGCTGGTCGCCTCAGACGCTGGAGCTAGGGCTCTGCTCGTCTTCTCAGGCGAGACCCCGGCGACACAAAAACAAACTATCACGAATGCGAGAAACATGGACATCATTTTGCGTAGAAATTCACACAGGTCACGAATCAAGTCTTAGATTTCAAAAAGGAACACTCTACATCCATGAAAATAGAGCACGAAAATTCGAAGCATAAACGGAAAGTTCCACAAATCAACACAACAGGTATAGAAACATTGCCTACATTGCTGCAGGACTTCAGAAACACAAATGGCAAGCTTACTACACATCTAATATGGGAGAAACGAGAAAGGTGAAAATACCTAACGGAGCACGTCCGTTGCGCCTTGAAACTATTCACAGTCTTCAGAAAACCAACTGAAAGTCTTCACTGAGCTCCAAGGTTTGTAGATCAAGCAAGGAAATGGATAAAACTTCAAGCAATTCCCAGATTCGAAAGAAGGAAAAAGAGAAAGGAAGAACTTGCTCAGATATGATTTTCTTGTAGAATGAAGTCGTTTTTTTTTTTTCTATGGTTTGAGTGGGTTTTATATGTGAGTGGCACGTGAGAGAGAGTTGGTTAGGGTAGTTTTAGAATTTGGAAAATTTGAAGGGTGAAGAAAATGTGTACGGGTTAGCACATGTGAATGATAGTTTTTTTTTATATTTTTGGATGGAAATTAATTCAGAAAAATGAAGTAAAGAATGAATGAGGGATTTGCACGTGAGAAGTTTCTTCTTTTTTTCAATTTTGTGGAAAGAATGACATAAGGTGTGCATGATATGCACATGAGAGCATGTACTATTGTTTAGCCATTTTGGGCAAAAAATGATGATGATATGCGTGGGATTGCAACATGTACATGATCATGTGCAAGAAAGAAATCAAATTTATGCCAAAACCATCATGACATAATGCCTTGAAAAATATTCATATGGCTTACTTTGAATGAGTATAATTTCAACAATATGGCTCTATTTGGTATGCTCTTGTGCTCATAGTAAAGTCCACATGACAAAGAACATATTTCATGTTGATTATATCTTGAATTGGAGTTGGGATCTATGAAGGAATTTGCCATGAAAGTTGCTTCAAAATCTGTCCCAAAACACTTAGAAAAAATTTAAGTTTTTGAACTCCATAAAGGTGAAAATACCCAACTTTGGAACACCATAACTCATTCAAAAATAACTCAAATGACATGGTTTTTGTGCTCATTTTGAAGGGAATGCTTCATACTACAACTTTCACGTGGAAGAGATTTTCAAATAAAACCTTGATCATGGTGAAAAGTGGCTAAAAACTTACCAAAAATAGTAAGTTTCAAAAACCCTAAATTCCATTTTTAGTAACTTTTTCACATTCCTTATTTTTCATGAATCCTTGAGCATTTCTTGATCAAATCTTGTCCATTAGTCATATATGACTTGAAAATCAACATGTTGACCACAAAAAGTCAGGGTTTGACTTTCTCACTGCACAGTTGACTTTATCCCCAATTCTCCTGATTTTGAATCTTTTGAATAATTGAAACCCTTCTGAACCAAATTGATGGACAATTCTCCATTCCTAGACACTTAGGTACATGAGGAATACCATGGAATCAAGTCTTGCCCAAAAAATAAGAAATAAATTGATTTTATGGCAAACCCTAGTTTTGGTGCCCTCAGTCTAGGAGGAATCAACCCATGCTCCAAATCCAAATTCCTCTGAGTATGATGTGTATCCTCTCAAACAATGATGAGATGTGCCCTTTGATGATGATAGAAACTCAAAGATCTTGCCCACTGGGTTGTTAAATGTAACAACCCAATTCCCATCGCGAATAAATAATACATAATTAAATCAGAGTAAATAAAAATTTATTTTTTCCGACAGAAACAAGGATGCCACATTTAAAGAAAGAAAATACAATCCCTGCTCATAATTTTTGATACATAACACAAACAATTGAATACCCTCAAGGGGAAACTTTTTCCATATACAAGGAAAGGTCAATTATGGAATAAAGCGGAAAGATCCATAACCGACTTGTTTTACAAAATAAATTGTTTTATAACATCAAAATATTTATACAAAGCTAATACAAAATATATTCAACAAATGTATACATATATATAATAAAAGCGTTCCCCCGACTCCTGTGTTACATATCAGAGCAGATAGACGACAAAGGACGGAGGACTAATCTTCTCAAAAGCCTCCAAGACACTAATCTGCAATTGCCTCATAGAGCAATAAACCACAGCAGAAGGGTGAGAAATAACAACTAAACCAAGATTGCATAATAATATGCAAACACATAACAATTCACATGCATAGTTATTCTCACCACAAGCATCGCATACTAATACACATAGCATATCACATATACATAACATATATCAATTATCCAACATAATCACATATTTGCACATAAAGCATACCAAAGTCACAACCTATGGCAACACGCCACCACCTCACATAGCATATGTCTATACATAGAACATATTATCCACAACCAACGCATTTATCACATATGCACATCAATTCACCAATTCAAACATAAATCTCAATACACACTCAATCAATTCATGATTTCCCAAACATAATCAATCCATTCATGATTTTCCACACATAATCAATCCATTCATGATTTATGCAAATGCAAAGAGACCGACACAACGACTCTATGCAAATGTGATACCATCCATCCATCAATCTCATCACTAGTTCACTCAGGAACTATTGGAATCATCGCTCGTTACTTAATGTAACTCCCCTTCGGGCATACGATGTTCCCCGTCGCTCACACCCCACACAGGCACACGACGTTTATGGATCGCTCACACCCCACACGGGCACACGACCCGATCGCTCACACCCCACATGGGCACACGATCGTCTATAATCATCGCTCACACCCCACACGGGCACACGACATTATAGGGGATTCCCTCTGGAATCGATTCGTCGCTCACACCCCACACGGGCACACGACATCACAAGATGCATATCATGATGCTTGACATACAAGAACTCATGACAATCAAATGCATCACCACAATTCAACAATATGAATTATCTCATCATCATTATTCATGCATTGGAAATCAATTCAAACAATGCATTTACTTGCCATAAGGCCACCAAATAACACACATTGAATTTCACATAACAATGCATTTCATCATAATCCACAAGCCACAACAATTAGCACTTTAGCATATACACTCATATAAATTCACATCAAGAATTATTCACCATCAACCACAACAATTACAACAACTTATCACATGCTTCAACATCATATAAACCACAACAATTCCACAAAACATCATAACAACATACATTGATATTCAATCAAACAATGTATTTTTCCGCACAACAACACCATGATCACATGCATAAACATCATATAAACCACCTAAAAGCTCCATGTTATATAATCAATAGCACAACACACTGTAAAACACCAACCGCATGCATTTACCGCGATAAAAACCCGACAACCCGACACTTTTACAAAACCACGACTTAAATAATTCATCTACTGCCCTCCAAACCATTTTTAAAAGAAAGAATATTTCATTAGCTTTCCGACGCTTCCGACCGTGCGTCAATCCGAGTTACGGATCAAAAGTTATGGCGAAAATACGAAAACAATGTTTTTGCTGTCCCAGACAAATTCGCCTGGCGAAGCGGACTCGCCACTAACTCGCCTGGCGAATCTGGACGAACCAGAATTTCTCCAAAACGTATTTGGGACCCAAAAATGATCCAAATCTTCCACCCACATAATAGTATTACACCCAATGACCCAAAACAACATGTTAGAACACATTTAGGCATGCATTTCATCAATTCATCCGTGAAAACATCAATTTCTATAAATCGTTCCTAATTTCAATCGATGAGAAAAGTCGCTAAATAACCAAAACAATTACAACAAACAACACATATACATACACAAGCAAGATATAATTGAAACTTCTCACCCTTACCCGATTAATCGCGAGTGAAACGGAGAATCTTCGATTTTCCCCTCTTTTCTTCTTCTCCCTTTCTTTCCTCTCTTTTCTCTTCTTTTCCTTTTCTTTCTCTTCTTTCTCTTTTCTTTCTATTTCTCTCTCTCTATTTCTATTTATAACAAACATCTAACTACCCAAAATGACCATTTTGCCCTTACGCTCAAATATCTCCCAAACGCTCTCAAAATGCGATAAAACATAAACATCGATGAAATATATTTTTGGGAAATAAAAGTTGAAAAGAAATTATAATTTATTGAAAATATTTTACCTATCAGAGAAATTAACCAATTAACTCAATTAGCAGGTAAAATACTATAAATTCACACATTTCACAAAATTCAAATAAATGAAATAAATAAATAGAATTAAACAAATCGGGGCGTTACATTAAACTCAAGAATCCCCAAAACCCTAATTTGAGAAATCATGCTAGGAGAGTGTGATTCACTTGAAATTTCTTGCCAATTGCAATCTTCTGATGAGGTGATGGACAAATTAGGATGCCCTGAGGCCCAAGGCTCCTTTGTGGCTCAGGTATTGATGACATCAAGAACCATATCTCCTCTTAATCTCTTGGACAACACACATGAACTTTTGCTTGTACCTTTTTGAAAAACATCTTTTTCCCTTGAATTAACCTAGATACCTTGATCCCATGCTAAAAACCAATGATATGTACAAATGAGAATGCAAGAATGAAAATAAACATAAGCCAGTTAGTGCTAAAAGTATGAGGGCAAATTTTGAGGTGTTACACCTCTCACTCTAATACTTTGCATCCTTCAAGAGGTTACACATCAAATAATGATTAGGTCCTTGAAGGAGATCTTGTAAAAAGGCCTATTTCTGATCCAAGAGGACTTGCAGATGGTGGCTTTGTCTTTCCCACTGAGTACTCTCCAAGTTGAATTGACTGATTTCCTCTCGGTTTTGATGCGCTTGGTCTTGTAGCTTATAAATCTCATTGAAAGCTTTGTCAAGCTCGGCTTGACGTTGAGATAGGTATTTCACCAACTGGGTAGCACGATCTTGTTCACTCTGCAGCTTTGTGTTGTACTCTGATAAATTTCCTCGGAGTTCTCCAAGTTGCTTCTTGTAACTCAATTCACCTTTGTAGGCTTGATACTGAGTGTCGGTGAATTGCCTTTTCTTCTAGGCAAGTTTATCATAGGTACCCTTCAGAGCATCACATACTTTCCTTCATTTGTTCTGTTCGATTTCCACCTCTTTGAGCATGTGCTCCCTCTTCTGGTGGAGATCAATCTGTAAGCTTTCCTTCTCAAATGTGACCTTATCAAGGTTAAACTGAAGATCAGTATTATCCTTCTTCAACATCTCAATAGTCCACTTAAGTTGGTCAACTTCAGATGGAGGAACAATGATAGGTTCTGGAAGCTTAACGTTCATGGAAGGCTCGTAAGGAAACGACAACAAGATCTCTTTGACTCTTTCCTTGACCAATTATGTGTAGGCTTCTTTTGCTATGCAGTTCTTTTAACCCAACTCAGCTCTTCCTTCATAGTGAATCTGTGTCCAGGCAGCACTAAACCTCTTCAGTAATCCCAGGTCATCAACCCCCTCATGAAAGATGAACTCATTCACTTTCTCAGGATCTGGCTTGTCAAGCATAGGATACCCCAATTGTCGGAATGCTAGTCTCGAGTTGTAGTTAATCCCTCCCTTTGTTCATAGGAGTGGCACATTGGAGAATTTACCATAATGAAGAATGATTCTGGTGTTGTCGTAAACTTGAGAATACCATGAGATGTCATCGGCAGTCAGAGACATGATCCTTTGAGACCATTTGAGATTTCCTTTGTTCTCAACGAAGGGACCCTTCTGAGGTAGGTGAGACATGAACCAGCGGTATAACATAAGAGCACAACAGACGATAATCCCTTTCTTCTTTTTATTCCTCGAATGAATAGAATAATAGGTATCGGCATAGAAACAGGATTCTTGGTCAAGAAGATATAGATAGCAGCTTGATCCACAAAATCTTCCATGTTCAGAAACAACATGATCCCATACACAAGCAAAGCAAGCACAGTGTTTAAGGCATTCCAACTTCCAGCCTCAGCAAAAGAAATGGCTTTATCTACCAGAAACTTCAAAGTGAACCCTCGAGTACCATCATTAGTCTTGAGATTAGCATCCACAACCTTCTTATTAATGCAAAGAGATTCAAAAATAAGGCGAGGTTTCGGACATCCGTTGGTGTAGATGAAGGGAACCTGATTCTTGATCTCAACCCCTAAGATATGAGAGTACTCCTCAAGTGTTGGCGCTAACTGATAATCTTGAAATGTGAAACACCTTAGTGGTGGGTCATAGAGCTGAACAAGCATATGGATGGCAGTGATGTTAACTTCAATGTTGAGGATGGTCAAAAGATTACCATAGTCATCCTTGAAAACAATTCTGTTATCTTCAGTCAGACGGGATGCTAAACCTCTCAAAGTCTTCAACTTAGGCTCCACAAACTTGTAGCTATAGATACCTCTGCAACCAGTACTCATCTTTTTTTGAAGACGTCAACAAAGATCAAGCTCTCGAATACCATGGAAATGCGCATGCAAAAATTAATTGATATGATGAAATTATATGCAACACATGAATAAAAAAGCCAGCACAGTTTAAATAGTCTGGATAATCTGCATATATAACGTTGTGTAGGTGTAAAGGCCCGACGTGTACAAGAGAACAAATGGTATGAAGAGTCTTGGTTTTCTGCAAAAACCCAATATCCCCTCACAGGTGTGTTCTAGTATTCCAAAGGTGGTCCCTAGAAGGTCTCCCAGAGTCATGGAATCAAGTGAAAATACCCTGCAGTAGCAAATTCTCGCATGACAAAAGTATTCCTAAGTGAAACTAAGTTAGGTGTGGCTCTCGTGACAACCCAACGCGTGAAATGCAGGCGACACGACTATCCACGATTCTATCCTGTGTGTGCATCAAGACCGGGTATAGAGCTTATCTCTCAAGTAACATCTTCACATCCCAACAACAAAAGAAAATATAGCAGATATCCAGAGTATACAACATATGAATATTTAAAGCAATAAAAAAATGCAATAAATAACATAAAGATAAAGCAAGTAAAGCATAAAGATAAACACCCAAACAAATAAGAAAACAAACAAAACTAGGCGAGACTCCAATTTGCAAGAGCAAGGACTACCTAGCAGAGTCGCCAGCTGAAGCTAGCGGGAGTATAACTGAGCGCATCGCATACTCGGTAGTACAACAGAGTCGCCACCGAACTTTATTTAGTCCCAAAGGACATAGAAAATATCAATAAAACCTAAGGGGAAGAGAAACGAATAAGGGAGTCGGTTATGTGAAAGAAAGGTATTAGCACCCCACGTGTAACACCCCATTTTAATTTATTCAATCGTCGTGTGTTATTTTATTTGTTTGGCCAAGAAAGAGATCAATTATTTTATTAAAGAGACGAATTAATAATTATTAGTTCAAGAGAGTATTTAAGGTAACTCTAATAATTGATCAATTGGGTTGAGATGACAAAATATCAATTGGAGGTATTTTACCCTATTGGATTATATTATATAATAAGTATTATATATATATTTGGTTTGAAAAGAAAAAGGGGAAAGGAAGAAAAGAAGAAAAGAAGGAAAAAGAAGAGAAGGAAAGGGAGAAGAGGAGGAAGAGGAGAATTAAAGACATCTCCGTTTCAATCGCGATTAATCGGGTAAGGGTGAGAAGTTCCAATTATAATTTGATTGTATATGTATATGCATGTGTTGGTTTGGGTTGATTTCAGTTGAAATGTTAAAGTTTTAACGTCTGTTAGAAATGGTAAATTGAGTAGAAATCATGATTTAAGGTGCCTAATTGTTGATTACATGATAGTTATAGGTTGTTGTGTATTTAATTGGTAGTATACTAATGTTTAGATGAGATTTGGAGAGGAATTGAGGGAAATCCCATAGCAGAAATTATGCAGGAAAATTATGGGTTTTCGCTGCCCATACGCGTAATGGGCAAGGCAATACGCGTATTGGGTAGGGCAATACGCGTATGGCAAGGGTGAAATGAGGGCATGACGCGTATGGAACCCATTTGACACGGCCATCTGGTGAAATGCGTAATGGTACGCGTAGTGGGCAAGGCATTACGCGTAAGGGAGGTGGTACTACGCGTAATGGGATTAAAACTGGAATTTTTGAGAGAAATCAGTCTCTGGTCATACACGTAACACTTGGGCAATACGCTTATGGAGGGCGAGCTAGCTAGGAAATACGCGTATGGATGAGGTCAATACGCGTATGACCAGCATGAGTGCAAAGTTTTGCCGTTTCGCGATTTCTTTCCCGTTTTCGCGTCCGAAGTGGTTTCTTTTGGGTTGAGAGGTTGTGCATGGATGCCAGAATCTGAGGAATGTGTAATTGGCGATGAAAATAATTAATTTAGTAATTTTTGTGAATTAATTAGTAATTAGCTAATTAGTGGATGAGTGCCCTGTGAGGTGTGCAGAATGTGTTGTGTGGCACTGGTTGTGTGAGGTGCGAGCTGTCTTGGGATAGCAGAGGTAATTCTTGGTGAATTACGGTGAATGTATGACTCCCGTAGGATCAATGAGGATCGTGTATTTTACTTGAGGATAGTCTCTTGTGTATATTTTGGTGTGTATTGATTTTGTGTTACAGGTGGGTAATTCTGGTGGGAATTACGGTGAGTGTAACTCACGTGTGATCAAGAGGATCGTGTATATGGATAATTGTTATTATACATGTGTTTTGTGTGTAATTTGTGCTGTGGTGAATGATTATTTTATGTGTGATCAGGAGGATCGTGAGAATTTATAATTTTATTATACGTGTGTGTTTGTGCATCATTTGTGTCGTGCATCTCATGATGTGTCTGGTTAGGATAAATCATTGCTCAGGAGGAGTATATGTGATTTATCCGGACTCCAATGTGGAGTTGTTGTGGTGATGAATCATTGCTCAGGAGGAGTGTATGTGATTCATCCGAACTCCATTGTGGAGTGTGGTGGGGATACATCATTGCTCAGGAGGAGTGTATGTGATTTATTCTGGACTCCAATGTGGAGTTGTTTTGGAGATAGACCATTGCCAAGTAGAGGTGTATGTGGTCTATCCGAATTCAATTATGAATCGGGTTCAATTGAATGAACCATGTGTGTGGTACCACTTGTATTGTGTCTGTGTGTAACAGTGCATGGTGTCTGTGGGAGAGTCCCGGCCTGGCTGTTACAATTTAAATATTTCATTGTGTTATTGAGTTGCATTGCATTATTATGTTTGGTTGTGCAGGATCATGTGATCCCAGTGGGGAGTATAACGATGTATCCATGTTTCCTTCGGGGATTGGTGGGTTATTGAAGAACCACTTTTGATGTGTTATTGTTATTTTATATCTGTGGACATGAATGTATGTTGTGGTTTGATGTGAAACATATATGTCATGCCTGTGTATATGAATATATGTGTTGTGTTGGGGTGTTTATATATATATATATATATATATATATATGTCATAACTTGTGTATATGAATATATGATACCGTTGTATGCTGTATGTGTTAGCATGTGGGGTGTGGGTGAGTTGAAAATATATATGTGAATTATCTGATTACATATTATAATGCAATCTTGATTATGTTGTTATTTCTCACCCTTCTGCTGGAATATGCTTTTATGGCATAATGCAGATTAGCCGATGTAGAGGCTCGGAGGCTAGTGGAAGAGGTAGATCTTCTCTTTCCTTAGATTGTTGGTGTCTGCTCTGATACGTAACACGAGAGTCAGGGGGAAACGTTTTGTTGGTGATGTTTATATATGTGAATAGATATATGTATATATTTTGGATAACTTGTACGTGGATTTGGATATTACGAAACAACTTATTTTGTAAAATGAGTCAATTATGGATCGTTCCGCTTTATTCCATAATTAAACTTTTCTTTTGTTGGAAAGAAGTTTCTCGGTATTATTTAGTCCATTTTGTGTTATGTATCAAAGTTATAAGCAGGTGAATTATGTTTTTCTCAAATGTGGCATCCTTATTTTTGTCGTAAGAAAATTTTTATTTACTCTGATTTAATTATGTATTATTTATCCGCGATGGGAATTGGGGTGTTACACCACGCATTCGTCATACTCAACGGGAACTATTCTGCTTGTTTCTAGGCTCGGATGGGTGATATATCTAAAGGTTACTCACGAAAGAGGGAAGGAAAAGGGACAAAGAAAGTGCTTGAGGATGATTGGGTCCCTCATGCCTATGTATCGTCGCAGTGCAATGAGGAATTCAGAGCTTCATAATTCATGGAACTAGGGAAAGAAGGGGGAAAGGTGGCTTGCCAAGATTTCCAAATCTTGTGCCTACGTATCCTCATAGTGCAATGAGGAATTTAGAGCGTACGTAGTTCGGAGAACTAGGACAGAGAAAGAAAGGGAAATGGTGTCAAAACCAAGAGTGAAAAGCAAAAAGAAAATGGTGTTGAAACCAAGAGAAGGGCATAGGAGGAAGAAGTGAGGAAAAAGGCAAGGAGAAGGGGCAATGGTGTTATAACCGAGACTCGGTGTTTAACCCAAAGAAGAAGAGAGAAGTTACTCTACTAGGGAAAGAAAGAAAAGGATCTTAACCCTGGCTGGGGAAAAGAAAAGAAAAGAGAACTTGGTATATTAACTGACTGGCAGTGGTTAACCAAGAAAGAGAGTTTGACTCCACTGGGGAGAAGGAAAACAACTGGTATCTGCTGAGGAAGAGGAGAATTGGTCTTTTAACTGACAAGCAGTGGTTAACCAAGGAACTGGGTACTTTAACCAAAAGGAAGGTGTTTGACCCACAGGGATTCGGTGTTTCAATTGACGGACAATGTTTAATTAAAAAGAGGATAGAAGTTGGTCTTTTAACCGACGAACGGTGGTTAACCAACGAAAAGGGTGTTGAACCAAGGGAAGGTGTTAACCCAAAAAGAGACTCGATATATTAACAGGTGGAGTGTGATTAACCGAAGAAAAAGGGATTGGTTGGTCTTTTAACTGACAGACAATGCTTAACCAATAAAAAGGGGATTGGAACAAATAGAAGGTTGCTTATTCCACCTGGGATTTCAGTATGTTAACAGACGGACTGTGGTTAACCGAAGAAGAAAAAAAGATTGCGACTTTGTTGGGGAAGAAGAAGATTGGTGTTTTAACCAACAGACGGTGATTGACCAAAGGAACGGGTGTTGAACCAAGAGAAACAGACGGACTGTGATTAACCAAGAGGAACGGGTGTAGAACCAAGAGAAGGTTGTTAACCCAGAGAGGAAGATCTGGGGTAGGCATGAGTGACCAAGGATCAACTCAAGAGACACTACGGTCGGGGGATAAAGATTAATAATTTAGGCATAGGGTCATTTGTCCCCTACTGAAAATAGTCATAATGAGGGTAAGAATTCTTCATTCTCATTCTTTCTCTAGCACTCAAAGCATAGTGCGGAGATTGAAACTGACAGAGTAACAACGCAGTTTGTACAGTGCTCCAATTTGTTGTGCAGACATCCGGCTCAGCAGGGTACCAAGAGAGAAAAGCTCTAAAGAGATCCCAAAGAAAAGAGTGCGGGCCAATTAACTAATCGAAACGGGGTTTCGATCAAACAATCAAAGGGAAGAAAAATGCCAATAATATTTCAAGCGAATCGAAAGATCATCAAAGCAAGTGTGCGAAATAATGTTGAACAAGATTAAATTTGCTCAAAAATAACAAATATAATGCATCAAATTGAAATTGTAAAGCATTAACAAGAACAAGCTAGCATGCATTACTAAGCATAATCATGTTACCACATAAGCAAAAATGTGCAAAAAAATGCTTCAAACATGTGATAAAATTACAAGATAATCGAAGAAAATCATGCAATTAATCAAGCAAGAGTCATTGTAAGTAGGTACTGGCCTAAAACAATAGCATTAGCATGAATATAAGTAAGCATGGGAAATCACACAAGAGAACTATGCAAAAGAGTCCCAACCAGCAAGATTTTTACAAAAGTTGTCAGGTGTAATCGATTAACATCCTGTTGTTAATTGATTACACAGTGCCAAAACTGTGTTCTGAGGCGCAGGCAAGGGTGTAATTAATTAACCTATTGGTGTTAATCGATTACCACTATAAAAACAACAAAAATTGAACTTCGAAAAGCACTTTTCAGGAATCACTTATCGCACGCAATCACAGTGGATCATAACATAGAAGTCGATGCAAAATTCATGCTAATTCAAAGCAATTGAAAGCTAATAGAATCAAACATGCAAGGCAAGTATTCAAGTAGCAAAGCATCAATTAAAAACTAAATTGTGAAAACACGAAATATATTGAAATGATAAATTAAGTAAGATTCGCCAACCTACAACGCTGAGATTTGCCTTGGTAATTATTGTAATCACAATGTGATGGAGAGGAGCTTAGAAAACCAGAAAATACAGAGATCTCTAGCAATCTGAAGCGAGAAGACCGAAGATAATGTGATAATTGCTTCGGGTCTGAATTTGCACCAAAACTCCTTCAATGATCAACTTCCAAAGCTTGAATTGAAGTAAATGATGATGTTGCTGCAGAATTCAGAAGTGAAATGAAAAGGAATGAATGTCTAGCTCAAAGAATAACAAGCTTCAATGCAAAGCTTGCTAAGCATTAATGGTGGAATAAGCTCTAGTGAGATTTATGGAAGAAGATGATGATTGAGAGAGCGAGTGCTGTAGAAAATTCAGAGAATGAGAGTGAAATTTCAGAGCAAAAATGAGAGAATGATCAAGGATCCTTTGCATCAAGGTGAGGGTTTGTTTATATAGAGCATAGGCTTGGAGTGATTGGAGGTTTGGAACTTGGTTTGGAGGTAGTTAAATGAGGTTTGGCTGTTGGTTTGGAGTTAGTTAGATCCAACTCACTGAGTTAGGGTCTAACTCAGTTAGTTATTGATTAACTCAGTTGGAGAATCTCAATGCAACTCAATGATTAAGTTGTTCAAATGATTGGAAATGAGGGTGTGTGGTGAGTATTAATGATAGTGAGGTAGTGTAGCAAATGTAGTTGATATTTTCTAGTGTAATCACATATCTAGAATCTTCCACAAGATGCTAGAATGATGTAGACCAAAGGAATGGAGTGGTAGATGCTGCAGTGCTGAGAAATCACCAAAAATATGCAAAACTTGCAGGTGTAATCGATTAACCATATCCTGTTAATCGATTAACAATGGCAAAGTTTCACTTTTTTGGCTTGAAATGAAGTGCTTTGGCCATGGTTCTGTGTTCCGACCCCTTACTTTGATAAATAGGCATAGAAATCCTTTTGTTTAGCCTGTATTGATACTATGATGACTTTGTGGGGGATATGATCATAGCCTCGCGATTCTGTGAGGATTTGAATATATACTTGCAATAAATCCACAGATAAAAATGCTGATATGTATGTTGAGAATGCAAGTGCAGATGCTTATGCAAAAAAGGTAAAAGGGAAGGTCAAATTTTGGGTTACGACAGGCCCCCCTTTGTTTCAATGACTTATGTTATCAATAAAATTATATTTTTGTTTTCAATCAAGATCCTTTTTCTTTCATTTCTAGTTTTTCAAAAATGGCAATATCCTTTTCAATACTCTCATTCCCAACACTTCATTAGAAAAAAAAATCAAATAAAAAAGAAAATATTCCTCATGCAGATTAATAAATGAACCTATTGCAAACAATAATGCTATAATCCCTTACAACTTTGAATTCCCGGTTAACCAAGCGGAAGGGGGAGATGAGGATAATTATGAGCTTCTTGAAGAGTTAGCCAGACAGTTAAGAGGACAAAGTAATACTACCTCATCAAGAATCATTGGATGTGATCAATCTAGGAACTGAAGTAGATAAGAAAGAGGTCAAGGTTGGCACTTCCTTAAATAATGAGCCAGCCTATCACATATTAATGGAGGATGAAATAGATAATGAACCAGGGGTTCCATAACATCCAAAAAAATCCCTCAAAAACAAATATATCTGGAAAATGCCTCAAGTGGGGATAAGAAAACGCTCAGAAGATTGGCCGGCAAATTCTTCCTCAATGGGGATGTACTGTATAAAATAAATCACGACATGGTCTTACTCAGATGTCTAGATGGGTATGAGGAGGACATGATTATAAAAGAAATTCATGTAGGATCCTTTAGCACTTACACCAATGGACATGCAATGGCTAAAAAGATTATCATAGCGGGGTATTACTGGTTGACTATGGAGTTCGATTTCTTCAAATACGTCAAGAAGTGCCACAAATGTCATATCTATGCAGATATAGTTCATGTGCCTCCAACTCCCTTGAACGTCTTAACTGCTCCTTGGCCTTTCTCTATGTGGGGTATTAGACATAATCGAGATGATCGAGCCAAAAGTTGCAAATGGACAATGTTTCATTATAGTCGCCATCGATTACTTCACTAAATGGGTAGAAGTTGCGTCCTACACTAACGTGACAAGAAAAGTAATACTGTGATTCATCAAGAAAACATCAAGAAAATTATACATAAAATGGTGAAGACTTACAAGGATTGGCATGATATGCTCCCTTCCTCACTACATGGCTATAGAACCTCAGTTCGTACATCGACAATAGCAACTCATTTCTCTTTAGTATATGGTACAGAAGCGGTACTCCCTATTAAAGTAGAGATTCCTTCACTTAGGGTCATAATGGAAGCCAAGCTAGACGAGGCAGAATGGGTACAAACCAGATTCGATCAGTTATACCTCATAGAAGAGAAGCACATGGTTGCATTATATCACATGCAATTATATCAACGGGGACTCAAAAGAGCGTTCGACAAGAAAGTTCGCCTTCGCCTATTCGAAGGAGACTTAATGCTAAGAAAAATATTACCCATCCATAAAGATCCTCGTGGAAAATAGACCCCAAACTATGAAGGGCCATACGTCCTGAAGAGGGCCTTCTTTGGCGGAGCCTTAATGCTCAGAACCATGGATGGAACGGAGTTACCACGACCGGTGAACTCAAACTCAGTCAAAAAATAGTATGCCTAGAAAAAGAGGATAAAGGCCCGCTAAGTCAAAAACCCAAAAAGGGCGACTTAGGCAAAAATTAGGGTGTCTCGGTGGATTGAAAACTCGAAAGAGCAATCCAGGAAAAAAATTAGGGACTTAAATAAAATAAATAGAACTCGATAAGTCGAAAACCCTAAAGGGCGGCTTAGTCAAAAAAGGGTATGTCATCTCGGTGGACTAAGACTCGAAAAGAGTGGTCCAGGCAAAAATTTGGGATATCCAAAAGGCATATGACTGTAAGCACTCAAGACACACCATAACAGGAACTCAGAGGGGAGCAATCAATCTAGCCATCGTCTTCAGAAGCGAAGTGTCGTGGTATCGAGGACTTAGGGATATTAGTTTTTGTTGAATTCAATAGGTACATAAGTAAATTTGTTTTTCATTGCCATTTTTACATCTTTCTAGATTTTTGGTAATCCCCCCTGTGGGAATTGCTTCTTTATGTATTATTGCTCATTTACGAGCCAAATCTCAATAAATGAAAGTTGTTTTTTTAATCCAATTCTTTGCTTTTCAATGTTTCCGCTTGATTACAAAGTATCAATTATTTGTGAATAATGCATTGAAACATTGGGCATAATAAAAAGATTTTAAAGGAAAACATATTTTACTTTGATTTCGAAACATTAAAGGGGTCATATTCTTCCAAAATTACAAGCAAGGCACGGGATCCATAAGTCAATAGTCACAATCTAAACGGCACAAGAGTTTATCCCTTTTCGAAAACGCATTGTATATTCCTAGGTGGAAAGAGCATCATGGCTCGTGTACATATCAAAAGTTCAAAGGTCAAAAATTCAGAATGTTACAGAAGACACTGGCTCCCACAAAGACATACCTTGCATACACATAGCATAAAAGAGGCGTTAGCCCAACTAATGCATCATGCATAAAACATACATCCAAGCATGCATACACATGAACATGCATACATAACACAAGGTTTAGGACCACTATTAGAGATCCAATCCCCAAACTATACCAATACGTCACACTTCCATTAAACACCTTTTCAACAAAGGATTTCCCCAGGTCATTCATCGTGAGTCTTCAAGAGGGAATTTATCTAGTAGTCAGTCATTCTAAATGATCATTACCAACTAGTGAGCAGGCTTTCACCTCTCATATCTCCAGCTTGGCAACCTATCCCACACATGGGGTATGTTCCATCAAATACCAGGGGTTTTTCCAAGGGATTTATCAAAAAGGGTTTTACCAAGGGATTTACCAAACAGGTTCTATAAAGGGATTTTATCCAAATAGGGGGTTCCATCAAGGGGTTTCATTCAGAGTGATCAGGGTATCATTAAAGTCCTATCTGATTCCAGTAGCATGATTGGATGATCATAGGAATCGTAGGCAATTTCCACCCGAAAGGGTTGAAACTAATCATCATGGCATAATCAAGGGGTTCCATCAGGGGTTTGTCAGACATTTTTGTCAGGTTTTTATTATCAGGGGTTCCACCAAAAGTTGTCACATAGGTTTTATCAAGATATTACCAAGGGTTTTATCAGGGGTTCTACCAGGGTTTATCAAAATGGAATAGGAGGATCGTCAGAATCCTGCCTGACTTCTGTGATCAGGGAAATCGTATGCGGGTTGAAGTTGACCAATAAGACATTATCAGGGATACATTAGAATTGGATATTTACCAACTCCGCGGTCAAAATTAGGGTTCCTCTTTATATTTAATCATCTTCTCCTCAAGAAGATGAAGACTCGTCGTCGTCATCATCTCAGTTTGAAGCTGATTAAATAGGGATAACTGTCGTACCCCAAATTTTGTTCACGCTTCACATGCTTTCTAGTGCCACTTTATTTCGAATAAATGGAACGACACAATTGGTAAGAGAACATGTGTAAAGAGTTGTGAGTGTGAGAGGTTGTGAGTTTGAATCCCACTTTCTTCACTTTTAGCTATTTTCCATTTATTCCTTTACTTCTAAATTTTTCTAGTTTATTTTTAAATCATAAAAAATCACAAAAATAGTAATTTTTTTATTATTTAATTATTAATTTTCGTATTTTATTTAATGCATATATTAAAATATTATTTTTTTCATTAAAATCATATTTTATGAATAAATTCTCATAAAATCTCAAAAAATTAAAAAAATTAAAAACAATCAAAAATATTTTATTTATCATCTTATTTTCATTATTTTAAATTATATTTTTATTTAAATTCACTAAGTCATGAATCCATCCAGATTCCTTAGTTTGGGCTCTAACAAATAGAGGAAATCAGGTAACACTAAATCATTCCTAATTTAACAAATCACATTCAATTTATGACCTAATTTTTTATCTATAAATAGAGTTTGTTTCCATATTTTAAGATCACCCACAATCTACATATTCTTACCTTAAAGTTGTTATTCTTCACAATGAAGAACAACAACAAACAAACCATAGCCTCCATCATCAGCAGATCAAGAAACATCCAAGAAGGAAAACGTGAAGAACGCAAAGAAAAGAAGGGAGGAAGCAACCGCTTACTAGGGTCACTGCATTTCAGGTTGGTAAACTGAATCTCGAATACTTGATCTGATATTTGCATGTATAATTTGTTTGTGGTTGTCTGATTTGATCTTGTTTGAAGGATTTGTTTGTGTGGTCTTAAATTCTATATATAAACAATTAACTAAAACTTTATATACATGCATTTGATTCCAGTTTCCGTAAACAATTCATTGATTGATTGTTTGTAGGTAACTAAATTTCAAAATTATACTTTAAGGCAATCAATTTTAATTAGGGGGTCATTATATATATTGATTGTTTGCAAATAAATTAGGGATAATTAAAGAAAATAGGGATTAAATGGGATAAATTAATGAATATTTAAATGGGATAAAATTTTGGGATAAAACTCTTAGGGTCCGAAAAGTATAAAAAATTAGGATTGGGATAAGGGATAAAACATGAGTTTTTTTTATTAATTATTATAATTATTTTTTTCCTAAATAAATTAAAAGGATTTTTTTTAATAAAATCAAGGTATAAAATAAGATAAATTAATGGGATAGAAAGGGATAGATTTTTGGGATAAATGTCTTAGGGTCCAAAGAGTATAAAATTAGGATTTGTGATAAGGAATGAAACATGGTTTTTTATATACAATTAATTTATTTTCTAAATAAATTAAAGGGATATTTTTTCAATAAAATTAAGGAGATAAAATCAATGTCACTCACTCAAATTGTAAGTCCTCTGCCCATGTGCATTGAGGTATTTTTTCAAACCTTTCTCCACCCTTGTTGTGTGAGAATTTTTTAAGGGATAAAAGTAACCAACCAACAAATATTTTCTAAGAAGAACTATGATACTCTGATCCTTCATTTAAAATGAGGGTACGTAGGCATAGAGTTGTAAACTCTAACGAGTACAATTATAAAAAACTTTTTAGGGTTCTTTCTCTTTGTAAATTGTAAATATGATCTTGTAAATAAATAATCGAATATTTAAAGAATAAAGTAAACATATCTTAGGCAAACCACTAATCCTAGAATTTAAGGAGGATTCTATTGAGTACAATAGAGGTGAGGGGTGCCTAACACCTTCCATTCACTTAACCGACTCCCGAACCTAGTCTATCACCCTTTAACTTTAGGTTTAATCATTGTTTTCCTGTCTCTTAAGACGAATAAAGGATGACAGCGACTCTGTCATTTTGCCGGCCGTGACAGCTGGCGACTGTTGGGGATTGTTCTCACTTCCCTAAAGAGAGTCCATCCTAACCTTGGGTTTTAGGGTTCTTGTTTGTTTGCCTTGTTTATTTACTATTTTTAAATATATATATATATATATATATATATATATATATATCATTTATGTTTTTATATATATTTTTTGTTTATGTTATTATATATATGTTAATGTTTTATTATCTATTTATATCATGTTAATTGTCATCATATTTGGTTGAGATATATGTGCGTGATGTAACACCCCCAATCTATACCCCCAAATAATTAAAGCAGTAAAAGAAAATTCAAAATTTCGTCAGAGTATATTTAAATTATCATGGCATAGACCGGGAGGGTCACATCAATTTGAAACAATTCATACAACACCTGCTCATAAAGATATGCAACAGTGGGGTAGCAATCAAACAGAGGAACTTAGTTCCTTACACCCACATTTCAGAATTTAGAATAAAAGCGGAAAATATAAAACTAAATAACATACATATATATATCATGAAAAGTTTGTCATACATCAAGTTGTACATGCATAAGCTAAAAGATATACATATACATAATATACAATTATCACAAATGGCCTCCCTAACTACCCAGTGTCACATATTAGAGCCGACCGACAAAAGAACGAAGACGCAAAGCTTCACAAAAATACCTCCAGCAACTCTAATCTGCAATGCCTCATAGAGCATTATAAAACAGCAGAAGGGTGAGAAAAACAACCATAATATAATTGCATACAATTATATATATAACACGAAAATACACAATTATACGATTCTCACCACAACTCACGCCATAATTCAAACACAAGACATTACAATACACAATACATATTTCCATTACCAACACATATCCATATATCAATTTATCCACAAATCCACACATAACCAACCATAAATGATTTATACAAATGCAAGAGACCGACACAACGACTCTATGCATATGCACATGCGGTACCGACTTCCATTGTTTCTCATCACTAGTTCACTTAGGAACTCTGCTGGAACCATCGCTCGTTACATCACTGTAACTCCCCGTCGGGCCTACGATGTTCCCCACCACTCACACCCCACACAGGCACACGGTGTTTATGGATCACTCACACCCCACACGGGCACACGACCCGATCGCTCACACCCCACATGGGCACACGATCGTCTATAATCATCGCTCACACCCCACATGGGCACACGAAGTTATAGCGAATTCCCTCTGGAATCCAAACCGTCACTCAGGACGTTCCAACAATGCATATCATGATGCTTGGCATACAATGACCCATGACATTTAATATACACACATAAACACATTCATTTACATTGACAAAAATCACACTTTGCACTTATGCCCAAAACAATGCATTTAATTGCCATACGGCCACAACTCGTCACAACATCATCTAAACACATACGTTTACATCATACAACAGCACCTTGCATAATACACATCAATTACGTACAAGTATAACGACAAAAGTTGACAACCGACACTATTCCTGACTTCCCGACATAATTAAATCGGCTAAAAATTCCAAAATCATCATAACGGGAAAGTACAGCTCAATAGCTACGCAATGATACCAAGAATGTAAAAATCGGATAAATGGATCAAAAGTTACGAACGAAAACGAAAAACGATATTTTGAAAAGTCCCATTTTGTAAAAGTCCTGCTCATACGCGTATCACCATGACCCATACGCGTATGAGCAGAGATCTCATTTTTCCCAAAGTTCACGTGTAAATGACCGTACGCGTAATGCCTAAGCCCGTACGCGTATTGCCCAAAATGCTACGCGTATCATACGCAAATAGGCAGATGGCCGAGAAAACAAGCAACCCATACGCGTATTGGCCCTATGGCTCGCCCACCATACGCGTATTGCCAAGGTTCATACGCGTATGAACATGCCCCATACGCGTATGACCTGGAAATCTCAGAAAAATTCTTCTGCATAATTGTTCATACGGGTTCCAATCCAAAACCCTCCAAATCTCACCTACATACCAGAAAATTGCCAATACAATGTCCAATAACAAGTATCTATCATGTATCAACAAGAATGAACACTTAACCCATGATTTTCAACACATTTACTCAATTTCTAATCAATTTTACCAAAAATGGGTTTACTAAAATATTTCCATTTCAATCCAACAAACATCACAAATATACATACATAATCATATACAAGTATACAATAATTGAATTTCGCACCCTTACCCGATTAAATCGATACTAGAAGTTGATTTCTCTTGATTTTTCCAAGTTTTCCACTATTTCTCTTCTTCTTCTCTTTTCTCTCCTTTTTCTTTCTTTTCTTTTTCTTTCTTTCTCTTTTTCTCTCTACTATTTTCTATTTTTTTCTTACTTAATCAAAAATATCCTAAAATGACCAAAATACCCCCACACTCAAATGTCTCACAAACGATCCCAAAACCCGATAAAATATCACAACATTGAAAAATAACATATTTTCAGATAAAAGTCGAAAATAAAATAAAATAATAATATAATAATCAAACGACTCGATTAAATAAAACGCACACGAAAACTGGGTCGTTACAACTCTCCCCCACTTAGAAATTTTCGTCCTCGAAAATATACCTGAGACGAACAAATCTGGATACGACTCCCGCATCCGACTCTCCAACTCCCAAGTCAAATTGCCCTCAGCAGCGCCTCCCCACGTCACTTTCACAAGTGCAATCTCCTTGCCTCTCAACCTCTTCACCTCGCGATCCAAAACCCTAACTGGTAATGCATCAACTGTAAGGTTCTCCCTTACCTCAACCTCATCCATCGGAATCACATGCGACGGATCCGGAACATACTTCCGAAGCTGTGAAACGTGAAACACATCGTGCAAATTCGACAGATTCGGTGGCAACGCCACCCTATAAGCCACAGCACCCACTCTCGCGGATATTTGGCAAGGACCAATAAACCGAGAAGTAAGTTTCTTCGATTTCAATGCACGGCCCACACCTGTTACCGGCGTAACCCTCAAAAATACATGATCGCCCTCTTGAAACTCAAGATCCTTCCGTCTCCGATCATGATAACTCTTTTGTCTACTCTGAGAAGCTTTCATCTTCTCACGAATAAACTTCACTTTCTCTGTCGTCTGTTGCACCAATTCTGGTCCAACCACCGTTCTCTCACCAGATTCATGCCAACACAAAGGTGTCCGACATCTTCGTCCATACAATGCTTCAAATGGCGCCATTCCAATACTAGAATGGAAACTGTTATTATACGTAAACTCAATCAATGCAAGATAACTATCCCACACACCACCTTGTTCCAAAACACACGCTCTTAACAAATCCTCCAAAGACTGAATCGTCCTCTCCGTCTGACCATCCGTCTGCAGATGATAAGCCGAACTTAATCTCAATTTAGAACCCAAAGCCTTCTGTAAACTTTCCCAAAATCTCGATGTAAATCTAGGATCTCGATCAGAAACAATACTCAATGGAACTCCATGCAACTTCACAACCACACTGATATAAATCTCGGCTAACCGCTCCAAAGAAAAACTGATGTCAATCGGAATAAAATGAGCCGATTTAGTCAGTCTATCAACAACCACCCAAATAGCATTATGCCCTCGCTGAGTGTTCGGTAACCCTGTTACAAAATCCATGGAAATACTATCCCATTTCCATTCCGGAATATCCAACGGTTGCAACAAACCACTAGGCCTCAGATGTTCCACCTTCGATTTCTGACAAGTCAAACATGCATAAACAAACTGAGCCACATCTCTTTTCAATCCAGACCACCAGAAAATCTTCTTCAAATCTTGGTACATCTTATTCGCTCCCGGATGTATACTCAAATTACTTCGGTGTCCTTCCTCCAAAATCATCCTTTTCAACTCCGCATCATCTGGAATACAAATCCTACCTCGGAATCTCAAGACACCATTAATATCCACTTGAAAATCACTATTCGCATCTTTTCCTCCGACCAACATCAAATCCACAAATTTCACATCCAGCTTTTGCTTCTCACTAACCGTCATCAGAAAATCATTAGTAATCGTTAGCATACCAAGCCTAACGCTATCCGATGTCACTTCACAAACCAAACTCAAGTCTCTAAACGATTCCAAAAGTTCCCACTCCTTAACCATTAAAGCGGACATATGTAACGATTTCCGGCTCAATGCATCGGCTACCACGTTAGCTTTACCAGGATGGTAATTCAAGCCAAAGTCGTAGTCCTTCAAGAATTCCAACCATCTACGTTGCCTCATATTTAGCTCTTTCTGATCAAACAAATATTTCAAACTTTTATGATCACTAAAGACTTCAAACCTTGCACCGTAGAGATAATGCCTCCAAATTTTCAACACAAAAACCACAGCCGCTAACTCAAGATCATGAGTAGGATAATTCTTCTCATGAACTCTTAATTGCCTTGAAGCATAAGCCACCACTTTACCTTCCTGCATCAGAACACCACCTAGACCAATTAAAGAAGCATCACAATAAACCACAAATGGTTCATTAGGATTCGGCAAAATCAAGATCAGAGTTGTCGTCAATCTTCTCTTCAGCTCAGTAAAACTCTCTTCACACCGAATATCCCAAATGAACGCTTTCCCTTTACAAGTCAACTGGGTCAAAGGAAGTGCTAGCTTAGAAAAACCCTCAATAAACCTCCGATAATAACCAGCCAAACCCAAAAAGCTTCGAATTTCAGTAACAGATCTCGGAGCCTCCCATTGTAGAACTGCTTCTACTTTAGATGGATCCACAACAATACCATTACCTGAAATTACGTGTCCAAGAAAAATTACTTCCGATAACCAGAATTCACACTTGGATAATTTAGCAAAAAGCTTCCTTTCCTTCAAAACCTGCAAAATAATACGCAAATGTTCTGCATGCTCCTCCCGAGACTTAGAATAAATTAAGATATCATCAATAAACCCCACGACAAAACGATCCAGATGCTTGTGAAAAATACGATTCATGTATTCCATAAACACACCTGGCGCGTTAGAAACCCCGAACGGCATCACAGAATATTCATAATGACCGTATCATGTCCTAAAAGCCGTTTTCTGAATATCTTCCTCCTTCACTCTTATCTGATGATACCCCGACCTCAAGTCAATCTTACTGAACACGCACGCACCAACCAACTGATCCATCAGATCATCAATCCTTGGAAGAGGATACTTATTCTTGATTGTCACCTTATTCAACTGGCGATAATCAATACATAACCTCATACTTCCATCCTTCTTTTTCACCAATAAAACTGGAGCACCCCAAGGAGAAACACTTGGTCTCACGAACCTCTTTTCCAACAACTCATTCAACTGTTTCTTTAACTCCACCAACTCCAATGCCGACATACGATAAGGTGCCATAGAAACGGTCTAGTACCAGGAACTAGATCTATAGAAAACTCCACCGCTCTCTCTGGCGGCAAGTCTGAAATATCCTCAGGAAACACTTCCGAAAATTCACACACAACAGGAAACACCTCAAGTGAAACTTGACTATCTGCAGTCAAAGATGCAAACAATCCAAACAACTGAGCTTCCTCCGCCAAAAGTTTCTTCAACTCTTTGGTAGATAAGAAACTCGAGTCTTCGTCTTCCTCAAGAGAAGGAAACCTTACCAGCTTATGATAACAATCAATATGAACTCGATTGAATTGTAACCAATTCATACCCAAAACCACATCTAATTCCTCCAACGGCAAACACACTAAATCCATCTCAAAGTCTTTACCATAAATGGTCAAAGGACAACTTAGACAAACCAAAGACGTAGTTACTGACCCCATTGCTGGAGTATCAATAACCATTCCACCACCCATCACAGACAACACAAGATTCAAACGCTTCGCGCACTCAGACGAAATAAACGAATGAGTCGCTCCAGTATCAATAATAGCAATCAAAGGAGTACTATTAATAAAACAAGTACCTCGAATCAGACGATCTGCACTCGAAGTCTGAGTCCCTGATAATGCAAACACTTTTCCACCAGCTGGAGCTTGTTTCGGTTTCGGACACTTCGTACTAATGTGACCAGGTTCCCCACAGTTATAACATTTCACCACATTCTTCCTGGCACAATCAGCTGCAACATGTCCTACACCTCCACAATTAGTACACTTCCTCAAATCTTTCCTGCACTCAAACTGACGATGCCCCAACTCACCACATTTATAACACCTCATAGGACCAGACATTCCTCCTCCACCTGACCTTTTCTCAAAATTCCCTCTTTGTTTACCTTTATCAGCTGGTGTCACATACGGACCACCACAGAACTGTTGCTTCCCTTTCCTCTCGCTCACACTCTTATAGTGAGTGGAACGAGCCTTACTGTCCTCTTCATAAATCCTACAACAATCTACCAAATCAGAAAACCTCTGAATCCTTTGATATCCAATCGTCTGCTTTATCTCAGGATGCAAGCCATTCTCAAACTTCACACACTTAGAGAATTCCGCAGTAGCTTCCGCATAATGAGGATAAAACTGCACAAGTTCCACAAACTTAGCAGTATAATCGACAACAGACATATTACCTTGCTTTAGCTCCAAGAACTCAATTTCCTTCTTCCCTCTCACATCTTCAGGAAAATACCTCCTCAAGAACTCCCGGCTAAAAACTTCCCAAGTAATTTCTTCCTCTTCTGCAGCTTCCAACACACGTCGAGTACTAACCCACCAATCATCAGCTTCTTCCAATAACATGTGAGTACCTAGTCTCACCTTTTGATCTTCATCACAATCCATCACTCGGAAAATCCTTTCAATCTCTTTCAGCCAAATCTGAGCACCATCTGGATCATATCTTCCTTTGAAGACAGGCGGTTTGTTCTTCCTGAACTCATCATTACCCGCAGCATTAGGTGCACCCTGCACAGCACGAGCCATAGCTTGCATAGCCGCCGCCAAAGCAGCATCATTCCTACCAGCCATATTCTGTTCATTTCCAATAACAGAAACTATGGTTAAACAAACAGCTCAACCAACCACAACGACCAACAGGGACTGACACAACTGACACGGACTGACACAAACTAGCTCTGATACCACTTTATGTAACACCCCCAATCTATACCCCCAAATAATTAAAGCAGTAAAAGAAAATTCAAAATTTCGTCAGAGTATATTTAAATTATCATGGCATAGACCGGGAGGGTCACATCAATTTGAAACAATTCATACAACACCTGCTCATAAAGATATGCAACAGTGGGGTAGCAATCAAACAGAGGAACTTAGTTCCTTACACCCACATTTCAGAATTTAGAATAAAAGCGGAAAATCTAAAATTGAATAACATACATATATATATCATGAAAAGTTTGTCATACATCAAGTTGTACATGCATAAGCCAAAAGATATACATATACATAATATACAATTATCACAAACGGCCTCCCTAACTACCCGGTGTCACATATTAGAGCCGACCGACAAAAGAATGAAGACGCAAAGCTTCACAAAAATACCTCCAGCAACTCTAATCTGCAATGCCTCATAGAGCATTATAAAATAGCAGAAGGGTGAGAAAAACAACCATAATATAATTGCATACAATTACATATATAACACGAAAATACACAGTTATACGATTCTCACCACAACTCACGCCATAATTCAAACATAAGACATTACAATACACAATACATATTTCCATCACCAACACATATCCATATATCAATTTATCCACAAATCCACACATAACCAACCATAAATGATTTATGCAAATGCAAGAGACCGACACAACGACTCTATGCATATGCACATGCGGTACCGACTTCCATTGTTTCTCATCACTAGTTCACTCAGGAACTCTGCTGGAACCATCGCTCGTTACATCACTGTAACTCCCCGTCGGGCCTACGATGTTCCCCACCGCTCACACCCCACACGGGCACACGGTGTTTATGGATCGCTCACACCCCACACGGGCACACGACCCGATCGCTCACACCCCACATGGGCACACGATCGTCTATAATCATCGCTCACACCCCACATGGGCACACGAAGTTATAGCGAATTCCCTCTGGAATCCAAACCGTCACTCAGGACGTTCCAACAATGCATATCATGATGCTTGGCAT
The DNA here is from genome assembly GCA_022829125.1 of Lathyrus tuberosus. Lineage (NCBI taxonomy): Eukaryota > Viridiplantae > Streptophyta > Magnoliopsida > Fabales > Fabaceae > Lathyrus > Lathyrus tuberosus. The sequence goes on along the minus strand of JALAZF010000617.1, from coordinate 2,181,574 downwards.
ACAATGACCCATGACATTTAATATGCACACATAAACACATTCATTTACAACGACAAAAATCACACTTTGCACTTATGCCCAAAACAATGTATTTAATTGCCATACGGCTACAACTCGTCACAACATCATCTAAACACATACGTTTACATCATACAACAGTACCTTGCACAATACACATCAATTACGTACAAGTATAACGACAAAAGTCGACAACCGACACTATTCCCGACTTCCCGACATAATTAAATTGGCTAACAATTCCAAAATCATCATAACGGGAAAGTACAGCTCAATAGCTACGCAATGATACCAAGAATGTAAAAATCGGATAAACGGATCAAAAGTTACGAACGAAAACGAAAAACGATATTTTGAAAAGTCCCATTTTGCAAAAGTCCTGTTCATACGCGTATCACCATGACCCATACGCGTATGAGCAGAGATCTCATTTTTCCCAAAGTTCACGTGTAAATGACCATACGCGTAATGCCCAAGCCCGTACGCGTATTGCCCAAAATGTTACGCGTATCATACGCAAATGGGCAGATGGCCGAGAAAACAAGCAACCCATACGCGTATTGGCCCTATGGCTCGCCCACCATACGCGTATTGCCAAGGTTCATACGCGTATGAACATGCCCCATACGCGTATGACCTGGAAATCTCAGAAAAATTCTTCTGCATAATTGTTCATACGGGTTCCAATCCAAAACCCTCCAAATCTCACCTACACACCAGAAAATTGCCAATACAATGTCCAATAACAAGTATCTATCATGTATCAACAAGAATGAACACTTAACACATGATTTTCAACACATTTACTCAATTTCTAATCAATTTGACCAAAAATGGGTTTACTAAAATATTTCCATTTCAATCCAACAAACATCACAAATATACATACATAATCATATACAAGTATACAATAATTGAATTTCGCACCCTTACCCGATTAAGTCGATACTAGAAGTTGATTTCTCTTGATTTTTCCAAGTTTTCCACTATTTCTCTTCTTCTTCTCTTTTCTCTCCTTTTTCTTTCTTTTCCTTTTCTTTCTTTCTCTTTTTCTCTCTACTATTTTCTATTTTTTTCTTACTTAATAAAAAATATCCTAAAATGACCAAAATACCCCCACACTCAAATGTCTCACAAACGATCCCAAAACCCGATAAAATATCACAACATTGAAAAATAACATATTTTCAGATAAAAGTCGAAAATAAAATAAAATAATAATATAATAATCAAACGACTCGATTAAATAAAACGCACATGAAAACTGGGTCGTTACACGTGAAGCTAAAACCAAAGTTTAAAGTACAACCCTATGTTAGGACGTAGAATTGAAATGTTTTGGGGAGAGGCAACATCTCACTGATGCGTGGAAGCTATACTCGGAAGAGACCCTCTAAAGTTCTCTTCTTGGTAAGGTATACCCTTAACATAGCTGATGATTTGAATGTGGTCCATGACTCTGGGAACCTTTAGAACCTCCTTTTCAACTCATGGTGACCTTATGTATTCAACCTGTAAGGGTTATTACTAGGGTTCCGCCTAGATGAGACTTATCCTGAAGGATTACGTAGGAAGGCTTGCTTCTTCTCATGGTAAAACGAGGGTATAGTCCATAAATTCCAGGGTTGAGATACTAACATAAACTCTATACCCTACATGTGAGGGGATTGGGTAGACTAAACTTAGATCTAGCCTATCATAGGGACCCTACCTAAGCTAGGTCATGCTTGCATATCACCTTATCCTAACCTACAAAACTTTAAAACCTTAAAAGCATTCATATCATTCATCCTCATTAAAATCTTTTTTGCATTTTTGCACAAGAATATTAATCATTTGTTAAACAAGTAAGCTGAAAAAAATGGAATTTCATACAAGGAAAAGGAATTATACCCAAGAATAAATGAGGGAAAGGGGAAACTAGAGACTCGTATCCTACAATTGGAAGCTGAGAATCAAAGTCTAATTCATGCTCTCCGTGAAGCCAAAGGCTAAGCCATGGATTCAATAGTGTGAAGAATAGTTGCTGAAGAACTTCTCGCAAGACGTTCATTCAAATGGAGGAGAGCTTATGAACAAATGGTAGATCGTAAAAGACAGTTGAGTCCCCATGAGGAAGCTTATGAAGAGATAAGGGCGTGGGGCACTTATATAGAGGTGCACAATCAAGAAATGGATGACACCATCAAGGAAAATAAGGCCATCATGCTGAAGCTTCAAGAGAAAGCTGAGTATATTATAGGGAAAGGTATCTGAAGTTGGTCATACTGTCCAATGAGCATATCTATGAGGTTCCCCGAAGCCTGGAAGCAGCGAAATACATGGAAGATATCTTCAAGCTTAAGGAGGAGATCATTGACTTCCTCAAATTATTTCGTCATATGGTGGAGGAGTTTAGGGCCAAAATTAGGCAACTTTGTTAGATTTTCCCTTTTGTAATGGTCTCTTCAAGTTATTTTCCTTATTATGAACAAGTTTAGGGTTTCTCCCCTGTTAATTTCTCTTATGAATAATGTTTAGGCTTTTTTCCCTTGTATTTATTCCCTCAAGGTTAATAAAAATATTTGAATTTCCGTTATTCTTAGTCTTGCTTATAATGAATGGTTAAGATTCCTAAAAATTATTTTTACCTATCCATACATTCAGACATACATTAGCATGCATATAAAAAATAAAAAACAAAATCATTTTTTTCATCGTCTTCTCTCAGAATCATCAAGCATAACAATCTGACTTCCTGACCTCACACTCGAGCATACCGAAAGAAGGTCATGGATTAATTAGAACAAAATCAAGTTTCTCTTAGAGGAGACGTCGATGCTGTCAAAGGTAATGTGGAAGAGATGAAGGACAAGATTGATCAACTAGCTCGAGCCATCCAAAACTTGATAGCAACATAAACTGAGTCGAGTCAAAGAAGGAATGTTCCTACCCCTACCCCCAGTCTAGGGACAACAATCCTCTATTGGGATTTGCCACCGATCTTGAACATGAAGAGGCTGAAGATGCTAGACTAAAGGTGAGTGCCCAACCTCCCGAGGGACCTACTCCTCCACCTATTCCTAGTGGGGCATCCCGTCCTACGAAAATACCTGTTCTCCATGAAAATTGTGTAGACTGGCATGTTCAATATGAAGATGAAGATTTAAATCTTGAAGGACATTTGTGCACAAAACTAGGTCATGACCTATTTGACCTAATGCCAGACCAAATTTTTAGTGGTTTTCCCTCAACTTCCCAAGCTTTCCATTTTCTCATCAAGCATCCAATTAAGTTGGTTCTTTTCACATTGTGTTCTACTCTATGAAAGAAACATTTGGCTTAAGTAAAATCACAAAACGCATGAGGAAATTTCATCTGGCCTCAGTTGGAAGTTGGTGACTTGAACTCTGCTTTGTGACATGACCTGTAATTTGGGAATCATGTGAAAACTTCATTTGGGGACCACCAGTCCTTGTGCATTTCACTTGTTGTTGCTAAAAGCATTCCATTGAGTGCAAAACAACTTATTTTGGTGCTCAGGTCATGCTTTCCATCACTCAATTCACACACTTGAATCTAGAATTTTCCAGGTTTGGTTCACACGATTGGGACTCTATTTCACACGAGCAATGACCTCACTCTCTTCACCTATAAATAGAGATTTGTTCTACACTAAAAACCAAGATTGAATATCCAAGAAACCTCTGCTCCTTTGAAGCTCGAAACCTCTCAAAAACTAGAAACTCATTTTCCAAATTCATCTTTGTTTTGCTTTATTTCTTTGCCCAGAACTTTTCATCGTAACCTTTTGAAGCTGTGTGAACCATTACAGAAGCTTGTCGTGACCTCTAAGCAACAAACTGAGTGTTTCTTTTTCCACTGAGTATTTCCCCTAACCTAACAAGAACTTATCTTTCATATTTGGAATTCAATTTTACTTTGAAGCAAGCTAGGATTCATCGTATTTCTGCAAATTCTCTCTTCTCATAGCAAATAAATTGCTATGATGAAGAGGGACATGGATGGTGACATGAGATGAAGTTAAAACATGTAATTTGATAGATTAAAACCTCTAAATCCATGACTTGCAAAATCAACTGAACGGAGGTTTAAGATGAACACGTTCGCGCGCAAGGGTGGAAAATTTGAATTTCCAGACCAATCAGGTTGTGCCACGCCTTCCTACCCGTTGCATTTTTTCTTCTTTTTTTTTAAAAATTCTTTTTTATTTCATTTTCTTCAAAATTCATAAACAAAATAGCTTATAAATGACTTTTCACTCCAACTTTTTTTTCATAATTTCATAAAAATATTTTCTACATCATTTATTTTTTTTTAGATTTTTAAAATCATTTTTAGCATTTTTCCTAATTTCTTTTGTTTACTTTTAAATTAACTTTCAACATTTTTATTTTAATCATTTTCAAACATTTTGAATCCAATCCTTTGGGATCTTGATCCTTGGAGTTTTTCTGACTTTCTATAATTTTCTTGAGGATTTATTTGAGGTTTTGATGCTTCATTTGAATTTTCTCTTTTATTTTCCATTTAAAATCATTTTAAAATATCATTTAATGCTTTATTTGATTTCTTTTTGCCATTTTAATTTTGTTTGACTTCTGTTGACTTGGATTAAGGCTTGATTGATCAAAATCTTCCTTAATCTCAATGGACTTTGGGTGTTGATGAGGTTGGATGGATCTTCATCAATTAAAATATACCATTAAATGATTAGTTGAATCATTTTTTGTGCTTTGGGTTAATGATAGGTTTAGTACCTTAATCCACCAAGAGAGGTGATTGAAATTGATGATAGATGAATCTAAAGTCTTGGTTCAATTTGGTTTCATTTCTCTTCTTCTCCTTTTCCTTCTTTTCTCTTTCTTTTTCTCTTGATCAAATGAATGATTAAGAGTCTGTCTTGTTCATGAAGTTTGGAGTGATGCTTGATGAACTTTCATCATTTTAAATCTACCGTCCAATTGATCATGGATCATTTGAGGTACTTTGGATTGATGCATAAGTTTGTCCTAAGTTATAATGAAGAACTATTGATGTAATGGACCAATCTCCTTGCCTTAGTACTAGATCCCTCCTTGATTTTTACTTGTGCTACATTTTTTAGGAGTATAGTTTCTATCATATTTATAACATGTATGATACATAAATTGTTATTAACCAGCCTCTCATAATATGATCTTCCTAATAGATTGTGCAACGATTACTTAACATAGTGCTAAATTTGTTTTGAATTGATTCATTAACTCTAACATCAATACTAACATTATTATTATACTAACTTTACTTTATGTCATTTAATTTTCTTGCCATTTAATTCCTTACTCTTTTCTTTTATGCCTTTATTTTTTTAGCATTACATTTCATATTATTTATGTTTCTTTTTCCTTTGTCCACTTGACTATTTTCTTTTGCTCTTAAGACATTAATAAAGGAAAAATCCTAAAAAACTTGGTTCTCTAATCTTTGGACTAATGGTCACTATCCTTAGCTTGACTTGGAGTTGTACTTTTGGACCTATGGACTTTGGTCACTTTTCCCTATGCTATTGGATTGTTCTGAGACATTAGTTCATCCATCTGATACTTGAGACCTTTGAAGACTTGGCTTTGATGCATAGCTTTGACCTTATGGCTTAAGTTCTTCTTTCATCTGATGCTTGTCTTATTGTGTGTTTACTTGTTGCTTGTGGCCCAATCCAATGGAAATGGAATGTTTGCTTGACTTATGTCAAATGATGGCTAGATCCAGGTTAATTCACAATGCACACACAAAGGCTTCCTCTTAGGCTTACAATGAGACCTTTTATTTTATTTCTATTTACTTTGTGCATTAGGATAGTCTCTTCATCTCCTCCCCTAATTTAATTTTCAAAATCTTCTCCCTTTTTCAAAAACCTTCTTGTTTTTAAACTTGAACCACTTTCTCAGTAAACCTTGACTTTGTCAAGTGATTTTCAAAATATTTTTCTTAAATAAATTCTAAGACATCTTAAGCATATCAAAACAATTTCAAAAGACTTAAAAAACACAAAACTTATTCAAATCTTTTGTGCCTTTAAGCACCTTTTCCTTTTGAACATTTTTCCAAAAGATAGTCATTAGTTGTGTTCTTGTAGTGATGCAACTCCTATACTTCCACAGTAATGTAGAGAAGTGATGACATTTACCACTTAGATGTTTAGTGATAGACTTTTTGATTTTAAACCAAGCAAAAATCCTCCATCTCAAGATGATGCAAATTCTCCTTCCTTATTAATTGTGGGTAGTAAGTTGAGTTTCTACTCGAATATGACAAAATGTTTATTCATTTAAAATCAATCAAAACAAAATCTTTTTGTTATTTTTACCACGAACTATGAGGTTTTGATCCTCCATTGCACTTTGTTGGTACGTAGGCACGAGGCTCAGGAAGTTTTATCAAACAAAAATCTTAAAAAAATACTTCTCTTCTCATCTCCCCAATCTTTTGCAAACAACACCCTTTTTAAGCCAAAACGCAGATTTTCAAGAAGTTCCTATAGAGCACTATAGATGTGAGGGGTGCTAACACGTTCCCTTTGCATAACCAACCCTCGTACCCTTATCTCTTTGTTTTACTAGTTTTTTTTTAAAACTTCTATGGGTTTTATTTTTTCTTTTCCCATTCCTTTGGAAACAATAAAGAGCGGCGGCGACTCTTGCATTTGTGAGTTAAGTTAATCAATAACTTAATCTCAGATTTTTTTCCCGCCACGACAGATTAACGACTCTGCTGGGGATCACATTTCTAAGTGGGTTGAGCCTAAATTATTCATTTGTGTTTTATTACTATCAGTTGTTTGCTTTTATTTTTAGGGTGCTTGGTGATCTCTTTTGGTGGTAAGATAAGTCCTATACCGGGACTTGAGTGCATAATAAGATAGGATGGTGGTATAATCATGTTGGCTTACATGGAGTTAATCCTTAATAAGCTAACTTGAAATCCCCAACTCAGTGGATGCCTCTTTGAGGGTGATAATGCTAAACAAGTGAATTACGAAGGCATTATTACTTTCAACCCGAGAGCCTGAGAAGTTGAGGACCTTAGAACCCTTTAACCCATCTTGGCCTTTTAGGATGTAGTGCGGTGACTATTAGGTGTAGACTTGGATTAATTGTTACGCGATACTACACTCAGACGAGTTTCTCTTGAGAATATTATTGGTTGACGAGTAGTCATCCAAACTAGTAATATCCGAAAGATGGAATCATGACTCTCGGAACTTTGTAGAACCTTGTTGTACAAGTGATTTACCCTTAGTACATACCTTGTGGGTGGTTCTTACCATTGACTCCATGCTCGTGACGTCGAACCTTTGAGACTTGTTTGTGATCTTGTTTGTGATTGTTGCATAATCACGCACTCATGCATTAATGAACGTCCTTTTTCACTTAATCTTCAAGGAACTTAGAGATTCTCTTTGCAAACATCGCAGGCATTATGATTATGGATATTGGAAGGAGGAACACTCAGAAGTATAGTTTCAGAGTTCCTAATCTAAAAGAGTTGAGAAAGTTAGCATCTTTAGTGGTTGATCCTGTGGATTTCAAAGATCTCTATGGGAGACTTTTGACTATTCTATTCACCAATATTGAAGATGGACTTCTTAACACTCTAGTCCAGTTTTATGATCCTCTCTACCAGTGTTTCACTTTTCCAGATTGTCAGCTTATGCCTACCTTGGAAGAGTATGCTTATCTTATAGGTGTACCAGTTTCTGATAAGATTCCTTTTAGTGGTTTGGAGGAGGTTCCTAAATCACAAGTCATTGCAATAACTATTCACTTAAGGAAATCTGATGTAGATGTCAATCTTATTGTCAAAGGAGGTATTCAAGGGTTGACTTCAAAATTCCTGATTGAGAAAGCTTTTTCTTTTGCTAGTGTTGGTAGCATGGTGGCTTTTGAGGCTATCTTAGCCTTATTCATTTATGGATTGGTCTTATTCCCTAACATTGACAACTTTATTGATGTTAATGCTACCCGGGTCTTCTTGATTGAGAATCATGTTCCAACTTTGCTTGGCGACACTTGAAATTCTGGCATACAGATACCAGATGTCGAGATAGAGGTCACAACACTGGGATCAAGACAGTTTGATCACACAAGTAAATATGCAGAAACTTAAATGGCAGAAAGATAAAATAACACCAGTAGTTGTTAACCCAGTTCGGTGCAACTCACCTACATCTGGGGGCTACCAAGCCAGGAAGGAAATTCACTATGATAGTATTAGTTCAAAGCTAAACTCCCCCGTTTACAACTTTTCGCCTAATCATTACCTTGTGTAATATCTACCTAGACACCCTCTAGATATGAGATCCCCCTCTTACTTCCTATCAGTCACAAACAAGTGACAATTCAACAATAACTCAAAGATAAAAGTATCAACCCTTCCAAGTATAATACTTAGTTTTGGTTAAAAGCTTCAACTAAGAACAATATACTCTTGCTTAAAAGCTTATGAGTAGACAATTAACAATTAACAATCAGTCAACTCAATGCATCAAAACTGATACAAGAGTGACATACAAAGAAAAACACATTAAACCCTAAAGAGAATTAAATGCACGACTAATCCTTATTCTTCAAATTCCATGCATGTCCAAGTTTAGGTCTTCTCTTTAAATAACCTTCAGTCCTCGTGGGCTTGGGCTTCAAAATAAAACGCAAATCACTAGGAATTAGCTTTCAATCATTAGCATAATCTCCTGCACAATAATAGGAACAAAATACAAAGTTTCCTAAAAAGTTTCAAGGAACCTTTTTACGAAAACCAACACAATCTGTCAAAACAGAAGTTCCCAAAATATCCCTCCTTGGATAACGCAAACAAGTGAATTAAAACACACTCAAAACTCACACTAAAATACCAAAACAGTCATGCCCTAACTTTCTGGTATAACATGTCCTGGCACATTGTCGCAACAAGAAAAATAACCAGCGAAAAAACAGAGTCGCCACCGAACATTATTTATCCCGACGGGGGAAAGGAAACGATCGAAGAAACCTCAAAATGGAGAATACATGGTCATCGTAACCAAATCCTGGGTTCGGGAGTCGTTTACGCGAGATGAAGGTATTAGCACCCCCTCGCTGTCCATCGTATTCAACTGGATCCATGATTGTTGTCTAATCAAAGGGTGTGTTATCTAAAGCTCTAGTGCTAAATGGATAGGAATGGGAAAAACAAAAAGAGAATCGATAGAACTTCGTCGTCCTAGGCCTACGTATTCCCTCGTGCAATGGGAAAGTCAGAGTTAACGTAGTTCGGAGGACTACGAGTGGATGGGGGAAGGTTACTTGCCAAGACATCACCGTCTTGTGCCTACGAAGTCATAGCATCCGTAGTTCGTGGTTATGACCACAAATTGGTTAAGTGTTTTTTTATGAGCAACGTCAAATTCGCGTTCCAGCAGTTAGGGTCGATGCCTGTTTGCGGTGGAACAGAAATAACATACTCTTTCTGAAAATAATTTGACAGACAATCCCAAAGGATAAAGCGATTTGCATTTGGTTTGTGAATTTTAACAGAAGTGAATTGAATTGGTTTGAGATTCGTATTGCACTAAAGTCTATGACATAGGAGCGAATGCGTCGTAAGACCGCCCCCAAACGGGACGTATGCTAAACACTCTAGAAAAGCAAGGAGAGACTGCTCACTCATCATTTCCCATATACTTAAGGCTCGTGGCGTACAATACTCGTCGTATTTATTAAGTCTTTTGATTTTGTTTTAAGATGAGAAAGAAGACTCAAAGGTTGAAAAGAAAACAACTAAGGGAAACCGACCCTAATGTTGTCATGCACAATGGTCCTAAAGTTGGGATAAGAAAGGGAATTCTACTTAATGTTAGCATGCAAAGAGATAGACCTAAGGTTAAGGTTTAAAAGGGACTATCCTAATTGTTATTATGCAAAGGATTGAAAGCCTAATGTCTCTCCTACCTCTAACTTAATCAGAAATTAAGTTGAGCTAGGAATCGTAATGGATCATGTGAACAAACACAAGTAAACATTATACTAATCAATCACAAACATAGACAAACTCAAGACTTAACCTAGTCTCAAGACTCAAAAGAAAAGAAAGATGAATGAGAGATGAAGGAGGAGTAAGTCAAGTGAGAGAGAAGAAGTCTCATGAGAAAGATGCAACATCATGCAAACAATCATGGAAGTTCACACCATTAGACATAAGCATCAGGCAAATGCAAGCATTAAGTTCAATCATACAAAGTAAACATCCACACCATGTTAAGGTAACCAAAATGTACACACATGTCAAACCATACCCAAAGATTGGAAGTCAAAGCAATTAGGCAAAACAAGGCACTAATGCACACACAAATGGCTTAAGTTCCAACAAGAAACAATATCAATCATCAAGCAAAGTGAAATGAAATAAAATGATATGAGAACCAAGGTAGGGCAGTAGCTATGTCAAGATGCATTCAACTCATGCTATGGATCAAAAGAAAAGCACAAAAGTTCAAGTCATGCATCATATCCAAACTCTATCAACTACCAAACAAATAATCATGTAAAACACACCTCAAAGAAGTAATCATGTAAGATCAAGGTATGAATCCAAGTAGTAGCAGTAGTGTGTATGTGAAGATCAATTCAAAGTCAAGTTCAATATGTCATGCAAAAACCATGAGCATTACATCACAACAAGTTCACACCAACAAGCATGTATCAATCCAAGTTTTTCATCAAAGGAAACAAAAATTCATATGAAATTCAAGAAGTGAGAAACATGTCATAGATCAAAAAAGACAAGTCAAGATATCATTGACAAACAAGTATTCATGTCCTCTAAGCATCCTAAACATCAACCAATCACATGTATTCAAATAGGTTCCAAACTAGGTCAAGTAGTCATGCATATCCACCTCAAAGCAAGATCACATTGATGCATCAATTAAAGATAGGAGGACAACCAATTGAGACTAAGTATAGGGCTTTACCACATGGTATTTCAATCAAGAACAAGAGATAGGATCAAACCCTAAGTGGTTGCACAAGTGCACCCCTAATCAATCCACAAAGTTCAAGCATATCCAAAAAATAAGGCATGCAATGCATCACACATGAAAAATAGCTATGAGTGTTTAAAAATCAAGAAAAAATGATCATGATATAAGGGAGGCAGTAACTCAATGTGCCCTAAAAGGAATGCCTAAGCATGTGTGCAAAGAGTGCTCAAATCATCTCAACCATTAGGCAAGTACACAAACTAGTGATACACAAGTTAAGCTCCAAAATAGAATCAAACATGAACCAAAATACATGAACAAAACTTCAATTGATCACTCAAATTCCCTACATACATGTGCTTAGATGTGTGTAAAAGCATGGATCAAGAATCAATTGGAAAAGGCATGAATCAAAGCATTGTTTCAAAACTAGGTCATGGAAACACATCACACAAATAAATCCAAATAAAATGAAAATTAAAATAAAAAATATGAAAAATAAAATAATATGTCAAAGTATCTAAAACAATTTTTTTTGGAATTTTATCATATATTTAACAATAAAAAATAAAATGATATTGAAAATAAACAAAAAAAATAAAAAATAAAAAAGACATAGGAAAATAGGGGTGTATAAGCAAGTCAGAATCAACAAAGTATTCAGTTCAAATGTGCAATGGGCCTTAAATAAGGGGTGTGTGGAAAGTAAAAAACGCAGGCCCATGTCCAAATGATTCAGCCAACACACGGATAAATGAAACGTAGCGTTTCATTAAAGGATGTGGCAAGCCACATCACTTTTCAACGCACACGCGTGCAAGTCAAATGCCAAGTCAGAGCAACACCTCATCAGCCACACAACTCACCGGAACCCTACTCCGGTCATCTTCTCCAACCAGCCTCACCGGAGAAGACTGTAAAACCTCATAAAAATCAAAACCCCTTATACCAAATTGAAGATAAATTCATGGAGAACAAGAATATAGCATTGGATTTTCAAAAAGGCTCCTTAATGATGGTGAAATTAGTGCACGAAAAATTGGATCTCAAACTGAAAACATCACAAATCAAAATAATTGACGTTCAAACATTGCCTCCATCACTGGAGGACTTTAGATGCACCAACATGAGCTTAAAGGAGTGCCTAACATGAGAGATTCAAAGTGAATAAAGTTACCTAACGGAGCAACCCCGTTGGTCCTTCAAACGTTGCTTAAGCTTCAGATTAAGGTCACCAATGGACTCCTGATGCTCCACTGAGTATGAATCAAGCAAAAAACCAACAGAAACTTCAAGGATTTGGCAGATTCGAAGTGAGAAAAATGAAGAAAATTCAAGATGGTTTCAAGCTTTCTGTACAGCAAATGACCTCCCCCTTCACATTAGGGTTTGCATGGAGTTAAATAGAAATGATTAGGGTCATTTTTGGAAGCCCATGAAGTGAGAAATGGCTTGTTGTCAAACTTTGCCAAAAAAAATCCAAAAAATGATGCACACGGGTTTGGGATGGATCATACACCACTTTGGGTCAACATTGGGTACAAGTGAGGGTGAGGAAATGAATAATGATGATTGAAATAAAAGGAAATGGATTGGTGAAATGAATTGGCCATTTTCCAAGTTTGGCATGAAAATTCAAACTTGTACTTGATATGTGAATGCATGTTTGCTCATTTTGGGCAATATTTAGATGCCATGGGATGGTGATGTAGTAGTACCAAATAGAGAAACAAGAGTACTCCAAATTGTGACTTAAAACTTAAGAAATCCATTTCATGTCACATAACGATGCATGGTGTTTCAAATGAATATAACTTGGTGAATTCTTCTCATAACCATGAAGTCTTGTGACCAAAATGAAGCATGAAGGATAAGGAACAAGTTTTATGTTGGAAACCTCTTGAATTGGTGCTTAGAAGTTCATGAATTTGAGCCTTGAAGTGAAGTGTTCAAACTAGCTCTTAAAACTTACCAAATTTGGCATTTTGAGACCATGACTTAGAAGTACCATAACTTGAGCTACAATGGGTCAAATGATAAGTTCTAGCTATGGTTGGAAATCTTGAAGAATGATCTACAAGTTTTATGTTTGAAGGAAATTGAATTGAAGCTAGGATCTAGATGAAAAATGCCTTGGAAAATTGGTTCATGAAGTTGGCAAACCACTTGCCAAATTTGGCATAATGAAAACCCTAACTTTGTGACCTAATAACTTGAGTTCCACACATCTAATGGAGGAGTTCTAGTACTCAAAAGAAATATTGGAGAATGGTCTACAAATCTTATGTTTGAAGGAAAGTGATATGAGACCTTGATCATGGATAAAAATGGTCTTGAAAAACCAATGTTGAACTTGAAAATTGACACTTAGAAAATATTCTAAGTACAAAAGTTCACATTTCACTTTTTTCTCAAATTCATGACCTCATAACTTCTTATCCTTTGATCTTTTGAACACCATTCCTTCTTCAAACATGTAGTTCATGATGTCCTCTTTAATTTGATAACCAGTTTGCCCCATTTGGATCAAGGATGAAAAAGTTATGGATGTTGCAAGAGGGCTAGAAATTGAGATTTTCACATTTAGAAAATTTTCCACCAAAACTATAATTCACCAAATCTCTTGATTTAATTTTTCTCCTTGATTATTCTTGATCCAAACATATAATAACACTCAATATGCCATGAAATACCTATGATTGACCTAGAAATCCAAGAATTTGACTTTGGGAAGCCACATTTGACTTTCTTGACCAGATGAAAACCCTAAGCCTTTTTCCACTGCCTGAGGCTCATGCAATAACTTGTGATGAGACATAATACATGTAGGGAACCCTTGGGATGTGTGTTAAGCCATGGAGCATTGCCTTGCTCAAGATGATAGCCACAGGTGCCCTTTGACCAAAACCCTACTTCATGAACAAAAAGATAGGAGGATATGATCAATGCTTATAACCATGATCCAGATGATTGTGTGAGATGTGAAATTCTAACATAGCAGACAACAAATGTCCTAACACATGTCAAGACATTGTTCTGCATAATTGTTTAAACAAGAACAAATCAGCAGACTGATACCTTGAATATCAATACTGCAGAAACATAAATGTTTCGACATCTGTTCCAACATATTAATCAATACTGAACTGTAAATTACAGAATGATAAACAACACAGAATATGATGACCCAGTTCAGTGCAACTCACCTACATCTGGGGATACCAATCCAGGAAGAAGAATCCACTATCAGTAGTATAGTTTTATGTAAACAACCTCAGGTTTACAGTAAACACCCATACTTACCTATCACTACCCAATGAAGACTTTATCATTAGAAGTCACATCTAATTGATAAGAGAAACCCATATCACTCTTTAAATCACAACATGTGATTATCTAACAGCTAATACCCCATAACTGTATCATCCCTATTAAAAGACACCCCTTCCAATACAAAGTTCAGTCAAGCATCCTTGACTAACAAGTTAACTTGGATTTGCTTCAAAGCTTCATCCAAGAACAATACAGGATTCATTACCTATGGGTTTCTAAACCTGTACATGTACCTATGTCTACCATACTACATCAAATCGATACAGAGGGAGACATACAAGAAAGCCTACGACTCTCAAACCCTAAACCCTACTTTACAAAATAGGATTCCTAAGTCTATGTCATCCTCTCTCACTTTCTGCCTAGGTCTTGGTCTTCTTTTATAGTCTTCTGCTTTGTTGGGCTTCATATCTTTGATCCTTGATCCACTGCCAATCGTGCCTTTAATCTTGGAACAAATTTAAACAGAACTTGTTGTGACAGTTACGATGTCGAATCTACATGCTGTGACATTTCACTCGACATCTTTAGTCTGGGGCTGAAACCTTCATGTTGGAACATCTTTCCCAACATTATGTTTTACCAAAATTTAGTCAAACTCTTGGAGTTTTCAATCTCCCCCTTTTGACAAATTTTGGCTAAAAGATTCTTCAGCCTGATGGTGCATGCAGTGGAAACATACTTGAAGTAAGTGCCAAGGAAGAGGGAGAAGATAATTTTGAGTTACCCTCTTCATTCCCTTGTGATACCGAATACATAGAGAATGTAACTCAGATCACAAAACACAACTTACTTCCTAACTCTGATCACAAAACACAACTTCCCAAGATGTTAAAACCTAGAACGTTGGAACACCCTTTGATACATTTTTGTAGATCAGTAGCACAAATGCACATACACCTCTCAGCAGTAAGCCATTCTCCCCCTTTTTAGCCAAAAGTTGACAACAATGACCCATGCAGACTCATACCCAGAATGTGCTTACCCAAAGACGGACAAAACCCATTTTCTCTCAACTTAATAAGAAGAGATTTTACAATTCAAGCATCACAACTCTCATTAAATAATGAAGAAGTTATATAGGTAGAGCCAATCCTGAAGACTAGTCAAAGAGTTCAATAACTGCTGGTCGAGTTAGTTTTGAAAGATTCCACCTTTTCTGTCTTGTCCTCGAAACTGCTTCTGAACAGTGTCTTGATACCTAACCTGATTTTGTCAGTCTTATGGCCCCCACAAATAGGACTTTCTTAATCCAGCAGAATTTGTTCATTTACTTTTCCATTAGCAGAAAACTAATTTCTTCCAGACAACAACAGACTTTCCCAAGATACTTGTACCAATTCTAATTCAATCCATTGACACCCAATGACAGAATCAGAACAACCTGATAAGTTCACCAAAAACTCATACCAGTAGAGCAATGTCACGACATCTCGTCTGACATATCAACCTCACCTGAGGCAATCTATCACAAACTGTTTGAAACCACAAACAATCTTGATAACCAATCTGCACCACTGCGGTCATATATCTAGAACAGAAGTCTAACTCCCCCTGTCGTAGCCAACCAGTGCTTCTTTGCAAGAAGAACACCCTAAACGAATGGAAAACATAAGACGCGTCTTCATGTCTTCAAGAGCGCACCCTCTGTTCAACACACCTGCTGAACGCATTCACATACTGCTTGACCCTCAAGCAACCTATGTACCACACCAGTACATTAATCAGACAGAAGTCTTCCCCCTATCTTTCTCAACAGATGCTTCTTCAGCAAGAACCACCCAAAATCACCACATGATATCCCATGACAACTTCATGATCATATAGTGATAGTACCAGGAACGCATCCTTGTACCATAACTAACAAACTCTTGGATTGAGACCAAAGCTCCATTGATCCCTCTCGTCCAGAAACTATCTATACACCACACGAATTACTCCTGAATTCTCATGTATAGATCTCCTTGTTCCCTGAGATACAACCCAATTGAATCTGGAATACTTCACATTCCTCAAAGAGACACACAGGGCCCCTTAGTTTTCTAGCTCGCCCAGATATTCTTCACTCTTGAAGAACATCAAACACATGCTCCAGAAATCCTAAGCCCATTTGCTCCACAAGCACCACATTGGTCCACTTCTAGCATGTTTCATTCACATCATACTTCCAAGACAATCCTTTACCCATCATTCTCCCGTATGAAAAGATAAATACCTCTTAGACAAGAAGTGAGTGTCAAGTTCCACACTCAGAACTTAGCATCCTACTCCAAGGATAACTAACCCAGAAGATGTTCTAACATCAGTTAGGACATCCTTCACATATCATAGACACCAATCAACATGGTTCTTGATATGTTCCACCACTGGACTTACTATCTGCATAGTAGTCTAACTGAAGATCTTCAAGCAACACTGCGCCACCAGCTTGATCAACAAGAACTCCAGATAACCAAAGGGAGAAATAAACTCTCATCCACCACAAGAAGGTAATCCTCCATAAAATGAGAACTTTTGCCACAAGCTCCAAGATAGACAAGAATCAACACCTCCTAACATTTTCAACCAACTACCCTTCTGCCCAAGAGTAATTAGTTCCAAGCACCCTGCTTGAATGCACACATGAGAACCACCAAATGTCACTTTTTGATTAATCTCACCCTTCTTTAGAACTCCCACAAGATATACTGATCTACCAATGAAATCTAATCTTCAAGTTACATGAACCACTTACTCCATAGCAAGACATCTTGGATCCACCAAGCCTTAAACATGTAACATCTACTCCTTCCACAGCTCCCGCAAACTGCATGAGATAGACCTTTTTGAAGCATCCACAACTTCCATTCTCCTGTAGATTAACTTATCTTAAGATAATGTGCCACATCACCAGCTGAGATCCTTATGTTAAGCTTGATGTCAGAATATTCTAATATGACATCCAGCTGCTAAATTCAGCTCCTCCTTCTGCCACTTAGAAGAACCTCCTCCCTTTAACAAAACAAGAGTTCCATGCTCTCATAGACTTGATTTAGCAACCAAGTTTGAGTAGACAACCTCCATCCTTCTTAATCTTATCACAAGTATTCCATTCAAGCTCACACCTTGATGAATATCTGCTTTGAAACTTCAAAGAATTCACACCTTCCACGTCTGATTCTTCAGAAGAGAAAGTAGTCCTAGACTGCACCATAGCCATACCAAAGAATGCCACTTTCCTTGGTAGAGCAGTCTGTAGAAAGTCAGAGATAACTGCAACTTAACCTTGACCTCCAAGATGAGCAAGATCCCATGCTCCTAAGTACCTAGATCAGAAATAAACTGATCCAAGTTGTGCCATCACCAGCACTCCATTCTGGACAAGTCTCTTGCCAAGACACTTTCCAGATAAACACCAGATGCTTCTAGTAACAACCTGAACACACCTGCTGCACACCATTACTCTTAGATCAGAAATAAACTGATCCAAGAACTATCCATCAAGATTATGATGTCTTCTTCTTCATCTTCCATGCCACCATTATCTAAACGAGTTTCTTGCCAGGAAACTCTCCAGAGATCAGATGCTTCTACCACACCAACTGAAGCAGATTCTTAGGTCAACACCCAAGAGAAAAAAAATCCAAAAGCTTATGCAGTACCCCTCTCATGATTCTGCACAAACCAGATGAAGAGATGTTCCAACATTGTGTTGAACATTAGCAATATTGAACTTCACATACAAGGATAATCAATTAAATACTTGTGAAGCAGTTGATCTTAAATCCTTGGCCAATAATCCTGTTTCATTGTTAAAGTCAAACTCCAGCAGATCACTCCATGAACACTTATCAAGTATTCAATCTTTTGCAAGTATCTTCTTTGACAAACAACTTGTTGAGATACCAAGGCTGCCACCCTTAACTCAAGTAACTAAGATTCTCTCTGAACGAACCCTATTTAACTCAACAATTCTGAAATCTCCATTAAGATTGGATCCGCCCTTAGGATTAAGAGAGATGAATCCTTCCTTGCTGTTTTGGATGGTAAAAATAAATCACCTCCACTTTCTTCAGATTTGTGTTTCATAGAAACACCTTCTAGTCAGAAGAATAACTAGAAGACTCCAGATGCACGATTGAGACGCCTTTATGAATGGACTTAAGATAATTCTCAAGTATCTTTGACAACTTAGCCGATCAATAATTTATCAAACTCCTAGAGTAAGAACTTGATAAACCTAAACTCAACTCCCCTCCTCTTCAACTGGCTTCAAACTGCACCATGGAACCAAACTTCCAAGTACCAAGTCACCATAACAGACATCTTCCAACAACTATTTCCATTCCATCGCTCCCGACTTTGGAATAAAAATATGCAGATATCTTCACATATAGAGGTCGATGATTGAGATCTTCCACCATCTGTCTTCAGTAACAACTCTAGAATCCCATAATTCCAGAGCTCTTCCATCTGAAACATATGCAGCGGAACCACCAAGGAACAAATTTTGCTTGCCCTAATAAGATGTCAGAACATCTTATAAGATACCCCAACAAGAGAACTAGCCACTTCTCCTACAGTTGTTATAGAACCTCCTCAGCAACAAGAACAACCACCGGGTTGTTATCTTCGATCCAGAACATCCATCCCATCCATTAATACCCTTGAGTATGTCTGAGTTGATTGATCTGATCTTTAAAACTCCTCCTTGTTTAAACGCCAGAAAGTATCTCCCAAAGATCTCATCTAGAAACAGACAGGATGCCTGCTCTAATACCAATTGAAATTCTGGCATAGCAGACAGCAGATGTCCTAACACTTGTCAAGACATTGTTCTGCATAAATGTTTAAACAAGAACAGGTCAGCAGACTGATACCTTGAATATCAGTACTATAGAAACACAGATGTTTCGAGATCTGTTCCAACATGTTAATCAATACTAAATTATAAATTGCAGAATGATAAACAACACAGAATATTATGACCCAGTTCGGTGCAACTCACCTACATCTGGGGGATACCGATCCAGGAAGAAGAATCCACTATCAGTAGTATAGTTTTATATAACAACCTCAGGTTTACAGTAAACACCCACGCTAACCTATCACTACCCAATGAAGACTTTATCATTAGAAGTCACATCTAATTGATAAGAGAAACCCATCTCACTCCCTAAATCACAACCTGTGATTATCTAACAATTAATACCCCATAACTATATCATCTTTATTAAAAGACACCCCTTCCAATACAAAGTTCAGTCAAGCATCCTTGACTAACAAGTTAACTTGGATTTGCTTCAAAGCTTCATCCAAGAACAATACAGGATTCATTACCTATGGGTTTCTAAACCTGTACATGTACCTATGTCTACCATACTACATCAAATCGATACAGAGGGAGACATACAAGAAAGCCTACGACTCTCAAACCCTAAACCCTACTTTACAAAATAGGATTCCTAAGTCTATGTCATCCTCTCTCACTTTCTGCCTAGGTCTTGGTCTTCTTTTATAGTCTTCTGCTTTGTTGGGCTTCATATCTTTGATCCTTGATCCACTGCCAATCGTGCCTTTAATCTTGGAACAAATTTAAACAGAACTTGTTGTGACAGTTACGATGTCGAATCTACATGCTGTGACATTTCACTCGACATCTTTAGTCTGGGGCTGAAACCTTCATGTTGGAACATCTTTCCCAACATTATGTTTTACCAAAATTTAGTCAAACTCTTGGAGTTTTCAATCTCCCCCTTTTGACAAATTTTGGCTAAAAGATTCTTCAGCCTGATGGTGCATGCAGTGGAAACATACTTGAAGTAAGTGCCAAGGAAGAGGGAGAAGATAATTTTGAGTTACCCTCTTCATTCCCTTGTGATACCGAATACATAGAGAATGTAACTCAGATCACAAAACACAACTTACTTCCTAACTCTGATCACAAAACACAACTTCCCAAGATGTTAAAACCTAGAACGTTGGAACACCCTTTGATACATTTTTGTAGATCAGTAGCACAAATGCACATACACCTCTCAGCAGTAAGCCATTCTCCCCCTTTTTAGCCAAAAGTTGACAACAATGACCCATGCAGACTCATACCCAGAATGTGCTTACCCAAAGACGGACAAAACCCATTTTCTCTCAACTTAATAAGAAGAGATTTTACAATTCAAGCATCACAACTCTCATTAAATAATGAAGAAGTTATATAGGTAGAGCCAATCCTGAAGACTAGTCAAAGAGTTCAATAACTGCTGGTCGAGTTAGTTTTGAAAGATTCCACCTTTTCTGACTTGTCCTCGAAACTGCTTCTGAACAGTGTCTTGATACCTAACCTGATTTTGTCAATCTTATGGCCCCCACAAATAGGACTTTCTTAATCCAGCAGAATTTGTTCATTTACTTTTCCATTAGCAGAAAACTAATTTCTTCCAGACAACAACAGACTTTCCCAAGATACTTGTACCAATTCTAATTCAATCCATTGACACCCAATGACAGAATCAGAACAACCTGATAAGTTCACCAAAAACTCATACCAGTAGAGCAATGTCACGACATCTCGTCTGACATATCAACCTCACCTGAGGCAATCTATCACAAACTGTTTGAAACCACAAACAATCTTGATAACCAATCTGCACCACTGCGGTCATATATCTAGAACAGAAGTCTAACTCCCCCTGTCGTAGCCAACCAGTGCTTCTTTGCAAGAAGAACACCCTAAACGAATGGAAAACATAAGACGCGTCTTCATGTCTTCAAGAGCGCACCCTCTGTTCAACACACCTGCTGAACGCATTCACCTACTGCTTGACCCTCAAGCAACCTATGTACCACACCAGTACATTAATCAGACAGAAGTCTTCCCCCTATCTTTCTCAACAGATGCTTCTTCAGCAAGAACCACCCAAAATCACCACATGATATCCCATGACAACTTCATGATCATATAGTGATAGTACCAGGAACGCATCCTTGTACCATAACTAACAAACTCTTGGATTGAGACCAAAGCTCCATTGATCCCTCTCGTCCAGAAACTATCTATACACCACACGAATTACTCCTGAATTCTCATGTATAGATCTCCTTGTTCCCTGAGATACAACCCAATTGAATCTGGAATACTTCACATTCCTCAAAGAGACACACAGGGCCCCTTAGTTTTCTAGCTCGCCCAGATATTCTTCACTCTTGAAGAACATCAAACACATGCTCCAGAAATCCTAAGCCCATTTGCTCCACAAGCACCACATTGGTCCACTTCTAGCATGTTTCATTCACATCATACTTCCAAGACAATCCTTTACCCATCATTCTCCCGTATGAAAAGATAAATACCTCTTAGACAAGAAGTGAGTGTCAAGTTCCACACTCAGAACTTAGCATCCTACTCCAAGGATAACTAACCCAGAAGATGTTCTAACATCAGTTAGGACATCCTTCACATATCATAGACACCAATCAACATGGTTCTTGATATGTTCCACCACTGGACTTACTATCTGCATAGTAGTCTAACTGAAGATCTTCAAGCAACACTGCGCCACCAGCTTGATCAACAAGAACTCCAGATAACCAAAGGGAGAAATAAACTCTCATCCACCACAAGAAGGTAATCCTCCATAAAATGAGAACTTTTGCCACAAGCTCCAAGATAGACAAGAATCAACACCTCCTAACATTTTCAACCAACTACCCTTCTGCCCAAGAGTAATTAGTTCCAAGCACCCTGCTTGAATGCACACATGAGAACCACCAAATGTCACTTTTTGATTAATCTCACCCTTCTTTAGAACTCCCACAAGATATACTGATCTACCAATGAAATCTAATCTTCAAGTTACATGAACCACTTACTCCATAGCAAGACATCTTGGATCCACCAAGCCTTAAACATGTAACATCTACTCCTTCCACAGCTCCCGCAAACTGCATGAGATAGACCTTTTTGAAGCATCCACAACTTCCATTCTCCTGTAGATTAACTTATCTTAAGATAATGTGCCACATCACCAGCTGAGATCCTTATGTTAAGCTTGATGTCAGAATATTCTAATATGACATCCAGCTGCTAAATTCAGCTCCTCCTTCTGCCACTTAGAAGAACCTCCTCCCTTTAACAAAACAAGAGTTCCATGCTCTCATAGACTTGATTTAGCAACCAAGTTTGAGTAGACAACCTCCATCCTTCTTAATCTTATCACAAGTATTCCATTCAAGCTCACACCTTGATGAATATCTGCTTTGAAACTTCAAAGAATTCACACCTTCCACGTCTGATTCTTCAGAAGAGAAAGTAGTCCTAGACTGCACCATAGCCATACCAAAGAATGCCACTTTCCTTGGTAGAGCAGTCTGTAGAAAGTCAGAGATAACTGCAACTTAACCTTGACCTCCAAGATGAGCAAGATCCCATGCTCCTAAGTACCTAGATCAGAAATAAACTGATCCAAGTTGTGCCATCACCAGCACTCCATTCTGGACAAGTCTCTTGCCAAGACACTTTCCAGATAAACACCAGATGCTTCTAGTAACAACCTGAACACACCTGCTGCACACCATTACTCTTAGATCAGAAATAAACTGATCCAAGAACTATCCATCAAGATTATGATGTCTTCTTCTTCATCTTCCATGCCACCATTATCTAAACGAGTTTCTTGCCAGGAAACTCTCCAGAGATCAGATGCTTCTACCACACCAACTGAAGCAGATTCTTAGGTCAACACCCAAGAGAAAAAAAATCCAAAAGCTTATGCAGTACCCCTCTCATGATTCTGCACAAACCAGATGAAGAGATGTTCCAACATTGTGTTGAACATTAGCAATATTGAACTTCACATACAAGGATAATCAATTAAATACTTGTGAAGCAGTTGATCTTAAATCCTTGGCCAATAATCCTGTTTCATTGTTAAAGTCAAACTCCAGCAGATCACTCCATGAACACTTATCAAGTATTCAATCTTTTGCAAGTATCTTCTTTGACAAACAACTTGTTGAGATACCAAGGCTGCCACCCTTAACTCAAGTAACTAAGATTCTCTCTGAACGAACCCTATTTAACTCAACAATTCTGAAATCTCCATTAAGATTGGATCCGCCCTTAGGATTAAGAGAGATGAATCCTTCCTTGCTGTTTTGGATGGTAAAAATAAATCACCTCCACTTTCTTCAGATTTGTGTTTCATAGAAACACCTTCTAGTCAGAAGAATAACTAGAAGACTCCAGATGCACGATTGAGACGCCTTTATGAATGGACTTAAGATAATTCTCAAGTATCTTTGACAACTTAGCCGATCAATAATTTATCAAACTCCTAGAGTAAGAACTTGATAAACCTAAACTCAACTCCCCTCCTCTTCAACTGGCTTCAAACTGCACCATGGAACCAAACTTCCAAGTACCAAGTCACCATAACAGACATCTTCCAACAACTATTTCCATTCCATCGCTCCCGACTTTGGAATAAAAATATGCAGATATCTTCACATATAGAGGTCGATGATTGAGATCTTCCACCATCTGTCTTCAGTAACAACTCTAGAATCCCATAATTCCAGAGCTCTTCCATCTGAAACATATGCAGCGGAACCACCAAGGAACAAATTTTGCTTGCCCTAATAAGATGTCAGAACATCTTATAAGATACCCCAACAAGAGAACTAGCCACTTCTCCTACAGTTGTTATAGAACCTCCTCAGCAACAAGAACAACCACCGGGTTGTTATCTTCGATCCAGAACATCCATCCCATCCATTAATACCCTTGAGTATGTCTGAGTTGATTGATCTGATCTTTAAAACTCCTCCTTGTTTAAACGCCAGAAAGTATCTCCCAAAGATCTCATCTAGAAACAGACAGGATGCCTGCTCTAATACCAATTGAAATTCTGGCATAGCAGACAGCAGATGTCCTAACACTTGTCAAGACATTGTTCTGCATAAATGTTTAAACAAGAACAGGTCAGCAGACTGATACCTTGAATATCAATACTATAGAAACACAGATGTTTCGAGATCTGTTCCAACATGTTAATCAATACTAAATTATAAATTGCAGAATGATAAACAACACAGAATATTATGACCCAGTTCGGTGCAACTCACCTACATCTGGGGGATACCGATCCAGGAAGAAGAATCCACTATCAGTAGTATAGTTTTATATAACAACCTCAGGTTTACAGTAAACACCCACGCTAACCTATCACTACCCAATGAAGACTTTATCATTAGAAGTCACATCTAATTGATAAGAGAAACCCATCTCACTCCCTAAATCACAACCTGTGATTATCTAACAATTAATACCCCATAACTATATCATCTTTATTAAAAGACACCCCTTCCAATACAAAGTTCAGTCAAGCATCCTTGACTAACAAGTTAACTTGGATTTGCTTCAAAGCTTCATCCAAGAACAATACACGATTCATTACCTACGGGTTTTTGAATCTGTACAAGTGCCTATGTCTACCACACTGCATCAAATCGATATAGAGGGAGACTTACAAGAAAGCCTACGACTCTTAAACCCTATACCCTACTTTACAAAATAGGATTCCTAAGTCTATGTCGTCCTCTCTCATTTTCTGCCTAGGTCTTGGTCTTCTTTTATAATCTTCTACTTTGTTGGGCTTCATATCTTTGATCCTTGATTCACTGCCAATTGCGCCTTGAATCTTGGAACAGATTTAAACAGAACTTGCTGTGACAGTCATGATGTCGAATCTACATGCTGTGACATTTCACTCGACATTTTAGTCTGGGGCTGAAACCTTCATGTTGGAACATCTTTCCCAACATTATGTTTTACCAAAATTTAGTCAAACTCTTGGAGCTTTCAAGATGGTTTAGAATGCCTTGATGAGGAAAGGACTTTAAAGCTCGAGAATGCCACAAGATTGAGTACCATCCCTTGCTTGAACCTTTGAGGAACATACCCTCCTCTTAATATTCAACCAAGATACCTTGATCCCATGTTTATAACTTACGCTATGCACAAATGATGATGAAAATGATATGATACATAATCCAAAAGGTTAAGAAAAGATGAGGCAAATTTTGGGGTGTTACAGCTGCCCCTATTCAATCAACTTGGACCTGAAGGAATGACAGTAACAACTTTCAGACATTCAAGGTAAAAGGAGATTGAATACCAAAAGAACCCGGAAATTTGAAACCTGTGGGGAGATATATGACAAAGTGATTGCCAACCGAAGGTGGACATACAACAACAGATACCAACCAAAAGTTGAGATAACAGACGTATACGAGATACCAACCAAAGGTTGGGATAGTAAAAGATAACAGATAAATCAACAAACAAAAAATGAGAGTTTTTAACAAAGGATACCAACCAAAAGTTGGGGTTCAACTAAAGGTACCAACCAAGAGTTGGAATAATAGAAAGGAAAGATACCAACCAAAAGTCGGAATGAAAATGAGAGGCACCAACCAAAAGTTGGGATAAAGGATGAGGTACCAGCCAAGAGTTGGGATAAAACCAGAGGATACTAACCAAAAGTTGGGATGGAGGATAAGATACCAACCAAAAGTTGGGATACGAGGTAAGATACCAACCAAAAGTTGGAATAGAGGATACTAACCAAGAGTTAGAATAAAGGAACGGATACCAACCAAGAGTTGGGATAAACAAAACGCCGACCGAAGGCGAATTTTCCACAAAGGATACCAACCAAAAGTTGGAATAACGCAAAATACCAACCAAAAGTTGGAATAAAGAAAGATTATCATCCACGAGTCAAAGCTCGACAAAAGATATCAACCAAAAGTTGAGATAAAGGAACGGATACCAACCAAGAGTTGGGATAACACAGAGAATTGCCAACCAAAAGTTGTGATGAAAGATACTAACCAAGAGTTAGAATAAACAAAACGCCGACCGAAGGCGAATTTCCATAAAATGTACCAACCAAAAGTTGGGATAACACAAGCTAAGATTACCAGCCAAAAGTTGGGATTTCAACAAAGGATACCAACCAAGAGTTGGAATACAACAAGGGATATCAACCAAGAGTTGGGATACAACAAAGGATACCAACCAAGAGTTGGGATACAACGAAGAGTACCAACCAAGAGTTGGGATAAAGGGTAAGATAACAACCAAAAGTTGGAAATTAACACAAGATACCAACCAAGAGTTGGAATTCAACAAAGGGGACCAACCAAAAGTTGGAATCGAAAGAGAATACCGACCAAAGATACCAACCAAGAGTTGGGATTCAACAGGGAGTAAAATCAACGGGCTTACGACCTGAAGAGAACATGACTTCGCTGGGGTAAAGAGAAGCTTAAACAGACAACTCTGCAGGGGAGCACGGGTAAGATGAACACACCCATCGGTGATTTCACTGGGGATAAAGTAAAACAAAATCTCCTGAGTTATGCCATTTTCTGCTGGGGAAAAGTCTGGCAAAGATGACATCAAACCTGGCTTATGCTTCGAATGCATATGTTTGAAATTTTCCATGGCGTAATGCTCCATACGAAATGGAAATGCTATGCATTTTTTAGGATGCAATGCAAATATGCTTATGATATGCAAAAGACTCCACCGGGAAGAGTGTTTGAGAAAACCAGAGATAAATCCGCTGGGGAAGACAAACTAAACTGCCTCCACTGAAGAAAAACCCATAATACACTTCCCCTTTGCTGGGAATTATGAGTAATATCTGCTGGGAAATCGACCCAAGAATCTGATACAGAAAAGTGCCAATAACAATTGGGCTTGAAACCTGCTAGTGATATCAACCGCTGTTGATTTACCTGCCGAAGGAATCAATACCAACTTTGCTCGGGGAGAGAAGTCAATGGTATCAAACCTACTAGGGAATAACGTTGAACTTATCCTGCTATTGGGGAGATAACCTTTAGCCTTACCTTGCCGGGGGTAAAGGAAACACCATATACAAACCACCATTGTCCTATCCGGGGTAGCCAACTTCTGAACACTCGTCGGGGAGTAATAAA
Source organism: Lathyrus tuberosus (assembly GCA_022829125.1). Lineage (NCBI taxonomy): Eukaryota > Viridiplantae > Streptophyta > Magnoliopsida > Fabales > Fabaceae > Lathyrus > Lathyrus tuberosus. Next base: position 2,154,237 of record JALAZF010000617.1, on the reverse strand, counting down.
CAAACCCATATATGGCTGGGGAGTGCAATCTCCAGGACTCCTCCTGGGGGAGAGTGATTAAGAGTTTCACCATGCTCTGCTGAGGATGATAAAACTTTAATGCTGGGGAGAGAAACTCTACTGGGAAGAGGGATCACGCCATCCTGTAAACACATATCAAACACCAGAATATTCTATGGAAATCTTAGTTACCACCCAAGACACTCATCATTCAAGCAATTTTCATTGTTTTTAATATGCTCTGCAAAGTTTAATATTTTCACATGCTATGTTTATCAAAATAACGGACGTTTTTCAAACAAAACAGTAAAAGTAAAAATAAAACTAGGCAACTTTGAGTGAAATGAACTTTTATTGATTGAATTGGCATGTAAATAAGCATTTACAATTTGGAGGCAATTCCTAAAAAGAGGTAATTGCACAAAATTGAAAAGAAAATACACATGTCGGCAATGTGGGAACAAATATCCACCATGCTTTGATTCAGCTATGACCCGTATGTATTCGACGCTCTCAGATGTTTTGCCTTCTAAAAAGAATGACTGGACCGATTCCTATCCTTTGAAATTCCCATGTATCAAGATGTGTTCACAGATCGAACGCAGATCGTAGCCTCTCGCTTTCAAATCTCTAACTTTTGCCTGGATCACCCTTTTGGGTTTTCAATCCAACGGGATATCCATTTTTGCCAATGTTGCCTTTTCAGGTTTTCAACTTTGCGGGTTTATTCTTTTTTTCTTTTATTCCTAATTTTTGCTCGAATTTTTTCTTTTTGCGGTTCGCCGGGATGCCCTTTTTTTTCCTGGACCTTTTCTTTTTGTGGTTTAGCGGGTCCTTTTATGCATAGCATTTTTTGACCGCGTCTGCGTTCATAAGGGATGTAAAATCTTCGCCATCCATAGTTGAGAGAAACAACGCTCCACCTGAGAAAACCTTTCTTACAACATATGGCCCTTCATAGATTGGAGTCCATTTGCCTCTGTAATCTGTCTGTGGAGGAAGGATCCTTTTCAAAACCAAATCGCCCGTTTGGAAGCACCGAGGATGCACTTTCTGATCAAAGGCTTTCTTCATCCTGCTTTGGTACAACCGGCCATGTGCAATGGCTGCTAATCTTTACTCTTCGATAAGGTTCAGCTGATCCAAACTGGACCGTACCCATTCATCCTCATCAAGTTTCACATCTGCCAAAATTCTCAAAGAAGGAATCTCAACTTCCAATGGTAAGACTGCCTCCATACCATACACCAGTGAGAAAGGAGTTGCCCATGTCGATGTACGCACCGAAGTACCATAACCGTGTAAAGCAAAGGGCAACATCTCATGCCAATCCTTTTAAGTTACCACTATCTTCTGCACAATCTTCTTGATATTCATATATGCTGCCTCAACAACACCATTCATCTTCAAATGATATGGAGAAGAATTGTGATGTTCAATTTTAAAGCTCTGGAATAGCTCCTTCATCATCTTGTTATTCAAATTTGAACCATTGTCAGTAATGATTCTCTCTGGAATACCATACCAGCAGATGATGTCCTTCTTTATAAACCAGGCGACCACTTGTCTGGTGACGTTGGCAAACGAAGTTACTTCTACCCACTTTGTGAAATAGTCAATGGTAACCAGAATTAAACGATGCCCATTGGAGGCAGTCGGCTCAATCTTTCTGATCATGTGAATGCCCCACATAGCAAATGGCCAAGGAGATGTTAATAAGTTCAGAGACATTGGCGGTACATGCACCTTATCAGCACAAATCTGACATTTATGGCATTTTCTGGCATACTTGAAACAATCAGACTCCATAGTCATCCAGTAATACCCTGCCCTCAACAATTTTCTGGCCATGGTATGCCCATTGGCATTAGTACCGAAAGAACCCTCGTGAAATTCTTCCATTAACAGGCATGCCTCGTGTTCATCAACACAACTTAGCAGGACCATGTCAAAGTTCCTCTTGTATAGCACATCATCCTCATTTAAAAAGAAATTGCCAGCTAATCTCCTCAGAGTTTTCTTTTCTTTGCTGGATGCCCCAGATGGGTACTCTTGACTTTTGAGGAAGCATTTAATATCATGATACCACGGCTTTCCATCTGACACTTCTTCAACTGCAAATACAAAGGCAGGTCTGTCAAGACGCATTATTCTGATTGTTGGAACTTCATTCCACAGATTCACCTTGTACATCAAAGCTAGCGTTGCCAACACATCTGCCATTTGATTCTTAGCCTGGGGTACATGATGGAAGTTAACCCTATCAAAGAACGGTAACAACCTTCTGGCATAATTCTTATTAGGCACCAAGTTTTCCGACGAGTCTCCCACTCACCCTTAATCTGATTGATTACCAACGTAGAATCACCATACACATCAAGGTTCTTGATTCTCTAATCAATAGCCTCTTCTAATCCCATGATGCATGCTTCATACTCTGCTTCGTTGTTGTGCATATAAACGTCAATCGGGCAATGAAAGGTATATGAGAACCCCTAAGAGTGGTAATAATTGCTCCAATTCCGTTTCCATATGCATTGACAGCTCCATCAAAAATTAATCTCCATTGGGATCTAATCTCAGGTCCCTCATCAGGAAAAAGGTTCATCACAGTATTTTGCTTTCAGATACATGATATCTTCGTCTGGAAACTCAAACTTCATCGGTTTGTAATCCTCAATCAGCTGTTGAGCGAGATATTCTGATAGAACACTTCCCTTGATGGCTTTCTGGGAAACATATTGAATACCGTATTCTATCAAAACCATCTGCCAATGGCCAATTCTTCCAGAGAGTGTTTGCTTTTCAAACACGTATTTTATCGGATCCATCTTCGATATCAACAGGGTCGTATGGTTTAACATATACTGCCTCAAACGCTTGACTGCCCAAGCGAGTGCACAACATGTCTTTTCCAGCATTGAGTACCTCGACTCACAATTAGTAAACTTTTTACTTAGGTAGTAGATGGCATGCTCTTTTCTACCTGTCTCGTCGTGTTGACCAAGCACACACCCCATCAAATTCTTAAGAACCGTAAGATACATAATCAAAGGTCTTCTTGCTATCAAAGGCATGAGGATCGGAGGTTCCTGCAGATATTCTTTTATCTTTTCAAACACCTTTTGACAATTTTTGTTCCACCTGACCGCTTGATCTTTTCTCAACAATTTAAAGATCGGCTCGCATGTGGCTGTAAGATGAGAGATGAACCTAGCTATGTATTTCAATCTCCCCAAGAAACCATAAACCTCTTTTTCTGTTCTCGGCTCAGGCATCTCTTGTATGGCTTTTACCTTGGCAGAATCTACCTCAATACTCCTTTCACTAATAATGAAACCCAACATTTTACCAGACCTCACCCCGAAGGTGCACTTGTTTGGATTCAACCTCAACTTGAATTTCCTTAACCTTTCAAACAATTTCTGAAGATTCACTAGATGCTCCTCCTCCGTTTGGGACTTCGCAATAATGTCATCAATATAGACCTCGATCTCTTTGTGAATTATATCATGGAAGTGAGTCACCATTTCCTGCTGATAGGTTGCCCAAGCATTTTTCAATCCAAAGGGCATTACCTTATAATAAAAAGTCCCCCACGGTGTTATGAAAGTCATTTTCTCCATGTCTTCTGGGGTCATTTTGATTTGGTTGTACCCAGAGAAGCCATCCATGAAGGAAAACACATAATATTGAGCAGTGTTATCCACTAACACGTCAATGTAGGGGAGCGGGAAGTCGTCTTTCGGGCTTGTTCTATTTAAATCACGCTAATCGATGCATATTCTGACCTTTCCGTCCTTCTTAGGTACAGGAACAATATTAGCAACCTACGGAGGAAAATTAGTCACAGCGAGAAATACGGCATCCAACTATTTCTGAACCTCTTCCTTGATTTTGACAGCCATGTCGGGTCTCGTTCTTCTCAACTTTTGCTTGACTGGAGGACAACCCTCTTTGAGAGGTAAACGGTGCACTACGATGTCCGTATCAAGCCCAGGCATGTCTTGGTAAGACCAAGCAAAGATGTCCACATACTCTCGAAGCATTTCAAGCAATCTTCCCTTGACACTGTCTTCCAAGCAGCCCCAATTCTGATCTCCTTTTTAATGTCTTCAGTGCCCAGTTGACAACTTCAATATCCTCCTGATGAGGCAAAATAGTCCTTTCCTCCTATTTCAGAAGTCTGGCTAATTCCTCAGGCAGTTCACAGTCTTCGTCAGTCTCTTCTTCGACTTGATAAATGGGATTATCAAAGTCATACCGAGCCATAGTCGAATCATTATCGGTGGAATATGAGATGACAGATCTGCATGAGTGATGTTTTATGTTTTATTAAGAATGTAACAATGAACAAAACAAAAACACATTTCCATTTTTCTTTTAAAAAATGTAAAAGCAAAAAATGAAAAACAGTGAGCGAAACATTTGCATGCAAAACGTCCTTTATTCATGATAACATCGAAAGTAAAAACAATGTGGCCCTACATCAAGAGTCACTACGCCTTGGGCAGAACGTAGGACTTAACATATGAAAAAACAATAAAAATTACTCTTCATGGGTGTAGCGCGAGTTTTTGAACGTGGTTGCGAAGCACTACCGCCTTTGGGGTACTACAGTTCGATTCATTTTTTATCCTATTGAAGCTGATGAAGGAAGGGAAATAGATGTCTCCAATTAACCCTGCTTGCATACTGAGTTTAAACAGATGACTGTTGGTTTACATATGCTATTGAGATTGTGGGTCTCTCTTAAGTTATTTTGTTAAAATAGTGCCTGGGCGATTGGTGGGAGTTTAGGACTGATGCTTTTCGATTGATATGTGAAGGTTTGGGATTTGGGACTTTGGATTAGTGTGCTCGCTAAGATTTTTCTTTCAATCTTATGCCTACGTATTCCTGTTTACCGAAACAGGGAAATCAGAGCGATCGTAGTTCCTCCTATTCTATGGGAGGAAATGGTGTTTCGGTGTCTTGTTCAAAGCCCAAGATGTGAAGCTGAAAAGGTGGTTTATATCTTGTTCAAAGCCCAAGATGTGAAGCTGAAGAGGTCTATTTGTATCTTGTTCGAAGCCCAAGATGTGAAGCTAAAAAGGTGTTGTCTTCAGAGAGAATTTGTCATCTCTAAAGGGGGGTCTGTTTATCACGACTGTTGGGTGACTGACTATAAAGGAGGATTACTTTAACAGGGATATGTGAATCCTAGCAATGCCATAATTTCCTTTATAGGGGGTTTTAACCTGAAGGAGAAGACTTTAACTAAGTGTAGAGCAATGCTATCTTTCCTTAGGAAATTCTCATGCTCAAAGAAGGACAGTGGCGTGGATGTAAATAATCCAGAGGCTTGCCGCTTACAGCGATTAGATGAAAGGAGTTGTTGATGTTTGTATCCTGTGAACGAGGCACAGTTTTGATGCTAAAAGGTTGATTGACTCAACCAGGGTTTTTCTTATACAAAGCCTAAGAGGAGGCTATTGGCCCAACAAGAGGGTGTTTTTATGTGTCTCGTACGAAGCCCGAGAGAGAGGATAAAAGAAGTTAACTCAACAAGAGAGTGCTTTTAGATGTGTCTTGTATGAAGCCCAAGACGGAGGCTAAAGGTTGACTCAACAAGAGAGTCTTTTATACTCAACAAGAGAGTGTTTTTGTATCTCGTACGAAGCCCGAGAGAGAGGCTAAAAGGATTATGGACTCAACAAGAGAGTCTTTTTGTATCTCGTAGGAAGCCCGAGATAGAGGCGAAAAGGATTATTAACTCAACAAGAGAGTCTTTTTGTATCTCGTACGAAGCCCAAAATAGAGGCGAAAAGGATTGCTGTTTCAGTTGAGTGACATGTCCAGTAGGTTGGTTAAAAGAGAAAATCAGTTCTTATAAAGAGACTGATTAAAGGTAAGGCTATGCTTTGGGATTGATTAGAGGATCAGGGTTATTTCCTGTTCTTTAAGGAAATGGGGAATCCAGAGGGTATTGGAGACTGTCCAAGTCTACTGGTGTTTTTCCCTACTTGAGAATGCCTTCGAGACTCAAGGAGATTAGACTGTCCAAGTCTAGAGTTTTATCTTTTGTACTATGCTTAAAGAAACAGTAGTAGTACGTTCACGGTAGAAAGATCTAAACTCTTTGAAAGGCTGTTCTATTAAGATGACTAATTTCTGTTCCTACACCTCTAGGAGGTCGTCGGGACAATTTGTACGAAGCCCAAGAGGAGGTTGGAAACTTTTAAGAAGCTGAGGGACAATTTGTACAAAGCCCAAGAGGAGGCTCTCTTCCCAAAGGAAGAATCCTTATACGAAGCCTAATAGGAGGCTGTGAATACTTCTAAGAAGCCGTAGGGTCCTTGTACAACGCCCAAGAGGAGGCAGGGATGCTTTTAAGAAGCTTGTGGGTCCCCAAACCCTGAGAAATTCAAGACAGGCTATTAACAGAGAATAGATCAAGCCAAGAAAGGCTGAGAATTTGGAAGAAACTCAAGAGATGCCATTCACAGAGAAAAGATCATCTCTGGGGAGTAGAGTTTCTTTGACGATTTCTAAGGGTGACAGTCTGAGAAAGGGTTCACCGAGAATGCTACCTTTCACGTCTCCATATTATTTAACCCCAAGAGGAGGGAAGATTGTATCTGGTAATCCTATGGGGATCTAGTTTTGTCTATTTAAGAGTGACCAGCAGGGCTTAGTGCTAGACGTAGTTGCCAGGGAAACTCTAAATATCTATACTAGTATTACACAGTTGATATGAGTTTATGAAAGAAGACTTACAGCGAAACAGCCCCACAATACAATTATATGTATGTGAAAGCGGATAAAGAAAGCATATAAACACTTACTCGATTGTAGAGCTTCCATGTTGTTTGGTTAGTTGTTCAACAAAGAAAGATTGAAAACAACAATATATTCAAAATTAAAGGAGAAAATATTTTGAAAAGATGTTGGGGCTTACAGCTCAAGGAGAGGCCCAAGGTTTATCAGTGATCGCATTGTAGTTTTATACAGAGGGACTTATACAAGTGACTGAGGCCCAAGAAAGGTTTTCTGTACAAGGGGATGGGTCTTACACTCTCTCAAGAGGCCCAAGTGTTTAAAGGAAAAGAATAGGGCTTACAACGCGAGGGTAGGCCCAGATGATTAGTTTGTTTATTGGCGATCATGCCGAGGTTTTCTTTTAACACAGAGGGACTTATACAATGCCTGAGGCCCAAAAAGTTTTGGTTAAAAGGGGATTGGGTCTTACACTCTAATAGAGGCCCAAAAGAGTTATTTTTGTACAAGTGGTGGGGCGTATAGCTCAAGGAGAGGCCCAAGGTTATTTGTTTGAAAATGGCGATCGCGCCGAGATTTTTGAAAACGCGGTGGGTCTTATATAATGCATTGAGGCCCAAAATGGTTTGGTTTTCAAAGGGGGTTGGGTCTTACACTCTAATAGAGGCCCAAAAGATTTTGAATGGGTCTTATAGCTCAAGGAGAGGCCCAAGGTTTGTTTTTCAACGAACGATGATCGCGTCGAACTTTTGGAAATACAATGGGACTTATACAATAAGTGAGGCCCAAAAAGTTTTGTATTTACAAAGGATTGGATCTTACACTCTATTAGAGGCCCAAAAGAGTTTGAAATTGTTTGATGAGGGTGAAAATCAAAGAAACCCTAATTTGTTATTCTTTAAAAGTAAATATTTAAAGAAAATCAAATAAAATACCAAATAAGTTTGAATAAACCATTTGTGATTTTTGTTTAAGGTTTAGGAAATGAGGGATTAATCACAAGGTGAATTAAAACTCACTTGGTTTTGATTTTCAAAGTAAATATTCACTTTTAAAATGTTTAAAAACATTAAAAAGGAATTTATTCACAAAAATACTAATTATATTAAATAAATAATATAAACTTAATTTTTTTGTGGAATAAAATATTTCAACATTTTTGTGATTTTTTACAAAAAGAACCAATAAAAAATAATTAAAATTGAAAGAGTTATTAATTTTCCAATTAATTAATAAAACATAAAATATTGGAAAAAATAGCAAAAATGTGAGAAAACACAAAATGGCATGGGTGGGGTTTGAACCCACGACCTCAAGGTTATAGGGCGCACGCCTTACCACTGGGGTGGTGATACATTCATTGCTTGAAGTGAAACCATAAATATACAAGGCATGCCTTGTTTTCTAGGCCTGGTCAAGGCAAGGCAAGGCAAGTTTTGCCAAGAAACGGGAAGGTTCATAACTTTCTCATTTCTTAATGGTTGGGGACAAAATTTATATGCATCTGGCCTAGAATTTCACAAGGAATCCAATGGTGGTGGTATTTTTTTTCAGATTATACTCCCTCCTCAAAACCCGATAGTGGTTTTGAAAAAGGCTTATATTTGCATTTTCTATGCTACACTTTGATATAGGCATGAATTACATGATGAATTAGTTCAAACACAACATATATAACATTTATGAGGTGTGTATGATCAGTGGACTTCAAAGCAATGCATATTTTGGAAAGTTCAAGTCATGATGCTTACCTCTTTTTGAGCTTTTGGAGTTTTTTGTGCAATCTGTCAAACTTCTTGTTCCAGAAATGGTTTGATGCTTTGGACACTCTCAAATGATCCCTTAGAAGCTTTGAGGATGGTTGGAATCAGCTGGAACCTGCAAAAACACAAACAGGCCCTTTCTTGCAAAAGGGGTTAGCAACTCTCTCAAATGGTGTTCCAGATGGGGGAACCATTTGGGACAGTTCAAGAATATTATTTTGAGTGTGTTTGAGGTTTTATCTGGTTTAGAAAGTGACTGAATCAAGACATGGCTTGAAAAATGCACAAAAGGCCTATTTTGAGGTTTTGAGAGGTGACTTTGTGATTTTGGTGTTACATGTCACTTTTGATGGTTTGGATCACCTACATATGATGTTTATGAGGTGTTAGGATCATGAGTGGTGATGGAAATGCTTTCTAACTCAAAAACTCAGAGTTACCTTGCTAAAGAAGGCATTTTGGCCTAAAGAGAGGGATTTTGAGGAAAGCATCTGTTTGATGGCTTTGGTGTACTCAAACTGATCACAATTGAGCTCTATTTATAGTAGAGCAAGTTTGTTTTGCAAAGAATAGTGAATGGCAACTGCTGGATAGGTTTGGCCAATGTTGAGCAATGAGAATCCAAGTCTCCTCTAGCCATTGACTAGAGGTTTGGGCACGGGCTGCTGGTTCCCTTGGTCTTGGATAAGTCTTGACTGAATTCAGTTAGGAAGGGGCTCAGTACATGCCACCTTGGTGTATGCATTGAATGCTCCAATCCAAAATTGGAGTCTTGTCCCTCTTTTAGGCAATTCTAGGTTTGGCATGCTACTTCTTGTTCCAAGGACTTTGGAGGCTTGGCTCAGTGTTTGTGCCCTTTAGATTTGATCCTCAGATGTGTCCAAAGTGATGACAAGACTTGGAATTATCTGATTTTTCCAAATTGAGCAAAAATGAAAAATTCAGCCTAGCCTTGGCAGTTTTCAGCAAGGCATATTGCCATTGTCATATCTCTTGGCCCAAGTGGAATTTAGTGATGTTCTTGGCCATTTTGGAAAGCCCTCATATGATACAACAACTGTTTGATCATATTTGGTTTTTATACTTTTTGGATCCAAGTGAAAAATACCCCTACATTTGGAAAAAAGTGAAGGCAGATTCTGACTTAGTGAGAATTTCACTAAGTGTTCGAAAAAAGTGACATTTTCACTTTTTGTGATTTTGATCATTCCATAACTCAAAATCCATGAGAAATTTGGTGGGAGGTCAGTTTTAAGCTTTTATAGAGGGTAATGAGATCTAAAAATCAAGCTTTGGATGGGAAAAAATGGCTTTGTGGTTTAGGAGTTATGATCCTCCAAAGTTGGTACCCTTGCCACTTTGTTCATAACTTAGAAAATTTTCTAAGTTTTTATGGTTATCCCTTTTACAAGTTATCCCAATTTTCTTGATTTTTCTTGATGAATGATGATTTAAATCATACATTAACATCATTTTAGGGTTAAAAAACCATTTTTGTGAAAAATCTCAAAAAGTCAAAGTTGACTTTTGTGCACAATTGACTTTTTGTCAGATGAATTCCAAACTGTGCGATCCTTTAGGAAATCATGTCCTTGACCTAAATCAAACTTGATGGACATGTTACATGGGTGTTATAGGGTATATTGAACCATGTCCTAGGGTTTGGGAGCATGTCCTGGTCAAAAGTCAAAGATACAGTTGACTTTTCTCGCGAAACCCTAATTGTGGTACTGATGAAATTGAGACTTGCTGCTCAAGCTTCCTGGATCAATCCATTGTTACAAATGGATCAATGTGGTATGTTGGAGACCCTCAAATCCTCTCTTGAGGTCTTGGCTCATGATTTGTCCCAAAAGTCAAATTAGGGGTGAATTAGGTCAAGAAACCCTAATTCTTAATTTTTGATGTATGCATCCCCTGAGGTCAAATTGACTTGATGCTTGGGCCCATGAGGTTCCATGGAGTATTTTAGGATATGCTTTAAAGCATTGGCCCATTCCTAGAGGAAAATTTTCATCTGGAGGCCCTGGTCGACCAAACCCTAATTTGGTGACACTGGCGATCTTGAGGCTTGATCCACCTGGAAGGGAGCAACCTTGTGCTTAATCCTTGAAGTGGGAGTCCTCTTGATCCCTTGTGGATATTTGAGAGGCTAGAAAAGTTGAAGATTATGTCATTTCTTGATTGATCCTTTGCCTAAAAGCTCTGAGAGGGCTGGAAACCCTAAATTTGATTGTAGTGGATACTCACCCTTCTTTGGGGAGACTTGTGACGCCCCCAATCTATACCCCCAATTAACACGCAATTAAAGCGGTAAAAAGAAAATTTGAAAATTGATCAGAGTATATTTGAAATACGGCATAGAAAGGGGAATCACATCAAAGGAACCAAACATACACATAACATGCAACACCTGCCCATAATGATATGCAACTGTGGGGTAGCAATCATACAGAGGAAACTTCGTTCCTTACACCCACTTTTCAGAAATTAGAATTAAAGCAGAAAATCTAAAATCTGAACACATATATATACATATATACATATAAACATGTCTGTTATACATCAAGTTATAACTGTACAACCAAAATATATCATCAGATATACAAAACAATCACAAACGGCCACCCTATGCTACCCGGAGTCACATATCAGAGCCGACCGACAAAAGAATGAAGACGCAACGCTTCACAAAAGAATACCTCCAGCAACTCTAATCTGCAACGCCTCATAGAGCGTTATAAAACAGCAGAAGGGTGAGAAAAACAACCATAATATAATTGCATAAAATTATATATTAACACAAAAATGCACAAATAACATATTCTCACCACCAAAGCACACAGATAAATTATAACAACACACAGTACAATTCACACGTATCAATTACCACTGCACATCAATCATTCACAATACAATCACACATATTCCATTTCATTAATCATATTCACAATTCCATGCACAAATGACTCATGATGAATGCAAATGCACAGAGACCGACACCACGACTCTATGCACATGCCATGCGGTACCGACTTCCTTTGTCACGTCATGTCACGTCATTAGTCCACTCAGGAACTATTGGAACCATCGCTCGTTACTGAGAATCTCAAGTAACTCCCCGTCGGGCCTACGATGTTCACCCGTCGCTTTAGGTCCTCAGGCATCGCCTCATATTTTTGAGGCACACGACGTTAAGGATTGCTTTAAGTCTCCAAAGGAGCCCACAATCGTCTATACCCATCGCTTTAAGTCTTCAGGCATCGCCTCATATTTTCGAGGCACACGATGTTATAGCATATTCCCCTCGGGAATCAAACCGTCACTCAGGACGTTCAACAATGCACATCATGATGCTTGGCATACAATGACTCATGACATTCTCATTGCATACATACACATATTCACAATTATGCATATATCATCAAATACCACACTTAGCATTTTCTTGCCTTACGGCCACAAATCATCATCACAACAGCAATTAAGTCATACCACATTCGAAGCAACACCATAAAGCATAACACAAGTCAAATACGCACCATTAAAACGACAAAAGTCGACCATTGACACTATTCACATTTACCGACAAAATAAAATCGGCCAACAAATTCTAAACCATCATAATAAGAAAGTACAGCTCAATGGCTTTCCAACGCATCAAACCACGCCTCAAACCGAATCACAGATCAAAAGTTATACAGAAAACAAAATTACACGAACAACACTGTTTGCTGGGCGAATCTCCCTCGCGAGTATTCGCTAGCTGATTCGCTAGGCGAACATCCCTCGCGAGCATTCGCTAGCTCCTTCGCTAGGCGAATGTTCCAGCAAACCAACTGTTAGATAAAAACAGACACTAAGTTCGCTAGGCGAACCCCCTGGCGAACCAAGGAAGCAACTACCAACATTTAAAACACCCAAACTTCGCTAGGCGAACACTCTAGCGAACCTTCGGTCACGCCTTCGCTAGGCGAATACCCGTAGCGAACCTTCGCTACCCTTCGCTGAATGGTTCGCTAGGCGAACCTGCGAAAATTCAGAATCCTTCAGCGTTGTTGAAAACCCAAAAATGATATTTTCCAACCCAAACCATTTCCAAATCAACATATTTCAATCAGAACCTATTCTAATCATGTCAACAAGCAAACTACCACCTTTACATCGATTTCCAACCGTTAAACCATCGATTCTACTCATTTTATCGTTTTCGACCTAAAAGTGAAAAACATGGAAAGCAAGAGAATCATCCAAACCCATTCATACATAATCATATACAAGCATAGTATAATCGAGTTTCGCACCCTTACCCGATTAAATCGACTCTAGAACTTAATCTTGATGATTTTTCCACACTATCCCAATTTTTCTCTCTTCTCCTCTTTTCTTCTCTTTTTCCTTCTTTCTTTTTTCTTTCTCTCTATTTTTCTTTCTTTCCCTTTTCTATTTTCTATTTTCTTTTCTTACTAACTTAATGAAAAACATTATAAAATGACCAAAATACCCCCACACTCAAATATCTCGCAAACGATCCCAAAACCCGATAAAATATCATAACAATGAAAAACGACATATTTTCACATAAAAGTCGAAAATAAAATAACATAATAATAAAATAATCAAAAACGACTCAATTAAAAAAAAATACAAAAACTGGGGCGTTACAATTCTCCCCCGCTTAGAAATTTTCGTCCTCGAAAATCTTACCTGATACAAACAACTCCGGATACGACTCCCGCATCCTACTCTCCAATTCCCACGTCAAATTACCCTCAGCAGCGCCTCCCCACGCCACTTTCACAAGTGCAATCTCTTTGCCCCTCAACCGCTTCACCTCGCGATCCAAAATACCAACCGGTAATGCCTCGACCGTAAGGTTATCCCTTACCTCAACCTCGTCCATCGGAATCACATGTGAAGGGTCCGGAACATACTTCCGAAGCTGTGAAACATGAAACACATCATGCAAATTCGACAGATTCGGCGGTAACGCCACACGATACGCTACAGCACCAACTCTCGCAGATATCTAGTAAGGACCAATAAATCGAGAAGTAAGCTTCTTACATTTCAAAGCACGACCAACACCCGTTACCGGCGTAACTCTCAGAAATACGTGATCACCCTCTTGGAACTCAAGATCCTTCCGTCTCCGATCATGATAACTCTTTTGTCTATCCTGAGAAGCCTTCATTTTCTCACGAATAAACTTTACCTTTTCCGTCGTTTGTTGCACCAAATCCGGTCCAACCACCGAACTTTCACCTGTTTCGTGCCAACACAACGGCGTTCGACATCTTCGTCCATATAAGGCCTCAAAAGGTGCCATTCCAATACTAGAATGGAAACTGTTATTATACGTGAACTCAATCAAAGCAAGATAACCGTCCCACGCACCACCTTGTTCCAAAACACACGCTCTCAACAAATCCTCCAAAGACTGAATAGTTCTTTCGGTCTGACCATCCGTCTGCGGATGATAAGCCGAACTCAACCTCAATCTAGAACCCAAAGCCTTCTGTAAACTTTTCCAAAATCTAGATGTAAACCTAGGATCTCGATCCGAAACAATACTCAGTGGAATCCCATGCAATTTCACAACCACACTGATATAGATCTCAGCTAACCGTTCCAAAGAAAAACTGATGTCAATCGGAATAAAATTCGCCGATTTAGTCAGCCTGTCAACAATCACCCAAATAGCATTATGCCCACGCTGAGTGTTCGGTAATCCCATCACAAAATCCATCGAAATGCTATCCCATTTCCACTCAGGAATATCCAACGATTGCAACAAACCACTAGGTCTCAAATGTTCCACTTTCGATTTCTGACAAGTCAAACATGCATACACAAACTGAGCCACATCTCTTTTCAAACCAGACCACCAGAAAATCTTCTTCAAATCTTGGTACATCTTATTCGCACCCGGATGAATACTTAAATTACTCCAGTGTCCTTCCTCCAAAATCATTCTTTTCAACTCTGCATCATCAGGAATACAAATACGACCCCGGAATCTCAAAACACCAAAATTATCCACCTTGAAATCCACATTCTCATTCCTCATCAAATCAACGAATTTTAAATCCAGCTTTTATTTCTCACTAACCGACAACAAAAATTCATTAGCAACCTTCAACATTCCAAGCCTTACACTAACCGAAGTCACTTCACATACCAAACTCAAATCTCTAAACGATTCCAAAAGTTCCCACTCTTTCACCATCAATGCGGACATATGCAACGATTTCCGGCTCAATGCATCGGCTACCACATTAGCTTTACCAGGATGGTAATTCAAGCCAAAGTCGTAATCTTTCAAGAATTCCAACCATCTCCGTTGCCTCATGTTCAACTCTTTCTGATCAAATAAATATTTCAAGCTTTTGTGATCACTAAAGACCTCGAACCTTGCACCATAGAGATAGTGCCTCCATATCTTCAACACAAAAACTACAGCCGCTAACTCAAGATCATGAGTAGGATAGTTTTTCTCATGAACTCTTAATTGCCTTGAAGCATAAGCTACAACCTTACCTTCCTGCATCAGAACACCACCCAAACCAATTAAAGAAGCATCGCAATACACAACAAATGGTTCATTAGGATTAGGTAAAATAAGAATCGGAGCTGTCGTCAATCTTCTCTTCAGCTCACAAAAACTCTCTTCACATTGAATATCCCAAATGAATGCTTTGCCCTTACAAGTCAACTGCGTCAAAGGAAGAGCTAGCTTAGAAAAACCTTCAATGAACCTCCGGTAATAACCAGCCAAACCCAAAAAGCTTCGAATTTCAGTAACGGATCTAGGAGCCTCCCATTGTAGAACTGCTTCCACTTTAGATGGATCCACAGCAATACCATTACCTGAAATTACGTGCCCAAGAAAACTCACCTCAGACAACCAGAATTCACACTTGGACAATTTGGCAAAAAGCTTCCTTTCCTTCAAAACCTGCAAAACAATACGCAAATGCTCTGCGTGTTCTTCCTGAGACTTAGAATAGATTAAAATATCATCAATAAACACCACCACAAAACGATCCAAATGCTCGTGGAAAATACGATTCATGTATTCCATAAACACACCAGGCGCATTAGAAACCCCGAACGGCATCACTGAATATTCATAATGACCGTAACGTGTTCTAAAGGCCGTCTTCTGAATATCCTCTTCCTTCACCCTTATCTGATGATACCCCGATCTCAAATCAATTTTACTAAACACACAAGCACCAACCAACTGATCCATCAGATCATCAATCCTTGGAAGCGGATACTTGTTCTTAATCGTCACCTTATTCAACTGGCGATAATCAATACATAATCGCATACTCCCATCCTTCTTTTTCACTAACAAAACTGGAGCACCCCAAGGAGAAACACTTGGCCTCACGAACCTCTTTTCCAACAACTCACTTAACTGCTTTTTCAACTCCACCAATTCAGATGCCGACTTTCGATAAGGTGCCATAGATACAGATCTAGTACCAGGAACTAGATCTAAAGAAAATTCAACCTCTCTCACCGGCGGCACATCTGAAATATCATCAGGAAACACCTCAGGAAATTCGCACACAACAGGAAACACATCAAGAGAAACTTGACTATCCACAGTCAATGAAGCAAACAACCCAAACAACTGAGCTTCATCCGCTAAAAGTCTCTTCAACTCTTTGGTAGATAAGAAACTCGAGTCTTCATCTTCCTCAAGAGAAGGAAACCTTACAAGCTTATGATAACAATCAATGTGCACCCGATTGAATTGCAACCAATTCATTCCCAACACCACATCTAAACCTTCCAACGGTAAACACACCAAATCCATCACAAAGTCTTTACCATAAATGGCTAAAGGACAACTCTAACACACCAAAGAAGTAGTTACTGACCCCATCGCTGGAGTATCAATAACCATCTCACCATCCATCGAACACAACCCAAGATTCAAACGTTCCGCGCACTCAGACGAAATAAACGAATGAGTCGCTCCAGTATCAATGATAGCAATTAAAGGCGTATTATTAATAAAGCAAGTACCTCTTATCAGACGATCTGCACTTGAGGTCTGAGTCCCTGCCAATGAAAACACTTTCCCACTAGTATGGGCTTTCTTCGGATTAGGACACTTCGAACTAATGTGACCAGGTTCCCCACAATTGTAACACTTCACCACATTCCTCCTTTTACAATCAGCTATAACATGTCCGATACCACCACAATTAGAACACTTATCCACTTTCTTCCTACATTCCATCTGGCGATGACCCAATTCACCACATTTAAAACACCTAGGAGCATTAGACATACCTCCTCCACTTGACCTTCGATCAAAATTACCCCTTTGTTTACCTTTATCAGCCGGTGACACATACGGACCACCACGGAACTGTTGTTTCCCTTTTCTGTCACTTACACTTTTATAGTGAGCAGAACGAGCCTTACTATCTTCATCATAAATCCTACAGCATTCCACCAAATCAGCAAACCTTCAGATCCTCTGATAACCAATAGCCTGCTTTATCTCAGGACGCAAACCACTTTCATACTTCACACACTTTGAAAATTCAGCAGTCGCTTCCACATAATGAGGATAAAACTGCACAAGTTCCACAAACTTAGCAGTATAGTCAATAACCGACATATTACCTTGTTTTAGCTCTAGAAACTCAATCTCCTTCTTTCCTCGGACATCCTCCGGAAAATACTTCCTTAGAAACTCTCGGCTAAACACCTCCCAAGTGATCTCTTCTTCCTCTTCATCAGCTTCCAACACCTGACGAGTACTGACCCACCAGTCATCAGCCTCTTCGTGTAACATATGAGTGCCCAGCCTCACCTTATCATCATCGTCATCACAATCCATCACCCTGAAAATCCTCTCAATCTCTTTCAACCACAACTGCGCACCATCCGGATCATGCTTCCCTTTAAAGACCGGCGGCTTATTCTTTCTAAACTCATCATTTCCTGCCGCATTCGGTGCACCCTGCACAGCTCGTGCCATCGCTTTCATCGCTGCAGCCAAAGCAGCATCATTACGACCAGCCATATTCTGTTCGTCCAAAACAGAAACTATGGTTAAACAACAACCCGCTCAACACAACTCGCCCAATATGCCAGACACAACCGACACAACAAACACAACTGACACGGACTGGCTCTGATACCACTTAATGTGACGCCCCCAATCTATACCCCCAATTAACACGCAATTAAAGCGGTAAAAAGAAAATTCGAAAATTGATCAGAGTATATTTGAAATACGGCATAGAAAAGGGAATCACATCAAAGGAACCAAACATACACATAACATGCAACACCTGCCCATAATGATATGCAACTGTGGGGTAGCAATCATACAGAGGAAACTTCGTTCCTTACACCCACTTTTCAGAAATTAGAATTAAAGCGGAAAATCTAAAATCTGAACATATATATACATATATACATATAAACATGTCTGTCATACATCAAGTTATAACTGTACAACCAAAATATATCATCAGATATACAAAACAATCACAAACGGCCACCCTATGCTACCCGGAGTCACATATCAGAGCCGACCGACAAAAGAATGAAGACGCAACGCTTCACAAAAGAATACCTCCAGCAACTCTAATCTGCAACGCCTCATAGAGCGTTATAAAACAGCAGAAGGGTGAGAAAAACAACCATAATATAATTGCATAAAATTATATATTAACACAAAAATGCACAAATAACATATTCTCACCACCAAAGCACACAGATAAATTATAACAACACACAGTACAATTCACACGTATCAATTACCACTGCACATCAATCATTCACAATACAATCACACATATTCCATTTCATTAATCATATTCACAATTCCATGCACAAATGACTCATGATGAATGCAAATGCACAGAGACCGACACCACGACTCTATGCACATGCCATGCGGTACCGACTTCCTTTGTCACGTCATGTCACGTCATTAGTCCACTCAGGAACTATTGGAACCATCGCTCGTTACTGAGAATCTCAAGTAACTCCCCGTCGGGCCTACGATGTTCACCCGTCGCTTTAGGTCCTCAGGCATCGCCTCATATTTTCGAGGCACACGACGTTAAGGATTGCTTTAAGTCTCCAAAGGAGCCCACAATCGTCTATACCCATCGCTTTAAGTCCTCAGGCATCGCCTCATATTTTTGAGGCACACGATGTTATAGCATATTCCCCTCGGGAATCAAACCGTCACTCAGGACGTTCAACAATGCACATCATGATGCTTGGCATACAATGACTCATGACATTCTCATTGCATACATACACACATTCACAATTATGCATATATCATCAAATACCACACTTAGCATTTTCTTTCCTTACGGCCACAAATCATCATCACAACAGCACATAAGTCATACCACATTCGAAGCAACACCATAAAGCATAACACAAGTCAAATACGCACCATTAAAACGACAAAAGTCGACCATTGACACTATTCACATTTACTGACAAAATAAAATCGGCCAACAAATTCTAAACCATCATAATAAGAAAGTACAGCTCAATGGCTTTCCAACGCATCAAACCACGCCTCAAACCGAATCACTGATCAAAAGTTATGCAGAAAACAAAATTACACGAACAGCACTGTTCGCTGGGCGAATCTCCCTCGCGAGTATTCGCTAGCTGATTCGCTAGGCGAACATCCCTCGCGAGCATTCGCTAGCTCCTTCGCTAGGCGAATGTTCCAGCGAACCAACTGTTAGATAAAAACAGACACTAAGTTCGCTAGGCGAACACCCTGGCGAACCAAGGCAGCAACTACCAACATTTAAAACACCCAAACTTCGCTAGGCGAACACTCTAGCGAACCTTCGCTCACGCCTTCGCTAGGCGAATACCCGTAGCGAACCTTCGCTACCCTTCGCTGAATGGTTCGCTAGGCGAACCTGCGAAAACTCAGAATCCTTCAGCGCTGTTGAAAACCCAAAAATGATATTTTCCAACCCAAACCATTTCCAAATCAACATATTTCAATCAGAACCTATTCTAATCATGTCAACAAGCAAACTACCACCTTTACATCGATTTCCAACTGTTAAACCATCGATTCTACTCATTTTATCGTTTTCGACCTAAAAGTGAAAAACATGGAAAGCAAGAGAATCATCCAAACCCATTCATACATAATCATATACAAGCATAGTATAATCGAGTTTCACACCCTTACCCGATTAAATCGACTCTAGACTTGATCTTGATGATTTTTCCACACTATCCCAATTTTTCTCTCTTCTCCTCTTTTCTTCTCTTTTTCCTTCTTTCTTCTTTCTTTCTCTCTATTTTTCTTTCTTTCCCTTTTCTATTTTCTATTTTCTTTTCTTACTAACTTAATGAAAAACATTATAAAATGACCAAAATACCCCCACACTCAAATATCTCGCAAACGATCCCAAAACCCGATAAAATATCATAACAATGAAAAATGACATATTTTCACATAAAAGTCGAAAATAAAATAACATAATAATAAAATAATCAAAAACGACTCAATTAAATAAAAATACAAAAACTGGGGCGTTACAAGACTAATGAGGTATGATGGTTCCTCCATATTGTGATGATGATTTTCACAATGATGGGAAATCTTAGTGGTCAAAATTTGGGGTATGCCAGATGCCCTTATTTAATTTTCTTGGACCCGAAGATGTGAACGACGAAGGTATTCGAGCATTCGGGGTGCAAGAGGATTAAATATCGGAATACCCAAAATTTTGATGGTGGTTAAGAATGGTAGCTTGCGCATCCTTCTTCTTTTGCACAAGGAACTGGTTTCCTACCAAGGAACTGGTCTTAGTTTCTGAAATAAACTTCCCCTCGATCCTGGTTTCCCACCAAGGAACTGGTCTTAGTTTCTGATGTAAACTTCCCCTCGATCCTGGTTTCCTACCAAGGAACTGGTCTTAGTTTTTGAAATAAACTTCCCCTCGATCCTGGTTTCCCACCAAGGAACTGGTCTTAGTTTCTGATGTAAACTTCCCCTCGATCCTGGTTTCCTACCAAGGAACTGGTCTTAGTTTCTGATGTAAACTTCCCCTCGATCCTGGTTTCCTACCAAGGAACTGGTCTCAGTTTCTGATGTAAACTTCCCCTCCATCCTGGTT
This sequence comes from Lathyrus tuberosus, assembly GCA_022829125.1. Taxonomy (NCBI): domain Eukaryota; kingdom Viridiplantae; phylum Streptophyta; class Magnoliopsida; order Fabales; family Fabaceae; genus Lathyrus; species Lathyrus tuberosus. The sequence goes on along the minus strand of JALAZF010000617.1, from coordinate 2,133,560 downwards.
TCCCACCAAGGAACTGGTCTTAGTTTCTTTTGTCAATAAACTTTTTGACAAGGGACGTTATTCGTAGCGATTTTCTTCAAACTTCTCGCCAAATTTTCCTGGAGAGATGCCATTTGATAGAAAAAGTTTTGATGTCAGAGTTGCTGGGGAACCTAGTCGTCTGAGTTGTAGAGGTGTACAAACTTCTCAGTTTGGAGACGCCATTTGTCGACTCTACTGGGGAAAACGAGTCTCTTGAGAGACTGCTTTCACGCTTGGGGATATTGCATCATACTTTTCTCGGGATCTTCCCGGAGAAACTCCATATGATGTGATCCAATTTTGAGGTGTTGATGACCTTTTCATCAGCTGTTTTTTTGGAGAAAAACTGCTATATTGCCGAATCTCTGATTAAGAGGCTTTCTCTAGGGATTTTCCTTAATCCGGGAAAGTGAAAATATCATCTTCAATGGTGAAGAGTGACATCGGTTGAAGGTTCTCTGGTCTTTCAGAAGTTCAAGTTATCAAAGTGGTCAAGGGCCAATTCTAATCTAGAATTAAACTGGAGGAGAGAGATTGTTCAGACGCAACCTTTCCTGACAAGGAAATAACTAACAACTCGAATGAGAGGACGGTTATCACTAGGGGACAAGACCGACGAGAGTGATAGTGATGCAATATGAATGTGAATACAAATCAATAATGCATGATGTATGTATGTATATGCTGACAAAACTGACGCGCCATACAGACTAACGGATGAACACGACAGGATACTCGGCCATCGCGAGGCGAAGAAGTACCGCTGGTTCAAGATAGCAATTCCGCCTTGCTTTTAGGAGCGATGTTGGCCAGGCTTAGGAGATGGGAACTCGGCCGAAGAGGTCAGATGGAGCATTCGCATCTGACATAGCTGATCCTTCATTCAAGCGTACTGGTTTAGAAGGAGTACTTTGATTATGCACTTTGAGGCTCGAACACCTTTGGAGAAGCGATCGATGTTCTTTCGATGTTCAACCGTCAAAAGAAATTGCCATCTTTATTTTTAAAAGCCGAACAATTTTAACAAGTAAATTCATTTTTGTTTCGTTTCAAGAATCGATGATCATGTTAAAAACATCATTCTGTAAAGCTAAAACAAATATGAATTGCAAATAAAAGCACAAGGGCTCAAATTTTATTGATAGGATGGAAATCAGCCAAACGCGTGATTCCATAGAGCATTTACAAAGTTTGAAAATGGTAATTTACAGGGAAAAGGTGCTACGTTGAAACATAACGACCACTATCCTTCTACCAACTTTGAATTCTGGACATCCTGAGCTTCTGTCGATGATGACCTTGACTGGAGCTTTCCTGACGGATGATGTAACTGTTGCTAAGGGACTTACCCCTTTGTCGAAAGTAGTTACTTGCCGTTATCCCTAATTTTTGCCTGGATTGTACTTTGAGATCTCCAATCCACCGGGATGATTTTTTATCATGTCTCTAATTTTTGCCTGGACCTCCCTTTCGGGTTTTCAATCCACCGAGATGTTTTTTTTAGGCGAAGTATTTCTTGACTACATCAACATTTGTGGGGTAGGCAAATTCCTCTCCGTCCATGGTTGCAAGTCTCAAGGCACCGCTTGAGAAAGTTTTCTTGACCACATAGGGGCCGTCATAATTAGGAGTCCATTTGCCCCGAGAATCAATGAGAAATGATTGTATCTTTTTGAGCACAAGGTCTCCTTTCCTGAAGACGCGAGGTCGAACCTTTTTGTCAAATGCCATCTTCATTCTTTGCTGATACAACTGACTGTGGCATAGTGCCATTATTCGCTTCTCTTCGATCAGGTTGAGTTCGTCGTGTCGACTTTGACACCATTCAGCTTCTATAAGCTTAGCTTCCATCAATACCCGTATTGATGGGATCTCTACTTCTATGGGGAGCACTGCTTCCATGCCATATACTAGAGAGAAAGGGGTTGCCCCTGTTGAAGTTTGGACAGATGTTCGATAACCGTGAAGAGCAAAGGGTAGCATCTCGTGCCAATCTTTGTAGGTTACAACCATCTTTTGAACAATCTTTTTGATGTTCTTGTTAGCCGCTTCTACCGCTCCGTTCATCTTTGGTCGGTAGGGAGATGAGTTATGGTGTTCGATCTTGAACTCTGCGCACAACTCTTTCATCATCTTATTGTTCAAGTTAGATCCATTATCTGTAATGATCTGGCTCGGAACACCATAACGGCAGATGATATTGTTTTTGATAAATCGGACCACCACTTGTCGGGTTACATTAGCGTACGACACTGCTTCGACCCACTTAGTGAAGTAATCAATGGCTACCAGAATGGACCGATGTCCGTTTGTAGCTTTAGGCTCAATCAAGCCAATCATGTCGATTCCCCATATGGAAAAAGGCCATGGGGAAGAAAGAACTTTGAGATGTGTTGGCGGTACATGAATTTTGTCGGAGTATATCTGACACTTGTGACACTTCCTCATGTACTTTTAGTAGTCAGATTCCATTGTCAACCAATAGTACCCTACTCTCAGAATTTTTCTCGCCATTGTGTGTCCGTTGGCATGAGTGCCAAAGGACCCTTCGTGAATTTCTTTTATCAGCATGTCTGCTTCTGGTCTGTCTACACATCGGAGCAAGACCATGTCAAAATTTTTCTTATAGAGTGTATCACCGCTCAGGAAGAAACTGCCTGACAGGCTTCTGAGGGTTTTCCTGTCCTTCCTTAGTGCCCCATGTGGGTACTCTTGTTTCTGAAGGAAGCATTTAATATCGTGATACCAAGGTTTGTCGTCTATGACTGCTTCAATCGTGAAGATGTAAGCGGGCCGTTCAAGGCGCATTATGTCGATCTTAGGTATGTCATTCCATTGACCTACATTAATCATGGAAGAGAGAGTGGCTAATGCATCAGCCAGGTGATTCTCCTCACGAGGGATGTGATGAAACTCAACTCTGTTGAAGAAGGGTAGCAACCTTCTTGTGTAGTCTTTGTAAGGAATCAATCCTGATTGGTATGTGTTCCAATCTCCTTTAATCTGATTGATAACCAGGGCTGAATCGCCGTATACATCCAAGTTCTTGATCCTTAAGTCGATTGCTTTCTCGAGATCCATGATACAAGCTTTGTATTCGGCCTCATTGTTCTTGCACTTGAATGTCAATCTGGCGGTGAAAGGAATGTGGTACCCTGAGGGGTGACAATGATTGCCCCAATTCCGTTTCCGTAATGATTGACAGCTTCGTCAAAGATAAGCCCCCATTGGGAACCTGGTTTTGGCCCTTCACTGGGTAGCGGTTCATCACAATCTTTCATTTTCAAATACATGACATCTTCTTCTGGGAAGTCAAACCCGATTGATTCTTGATCGTCAATCGGTTGATGAGCCAAATGGTCAGCTAAAATACTCCCCTTAATGGCTTTTTGAGCATGGTACTCCATGTCATATTCTGACAGCAACATCTGCCAACGGGCAATCCTTCCCGTGAGAGCAGGTTTTTCAAAGACATACTTGATCGGATCCATCTCGGAGACCAACCAAGTAGTGTGATGAATCATGTACTGGCGCAGACGTTTGGCTGCCCAAGCCAAAGCGCAGCAATTTTTTTCACGCATAGTATACCGATTCTCGCAGTCGGTGAATTTCTTGCTCAAATAGTAGATGGCATACTTTTTCCGTTTAGTTTCGTCTTGGTGGCTAAGTACACAACCCATGGAGTCTTCCAGGACGGTGAGGTAGATAATCAGCGGCCTTCCTTCCACTAGAGGTGATAAAATCGGAGGGTTCAACAGGTATTCCTTAATACTTTCGAAGGCGGTTTGATAGTCTTCTGTCCAAATGCAGCCCTGATTCTTTTTAAGTAATTTGAAAATCGGCGCGCATGTCGCGGTCATGAGGAATATGAATATGGAGATGTAGTTCAAACGTCCCAGGAATCCTCTGACTTGTTTTTCAGTTTTCGGAGAAGGCATTTTTTGAATGGCCTTGACCTTGTCAGGATCAACCTCAATTCCTTTCTGGCTGACGATGAACCCTAAGAGTTTCCCTGAACGGACGCCAAAGGTGCCCTTGTTGGGATTCAAGTGGAGTTTGTACTTTCTCAACCGCTCGAATAGCTTTGACAGATGGGCCACATGCTCCTCTTCTGTCTTAGATTTGGCAATCATATCATCGACATATACCTCGATTTCTTTGTGTATCATGTCATGAAAAAGAGTAGTCATGGCCCTTTGATAGGTTGCCCCGACGTTCTTCAAACCGAACGAAATTACCTTATAACAAAAGGTACCCCATGGGGTAATGAACGAAGTTTTCTCCATGTCTTTTGGCGCCATTTTGATCTGGTTATAGCCTGAGAATCCATCCATGAATGAGAAAAATTTGAACTTTGCTGTACTGTCAACCAGCATGTCAATGTGTGGTAAAGGAAAGTCATCCTTTGGACTAGCCTTGTTTAGATATCTGTAATCCACACAAATTCTGACTTTTCCATCCTTTTTTGGAACGGGTACGATGTTGGCTAACCATTGAGGATATTCTGATGCGGCGAGGAAACCCACGTCAATCTGTTTTTGCACCTGCTCTTTGATTTTGATGGCCATGTCCGGGTGAGCCTGTCTCAATCTATGTTTTACTGCCGGACATTCCGACCTCAACGATAAATGATGTTCCACGATGCTGGTATCCAACCCTGGCATATCCTGATAGGACCAAGAGAATACATCGGGGAATTCTTTGAGAAGCTTTGCCAAACCCTCTCTGGCAGTTGGACTGAGCAGTGCTCCAATCCTGATTTCTTTTCTCTCTTTTTTCGAACCTAAGTTTACCGTTTCCAATGGCTCTTTATGAGGTTCAATGGACCTTTCCTCCTGTCTGAGTAATCGGGAGATCTCTTCTGGAATTTCGTCGTCATTCTCTTCTTCAGCCCCAAATATCGGGAACTAAAAGTTGGGAGAAGGCATCGGATCGTATGTTTCAACGGGGTTTAAAACAAGCAATCTGCATGACGTTATGATTTGTGTTTAGAAGAGATAGAGAGAATGCAAGAGTGTGTGCAGTGTATTTTCTTTGGAAAACTGCTTGTTTATTTTATTATTGATTTGTTTTTTAGGATTACCATTTTCTGAACAAAAAAAGCAAAAAGAGAAAACAGTAATTAATGCAAAAATTACAGAACGACGTTATTTTATTCATGAACAATTCGAATCTTGAAACTACAACCCTATAAAACAAAGCTCTTTCGCTTTGGGCGAAGCGAAGAGGGAAATTTACAGAAAGTGAGCCCTATCAAAACATCTGTTTCACCTGGGCAGGGTGAAAGGTTAAAGACGGCAATCACTTTGACTTATGAACAATCTTCAGAACATCGACAGCAACCCATTGGCGGCGAACTCCTTGGTGAATCACAAAGTCTGGCACCTTCCTTGATTTGTCTTCAGAAATAACGCTGATTTCTGGTGGAGTAGGATCATTGGAATCTGTCTCCCAGGCAGAGTTGTCGTAGGAGGATTCCTCTGTTGCATTTTGCATAGCATTGGTGCTCTCAGGCAAATCTCCCCATCCAGTTGGCTGGATGTCTTCGAACCTGACACGAGAGCTTTCAGGAGCGGTGTACTTGACCATATAGTCGTACTTCCCACTCGGTTGTCCCAAGGTATCCCATACTTCTTTGGAACTGGATGAGTCATCTTTCTCGAGATCGTTAACCTCTGGAAAAGCATAGTTGATGAATTCAAGTCCTGCAAACATTGAAAATTCATCGTCGTACTGGACGTTTTTGGAATGACCTGATTGTTGATCCCATGACATGGTGGGGACGCAGGTATTCTTTTCAATGATGCTCAGCTGATTTTCATTGTTCGGCTGATTTCCTTGCCCCAAGTCTCCTGGATACAGCTGCTACATTGGCAGGCCATCCATCGGGCCATAATAGTTGTGGTCAAATTTGTCCTTCATCAGAGTGTCCTCCTCTAATGAGTTTGGTGGAGCACGACATCCTTCAGGATCACAATCTCCGTATATCATTTCGACATCTGACCTCAGTATAAATCTCGGACTCTGTGTAGGAAAGCAAAAGGGCATAGGCACCTCTTCCTGAGACGTATATCCGTCCTTGTTAAGATAGGACTCCCATTCTTCCTCCATATCAGAGGAATCATCTTTATTGATGGTATGCACTTCTTGAGGCACTGGGTGAAGGAAACCTCCACTGTGGAAGAAGTCTTGGATGGGATGAAGACTTTCATTGCTGGTAGTAGCTGTCTGGGTACAGGTTACAGAAAAACCAAGACCCTTCTTTGTTTTATTGTCAGTAGGAATGACTAGTTGTCCCCATCCTATTGTATTGGTACTCTTGACCGCTTTGATAGCATCTTTGTATGAGGAAATGGAAGTTCCCTCTTCGCATTGATTGTCCTTGCTCACCGATAGTGCTTGGAACTGAGTTCCAATAACCTCCTCGGATTCTACACCAGTAGATGATGATAAGTTATTCACGAGCAAGGCTTGTTCTCCACAGATCGTAACGAGCTGGTTGTTCTGGACGAACTTTAACTTTTGGTGGAGGGTCGAGGTGATCGCCCCAGCCTGATGTATCCCAGGTCTTCCTAATAAACAACTGTACGTTTCCCGGATGTCCATGACCTGGAAAGCGACTTGGAAAGTGTGAGGACCAATAGTTATGGGAAGGTCAACTTCGCCGATAACCGTTTTTCTGGACCCGTCAAATGCTTTGACGACGACCTCACTGGTTCTCATCGGGGGTCCTTTGAAGGATAATTGCTTCAAAGTGGACTTCGGCATAACATTCAGGGTTGACCCTATGTCTACTAGTACGCTAGCTAAAGCATCGCCCTGGTAGCTGACCGTGATATTGAGCGCCATGTTATGACGGCGACCCTCTTCAGGTAATTCCTCATCACTAAATCCCAAGTTATTGCAGGAAGTGATGTTAGAGACAATGCTATTGAACTGTCTGATTGTTACATCCTATTCTACAAAGGCTTGCTCCAAGACTTTCTGTAGAGCCTCCCTGTGCGCTTCTGAACTGAGTAAAAGTGACAGCACAGAGATCTTTGAAGGAGTTTGTAATAGCTGATCAACAATGTTGTATTCACTCCTTTGGATGAGCTTCAGCATCTCATCGTTGTTTTTCAAAATGTCGGGATTACTGGATTGACTGACCGGTGGATTGGGAACTTTTGTCTGAGGTTCCTTTTCTTTGTTAAGTTCTCCAACTCCTCGGTTGAAGATTCGACCACTCTGTGTTACTCGACTGATGTCTGCAATATTCACGACGGAGGGTAATGGAATTTCCTTTCCATTCTCGACTGTTGTTGGACCGTATTTGTAAGGGATAGCCTTAGTTGATTCATACGGTAATGGTCCTGGTAGATAGATGACTATGGGAGCCTTCTGATTTTTCCGACCATCGTAAGCAATTTTGATCCGTTCCTGGTTGTGAACTCTCGATTCGTCAAGTAGAGGGATGATGGTACAAACATCCCTAACCTTCTGATGATCAGAGATTACGACAACAACCTCAATTTGATCAGCGAGGTAGTCTGGTGCCCAGTTGATTGGTCTGGAACCCGGATATGGGCAAATCTCTCTACGACCCACCTGAACCTAAAGAGCTGCTCGCACAAGGTAACATCCTTGGTTACCTTCCGAACAGACTCTACAACATTCATTGTTGTGTGGTGGCACCTGGCCATGCCCACTTTGAATACAATGCAACCTCACTAGGTCAGTTTCCACAGATCGAACGTCCGGACTTTGATGCCGAGTAGGGTTCCCGTTAGTAATACTAATTTGCTGGGTGTCTTCATCCATATAGATTAGAAGCCACCAGTGATTCAACAAGTACTGAAGGGTTTCCTGGACAAGGGCACAACCTTGATCGTTTTTGCAACCTGCCCTACAGCTCTGATAATCATGTGATACCAGGAACCCGAGTCAGACCTGTTTAGCATGTAACTCCACCAGGCTGGTATTCATCAAGCGAATATCAAAGATTTGAATCATGTTGATCTGATAGGGATTCCTATCATGGTAGTCCTGGATCCATCCAAGATCCATCTGACGCTAGAGGGCCTCTTGTACAAAAGAGCATCCCTGTTTGTTTACCGAGCAAGTCAGACAGGAACTGTAATCGTACAGCGGCAGATTATGATACTGGCTTTGCCTAAAGTGTATCGCCACCAAGTTGACATTCATTGCATGGACGTCGTGGTTCCGAATGATGTTAGAATTCGTGTAAACCATGTTAACTCCACGAACTCGGTGCTCTTGGATCCATCCGAGATCTATCTGTTCCTGTAGAGCTGATTGCACCATAGAACATCCTCGATTACTTTTAGAGCAGATATCACACTGGTGATAGTTATGAGGTGGCACATGGCCATATCCACTCTGTCTGCAATGCATCTTGACCAGATTGGTCCTTAATAAGAGTACATCATGAATTTGATAGACGTTGTTAGTCTCTCCCTCTATCAAATTGACTGTAGCTTTCTCGTGTTGAGGCAGCGGGTTTGTGAGAACATTAGGATTTGTATCCTTGAAAGATAAGACCCCGCTCCTAACAAGCTTTTGCACGTCGGATTTGAAATTGAGACAGTTCTCTATGTTATGCCCTGGTCCTCCTTGATGGTAAGGGCAAGTCTGATCCACCTTAAACCAAAAAGGTGGATTTTCCGGTACTGTAAGAGGGGACTTAGTCTGGACATTCCCCTTAGCCAATAGTAACAGAAATAGTTCTGCATACAATACGAGTATAGGATCAAATCCTGGTGGCCGCATTGCACGGTTGTTGTTGTATTGAGGACGAGCCTGCTGAAGAGGCTATTGAGTCCTTTGCTGATTAGGTTAGCTCTGCGCAACCTGAGATTGATACGTAGAAATAGGCGCAGGATTGATAGCAGGAGTCACAGCCGTTACTGGCTGATAACGTCGCCTTTGCTTTCCGAGAGAGATATTCCCAATATCTTGCTTTTTTTTCTTAGGGAGAGCACTACCGTATCGCTTTGTACTACTTGATGATCCAGTGTCTTTGACTAGACGTCCTTCTCGGACGGCTTCCTCAAGACGAACTCCCATACCGACCATCTCGGTGAAGTCACTGGGCGCACTGGCAACCATTCTGTCCTAATAAAATGAGCTTAAGGTCTTTAAGAAGATCTTTGTCATCTCTTTTTCCTCAAGAGGTGGACAAATTTGAGCGGAAATTTCACGCCATCACTGAGCGTATTCCTTAAAGGTTTCTTTGTCCTTTTGTGACATTGATCTGAGTTGATCTCTGTCGGGTGCCATGTCCAGATTGTATTTATATTATTGGACGAAGGCAGTGCCAAGATCTCTGAAAGTGCCAATCGTAATACGGTTTAAACCCATGTACCATTTTAGTGCGGCACCGGTTAAACTATCCTGAAAGTAGTGAATCAGTAAATCATGATTCTCTGTCTGAGCTGACATTCGCCGAGCGTACATCACCAAGTGACTCTGAGGGCAAGAGTTACCCTTGTACTTTTCAAAGTCGGGCACATGGAATTTGTGCGGGACATTCACATTAGGGACCAAACATAGGTCCGCGGCGTCCTTTCTAAATAAATCCTGACCGCGAAGGGCCTGCAGTTCTTTCTGCATTCCCAGGAACTGTTCCTAGAACTCATTCATTCTTTCGAACATGTTGTCGTTTCCACCAGAAGGTATCTGTAGAATCTGTCCTTCCGGGACAGTGTGTACCACGGGCGGTGGTATAGTCAGTATGGCCGAGACTCTCGGTGCCTCCCGAAGTTTGTAACCTTCAGGAGTTGCTGTCATGCCCCTGGCATCTTCGCTTTCCCGAAGTTTATAACCTTTAGGCCCAGCGGTTCCCGCTGCGGTTCCCTGATCCTCATTGATCGGCAGAACATATCCTTCCGGGATATAGTTAAGTGGCATGCCCCAGGGACGATCTTTTGGCATCTTGTACCTAGGATCGGACTTCTCCACTATGGGCGTTGAGGTGATCTCTGAGATCACAGTCCTTTGTAGCTGAGCTTCTGCCATGGCTTGCATGTCATTATAAAGCTTTCTCATATCCTCTCTCAGAGCGTCGATCTCTTCTTTCAACTCTCTGTTCTCTTCCTCGAGATCATCCATCTTTTTCTGACGATTGGCCCGAGTATTGTACGAATGAGACAGTTTGACTCTAGAACCGAGACACAAACGTGAGATTCGTAGGTAAGAAGAATACGTGACGTGAGAATGATGAATGCAATGATTATATTAATTGTTTTTTTTTGTTTAATCAAAATAAACTTCGACAATTAGATTGTAAATATAAAACAGTGGGGAAACCCCATTTTATTGAATTCAAAGGATTGCGAAAAATAGAAATATAGTAGATTACAAGGTACGGAAATAGAAACCTAAGCTAAGGGGTCCCGAGTCCTCTCTGGGGAGAAATCGGGTGCTAATTCTGGTACTTTCCTTTTCTTCGACCGAGGCTCTTGGGCCGTTGTCGGGTTGTCATTCCTTTGCCAAGTGAAAGGAACGAGCAAATTCCTTTGGTCACCCTGATTATCCATAACATGTTGCTCTAAAATCTCAATCAGAGCATCCTTATCTTTTAGAAGTCGCTGTATTTTGGTACACTCTACATTGAGGGTGCGGTACTTGTTCTTCCAATACCTCCTCTCCTGTTGAACTTTGTTGAGAGTAACCTGAAGTTTTTCCGTTTCAGTCATGAAGTACATGACAGATTCCCTCGGCGGAAGAACTCCGTGACAAGGATAAGACCTTCCAGATGAGCATTACGCGGGGCATGCCTCATCGAGTATCCAAATTGACGACGAACCAATACTGAATGGTAGTTTATTCCTCCCTTAGTTCCTATGAGGGGTACGTTGGGGAAGTTTCCACAAGGATCAATGATCCTGATCCCGTCATAAATCCTATTGCACCAATCTATATCAGAGTTGGTAAGAGACATGATTTTCTGCGACCAACTCAAGGCACTCTTATGATCCTAAAAAGCAGCAGACTTAGGCAAATGGGAGATAAACCATTTGTATAGCAGGGGTACACAACATGTGATCATCCCTCCGCTGTACAAATTTCCTAAGTGTACAGAATGATACGCGTCCGCGAGCAAAGTTGGCACAGGGTTTCCAATGAGAAAAACCTTAATGGCGTTGATATCGACGAAGCTATTAATGTTGGGAAACAGAAATAACCCGTAAGTGAGTAAGACAAAGATGCTTTCAAAAGCAGTCATGTTCCCTATACTAGCAAAGTACAGAGCCTTCTTTGTCAGGAACTGGGATGGCAAACCTGGGAGCCCACCCTTGGTGGTCATGTGAGTCTTGATTTCTGACTCATCCAAATAGATTTCTCTTGCAATGGTCTGATCCTTTGGAATTTCTTCCAGTCCAGAAAATGGAGCTGGATCAGTAATGTGTAAATTGGTTAGGTGAGAATACTCCTCCAGCGTTGGTGCGAGCTGGTAATCCGGGAATGTGAAACAGTGATAGACCGGGTCGTAAAATTGAATGAGTGCTTCCATGATTCCTTCAATCACATGGACTCTTAACAGAGGTAGCAGACCTCCGTACTTGGCTCTGAAAGCTTCAGGGTTAGTGATCATCCTCGCTAATCCTCTCAAATCTTCTAGTTTTGGAACCTTGAAGGTATACTTATGAGTTCTCCTTCTACTGAAATCCATGAGCGCAATCTTTTTCTCTGACATTTGCAATCATTGTCTTAGTTTAATTTGAAAAAGAGATACTAGAAGAGAAAATTTTTCTTTGATGTAATGTTTTTTAGATGAATGCATGAATGCAACACACAAAAACATAGAAAAAATATGGGGTCAAAGGGTCGGTGTCATGAAGTCAAGCCTCTACCCCCCCCCCCCCCCTAAGGTTTATACTAGTGATTTTTGTACCTGTCTCTCAAAATCATCAGTTCTTGTCGAGAAAACACCAGCGGGCCGGGAACCGTGCTAGGTGATGTTTTTCGAAGAACCATCAGAAGAGGGTAATATCGCGTGACAACCATTTCCAATAGTTTCCGCACTACTAAAAGAGGTTTTTCCTAGGTGTATACTCAATCTTTCCACATGCGGCATCACACGTATTCCCATTAGGAGAAAAATAAACACAGATATCAATTAGGAAAAGCAGTATATATATTTATCCTAAAGTCCTAGACTTTAAAGAGCTATGAATCCTATGTTCCTGACAAAAATGGCTCCCCGGCAGAGTCGCTATTCTGTGGTACCTTCCCAACTTTAAAGGTTTTGACCTAAGATCCTAGTGAAGTCAAAAAGGTCCTATCCCAGTGAAATCCCCAAAGAAAGAAAGAAAAGAAAAGAGCCCCACGGTGGGTGCCACTTTTCTGTGGCACTTTTTAAGGTTTCATCTTAAGAGATGGGAAGAGAACAAGATCTCGTTGTATAATAACCTTCCTAGTGAAGTCACCATTTTTTCTATAGCGCGAATTTTTGGACGTGGTTGCGAAGCACTATCGCCTTTGGGGTACTACAATTCGATTCATTTTTTATCCTATTGAAGCTAATGAAGGAAGGGAAATAGATGTCTCCAATTAACCCTGCTTGCATACTGATTTTAAACAGATGACTGTTGGTTTACAGATGCTATTGAGATTGTGGGTCTCTCTTAAGTTATTTTGTTAAAATAGTTCCTGGGCGATTGGTGGGAGTTTAGGACTGTTGCTTTTCGATTGATATGTGAAGGTATGGGATTTGGGACTTTGGATTAGTGTGCTCGCTAAGATTTTTCTTTCAATCTTATGCCTACGTATTCCCGTTTACCGAAACAGGGAAATCAGAGCGATCGTAGTTCCTCCTATTCTATGGGAGGAAATGGTGTTTTGGTGTCTTGTTCAAAGCCCAAGACGTGAAGCTAAAAAGGTGGTTTATATCTTGTTCATAGCCCAAGATGTGAAGCTGAAGAGGTCTATTTGTATCTTGTTCGAAGCCCAAGATGTGAAGCTAAAAAGGTGTTGTCTTCAGAGAAAATTTGTCATCTCTAAAGGGGGGTCTGTTTGTCACGACTGTTGGGTGACTGACTATAAAGGAGGATTACTTTAACCGGGATATGTGAATCCTAGCAATGCCATAATTTCCTTTATAGGGGGTTTTAACTTGAAGGAGAAGACTTTAACTCAGTGTAGAGCAATGCTATCTTTCCTTAGGAATTTCTCATGCTAAAAGAAGGACAGTGGCATGGATGTAAATAATCCAGAGGCTTGCCACTTACAGCGATTAGATGAAAGGAGTTGTTGATGTTTGTATCCTGTGAATGAGGCACAGTTTTGATGCTAAAAGGTTGATTGACTCAACCGGGGTTTTTCTTATACAAAGCCTAAGAGGAGGCTATTGGCCCAACAAGAGGGTGTTTTTATGTGTCTCGTACGAAGCTCGAGAGAGAGGCTAAAAGGAGTTGACTCAACAAGAGAGTGCTTTTAGATGTGTCTTGTACGAAGCCCAAGACGGAGGCTAAAGGTTGACTCAACAAGAGAGTCTTTTATACTCAACAAGAGAGTGTTTTTGTATCTCGTACGAAGCCCAAGAGAGAGGCTAAAAGGATTATTGACTCAACAAGAGAGTCTTTTTGTATCTCGTACGAAGCCCGAGATAGAGGCAAAAAGGATTATTGACTCAACAAGAGAGTCTTTTTGTATCTCGTACGAAGCCCGAGATAGAGGCGAAAAGGATTGTTGTTTCAGTTGAGTGACAGGTCCAGTTGGTTGGTTAAAAGAGAAAATCAGTTCTTATAAAGAGACTGATTAAAGGTAAGGCTATGTGTTGTACCCCAAATTTTACCCTCATCTTTTTGCTAGATGCTATGTGATTTATTTTCTCTGTTTTATCTTAAATTTCTTTTTATCTATTTTTGCCTTGATTTATTTAGCATTTTATTTTATTTATCCTATCTTAATTTAATTTTAACATGTTTTTATGTTTATTTATTTTGAATTTTAAATATTTTAATTGATTAGTAGCTTAATTAATTAATTTAGTTGATGATTTAATTTTAGTCTAATTTGTTTGATTTTAAATTAATTATCCTTTTATTATTTTGGTTAAACTTATTCAAAATGCCTTAATTTTAATTTTAAAATATTTTATTAGTTGAAATTGAGTTAGATTTTATTAATAATTAATTTAATCATCATTAGTTTTTAAAAAAAACAATATAATCTTAAGATTTAATTTAAGTGTGATAATTTAATTGCCATTTAAGTTTGGTTAAGGAAACAATACGTGTACCATTTGGTCTTTATTGAATTTATGGAAGTTTTTGATTGGAGGATGAATAAAACCATTGGCCAATCAGAAGGCATTATTTTGTTTGACTTTTCAACGGTCGTTTTAGACCAATAGGAATATAGCACGTGTCCTGGGAATAATTGTCTTCTTCCTCCTTCGTTTCCTTTTCAATTTTTGCAGAGAAATCAATTCGTTCAAACCACTTTGCAAGCTCAACGTTCAAATTCAACTCCCAAGCTTTGGCGCCATAAATTCAATTTCGTTCTGCCCTAATTTTGCCTCAATTGCTCCATGAAATTTCAATTGGACAAAGCAAAGTTTCAACCTTCTGTTCTCGTCATCTTCTGTACCACCTGCGAGAGGAGCAGAGCAACATTGCCTTCACTTTCCCAAAGAACACATACATAGGATGATAGCAAATAAAGATGGGAAGATGCTATCCGTTTCTACCCTGCGAGTCAGAAGGAGGGAGCGTCTGCCCCTTGGAGCCACATTTGATTCCAATTGAAACCCTAGCCACCAGCATTTTGGAGAATGAATGCTCATCTTGACCCGGCCCACAATGTTTCATACGTTTGATCCATCAACGCAATCTCCTTGCCTATATAAGGAGGCTCAGTTTCAGTTCTCATCATCAATTTTTTTCACTCAAACACAAAAAACACTTTAATTCTCGAGTAAATTCAGCAAGTATCAAATTTGGAAGGTGTTGTGAGAGGAAGAGCACTCAAGGCTTCAATTGGTATCATTCTAATTTCCCTTTTATTTTATTATGCTCATTTAGTATCGTTCTTGCTCATGATCATTCTTACTTGTATGAAGTTTGTTTTTCTAAATGTTGTTATGAATGCTCGTGGCCATCTATAATGGGCAATTCCTTGATGTAGTATGTTGTCTTCCATGTGTTGAACTTTTGTTTTGTCACTCAAAGGTTATTGATGTCTAATCCATAGTTATCTTTTAGTATGGTTACAGTGTTGACATGTCTAAAATATTCTTTGAATCAGTTTTGCCTTAACTAATACTGCTGAACTATGTTTGAATTTCATTGATTGTTTTACTTGACTTGGTAAGATTGCCAAATGAGTTTTGTTTTCTATAGTTTTTGATATTTGGTTTTTTGCTTGTTGATTTCTATGTCTAGTTGAGTTATGTTCTGTCATTTTAGCATAATCACAGCCACCAATTTTCACTTGGCATATTTAGATTGATATGTCAGTAGGTTGCCATCAGTTAGTTGTTTTGTCGCTTTGAAATAATAAACCTATTTGATATGCCATTTACTTGTCACTTGAATGATGTGCATCAGTTCTGCAATATTACTTGTTTTATATGTGTCATTTTGATTGACATTTGGTATAAGCATGAATTTATTGTATGTATGCTTGGCCTTAGTTTAATCTATCTATGTGTTGAAGGTTGATGTGTAAATTGCTAAAGTATGCACATGGTTATGCTGAGTGTTTTTAATCTAAATTTAAGTTGTTCTTATTTCTTGATCTAAATCTTAATATACCAGCCATATGTTGAAGTTGTGTATTGCATCTTGTCATCAGTTTGTATGTCCAACACCACCCCTAAACTTCTGTTTGTTTTTGAATTGAATGACTGAGTATGCTTTGATGGGTTACTAGTTGTGATTGACTATTTTAGAATGCTAGGCTAATCTGTTTTCCACACACTATCACATGTATAATCTATTGTTAATAACATGAAGCTTTGAACTGTTGCTTTTAAGGTGAACTCATTGACAGATATTCAGCTTTGTTTGTAACCATACATGCTAAAGTGTTTTTTGCTTGAACTGTTGTTGTTACATGTTCTCATGTGTGGAATGTCCTCTTCTTTTGGTTCAAATATGAACTGCTATCTTGATAATATGTCATCTATCAAATACATGCCCACCTTATGTGTTAGGATAGAAGTCTTTGATGTCTATGTTTTATGTTGATTGTGTGGTCTTGATGAATCTATTGATGTATCTGCTCTTCTTGAGTGCTAACTTCTTTTTATGCCAAATTCCTTCTCATTTTTTTAACCATGTACCTCAATATTGCACATTTAGCCATCATAGTATGCATACTATAGCTGTCATGCTTAGGAGATTTGATTCCATGCCATGCTATATTTGATTAGATTGTATGACATGCTTCAATTTTTTCTTTGGTTTGCTATACTGTAATCTCATATTGAACCTGCCTAGACCATTTTATTGAAGACTATCAATTCAGAAGTTATTTTTCTGATATCAGGGTTTTATTCTTAATATCAACACTGCATTCATGATGTGCATGTTAACCTTGATGTGTTTTAATATGATTCCTAAGCCATGCCATTGTCTGTTATAAAATGATAATACCTGAGTAAATGTTGATATGCCCTAATTCACATCTCCCTATAATATGTGAAACAACTTAATTTACTTTGTTGGTCTGTTAAGTGCTTAGCTACTCATGCCTTGTTTTGCATAGATTCTAAGTTCAAATGTTATTTGATCCTCAAATACAAGAATGTTGTTGTTGCTGTATGTTTCCTATTTGGAATGCTCTTAATCACACAGTCACACACCAGTCACAGTTGTGTGTTCTTTACATTTTGATCTTGTCTCTAATATGTATTATAAATGTATGGATATCTAAGTAAGGTGTATGCTTAATTGTTGAGTTTATTATAGCCCATTCAACTTGCTCAAATCTTGGTTTCATTGTTTCTGTGGAAGTATGCCAATCTGAATTCATCATTAGTAAGTATCCCTGCTGATTTTATCTGAAGTGATTTTATTTGAAATGACTTTCATCTGTAACTGATCATGCTTTATTTATATCAAGTTGACCAATCATTATATCCATGAATTAAGTGTATTTTCCAGACCTTTGGATGAGCTATTTTTTTAGTTTTTTTGAAAATTGAATGTGTAATTGTTGATCTACACTTTACTACATGACAACTTGTCTGATTTGTTTACACTATATTTGCTTATAATGATTGATTGTCATTTGACCAAAGTGCTGCTGGTATGTCTGTATATCAATCAGTGAATCCAATTGTTTCATTTTAATTTGAATTAACAATAGGACTGTTATATCTATGTGTCATTAAATCTTGTTTGCTTTGAACATAATCTCATCCACCTGCTTGTGTGAATACTCAGTTCTCCCCTTTGACTGTATCTTACTGTATGAGCACATATATCTTGCTAGGATTTCCATTCTTGAACATTAAACTCAGCATCTATTTAGGATAAATCATGTCATATGCAACTGTCAAATTCTTAGCTCTTATGATTTGTGTATTAATGACTGACATTCATGCGTTTCACCTTCAATGTGATATATTCTGAGTGTTTTATTTCTCTTATGCTTGCTTGTGAGCTTGAGTGACATCCTCCTTTGTTGGTTCACTATGCTTTGAATGTTAGTGTTTAGGCCATTTAGAATTCACCCTCATTTTCCTTGTTTGCTACTGATCATGTTTAAGCTTTGTCTTGTTTAATTTGATGGAGTATTAACTGAGTTATACCTGTATGAACATGGTTGTGAGATTTGGTTTGGGTTTGGTTTGACATGGATGGCATGCGTGAGCTTCATATGTTTTGGGGAATTTAGGAACTTGTTTCACTTTATTTAATTCTTGAGTTGTATTATTACTGGATTAAACACGTCGTCCCAACGGTCACACACACTAGCACGCCTTCCCCTTTCACTTGCCTTGCACGGGTTCGATCCTGTGGATCAACCCTTTTTTTTATTGTCCGTTTCGCTTGTCTTTTACATATATTTGCGTTTGCATTTTATGATCAATTACACGCGCAACCCAGCTGGTCTTAGTTTTGTGGCTGAATTCAAGGGCATGGGTTCAAACCCTATATGTGGCATTTCTCTTCTTTTTTTTACTCAAAATCACTTTCCTTTATTTTTATTAAAAACGCAAAACAACTTATTTATTTTTTAGAAACTTTAGTTATTTTCAAACTCCAAATATTCATTTTATTTAACAATTTATTTTCTTAAACCTTTATTTGAGTTGATTTGTTATTAATGTGAATTTCCACTTTGTTCATCTTGATTAAATTATTAAACCTTTTATGACCTTATTGTTATGTTTGGTTTAATTCACCCTTAATTTATCTTTTCATTTGGTTGTTGATTTAATTTGAGATTGGTATTATTCAACTTTGAATATCATCCTAATTAATCTTTTATTCATGACTATGTCTTGACTTATGTTTTGTGATATATTTCTCAAGTTTAATACCTTTGGTTTGTCTTTATCCACTTGGCATCTTGATATTTATCTCATGTATATTCATCTTTTGTCATGAACATATTGCCATCCTCATGCTTATGTTACTTTCACTTTATTATCTTATATCAAATGTTTCATCTTCTATGACTTTTATTCTTTTATCATCATCTTTCCCTACTCCAAAGGAAGGTTAAACATGTTGACTCTTCAAGTCATGACCTCCCACCTTAACCTAAGTAACCTCTTAGGAGAAGACTTCATTTCTTGGCCTCATCAGAGCCATAGAAATTACAACTAGCTTTAGGAAAGAGTTCTTAAACTCTTAGTGATATTCATCCTAATGAATTTATCACTTTCCCTACTGACTAAAACATAACATAGGTCCATTACAACTAGACTTAGAGAGTTCTTAAACTCTACAATGAGCTTGTACTCATTTTGTAACGCCCCGTTTTGCCAACTTTGTTTTATTGAGTCTTTTTGGATTATTTTATTATTATTTTATTGTAATTTCGACTTTTGTGTGAAAATGTGTTATTTTTAGTCGTGAATATATTTTATTGCGTTTTGGGAACGTTTGCGAGATATTTGAGTGTGGGGGTATTTTGGACATTTCATAGATATTTTTCATTAAGTTAGTAAGATAGAATTGGAAAGAGAGAAAATAGAGAGAAAGAAAGAAGAAAGAAGGGAAAAGAGAAGAAAAGAGGAGAAGAGAGAAAAATTGGGATAGTGTGGAAAAATCATCAAGATCAATTCCTAGAATCGAATTAAATCGGGTAAGGGTGCGAAACTCGATTATACTATGCTTGTATATGATTATGTATGTATGTGTTTGGATGATTCTCTTGCTTTCTATGTTTTTTCACTTTTAGGTCGAAAACGATAAAATGAGTAGAATCGATGGGTTAACGGTTGGAAATCGATGTAAAGGTGGTAGTTTGCTTGTTGGCATGATTAGGATAGGTTCTGATTGATATATGTTGATTGGGAAATGTTTTGGTTGGGAAATATCACTTTTGGGGTTTCAAACAGCGCAGAAAAATTTTGGGTTTTCCTTGGTTCGCCTAGCGAACCTGGGGCGAAGGTGGCAGCGAGTGAGGTTTTCGCGGGTTCGCCTAGCGAACCATTCAGCGAAGGGTAGCGAAGGTTCGCTACGGGTATTCGCCTAGCGAAGGCATGAGCGAAGGTTCGCTAGAGTGTTCGCCTAGCGAACTTTGGGTGTTTTTGGCTCTGTTTGGTTCTGACTTGGTTCGCTGGAACATTCGCCCAGCGAAGGAGCTAGTGAATGCTCACGAGGGACGTTCGCCTAGCGAAGCATCTAGCGAATGCTCGCGAGGGAGGTTCGCCCAGCGAACAGTGCTGTTCGTGTAATTTTGTTTTCTGCATAACTTTTGATCTGTGATTCGGTTTGAGGCGTGGTTTGATGCGTTGGAAAGCCATTGAGCTGTAATTTCTTATTATGATGGTTTAGAATTTATTAGCCGATTTTATTTTGTCGGTAAATGTGAATAGTGTCAATGGTCGACTTTGTCGTTTTAATGGTGCATAATTGTCATGTATTATGCTATATGTGTGTGCTTTGGATATGTATGCCTTATATGCTGTTGTGAGGATGATTTGTGGCCGTAAGGCAAGAAAATGCTAAGTGTGGTATTTGATGACTTATGCATGATTATGAATGTGTGCATGGATGCAATGTGAGTGTCATGAGTCATTGTATGCCAAGCATCATAATGTGCATTGTGGAAACGTCCTGAGAGACGGTTTGATTCCTGAGGGAATATGCTATAACATCGTGTGCCTCAAAAATATGAGGCGATGCCTGAGGACTTAAAACGATGGGTATAGACGATTGTGGGCTCCTTTGGAGACTTAAAGCAATCCTTAACGTCGTGTGCCTCGAAAATATGAGGCGATGCCTGAGGACCTAAAGCGACGGGTGAACATCGTAGGCCCGACGGGGAGTTACTTGAGATTCTCAGTAACGAGCGATGGTTCCAATAGTTCCTGAGTGAACTGATGATGAGACATGAGACATTCGAAGTCGGTACCCGCATGGCATGTGCATAGAGTCGTTGTGTCGGTCTATGTGCATTGCATAAATCATGAATTAATTATGTGTGAATTTGTGAATGTGATTAATGAAATGGAATATGTGTGATTGTATTATGAATAATTGATGTGCAGTGGTAATTGATACGTGTGAATTGTACTGTGTGTTGTTATAATTTATCTGGGTGCTTTGGTGGTGAGAATATGTTATTTGTGCATTTTTGCGTTAATATATAATTTTGTGCAATTATATTATGGTTGTTTTTCTCACCCTTCTGCTGTTTGATAACGCTCTATGAGGCGTTGCAGATTAGAGCTGCTGGAGGTATTCCTTTTTGGTGAAGCGTTGCGTCTTCATTATTTTGGTCGGTCGGCTCTGATATGTGACTTCGGGTAGTTAGGGTGGTCGTGTGTTATTATTTTGTATATCTGATGATATATTTTGGTTGTACATATGATGCCTGATGTATGACAAACTTTTTATATGTATGTATATGTGTTATTCAGATTTTAGATTTTCCGCTTTAATTCTAATTTCTGAAAAGTGGGTGTACGGAACAAAGTTTCCTCTGTGTGATTGCTACCCCACAGTTGCATATCTTTATGGGCAGGTGTTGCATGTTATGTGCATGTTTGTTTCAAATTGATGTGATTCCCCCCTTTCTATGCCGCGAATTCAAATATACTCTGATCAATTTTCGAATTTTCTTTTAGTGCTTTAATTGCCTGTTAATTGGGGGTGTAGATTGGGGGCGTCACATTAAAAGGTATCAGAGCCAGTCCGTGTCAGTTGTGTAGGTTGTGTCTGTTGTGTCTGGCATATTGGGCGAGTTGTGTTGAGCGAGTTGTTGTTTAGCCATAGTTTCTGTTTTGGACGAACAGAATATGGCTGGTCGTAATGATGCTGCTTTGGCTGCTGCGATGGAAGCGATGGCACGAGCTGTGCAGGGTGCACCGAATGCTGCAGGAAATGATGAGTTTAGAAAGAATAAGCCGCCGGTCTTTAAAGGGAAGCATGATCCGGATGGTGTGCAGTTGTGGTTGAAAGAGATTGAGAGGATTTTTAGGGTAATGGATTGTGATGATGATGATGTTAAGGTGAGGCTGGGCACTCATATGCTACATGAAGAGGCTGACGACTGGTGGGTCAGTACTCGTCAGGTGTTGGAAGCTGATGAGGAGGAAGAAGAGATCACTTGGGAGGTGTTTAGCCGAGAGTTTCTAAGGAAGTATTTTCCCGAGGATGTTCGAGGAAAGAAGGAGATTGAGTTTTTAGAGCTAAAACAAGGTAATATGTCAGTTATTGACTATACTGCTAAGTTTGTGGAACTTGTGCAGTTTTATCCTCATTATGTGGAAGCGACTGCTGAATTTTCAAAGTGTGTGAAGTATGAAAGTGGTTTGCATCCTGAGATAAAGCAGGCTATTGGTTATCAGAGGATTCGAAGGTTTGCTGATTTGGTGGAATGCTGTAGGATTTATGATGAAGATAGTAAGGCTCGTTCTGCTCACTATAAAAGTGTAAGTGACAGGAAAGGGAAACAACAGTTCCGTGGTGGTCCGTATGTGTCACCGGCTGATAAAGGTAAACAAAGGAGTAATTTTGATCGAAGGTCAAGTGGAGGAGGTATGTCTAATGCTCCTAGGTGTTTTAAGTGTGGTGAATTGGGTCATCGCCAGCATGAATGTAGGAGGAATGTGATTAAGTGTTCTAATTGTGGTGGTATCGGACATGTTTTAGCTGATTGTAAAAGGAAGAATGTGGTGAAGTGTTACAATTGTGGGGAACCTGGTCACATTAGTTCAAAGTGTCCGAATCAGAAGAAAGCTCAGGCTAGTGGCAAAGTGTTTTCATTGGCGGGAACTCAGACTTCAAGTGCAGATCGTCTGATAAGAGGTACTTGTTTTATTAATAATATGCCTTTAATTGCTATTATTGATACTGGAGCGACTCATTCGTTTATTTCGTCTGAGTGCGCGGGACGTTTGAATCTTGGGTTGTCTTTGATGGATGGTGAGATGGTTATTGATACTCCAGCGATGGGGTCAGTAACTACTTCTTTAGTGTGTTTGAGTTGTCCTTTGACCATTTATGGTAAAGACTTTGTGATGGATTTGGTGTGTTTACCATTGGAAGGATTAGATGTGGTGTTGGGAATGAACTGGTTGCAATTTAATCGGGTGCATATTGATTGTTACCATAAGCTTGTAAGGTTTCCTTCTCTTGAGGAAGACGAAGACTCGAGTTTCTTGTCTACTAAAGAGTTGAAGAAACTTTTAGCGGACGAAGCTCAATTGTTTGGTTTGTTTGCTTCATTAACTGTGGATAGTCAAGTTTCACTTGATGTGTTTCCTGTTGTGTGCGAATTTCCTGAGGTGTTTCCTGAGGATATTTCAGACGTGCCGCCAGAGAGAGAGGTGGAATTTTCGATAGATCTAGTTCCTGGTACTAGACCTGTTTCTATGGCACCTTATAGAATGTCGGCATCTGAATTGGTGGAGTTGAAAAAGCAGTTAAATGAGTTGTTGGAAAAGAGGTTTGTGAGACCAAGTGTTTCTCCTTGGGGTGCTCCAGTTTTGTTGGTGAAAAAGAAAGATGGGAGTATGCGATTATGTATTGATTATCGCCAGTTGAATAAGGTGACGATTAAGAACAAATATCCGCTTCCAAGGATTGATGATCTGATGGATCAGTTGGTTGGTGCTTGTGTATTTAGTAAGATCGATTTGAGATCGGGGTATCATCAGATAAGAGTGAAGGAAGAGGATATTCAGAAGACGGCCTTTAGAACACGTTACGGTCATTATGAATATTCGGTGATGCCGTTCGGGGTTTCTAATGCGCCTGGTGTGTTTATGGAATACATGAATCGTATTTTCCACGAGCATTTGGTTCATTTTGTGGTGGTGTTTATTGATGATATTTTAATCTATTCTAAGTCTCGGGAAGAACATGCAGAACATTTGCGTATTGTTTTGTAGGTTTTGAAGGAAAGGAAGCTTTTTGCCAAATTGTCCAAGTGTGAATTCTGGTTGTCTGAGGTGAGTTTTCTTGGGCACGTAA
The DNA here is from genome assembly GCA_022829125.1 of Lathyrus tuberosus. Taxonomy (NCBI): domain Eukaryota; kingdom Viridiplantae; phylum Streptophyta; class Magnoliopsida; order Fabales; family Fabaceae; genus Lathyrus; species Lathyrus tuberosus. Next base: position 2,109,930 of record JALAZF010000617.1, on the reverse strand, counting down.
TTTCAGGTAATGGTATTGCTGTGGATCCATCTAAAGTAGAAGCAGTTCTACAATGGGAGGCTCCTAGACCCGTTACTGAAATTCGAAGCTTTTTGGGTTTGGCTGGTTATTACCGGAGGTTCATTGAAGGTTTTTCTAAGCTTGCTCTTCCTTTGAAGCAGTTGACTTGTAAGGGCAAAGCATTCATTTGGGATATTCAATGTGAAGAGAGTTTTTGTGAGCTGAAGAGAAGATTGACGACAGCTCTGATTCTTATTTTACCTAATCCTAATGAACCATTTGTTGTGTACTGCGATGCTTCTTTAATTAGTTTGGGTGGTGTTCTGATGCAGGAAGGTAAAGTTGTAGCTTATGCTTCAAGGCAGTTAAGAGTTCATGAGAAAAACTATCCTACTCATGATCTTGAGTTAGCGGCTGTAGTTTTTGTGTTGAAGATTTGGAGGCACTATCTCTATGGTGCAAGGTTCGAAGTCTTTAGTGATCATAAAAGCTTGAAATATTTATTTGATCAGAAAGAGTTGAACATGAGGCAGCGGAGATGGTTGGAATTCTTGAAAGATTACGACTTTGGCTTGAATTACCATCCTGGTAAAGCTAATGTGGTAGCCGATGCATTGAGCCGGAAATCGTTGCATATGTCCGCATTGATGGTGAAAGAGTTGGAACTTTTGGAGTCGTTTAGAGACTTGAGTTTGGTATGTGAAGTGACTTCGGTTAGTGTAAGGCTTGGAATGTTGAAAGTTACGAATGAATTTTTGTTGTCGGTTAGTGAGAAACAAAAGCTGGATTTGAAATTCGTTGATTTGATGAGGAATGAGAATGTGGATTTCAAGATTGATAATTTTGGTGTTTTGAGATTCCGTGGTCGTATTTGTATACCTGATGATGCGGAGTTGAAAAGAATGATTTTGGAAGAAGGACACCGGAGCAATTTAAGTATTCATCCGGGTGCGAATAAGATGTACCAAGATTTAAAGAAGATTTTCTGGTGGTCTGGTTTGAAAAGAGATGTGGCTCAGTTTGTGTATGCATGTTTGACTTGTCAGAAATCGAAAGTGGAACATTTGAGACCTAGTGGTTTGTTGCAACCGTTGGATATTCCTGAGTGGAAATGGGATAGCATTTCGATGGATTTTGTGACGGGATTACCGAACACTCAGCGTGGGCATAATGCTATTTGGGTGATTATGGACAGGCTGACTAAATCGGCGCATTTTATTCCGATTGACATCAGTTTTTCGTTGGAACGGTTAGCTGAGATTTATATCAGTGTGGTGGTGAAATTGCATGGGGTTCCTTTAAGTATTGTTTCTGATCGAGATCCTAGGTTTACATCTAGATTTTGGGAAAGTTTACAGAAGGCTTTGGGTTCTAGATTGAGGTTGAGTTCGACCTATCATCCGCAGACAGATGGTCAGACCGAAAGAACTATTCAGTCGTTAGAGGATTTGTTGAGGTCGTGTGTTTTGGAACAAGGTGGTGCGTGGGACAGTTATCTTGCTTTGATTGAGTTCACGTATAATAACAGTTTCCATTCTAGTATCGGAATGGCACCTTTTGAGGCTTTATTTGGACGAAGATGTCGAACGCCGTTGTGTTGGCATGAAACTGGTGAGAGTTCTGTGGTTGGACCGGAATTGGTGCAACAGACGACGGAAAAGGTAAAGTTTATTCGTGAGAAAATGAAGGCTTCTCAGAGTAGACAAAAGAGTTATCATGATCAGAGACGGAAGGATCTTGAGTTTCAAGAGGGTGATCACGTATTTCTGAGGGTTACGCCGGTAACGGGTGTTGGTCGTGCTTTGAAATCTAAGAAGCTTACTTCTCGATTTATTGGTCCTTACCAGATATCTGCGAGAGTTGGTGCTGTAGCGTATCGTGTGGCGTTACCGCCGAATCTGTCAAATTTGCATGATGTTTTTCATGTTTCACAGCTTTGGAAGTATGTTCCGGACCCTTCACATGTGATTCCGATGGACGAGGTTGAGGTAAGGGATAACCTTACGGTCGAGGCATTACCGGTTGGTATTTTGGATCGCGAGGTGAAGCGGTTGAGGGGCAAAGAGATTGCACTTGTGAAAGTGGTGTGGGGAGGCGCTGCTGAGGGTAATTTGACGTAGGAATTGGAAAGTAGGATGCGGGAGTCGTATCCGGAGTTGTTTGTATCAGGTAAGATTTTCGAGGACGAAAATTTCTAAGTGGGGGAGAATTGTAACGCCCCGTTTTGCCAACTTTGTTTTATTGAGTCTTTTTGGATTATTTTATTATTATTTTATTGTAATTTCGACTTTTGTGTGAAAATGTGTTATTTTTAGTCGTGAATATATTTTATTGCGTTTTGGGAACGTTTGCGAGATATTTGAGTGTGGGGGTATTTTGGACATTTCATAGATATTTTTCATTAAGTTAGTAAGATAGAATTGGAAAGAGAGAAAATAGAGAGAAAGAAAGAAGAAAGAAGGGAAAAGAGAAGAAAAGAGGAGAAGAGAGAAAAATTGGGATAGTGTGGAAAAATCATCAAGATCAATTCCTAGAATCGAATTAAATCGGGTAAGGGTGCGAAACTCGATTATACTATGCTTGTATATGATTATGTATGTATGTGTTTGGATGATTCTCTTGCTTTCTATGTTTTTTCACTTTTAGGTCGAAAACGATAAAATGAGTAGAATCGATGGGTTAAGGGTTGGAAATCGATGTAAAGGTGGTAGTTTGCTTGTTGGCATGATTAGGATAGGTTCTGATTGATATATGTTGATTGGAAAATGTTTTGGTTGGGAAATATCACTTTTGGGGTTTCAAACAGCGCAGAAAAATTTTGGGTTTTCCTTGGTTCGCCTAGCGAACCTGGGGCGAAGGTGGCAGCGAGTGAGGTTTTCGCGGGTTCGCCTAGCGAACCATTCAGCGAAGGGTAGCGAAGGTTCGCTACGGGTATTTGCCTAGCGAAGGCATGAGCGAAGGTTCGCTAGAGTGTTCGCCTAGCGAACTTTGGGTGTTTTTGGCTCTGTTTGGTTCTGACTTGGTTCGCTGGAACATTCGCCTAGCGAAGGAGCTAGCGAATGCTCGCGAGGGACGTTCGCCTAGCGAAGCATCTAGCGAATGCTCGCGAGGGAGGTTCGCCCAGCGAACAGTGCTGTTCGTGTAAATTTGTTTTCTGCATAACTTTTGATCTGTGATTCGGTTTGAGGCGTGGTTTGATGCGTTGGAAAGCCATTGAGATGTAATTTCTTATTATGATGGTTTAGAATTTGTTAGCTGATTTTATTTTGTCGGTAAATATGAATAGTGTCAATGGTCGACTTTGTCGTTTTAATGGTGCATAATTGTCATGTATTATGCTATATGTGTGTGCTTTGGATATGTATGCCTTATATGCTGTTGTGAGGATGATTTGTGGCCGTAAGGCAAGAAAATGCTAAGTGTGGTATTTGATGACTTATGCATGATTATGAATGTGTGCATGGATGCAATGTGAGTGTCATGAGTCATTGTATGCCAAGCATCATAATGTGCATTGTGGAAACGTCCTGAGAGACGGTTTGATTCTTGAGGGAATATGCTATAACATCGTGTGACTCAAAAATATGAGGCGATGCCTGAGGACTTAAAGTGATGGGTATAGACGATTGTGGGCTCCTTTGGAGACTTAAAGCAATCCTTAACGTCGTGTGCCTCGAAAATATGAGGCGATGCCTGAGGACCTAAAGCGACGGGTGAACATCGTAGGCCCGACGGGGAGTTACTTGAGATTCTCAGTAACGAGCGATGGTTCCAATAGTTCCTGAGTGAACTGATGATGAGACATGAGACATTGGAAGTCGGTACCGCATGGCATATGCATAGAGTCGTTGTGTCGGTCTATGTGCATTGCATAAATCATGAATTAATTATGTGTGAATTTGTGAATGTGATTAATGAAATGGAATATGTGTGATTGTATTGTGAATAATTGATGTGCGGTGGTAATTGATACGTGTGAATTGTACTGTGTGTTGTTATAATTTATCTGGGTGCTTTGGTGGTGAGAATATGTTATTTGTGCATTTTTGCGTTAATATATAATTTTGTGCAATTATATTATGGTTGTTTTTCTCACCCTTCTGCTGTTTGATAACGCTCTGTGAGGCGTTGCAGATTAGAGCTGCTGGAGGTATTCCTTTTTGGTGAAGCGTTGCGTCTTCATTATTTTGGTCGGTCGGCTCTGATATGTGACTCCGAGTAGTTAGGGTGGCCGCGTGTTATTATTTTGTATATCTGATGATATATTTTGGTTGTACATATGATGCCTGATGTATGACAAACTTTTTATATGTATGTATATGTGTTATTCAGATTTTAGATTTTCCGCTTTAATTCTAATTTCTGAAAAGTGGGTGTAAGGAACAAAGTTTCCTCTGTGTGATTGCTACCCCACAGTTGCATATCTTTATGGGCAGGTGTTGCATGTTATGTGCATGTTTGTTTCAAATTGATGTGATTCCTTCCTTTCTATGCCGCGAATTCAAATATACTCTGATCAATTTTCGAATTTTCTTTTAGTGCTTTAATTGCCTGTTAATTGGGGGTGTAGATTGGGGGCGTCACACATTTCCCCTCTGAATATTGGCCATAGTCAATAATTCAGTAGAAGTAGAACTACGCATACTCTGATTCTATTCCCGAGGATACGTAGGCGCAAAGTGCGATGCTTTGTCGAGTATACTTAGATACTAACCCCTAGGGTTTCAACCTTTAGCATAAAACCTTTAGCAAACATAAGATAACATTAAAACAAGAGGCTCCCGTAGGGCACTACGGACGTTTAGGGTGCTAATACCTTCCCTAGGCGTAACCAACCCCTGAACCTTAGATCTTTCCCCTTTTAGGTTTTTCTTACAATCTTGAACATTTCCTTTGGATAAATCAAAGTCGGTTGTAAAAGAAAATGATGCAAATTAATTAATAATTTGTTATCCGATTTTCACCGCAACAGAAATGGCGACTTCACTGGGGAAGTTAAACCTATTGCTGGTCCTTTCCTTAGTGGGTTAAGCCTATCTTGTTTTTTATTCATGTTTGCTTGTATATGCTTGTGTATGTCATACCTGCTCATGTATATATGTTCTTGCTTGACTTCTCCTATTTATATTGGGTTGATATGATGAGTGAGATAAATCCTATACCCGAATTTGAGCGTACACTTATTATAGGACGATGGTATTCAAGGAGGCTTTGAGGGAGTCGAATCCTGAAAGGTTGAATTGATAAACACCATCACTCAGTTGAGGCCCTCTCGAGAGTCTAGTTATGTTGAACGAATTCGTTCGTGAAAGCGTGCTACTCTTGACCTAGGAGCCCAGGATATTGAGAACCGTAGTTACCAAACCCAACTTAAGCCTCTTAGATGTAGTGCAGAGACCATGATGGAGTCTGTAGCGAGCGATTTTGGACGCGGTTCTTAAGCGCTGGTCGTTCTCTGCGGTTTGAGCTTTGACTACAAGTCGATTCATTTTTTATCCTATTGTGAACTGAATAAGGAAGGGAAATAGATGTCTCCAATTAACCCTGCTTTGCATACTGAATTTAAACAGTGGTCTGTTAGGTTACGAATGCTATCAATGTGGGGGGCCTTTGTACTGGTTATTTATATTTTCGCCAATACTGTTTTCTTTCTTTTTTACCTGGACAGAAGGTTTCTGGCGGGGAACAAGGATTAGGATGTTAGGACTGATGCTTTTGAATTACTGCTTTTGATTGATGGAGATATGGGATTTGGGTTTTTTGTTGATTGCGCTCGCTAAGATCTTTTCTTTCGATCTTATGCCTACGTATTCCCGTTTTACCGAAACAGGGAAATCAGAGCGTTCGTAGTTCCTCCTATTCTATGGGAGGAAATTGGTGTTTTGGTGTCTTGTTCAAAGCCCAAGACGTGAAGCGAAAGGTGGTTTGTATCTTGTTCAAAGCCCAAGATGTGAAGCTGAAAGGTCTATTTGTGTCTTGTTCAAAGCCCAAGACGTGAAGCTGAAAGACCTCGGCTTTAGAGAGAATTTGTCATCTCTAAAGAGGGGAGAAGGAGAATTACTTTAACTGGGATACGCAGTTCCGAGCAATGCCATAATTTCCGAAGAAAGGGTTTTAACCTGAAGGAGAAGACTTTAACTCAGTGTAGAGCAATGCCATCTTTCCTTAGGAATTTCTCATGCTAAAAGAGGGACAGTGGCGTGGATATAGATGATCCAGAGGCTTGCCGCTTACAACGATTAAATGAAGGGAAAGGAGTTGTTGATGTTTGTGTACTGTGAACGAGGCACAGCTTTGATGCTAAAAGGTTTATTGGATCAACCAGTGGTTTTCTTATACAAAGCCTAAGAGGAGGCTAATTTCCGCTAGGAAAATCATTATACAAAGCCTAAGAGGAGGCTATTTTATGTCCCGTACAAAGCCCGAGAGAGAGGCTAAAAGCTTTTGACCCGACGATAGAGTCTTTGTGTCTCGTACGAAGCCCGAGATGGAGGCTATTGTTTGTTTGACTCAACGAGGGAGTCTTTGTGTGTCTCGTACAAAGCCCGAGAGAGAGGCTAAAAGGGTGTTTGACTCCGCTGGGGAGAATCATTGTACAAAGCCCAAGAGGAGGCTATGTCAGTTAAGTGACAGGTCCAGTATACTGATTTTGAAAGAGAACATCAGTTCTTATATGAGCATCACTGTACTCGTGGGTTAGATCTGAGGATCGGGTTGTTTCCTTTTCTTTGAGGAAGCGGGAAATCCAAAGGGTGTTGAGACTGTCCGAGTCTGCGGGTTTCCTTCCTATTTAACGAAGGGGTCACTTGAGAATGTCTTTGAGACTCAAGGAAGTTAGACTGTCCGTGTCTAGATTTTTATCTTTTGTACTATGTTTTGAGAAACAGTAGTAGACTCTATGAAAGGACTGTTCTATGAGGATGACTAGGTTCTGTTCCTATATCTCTAGGAGGTCGTCGGGACAATTTGTACGAAGCCCAAGAGGAGGCGAGAAACTTTTAAGAAGCCGACGGGTCCTTGTACGAAGCCCAAGAGGAGGCTATCATTCCCGGAGGAAGAGATCATTATACAAAGCCTAAGCGGAGGCTGTGAATACTTCTAAGAAGCCGTAGGGTCCTTGTACTAAGCCCAAGAGGAGGCGGGGTTGCTTTTAGGAAGCCTGTGGGTCCTTGAATAATGCCCAAGAGGAGGCCGATGCTTTTAAGAAGCTCGTGGGTCTATCATCTCCTTTCCATTAGGAGAGATAACTCTTTTAAAGATAAAAACCACTGGTAAACGTGCGAGGTTTACTATCCAGCAACTTTTAGCTTTTAAAGAGGGTTCCTTAGTTAAGGTCCAAGATTATGACCGTAGTGGGTACCCAAACCCCGAGACATTCAAGGCAAGCTATCCACAAGGAATAGATCAAGTCAGGAAAGTTCGAAAATTTGGAAGAAGCTCAAAGATGCCATTCACGGAGAATACATTCATCTTGGGGAGTAGAGCTTCTTGACGATTCCTAAGGAGGACAGGCCGAAGAGAAGACTGTATCTGGTGCTCCTATTGAGGATCTAGGCGTCTATTTCTACGAATAAACGAAACGGCTTTACCTAGTGCTAGACGTAGTTGCCGGGGAAACTCGAAATATCTATACTATTATTACACAGTAGATATGAGTTTATGAAAGGAGACTTACAGTGAGCAGCCCCACAATACAGTTTATAATATGAAAGCAGTAAACGAAAGCGATAACCACTTACTCGGTTGTAGTGCTTCCATGCTGTTGGTTAGTTGTTCAACAAAGAAAGATTGAAAACAACAGTATATTCAAAATCAAAGGAGAAAGTGCTTTGAAAAAGAAAGATTTGGGGCTTACAGCTCAAGGAGAGGCCCAGGGTTTTATCAGTGAGCGCACTGTTTGACTTTGTACAGCGGGACTTATACAAGTGACTGAGGCCCAAAATGGTTTTCTGTACAAAGGGATGGGTCTTACACTCTCTCAAGAGGCCCAAAAAGGTTTAAAGAAAAAAAGAGTGGGGCTTATAACACGAGGGTAGGCCCAAATGATTTTTCGTTTAAAAATGGCAATCGCGCCGAGGTTTTCTTTTAACGCAGAGGGACTTATACAATAAGTGAGGCCCAAAATGTTTTGGTTAAAAGGGGGATTGGGTCTTACACTCTAATAGAGGCCCAAAGTGTTTTGAATGGGTCTTATAGTTCAAGGAGAGGCCCAGATGATTTTTTATTTTTAAACGGGCGACGATCGCGCCGTTTACTTGTACAGAGGGACTTATACAATGAGTGAGGCCCAAAAAGTTTTTGTACAAGGGGGGGATGGGTCTTACACTCTCTCAAGAGGCCCAAAAATTTTTTAAAGAAAAGAAATGGGTCTTACTACTCGAGGGTAGGCCCAAGATTTTTGAAAAGGCGACGATCGCGCCGTTTGTTTTTTGACGGTATCGGGACTTATACAATAAGTGAGGCCCAAAAATGAATTTGGTCAAAAAAAGGGATTGGGTCTTACACTCTATTAGAGGCCCAAAGTGTTTTGAAAATGATTTATGAGGGTTGAATTAATCCAAAACCCTAATTTGTTTTCAAAATGTATTTAATTGAATAAAAATTCAATTAAAATGATCAAAAATTGTTTAACACATGAAAAACAAATTGTGATCTTGGATTAATGCTTCAAAAATTAAGTATTGACCTACAAAATAATTAGAAAGCATTAAAAGTTGCAAAATCAATGTAGAAAAAATATTTAAAATGCCAAAAACAATCAAAATATTAATTCTTTACAAAAATATCAATTATATGAAATAAATAATATTTTTGGGATTTTTTGTGAAAATAAAATATTTTAACATTTTTGTGATTTATTAAAAAAAGAATCAACTCAAAATCATTAAAACTCAGAGAGGAATTAATTTTTGAATCAATTAAACAAAATCACAAAATTCAAATATTTGAATATATGAAAAATGGCGCCAAGAACAGCTGAAGAACACGCGCGTGTTCTTGGTTTCTCAGATTTGCATTTTCTATCCAATCTCACTGAATACGTAATCATATCATGCAATCCACATATCATTATGCTCGTCTTAACCTCACGATCATGTCTATGTACTTTAATTTCATTTAAATTAAACATACAACAAGAAATCACGAAGAAACCTCAAGAACCCTAATTTCTGCATGAAGGCTAGGATTTTTGATACACGATTCAAACACTGCAATTAATTGAGGGAAAACATTCCATGCATGATTATGAACATATGGCCAAATTATTGTGCGAGGAAATATGCATAGATTGAGAGATGACCAAGTATGTGCTTACCTCCAAGTCGTGACAGCAAGTTCAAAGTGATTTTTGATCTGGAGGTGTTACAGATGAGTTGTGATGATCTGAACAGCTTCCCTACACCCTATGGATTGTGTTTGGATGGTTGGACTTGATTGAAATTGGCTGGATCATTTTGTGGTACCTCAGCTGCACTTTGGTTAAAACCTTGAGCAACCAGCTGGTGATTTTTTGAAATTGATGTTTCAGAAGTAATCTAAGTGTTTGATCAGCTCATATGTGATGTATGTGAGGTGTGTGAGTGATTGGTTTGATTGGAATTGCTCTCAAACTCAAAACCCGATAGTGACTTGCCTTAGAAGGCAAAATTGGAGTGAAAGAAGAGATTTTGAGGAAAGCATCTGTTAGATGGCTTTGGTGTACTCAAACTGACCACAATTGAGCTCTATTTATAGTAGAGCAAGTTTTTTTTGCAAGGAATAGTGCATGGCAGCTGGTAAGTAGGTTTGGCCAATGTTGGCAAATGAAAATCCAAGTCTCCTCTAGCCATTGACTAGAGGTTAGGGCACAGAGCTTTGGTTCCCTTGGTCTTGGATAAGTCTTGACTGATTTCAGATGAGAATGGCTCAGTCCATGCCACCTTGATGGTTCCATTGAATGCCTCATTCCAAATTTGAAGTCTTGTCCCTATTTTGGCCATTCTAGGTTCAACATGTTATTTCTTGTTCCATGGACTTTGGAGGCTTGGCTCAGTGATTGTCCCCTTTAGATTCAATCCTCTAAGGTGTCCAAGTGGATAGGAGCAATTGAATTTGGCTGATTTTGGCAAATCGACCAAAGTTGCAAATTCTGCCTTGCCTTGACAGATTTCAGCAAGGCAACTTGGCAGTGTTGTATCTCATGGTGTAAGTTGAATTTGGCAATGTTCTTGGCCATTTTGGAAAGCTCTTACATGATACAACAACTGTTTGAACAAGTTTGGTTTTGATCTCTTTTGATTCCAAGTGAAAAATCCCCTTACATTTGGCAAAAAGTGAGGCAGAATATGACTTAGTGAAAATTTCACTAAGTGTTGGAAAAAGTGACATTTTCACTTTTCAGCCACTTTGATCACTCCATAACTCAAAATCCTTAATGAATTGGAATGACTTGTAGTTGAAGTTTTTGTAGGTGATAATGAGGGCTACAAATCCATCTTTGGATGAGAAAAAATGGCCTTGTGGTTTAGGAGTTATGGTCCTTCAAAGTTGGTACCCTTGCCACTTTATTTTTAACTTAGAAAAATTTCTAAGTTTTATGGTTACCCCTTTTACAAGTTATCTCACTTTTCTTGATTTTTCTTGATGAATGATGATTCAAATCATACATTAACATCATTTTAGGGTTAAAAATCCATTTTGGTGAAAAATCTCAAAAAGTCAAAGTTGACTTTTGTGCACAGTTGACTTTTTATCAGATGAATTCCAAACTGTGCAATTCTTTAGGAAATCATGTCCTTGACCTAAATCAAACTTGATGGACATGTTCCATGGGTGTCATGGGGTATATTGAATCATGTATTAGGGTTTGGGAGCATGTCCAGGTCAAAAGTCAAAGTTACAGTTGACTTTTCTCGCGAAACCCTAATTGTGGTGCAGATGAAATTGAGACTTGTTGCTCAAGCTTCTTGGATTAATCCATTGTTCCAAATGGATCAATATGGTATATTAGAGACCCTCAAATCCTCTCTTGAGGTCTTGGCTCATGGTTTGTCCCAAAAGTCAACTTAGGGGTGAATTAGGTCAAGAAACCCTAATTCCTGATTTTTGATGAATGCATCCCCTGAGGCAAAATTGACTTGATGCATGGGTTCATGAGGTTCCATGAAGTATATTAGGTTATGTTTTGGATCATTGCCTTGTGCGCAGATGAAAATTTCCATCTGGAGGCCCTGGTCGACCAAAACCCTAATTTGGTGACACTATCGATCTTGAGACTTGATCCACCTAGAAGGGAGCAGCCTTGTGCTTAATCCTTGAAGTTGGAGTCCTTTTGATCCTTTGAGGATGTTTGGGAGATTAGACAAGTTGAAGATCATGTCATTTCTTGATTGATCCTTTGTCTAAGCACTTAGAGAGGGCTTGAAACCCTAATTTTAATTGTATTGGATGCTCACCCATCTTTGGGGAGACTGATGAAGCATAAAGGTACATTCATATTGTGGCTCATGATTTTCACAATGATGGGAAATCTAAGTGGTCAAAATTTGGGGTATGACAGATGCCCCTATTTAATCTTCATGGACCTGAAGGTGTGAATGACGAAGGGATTCGGGCATTCGGGGTGCAAGAGGATTAAATATCGGAATACCCAAAATTTTGATGGTGGTTATGAATGGTAGCTTACGCATTCATCTTCTTTAGCTAAGCGATGATGCTTAGAAAAGGTAAACTTCCCCTCGATCCTGGTCTACTACCAAGGATCTGGTCTTAGTTTCTTTTGTCAACTTCCCCTCGTTCTTGGTTTCCTACCAAGGAACTGGTCTTAGTTTCCTTTTTTAAACTTCCCCTCGATCCTGGTTTCCTACCAAGGAACTGGTCTTAGTTTCTTTTGTCAACTTCCCCTCGTTCTTGGTTTCCTACCAAGGAACTGGTCTTAGTTTCCTTTTTTAAACTTCCCCTCGATCCTGGTTTCCTACCAAGGAACTGGTCTTAGTTTCTGATTTAAACTTCCCCTCGATCCTGGTTTCCTACCAAGGAACTGGTCTTAGTTTCTTTTGTCAATAAACTTTACTGACAAGGGACGCTATTCGTAGCGGCTTTCCTTCAAACTTCTCGCCGAATTTTCCTGGGGAGATGCCATTTGAGTGGAAAAAGTTTTGATGTCAGACTTGCTGGGGAACCCATTCGTCTGAATTGTAGAGGTACACAAACTTCTCTGTTGGAGACGTCATTTGTCGATTCTACTGGGGAAAGCGAGTCTCTTGAGAGACTGTTTTCGTTTGGGGTTACATCATACTTTTCTCGGGATCTTCCCGGAGAAATGCCATATGATGGGATCCAATTTTGAGATGCCAATGACCTTCTCATCAGTGGTTTTTCGGAGCAAAACTGGCGTGCTGCCGAATCTCTGATCACGAGGCTTTCTTTGTGGATTTTCCTTAATCCGGGAAAGCAAGGATATCATCTTCAATGGCGAAGAGTGATGTTTATTGAAAGTTTTCTCTGGATTTTCAGAGGTTCAAGTTATCAAAGTGGTCAAGGACCAACTTCTTTCCAGAATTAAACTAGAAGCGAGGTTGTTCAGACACAGTATTTCCTGACGAGGCAAGAACTGACAACTCGATTGAGAGGACTTCTACCACTAGGGGATAAGACCGACTCGAGTGATAGCGATGCAATATGAAATGTGAATGCAAATAAAAAATGCATGATGTATGTATGTATATGCTGACAAAACAGACGCGCATACAGACTAATGGATGAACACAATTGGATACTCGGCCATCGCGGGGCGAAGAAGTACCGTTGGTTCAAAATAGCAATTCCACCTTGCTTAGGAGAGATAGTCCCGTTGGGAGCTATGTTGATCGGGCTTAGGAGATGAGAACTCGGCCGAGGTGTGTCATACGAATCAAGGTCTCTGACACAGTTGATCCCTTCATTCAGGCATACTGGCTTAGAAAGAGTACTTTGATTCTGCACTTTGAAGTTCGCTTACTTCGGGAGAAGCGATCGATGTTCTTCTGATGTTCAACAGTCAAAAGAAATGCCATCTTTAATTTAAAAGCAGAAAAAGTTTAACAAGTAAATTTATTTTTGTTTTATTTCAAGAATCGCTGATTAAGTTTAAACAACGTCGTTCTGTAAAGCTAAAATAAGTAAAGAATTACAAACAAAAGCACAAGGGCTCAAATTTTATTGATAAGATGGAGATCAGCCAAACGCGTGATTCCAAAGAGTATATACAAAGTTAGAAAATGGTAATTTACAGGGAAAAGGGCTACGTTGAAACATAACGACCACTATTCTTCTACCAACTTTGAGTTCGGGATATCCTGAGCTTCTGTCGAAGATGACCTTTGACTGGAGATTTCCTCCGATAGATGATGCAACTGCTGCTGAGGGACTTGCCTCTGTTGAACATAGTTACTTGCCATTATCCCTAACTTTTGCCTGAATTGTACTATGAGATTTCCAATCCATCGGGATGATTTTTTTCATGTCTCTAACTTTTGCCTGGACCGCCCTGTCGGGTTTTCAATCCACCGAGACGTTTTTTTTTTAGTTTTAGTTTTAGGCGAAGTATTTCTTGACTACATCAACATTCGTGGGGTAGGCAAATTCCTCTCCGTCCATGGTTGCAAGTCTCAAGGCGCCGCCTGAGAAAGCTTTCGTGACCACATAGGGGCCATCATAATTTGGGGTCCATTTGCCCCGAGAATCAGTGAGAAATGATTGTATCTTCTTGAGCACAAGGTCTCCTTTTCTGAAGATACGCGGTCGGACCTTTTTGTCGAACGCCCTTTTCATTCTCTGTTGATACAACTGACCGTGGCATAGTGCCGTGATTCACTTATCTTCGATCAGGTTCAGTTCGTCGTGTCGACTTTGACACCATTCAGCTTCGGTGAGCTTAGCTTCCATCAATACCCGGATTGATGGGATCTCTACTTCTATGGGGAGCACTGCTTCCATGCCATATACTAGAGAGAAAGGGGTTGCCCCTGTTGAAGTGCGGACAGATGTTCGATAATCGTGAAGAGCAAAGGGTAGTATTTCGTGCCAATCTTTATAGGTTACAACCATCTTTTGAACGATCTTCTTGATGTTCTTGTTAGCCGCTTCTACCGCTCCGTTCATCTTGGGTCAGTAGGGAGATGAGTTATGGTGTTCGATCTTGAACTCTGCACACAACTCTTTCATCATCTTATTGTTCAAGTTAGATCCATTATCTGTAATGATCTCGCTTGGAACACCATAACGGCAGATGATATTGTTTTTGATAAATCGGACCACCACTTGTCGGGTTACATTGGCGAATGACGCTGCTTCGACCCACTTGGTGAAATAGTCAATGGCTACCAGGATGAACCGATGTCCGTTTGAAGCCTTGGGCTCAATCATACCAATCATATCGATTCCCCATATGGAAAATGGCCATGGGGAAGAAAGAACTTTGAGATGTGATGGCGGTACATGAATTTTGTCGGAGTATATCTGACACTTATGACACCTCCTCATGCACTTGTAGCAGTCGGATTCCATGGTCAACCAATAATACCCGGCCCTGAGAATTTTTCTCGCCATTGTGTGTCCGTTGGCATGAGTGCCAAAGAATCCTTCATGAATTTCTTTCATGAGCATGTCTGCTTCTGGTCTGTCGACGCATCGGAGCAAGACCATGTCAAAATTTCTCTTATAGAGAGTGTCACCGCTCAGGAAGAAGTTTCCAGCCAATCTTCTGAGGGTTTTCCTGTCTTTTCTGAGTGCCCCAGATGGGTACTCTTGTTTCTGAAGGAAGCATTTGATATCGTGATACCAAGGTCTGTCGTCTATGACTGCTTCAATCGCGAAGATGTAAGCGGGCCGTTCAAGGCGCATGATGTCAATCTTAGGTATGTCGTTCCATCGACCTACACTAATCATGGAAGAGAGAGTGGCTAATGCATCAGCCATGTGATTCTCATCACGAGGAATGTGATGAAAGTCGACTCTATTGAAGAAGGGTAACAACCTCCTTGCATAGTCTTTGTAAGGAATCAATCCTGATTGGTATGTGTTCCAATCTCCTTTTATCTGGTTAATAACCAGGGCTGAATCGCCGTATACGTCCAAGTTTTTGATCCTTAAATCAATCGCTTCTTCGAGACCCATGATACATGCTTTGTATTCGGCCTCGTTGTTCGTACATTTGAACGTAAGTCTGGCAGTGAAAGGAATGTGGGAACCCTGAGGGGTAACAATGATTGCCCCAATTCCGTTTCCATAATGATTGACTGCTCCGTCAATGATAAGTCCCCACTGGGAACCTGGTTCTGGCCCTTCACTGGGTAACGGTTCATCGCAATCTTTCATCTTTAGATACATGACATCTTCGTCTGGGAAGTCAAACCCGATTGATTCTTGATCGTCAATCGGTTGATGAGCCAAATGATCGGCTAAAATACTTCCTTTAACGGCTTTTTGAGCATGGTACTCTATGTCATATTCTGATAGTAACATCTGCCAACGGGCAATCCTTCCCGTGAGAGCAGGTTTTTCGAAAACGTACTTGATTGGATCCATTTCGGAGACCAACCAAGTAGTATGACGAATCATGTACTGGCGAAGACGTTTGGCTGCCCAAGCCAAAGCGCAACAAGTTTTCTCAAGCATTGTGTACCGAGTCTCGCAGTCGGTGAATTTCTTGCTTAGATAGTAAATGGCAGACTCTTTCCGTTTAGTTTCGTCTTGTTGGCCAAGTACACATCCCATTGAGTCCTCTAGGACTGTGAGGTAAATGATCAGTGGTCTTCCTTCCACTGGAGGTGATAGAATCGGAGGATTCAACAGATATTCCTTGATACTGTCGAAGGCGGTTTGGCAATCTTCTGACCAAACGCAATCCTGGTTCTTTTTGAGTAATTTGAAAATTGGCGCACACGTCGCGGTCATAAGGAATATGAATCTGGAGATGTAGTTCAAACGTCCCAGGAATCCTCTGACTTGTTTTTCAGTTTTCGGAGAAGGCATTTCTTGAATGGCCTTGACCCTGTCAGGATCAACTTCAATTCCTTTCTGGCTGACGATGAACCCTAGTAATTTCCCCGAACGGACACCAAAGGTGCACTTGTTGGGATTCAAGCGGAGCTTGAATTTTCTTAGACGTTCGAACAATTTTGATAGATGTCAACGTGCTCATCCTCTGTTCTTGATTTTGCAATCAAATCATCGACATATACCTCGATTTCCTTGTGTATTATGTCATGAAACAGAGTAGTCATGGCCCTTTGATAGGTCGCCCCGGCATTCTTCAAACTGAACGGCATTACCTTGTAACAAAAGGTACCCCATGGGGTAATGAAGGAAGTTTTCTCCATGTCTTTCGGCGCCATTTTGATCTGGTTATAGCCCGAGAATCCATCCATGAAGGAGAATACTTTGAACTTTGCTGTGCTGTCAACCAACATGTCAATGTGTGGTAAAGGAAAGTCGTCCTTTGGACTTGCCTTGTTCAGATCTCTGTAATCAACACACATTCTGACCTTTCCGTCCTTTTTGGGAACGGGTACGATGTTGGCTAACCATTGAGGATATTCAGCTGTAGCGAGGAAACCCGCGTCAATCTGCTTTTGAACCTCCTCTTTAATTTTGATGGCCATGTCTGGGTGAGTGCGTCTCAACCTTTGCTTTACTGGCGGACATTCTGATCTCAACGGTAAGTGATGTTCCACGATGCTGGTATCCAACCCTGGCATATCCTGATAGGACCAAGCAAATACATCGGGAAATTCTTTGAGAAGCTTTATCAGATCTTCTCTGGCAGTTGGACTGAGCAGTGCTCCGATCCTGATTTCTTTTCTCTCTTTTTCTGAACCCAAGTTTCCCGTTTCCAACGGCTCTTTGTGAGGTTCAATGGACCTTTCCTCTTGTCTGAGTAGTCGGGAGATCTCTTCTGGAATTTCGTTGTCAACTTCTTCTTCAGCCTCGAATACCGGGAACTCAAAGTTGGGAGAAGGCATTGGATCGTATGTTTCAACGGGGTTTAAAACAAGCAATCTGCATGACGTAATGATTCGTGTTTAGAAGAGATAGAGAAAATGCAAGTGTGTGCAGTGTTTTGATTTTACTGCTTGTTTTTATTATTGAATGTTTTTTTTTTAGGATTACCATTTTCTGAAAAAGCCAAAAAGAGAAAATAGCAATTAATGCGGAAATTACAGAACGACGTTATTTTATTAATGAACAAGTCGAATCTTGAAACTACAGCCCTATAAAACAAAACTCTGTCGCTTTGGGCAAAGCGAAGAAGGAAATTTACAGAAAATGAGCCCTATCAAAATATCCGTTTCACCTGGGTAGGGTGAAAGGTTAAAGATGGCAATTACTTTGACTGGCGAACGGCCTTCGGGACATCTACAGTAACCCATTGGCGGCGAACTCCTCGGTGAATCACAAAGTCTGGCACCTTCCTTGATTTGTCTTCAGAAATGACGTTGATTTCTAGTGGAGCAGGATCATTGGAATCTGTCTCCCAAGCAGAATTGTCGTAGGAGGATTTCTCTGTTGCATTTTGCATAGCATTGGTGCTCTCAGCTGTATTTCCCCATCCAGTTGGCTGGATGTCTTCGAACCTGATACGAGAGCTTTCGGGAGCAGTGTACTTGACCATAAAGTCGTATCTTCCACTTGGTTGTCCCAGAGTGTCCTACACTTCTTTGGAACTGGAGAAGTCATCCCTCTCGATGACGTTGACCTCGGGAAAAGCATAGTTGATGAATTCAAGTCCTGCAAACGTTGCGAATTCATCGTCATGTTGAGTAATTTCCGAATGACCTGAGTGTTGATCCCATGACATGGCGAGGACATAGGTATTCTGTTCAATGACGCTCAGCTGAGTTTCATTGTTCGGCTGACTCTCTTGCCCCAAGTTTCCTGGGTAAGGCTGCCACATTGGCAGGCCATCCATCGGGCCATAGTAATTGTGGTCAAAGTTGTCTTTCATCAGAGTGTCCTCCTCTAATGAATTTGGCGGAGCACGACATCCTTCCGGATCACAATCTCCGTAGATCATTTTGACATCTGATATTGGTATAAATCTCGGACTTTCTGTAGGAAAGCAAAAAGGCATAGGCACCTCTTCCTGAGACATATAGTCGTCCTTGTTAAGATAGGACTTCCATTCTTCATCTGTGTCAGAGGGATCTTCCTCATTGATAGCATGAACTATCTGAGACACTGGGTGAAGAAAACCTCCACTGTGGAAGAAGTTTTGAAGGGGATGAAGACTTTCATCGTTGGCAACTGTCTGGGTACAGGTTGCAAAAAAACCAAGACCCTTCTTTGTTTTATTGTCAATAGGAATGACAAGCCGTCCCCATCCTGTCGTATCGGTACTCTCGACTGCTTTGATAACATCTTTGTATGAAGAAATTGAAGTTCCTTCTTTGAACTGATTGTCCTTGCTCACCGATAGTGCTTGGAACTGAGTTCCAATAACCTCCTCGGGTTCCACACAAGTAGATGATGACAAGTTACTCACGAGCAAGGCTTGTTCCCCACAAACCGTGACAAGTTGATCGTTCTTGACGAACTTTAGCTTTTGGTGGAGGGTTGAAGTAACCGCTCCAGCCTGATGTATCCAAGGTCTTCCTAATAAACAACTGTATGTTGCCCGGATTTCCATGACCTGGAAAGTGATTTGGAAAGTGTGAGGACCAATAGTTATGGGAAGATCAACTTCGCCGATAACCGTTTTTCTGGATCCGTCGAATGCTTTGACGACGACCTCGCTGGTTCTCATCGGAGGGCCCTTGAATGATAATTGCATCAAGGTGGACTTCGGCATAACATTCAGGGCTGACCCTGTGTCTACCAGTACGTTGGCTAAAGCATCGCCCTGGCAGTTAACTGTGATATTGAGCGCCATGTTATGACGGCGACCCTCTTCAGGTAATTCCTCATCACTAAATCCCAAATTATTGCAGGAAGTGATGTTAGAGACAATGCTATCGAATTGTCTGATTGTTACATCCTGTTCCACAAAGGCTGCTCCAAGACTTTCTGTAGAGCCTCTCTGTGTGCTTCTGAACTGAGTAACAGTGATAATACTGAGATCTTTGAAGGAGTCTGTAACAGTTGATCAACAATGTTATATTCACTCCTTTGGATGAGCTTTAGCATCTCATCTTTGTCTTTTGAAAAGTCGGGATTACTAGATTGACCGACTGGTGGATCAGAAATTTCTGCCTGAAGTTCCTTTTCTTTGTTGGATTCTCCAACCCCTCGGTTGAAGATTCGACCGCTCCGTGTTACATGACTGATGTCTGCAATATTCACGATAGAGGGTAATGGAATTTCCTTTCCATTCTCGATTATTGTTGCACCGTATTTGTAAGGGATTGCCTTAGCTAATTCATACAGTAGTGGCCCCGGTAGATAGATGACTATGGGAACCTTCTGATTTTTCTGACCATCATAAGTAACCTTGATCCGTTCCCGGTTGGGAACTCTAGATTCGTCAAGTAGAGGGATGATGGCAAAAACATCCCTGGTCCTGTGATGACCAGAGATCGTGACAACATCCTCAACTTGCTCGGCAAGGTAGTTCGGCGACCAAATGATGGGTCCTGAACCTGGATATGGACGAATTTCTCCATGATCGACCTGACCCTGAAGAGCTTCTCTCACAAGGTAACACCCTTGGTTACTTTCCGAACAGACACTACAACGGTCATAATTGTGTGGTGGCACCTGGCCACGCCCACTTTGAATACAATGTAACCTCACTAGGTTAGCTTCCACTGATGGAACATCCTGACTTTGACGACGAGTAGGATTCCTGTTACTGATACTAATCTGCTGAGTATCTTCGTCCATATAGATTGGCATCCACCAGTGATTTAACAAGTGCTGAAGTGCCTCCTGGACAAGGGTACAACCTCGATCGTTTTCGCAACCTGCTTTACAGTTTTGATAGTCATGTGATATTAAGAATCCAAATCGGACCTGCTCAGCATGTAACTCTACCAGGTTGGTATTCATCACGCGAATGTCAAAGATCTGAACCATATTGATCTGATAGGGATTCCTATCATGGTAGTCTTGGATCCATCCAAGATCCATCTGACGCTGGAGGGCCTCTTGTATGAAAGAGCATCCATATTTATTTATCGAGCAAGTCAGACAGGAATTGTAATCGTGCCGCGGCAGATTATGATACTGGCTTTGCCTTGAGTGCATCGCCACCAAGCTGACATTCATCGCACGGATGTCGTGGTTTTGAATGACGTTAGAATTCGTAGAGACCATGTTAATTCCACGAACTCGGTGCTCTTGGATCCATCCGAGATCCATCTGTTCCTGCAGAGCTGCTTGCACTACAGAACATCCCTGGTTGTCTTTAGAGCAGATATCACACTGGTGATAATTATGAGGTGGCACATGGCCATATCCACTCTGTCTACAATGCATCTTGACCAGATTGGTCCCCAATAAGAGTACATCGTGAATTTGATAGACATTGTTAGTCTCTTTCTTAATCAGATTGACTACAGTTTTCTCATGTTGAGGCAGCGGGTTCGTAAGAACATTAGGATTCGTATCTTTGAAAGATAAGAGCCCGCTCCTAACAAGCTTTTGCACGTCGGATTTGAAATTGATACAAGTCTCAATGTTATGCCCTGAACCTCCTTGATGATAAGGGCATGTTTGATCTGCTTTAAACCAAAAAGGCGGATTTTCCAGGACTGAAAGGGGAGACTTAGTCTGAATGTGCCCCTTAGCCAACAGTAACGGAAATAGCTCTGCGTACGTTACGGGTATAGGATCAAATCCTGGTGGCCGTGTTGTACGGTTGTTGTTATATGGAGGACGAGCCTGCTGAAGAGGCTGTTGTGTCCTTTGTTGGTCAGGTTGGCTCTGCGCAACCTGAGGTTGATACATAGGAACAGTCGCGGGGCTGATAGCAGGAGTAACAGCTGCTACTGGCTGATAACGTCGCCTTTGCTTTCTGAGAGAGATATTCCCAATATCTTGCTCTTTTTTCTTAGGGAGAGCACTACCGTATTTTTTAGTACCGCTCATTGATCCAGTGTCTTTTATCAAACGTCCTTCTCAGACGGCTTCCTCAAGACGTACACCCATGCCGACCATTTCGGTGAAATCATTGGGTGCACTGGCAACCATTCGGTCATAGTAAAATGAGCTTAAGGTCTTTAAGAAGAGTTTTGTCATCTCTTTTTCCTCAAGAGGTGGACAAATTGAGCGGCAATTTCACGCCACCTTTGAGCATACTCCTTAAAGGTTTCCTTGTCCTTTTGTGACATTGATCTGAGTTTATCTCTGTCGGGGGCCATGTCCAAATTGTACTTGTATTGTTGGACGAAGGCAGTACCAAGATCTCTGAATGTACTGATCATAGTACGGTTTAAACCCATGTACCATTTGAGTGCGGCACCGGTTAAACTATCCTGGAAGTAGTGAATCAGCAGGTCCTGATTCTCCGTCTGAGCTGACATCCGCCGAGCGTACATCACTAGATGGCTCTGAGGGCAAGAGTTACCCTTGTATTTTTCAAAGTCGGGCACTTGGAACTTGTGCGGGACTTTCACATTTGGGACCAAGCAGAGGTCTGCGGCGTCCTTTCCAAATAGATCCTGACCGCGAATGGCTTGCAGCTCTTTCTGCATTTCCTAGAACTGCTCCTGGAATTCATCCATTCTGTCAAATATAGTTTCCTTCTTACCAGAAGGTGTATGTGGAATCTGTCCTTCCGGGACAGTGTGCACCACAGGGGGTGGTACCGTGACTACGGCAGTAAGTCTTGGCGCCTCCCGAATTTTGTAACCTTCAGGAGTCTTGAGTATGCCCCTGGCATCTTCGCTTTCCTGAAGTTTGTAACCTTCAGGTCCAGCGGATTCTGCTGCGATTCCCTGATCTTCAGTGATCGGCGGAACATATCCTTCCGGGATATAGTTAACAGGCATGCCCCAAGGACAATCTTTCGGCATCTGATACCTAGGATCATACTTTTCTATGATGGGAGTTGAGGTGATCTCTGAGATCACAGTTCGTTGTAGCTGAGCTTTTGCCATGGCTTGCATGTCGTTACGAAGCTTTCTCATATCCTCTCTCAGAGCGTCGATCTCTTCTTTCAACTCTCTATTTTCTTCCTCAAGATCATCCATCTTTTTCTGACGATTGGTCCGAGTATTGTACGAATGAGACAGTTTGACTCTAGAATCGAGACACAAACGTGAGATTCGTAGGTAAGGAGAATATGCGATGTGAGAATGATGAATGCAATGACTATATTAATTATTGTTTTTTTGTTTAATCAAAATAAACTTCGACAATTAGATTGCAAATATCAAATAGTGGGGAAACCCCTTTTTATTGAATTCCAAAGGATTACAGAAATGGAAATACAGTAGATTACAAGATGCAGAAACAGAAACCTAAACTAATGGGTCCCGAGTCCTTTTCTTTGACCGGGGCGCTTGGGCCGTTGTCGGGTTGTCATTCCTTTGCCAGGTGAAAGGAGCGAGCAAATTCCTTTGGTCATCTTGATTCTCCACAGCATGCTGCTCCAAAATTTCAATCAGAGCATCTTTCTCTTTTAGTAGTTGTTGTATTTGGATACACTCTACGTCGAGGGTGCGGTACTTGTTCTTCCAAGATCTTCTTTCCTTTTGAACTTTGTTGAGAGTAACCTGAAGCTTTTCAGTTTCCGTCATGAAGTACATGACAGTTTCCCTCGGTGGAAGAATTCCGTAATGAGGATAAGGCATCTTTAGCTTGAGAGCTCTAGTTTGTACCCAATGGAGATAAGGCTCCACCGAGACACAGTCCGGTTTTCCCAGAGACTCTCGTCCTTTCTTATGAACATGTTTCCAAGCTTGCACTATTTCCATCTTTAGTGCTCTGTCATTTTCTCCTTCTTTGAAGAAAAGACCTTCCAGATGAACACCCAGTGGGATGTGTCGCATCGGGTATCCAAATTGACGAAGAACCAATATCGGATGGTAGTTGATTCCTCCTTTAGCTCCTATGAGGGGTACGCTGGGGAAGTTTCCACAACGGTCAATGATTCTGATTCCCTCATAAATCCTATTACACCAATCTATATCGGAATTGGTGAGAGACATGATCCTCTGCGACCAACGTAAGACACTCTTGCAATCCCAAAAAGCAGCAGACTTGGGCAAGTGAGAGATAAACCATTTGTAGAGCAAAGGTACACAGCATGTGATCTCCCCTCTGCTGTACAAATTTCCCAAGTGTACAGAATGATACGCATCTGCGAGCAAAGTCGGCACAGGGTTTCCAATGAGAAAAACCTTAATAGTGTTGATATCGACGAAGTTATTGATGTTAGGAAACAAAAATAACCCGTAGGTGAGCAAGACAAAGATGCTTTCAAAAGCAGTCCCGTTCCCTATACTAGCGAAGTATAGAGCCTTTTTTGTCAAGAACTGGGCTGGCAAACCTTGGATGCCACCCTTAGTGGTCATGTGAGTCCTAACCTCAGACTCGTGCAAATGAATTGCTATTGCAATAGTCTGATTCTTTGGAATTTCTTCCAGTCCAGAAAATGGAGCTCGATCAGTGATATGTAAATCAGTCAGATGAGAATACTCCTCCAGCGTTGGTGATAGCTGGTAATCCGGGAATGTGAAACAGTGATAAACCGGATCGTAGAACTGAATGAGCGCGTCCATGATCCCCTTAATCACATGGACTCTTAACAATGGTAGCAAACCACCGTGCTTGGCTCTGAAAGCCTCTGGGTTAACAATCATTTTCGCTAACTTTCTCAAATCCTCTAGCTTTGGAACCTTGAAGGTATACTGGCGAGTTCTCCTTCTACCGAAATCCATTAATGCAATCTTTTTCTCTGATATTTACAATCACAGTCTTAGCTTAATTTGAAAAACAGAGAGACTAGAAGAGAAGTTTTTTTAATGTTTTAATGTTTTATTAAATGGATGCATGAATGCAGCACACAAAAACATAGAAAAAACATGGGGTCAAAGGGTCGTTGTCATGAAGTCAAGGCTCTACCCATCCCCAAAGGTTTATACTAGGGTGATTTTTGTACCTGTACTCATTATCATCAGCTCCTCCCAGGAAAGCAAGACAACAAGCGGATCGCCAGTGAGTTGTAAAGCAATCTTAGAGTAAGTGCCATTCACCGAGAATAGATCACTAGCCTCAAATGAGGGTAGTATCGCGTAACAACTATTTCCGATAGTTTCCGCACTACGAAAGGGTTTGGCTCCTCAGCTTCTCAGACTTAACAACCGGCCCATTGGCTAGAAGAGTGAATGGGTTGCATTGGTCAGTCTCCACTGAGGTTGATGGTCGACCCCGTCGCCATCACTTATCTTAAGTGTATACTCATTCTCACCACATGCGGCATCACACGCATTCCCAGTAGCAGAAAAATAAACACGTATAGCAATTAGGAAAAGCAGTATATATATTTGTCCTAATCATCCTAGACTTATAAAGCTATGATTCCTAAGTTCCTGACAGAAATGGGTTCCCCGGCGGAAGCCCCAATCTGTGGTATTCACACAAGTGAAGAGAAAAAAGGGTTGTCCAAGGTTTTCACCTTAAACGTTTAAGAAAGAAGATTCGGGCCCCACGGTGGGCACCACTTTTCTGTAGCGAGCGATTTTGGACGCGATTCTTAAGCGCTTGTCGCTCTCTGCGGTTTGAGCTTTGACTACAGGTCAATTCATTTTTTATCCTATTGTGAGCTAAATAAGGAAGGGAAATAGATGTCTCCAATTAACCCTGCTTTGCATACTGAATTTAAACAGCGGTCTGTTAGGTTACGAATGCTATCAATGTGGGGGGCATTTGTACTGGTTATTTGTATTTTCGCCAATACTGTTTTCTTTCTTTTTTACCTGGGCAGAAGGTTTCTGGCAGGGAACAAGGATTAGGATGTTAGGACTGATGCTTTTGAATTACTGCTTTTGATTGATGGAGATATGGGATTTGGGTTTTTTTGTTGATTGCGCTCGCTAAGATCTTTTCTTTCGATCTTATGCCTACGCATTCCCGTTTTACCGAAACAGGGAAATCAGAGCGTTCGTAGTTCCTCCTATTCTATGGGAGGAAATTGGTGTTTTGGTGTCTTGTTCAAAGCCCAAGACGTGAAGCGAAAGGTGGTTTGTATCTTGTTCAAAGCCCAAGATGTGAAGCTGAAAGGTCTATTTGTGTCTTGTTCAAAGCCCAAGACGTGAAGCTGAAAGACCTCGGCTTTAGAGAGAATTTGTCATCTCTAAAGAGGGGAGAAGGAGAATTACTTTAACTGGGATACGCGGATCCGAGCAATGCCATAATTTCTGAAGAAAGGGTTTTAACCTGAAGGAGAAGACTTTAACTCAGTGTAGAGCAATGCCATCTTTCCTTAGGAATTTCTCATGCTAAAAGAGGGACAGTGGCGTGGATATAGATGATCCAGAGGCTTGCCGCTTACAGCGATTAGATGAAGGGAAAGGAGTTGTTGATGTTTGTGTACTGTGAACGAGGCACAACTTTGATACTAAAAGGTTGATTGGATCAACCAGTGGTTTTCTTATACAAAGCCTAAGAGGAGGCTAATTTCCGCTAGGAAAATCATTATACAAAGCCTAAGAGGAGGCTATTTTGTGTCCCGTACAAAGCCCGAGAGAGAGGCTAAAAGCTTTTGACCCGACGATAGAGTCTTTGTGTCTCGTACGAAGCCCGAGATGGAGGCTATTGTTTGTTTGACTCAACGAGGGAGTCTTTGTGTGTCTCGTACAAAGCCCGAGAGAGAGGCTAAAAGGGTGTTTGACTCTGCTGGGGAGAATCATTGTACAAAACCCAAGAGGAGGCTATGTCAGTTAAGTGACAGGTCCAGTATACTGATTTTGAAAGAGAAAATCAGTTCTTATATGAGCATCACTGTACTCGTGGGTTAGATCTGAGGATCAGGGTTGTTTCCTTTTCTTTGAGGAAGCGGGAAATCCAAAGGGTGTTGAGACTGTCCGAGTCTGCGGGTTTCCTTCCTATTTAACGAAGGGGTCACTTGAGAATGTCTTTGAGACTCAAGGAAGTTAGACTATCCGTGTCTAGAGTTTTATCTTTTGTACTATGTTTTGAGAAACAGTAGTAGACTCTATGAAAGGACTGTTCTATGAGGATGACTAGGTTCTGTTCCTATACCTCTAGGAGGTCGTCGGGACAATTTGTACGAAGCCCAAGAGGAGGCGAGAAACTTTTAAGAAGCCGACAGGTCCTTGTACGAAGCCCAAGAGGAGGCTATCATTCCCGGAGGAAGAGATCATTATACAAAGCCTAAGAGGAGGCTGTGAATACTTCTAAGAAGCCGTAGGGTCCTTGTACTAAGCCCAAGAGGAGGCGGGGTTACTTTTAGGAAGCCTGTGGGTCCTTGAACAATGCCCAAGAGGAGGCCGATGCTTTTAAGAAGCCCGTGGGTCTATCATCTCCTTTCCATTAGGAGAGATAAGTCTTTTAAAGATAAAAACCACTGGTAAACGTGCGAGGTTTACTATCCAGCGACTTTTAGCTTTTAAAGAGGGTTCCTTAGTTAAGGTCCAAGATTATGACCGTAGTGGGTACCCAAACCCCGAGACATTCAAGGCAAGCTATCCACAAGGAATAGATCAAGTCAGGAAAGTTCGAGAATTTGGAAGAAGCTTAAAGATGCCATTCACGGAGAATACATTCATCTTGGGGAGTAGAGCTTCTTGACGATTCCTAAGGAGGACAGGCCGAAGAGAAGACTGTATTTGGTGCTCCTATTGGGGATCTAGGCGTCTATTTCTACGAATAAACGAAACGGCTTTACCTAGTGCTAGACGTAGTTGCCGGGGAAACTCGAAATATCTATACTATTATTACACCGTAGATATGAGTTTATGAAAGAAGACTTAGAGTGAGCAGCCCCACAATACAGTTTATAATATGAAAGCAGTAAACGAAAGCGATAACCACTTACTCGGTTGTAGTGCTTCCATGCTGTTGGTTAGTTGTTCAACAAAGAAAGATTGAAAACAACAGTATATTCAAAATCAAAGGAGAAAGTGCTTTGAAAAAGAAAGATTTGGGGCTTACAGCTCAAGGAGAGGCCCAGGGTTTTATCAGTGAGCGCACTGTTTGACTTTGTACAGCGGGACTTATACAAGTGACTGGGGCCCAAAATAGTTTTCTATACAAAGGGATGGGTCTTACACTCTCTCAAGAGGCCCAAAAAGGTTTAAAGAAAAAACGAGTGGGGCTTATAACACGAGGGTAGGCCCAAATGATTTTTCGTTTAAAAATGGCGATCGCGCCGAAGTTTTCTTTTAACGCAGAGGGACTTATACAATAAGTGAGGCCCAAAATGTTTTGGTTAAACGGGGGATTGGGTCTTACACTCTAATAGAGGCCCAAAGTGTTTTGAATGGGTCTTATAGCTCAAGGAGAGGCCCAGATGATTTTTTATTTTTAAACGGGCGACGATCGCGCCGTTTACTTGTACAGAGGGACTTATACAATGAGTGAGGCCCAAAAAGTTTTTGTACAAGGGGGGATGGGTCTTACACTCTCTCAAGAGGCCCAACAATTTTTTAAAGAAAAGAAATGGGTCTTACTGCTCGAGGGTAGGCCCAAGATTTTTGAAAAGGCGACGATCGCGCCGTTTGTTTTTTGACGGTATCGGGACTTATACAATAAGTGAGGCCCAAAAATGAATTTGGTCAAAAAAAGGGATTGGGTCTTACACTCTATTAGAGGCCCAAAGTGTTTTGAAAATGATTTATGAGGGTTGAATTAATCCAAAACCCTAATTTGTTTTCAAAATGTATTTAATTGAATAAAAATTCAATTAAAATGATCAAAAATTGTTTAACACATGGAAAACAAATTGTGATCTTGGATTAATGCTTCAAAAATTAAGTATTGACCTACAAAATAATTAGAAAGCATTAAAAGTTGCAAAATCAATGTAGAAAAAATATTTAAAATGCCAAAAACAATCAAAATATTAATTCTTTACAAAAATATCAATTATATGAAATAAATAATATTTTTGGGATTTTTTGTGAAAATAAAATATTTTAACATTTTTGTGATTTATTAAAAAAAGAATCAACTCAAAATCATTAAAACTCAGAGAGGAATTAATTTTTGAATCAATTAAACAAAATCACAAAATTCAAATATTTGAATATATGAAAAATGGCGCCAAGAACAGCTGAAGAACACGCGCGTGTTCTTGGTTTCTCAGATTTGCATTTTCTACCCAATCTCACTGAATACGTAATCATATCATGCAATCCACATATCATTATGCTCGTCTCAACCTCACGATCATGTCTATGTACTTTAATTTCATTTAAATTAAACATACAACAAGAAATCACGAAGAAACCTCAAGAACCCTAATTTCTGCATGAAGGCTAGGATTTTTGATACACGATTCAAACAATGCAATTAATTGAGGGAAAACATTCCATGCATGATTATGAACATATGGCCAAATTATTGTGCGAGGAAATATGCATAGATTGAGAGATGACCAAGTATGTGCTTACCTCCAAGTCGTGACAGCAAGTTCAAAGTGATTTTTGATCTGGAGGTGTTACAGATGAGTTGTGATGATCTGAACAGCTTCCCTACACCCTATGGATTGTGTTTGGATGGTTGGACTTGATTGAAATTGGCTGAATCATTTTGTGGTACCTCAGCTGCACTTTGGTTAAAACCTTGAGCAACCAGCTGGTGATTTTGTGAAATTGATGTTTCATAAGTAATCTACGTGTTTGATCAGCTCATATGTGATGTATGTGAGGTGTGTGAGTGATTGGTTTGATTGGAATTGCTCTCAAACTCAAAACCCGATAGTGACTTGCCTTAGAAGGCAAAATTGGAGTGAAAGAAGAGATTTTGAGGAAAGCATCTGTTAGATGGCTTTGGTGTACTCAAACTGACCACAATTGAGCTCTATTTATAGTAGAGCAAGTTTGTTTTGCAAGGAATAGTGCATGGCAGCTGGTAAGTAGGTTTGGCCAATGTTGGCAAATGAAAATCCAAGTCTCCTCTGGCCATTGACTAGAGGTTAGGGCACAGAGCTTTGGTTCCCTTGGTCTTGGATAAGTCTTGACTGATTTCAGATGAGAATGGCTCAGTCCATGCCACCTTGATGGTTCCATTGAATGCCTCATTCCAAATTTGAAGTCTTGTCCTTATTTTGGCCATTCTAGGTTCAACATGCTATTTCTTGTTCCATGGACTTTGGAGACTTGACTCAGTGATTGTCCCCTTTAGATTCAATCCTCTGAGGTGTCCAAGTGGATAGGAGCAATTGAATTTGGCTGATTTTGGCAAATCGACCAAAGTTGCAAATTCTGCCTTGCCTTGACAGATTTCAGCAAGGCAACTTGGCAGTGTTGTATCTCATGGTGTAGGTTGAATTTGGCAATGTTCTTGGCCATTTTGGAAAGCTCTTACATGATACAACAACTGTTTGAACAAGTTTGGTTTTGATCTCTTTTGATTCCAAGTGAAAAATCCCCCTACATTTGGCAAAAAGTGAGGCAGAATATGACTTAGTGAAAATTTCACTAAGTGTTGGAAAAAGTGACATTTTCACTTTTCAGCCACTTTGATCACTCCATAACTCAAAATCCTTAATGAATTGGAATGACTTGTAGTTGAAGTTTTTGTAGGTGATAATGAGGGCTACAAATCCATCTTTGGATGAGAAAAAATGGCCTTGTGGTTTAGGAGTTATGGTCCTTCAAAGTTGGTACCCTTGCCACTTTATTTTTAACTTAGAAAAATTTCTAAGTTTTATGGTTACCCCTTTTACAAGTTATCTCACTTTTCTTGATTTTTCTTGATGAATGATGATTCAAATCATACATTAACATCATTTTAGGGTTAAAAATCCATTTTGGTGAAAAATCTCAAAAAGTCAAAGTTGACTTTTGTGCACAGTTGACTTTTTATCAGATGAATTCCAAACTGTGCAATTCTTCAAGAAATCATGTCCTTGACCTAAATCAAACTTGATGGACATGTTCCATGGGTGTCATGGGGTATATTGAATCATGTATTAGGGTTTGGGAGCATGTCCAGGTCAAAAGTCAAAGTTACAGTTGACTTTTCTCGCGAAACCCTAATTGTGGTGCAGATGAAATTGAGACTTGTTGCTCAAGCTTCTTGGATTAATCCATTGTTCCAAATGGATCAATATGGTATATTAGAGACCCTCAAATCCTCTCTTGAGGTCTTGGCTCATGGTTTGTTCCAAAAGTCAACTTAGGGGTGAATTAGGTCAAGAAACCCTAATTCCTGATTTTTGATGAATGCATCCCCGGAGGCAAAATTGACTTGATGCATGGGTTCATGAGGTTCCATGAAGTATATTAGGTTATGTTTTGGATCATTGCCTTGTGCCCAGATGAAAATTTCCATCTGGAGGCCCTGGTCGACCAAAACCCTAATTTGGTGACACTGTCGATCTTGAGACTTGATCCACCTAGAAGGGAGCAGCCTTGTGCTTAATCCTTGAAGTGGGAGTCCTTTTGATCCTTTGAGGATGTTTGGGAGATTAGACAAGTTGAAGATCATGTCATTTCTTGATTGATCCTTTGTCTAAGCACTCAGAGAGGGCTTAAAACCCTAATTTTGATTGTATTGGATGCTCACCCATCTTTGGGGAGACTGATGAAGCATAAAGGTACATCCATATTGTGGCTCATGATTTTCACAATGATGGGAAATCTAAGTGGTCAAAATTTGGGGTATGACAGAGTCTATTTCTGAATTGGTTGTCACGTGATACTACACTCAGACGAGATCCTCTTGAGAATTTTATGATTACCAAGTCATCTGGGAAATCCTTAAAATCCAAAAGATGAATTGTAGACTCTGGGAACTTCTTAGAACCCGTTCAGTAGGTGAAAACCAATAGAACACACCGATGGGAAGGGTGAACCTTTGGCTCCATGCTTAACCTATCCCCCTTTTTTTGCCTTTGTTTGTTTGTGCTCTATGTGTGTTTGTTGCATCCATATAGCGTAAGCATTCATGTTGCATCTGTTTCATGGAACTCAGACTTCTTTTCTTATATTAGACGAATATCATGGATAGCTCGAGAAGAAACACCATCAAATACACTTTCAAGAGTCCCAAATTGGATGACCTAAGGAAATTAGGAGATTTGTTAACAGACCCTGAAGGATTCCTAAGCAGATATGGAAAGTTGTGGATTTTGTTAAGGAAGATTGTTGATGAAGGACTTCTCTCAACTCTGCTTCAGTTTTATGATCCAAAATATCACTGCTTCACGTTCCCAGGCTATCAGCTCTTACCCACCCTTGAGGAGTACTCTTAGATAGTTGGTTTGCCTATCAAGTATGAGTCCCCGTTTCCTATCTTTGAGAAGGATCCAAAAGAAGAAGAAATAGTTGAGAAGACTCATTTGGAGTTAGTTGATATCAAAAGTAATTTAACCTCTAAGGGAGGAATTTTGGGATTAACTGCTAAGTTCTTGATTGGAAAGGCTCGTTACTTTGCTAAGAATTCCAACAGGGATGCCTTTGAAGCTGTATTCGCATTGCTTATCTATGGACTTTTCTTGTTTCCAAACGTAGACAACTTTGTGGATCTAAATGCGATCAAAATCTTTTTGAAACTAAATCCTGTACCTACCTTGCTTGTTGAAGCCTATCACTCAGTCCATACAAGAAACGCTCATAAAAATGGACAAATTACATGTTGTGTCCCTATACTGTATAGATGGTTTATTTCGCATCTACCCAAGGCAGGAGCATTCTAGGATTCCAAGAAAGGATGGTGGTCTCAGAAAGTTATGGCACTCTCCCATGCAGATATTGACTGGTATAACAGGGTGTATGATGGAATCCTGATTACAGATAGCTGTGGAAACTATGGTAACGTACCTCTACTTGGCATCAAAGGTGGTATCAGTTACAACCCTGTGTTGGCACGACGCCAATTAGGGTATCCTCTAGAAGACAAACCTCTCAGTGCTCATGTGGAAAGTATTTACTTCGAAGCATATGACAAGAACGAAGAACAGAAAGAGTTGATCTTGAACGCTTGGGGTAGCAAACGTAGAAGAGGAAGAAGTTCTTTAGGAAGGCCTAACTGTGTGTCCTTGGAGCCCTACCTCCAATGGGTTAGAAGAAGAGCTATAGAGCTAAATATGCCCTACAAAAGACAAGAGCCAATTACTTTGAAGAAAGAGCCTGTTTTGTACTTCATGTGAAAAGAAGAGTTGGAGATTTCTCTAAGACAAGCCC
This sequence comes from Lathyrus tuberosus, assembly GCA_022829125.1. Classification (NCBI taxonomy): domain Eukaryota; kingdom Viridiplantae; phylum Streptophyta; class Magnoliopsida; order Fabales; family Fabaceae; genus Lathyrus; species Lathyrus tuberosus. The sequence goes on along the minus strand of JALAZF010000617.1, from coordinate 2,077,657 downwards.
AAAGGTCAGAAGAAGCCTGGAAGCTCAAGTATCAAGTGGTCGTTGAAGAGAATCTGGAACTTCAGAAACAACTGCAGACCAAGAATGAGGAGTTACTCTCCTGTAAGAAGAGAAAGGCCCAAGAAGATCCAAGTCCCCCAAGCACTCAGCCTCCCGCTTGGAAATCCATTCTTGACAACCTTGTCGCAGAAAGAGATCAAATGGAGAAAGAAATCAAAAGACTCAACACAAGGCTTCTAGGAGAATTTCCTTAGGACTTTCTAGCTTTTTAGCTTCATGTTTTGGGCTTTTGAAAGTGTATCAACTATTGTAATTCACCTTTTATTCAATGAAAATGAAGTCTTTTGATATCTCTCGATATTTTGCGAACCTCTGAATTCCATGAAACTTTGCATTGCATCAGCATTTTTCTTGCTAACCATCAAGAAACTAATGATATTTTTGCAGTCTTTGTTGATATGGAATTCAAAAAGCAAGTTTGGCCTTATTACTTCGAGCTCCCAGAACTTCAACAACTGATCTGGATGTGCGACATGATCGAGGATCCTTCAGACTTTGCTGACAAATATGGAAATCTCTCACAACTACTAAGGGTTCCAGTGACTGAGGGACCATTGGAAGTGCTGGTGTAATTGTATCACCCCAATTACCGTTGCTTCCTATTCCCTGAGTTCCAATTAGTTCCAACCTTAGAGGAATTTTCTGCCATAATTGGGATTCCCGTCAAAGATGCCCCAATTTTCTCCGGTTTAGAATCAATGCCATCAGCTAGAGATATTGCAACGACTACCGGAATCAGATTTGCTGATATCCAGGCAAATTTAGTTGTTAAAAAAGGACGACTTGGATTATCTTCACTATTCTTGTTTGAGAAAGCAATGTACTTATATAATAGGGGAAAGGAAGAACTGTATGAGGCAACACTTGCCTTAATGATCTATGGGCTGGTACTGTTTCCAGGCACGAAGCAGTTCATTGATACTCAGGCAATACAAATTTTCAGAATCCATAACCCAGTCCCTACCTTATTGGCTGATATGTATCACGCGGTTCAAACCAAGTACAACAAAGGATGTGGAGAAATTGCGTGTTGTATACCTCTTTTCTATAAGTGGTTCACAACCTACTTGCCAAAAACCCCAGCTTTCTGGGAGGTAGAACATTGTCAAGTATGGATTGAAAAACTGATGAGTTTGAAGCACACAGATGTCAAACGGCATAGCCCAACAGAATAGGGGATTGTCATAATTACCAGCTGCGGGGATTGCCCTAATGTACCCCTATTGGGAAGAAACGGCTGCATCAACTACAATCCCGTGCTCGCCCGTCGACAACTGGGTCATATGGGGAAGGGACCCATAATCAAGGAGGATTTGCACATGATGTATTACGGGGAAAGAGACGGCTACGAAATGAAAATGCTTCTTGAGCAAGCTTGGTGTCAAATCAATAGGCAGTTGTGGAAGGCGGAGTGCTCCGTCAACGAGGCGCATCTGGAATGGTCTCGTGAGATAGCCAGTGTGATGAGGAAACCTTATTCCCGTCACAAGCCGCTCAGAACTAGACAAGGACTAGAGGAAACATTGACAGGGTTGTTACTCGAGAAAAAAAGGATTAAGGGACGCATTGAAAAACTGATGAGGGAGACGGATGATGAGGGGGAAACATCCATCAGCGGATCTAACTTCTAAAGATCTTGCTGTTGGTTCCCATGTTGTTTATTTTCATTGTTGTTGTTATCTTTTCAGTTATGGGAACAACCCATCTTTGTACTAAGAGCATGAAGATACTCTGCTCTGAATGTAATGAATGCCAAACTTGCTTAATGAAGAAGAATTTTTGAAATACCATTATCAAAAGCCTTGCAATCTTCTGTGTTTCTTGATAGATTAGCTTTGCATCTACATCATGTTGCATTTTGCATTTTTTTTGCTAAACTATCGAGGTACTAAATTTTGTTTTGCAGATTTTGTAGAAAATGGATGCTACTAAGAACATAAGTTGGCCCGTCACTTTCCTGATCCCTAATGTTGAGCATTTGATAGAGATTGGAGGAAGAATTGAAGATCCGCCAAGCTTTATTGACAAGTATGGGGACCTGTTATCATTAATGAAGTTGCAAGTAAAAGAAGGACTGCTAGAAACCTTGGTACAGCGGTATCATCAAGTATACCGATGTTTCATCTTTCCAAACTTCCAATTAGTCCCAACCATAGAAGAATATTCACATATGCTAGGACTACCCGTTCAACATCATCCCCCTTTTTCCGGTGTGGAAGAAGAATTCATTAATCAAGAGATTGCCGTAGGATTGGGGATCCGAAAGAGACACATCCGAGAAAACATGACCACCAGGGAGGGGTATCGGGGGCTACCTGCCCAATTTCTAATTGAGACAGCTCTCCACTTTTAGGAAATCAGAAACTCTGTAATGTTTGAGTCAATGTTTGCTTTGTTGGTGTACGGGTTATTCCTATTTCCCAATGTTAAAGATTTTGTCGACGTCCAAGCAATCAGAATCTTTATGGGTCAGAACCCTGTTCCCACTTTACTGGCTGACATGTACTTCTCGGTCACCACGTAGACTATGAGGAGTAAAGGTGTGATTGTTTGCTGTGCTCCATTACTATATAAGTGGTTCATTTCATACTTACCTATGACACCAACGTTTTGGGAAGTGAGTGACAACGCTCTCTGGGTCAAGAAACTAATGGAGCTAAGGCATTCTGACATCAAGTGGTACGATACAGACCCTGAAGGAACCATAATAATTGTTAGTTGTGGAGACTATCCTAATGTGCCACTCATGGGTCGACTTGGTTGTATAAACTATAACCCCGTGCTCGCACGTTGCCAGTTGGGTCATCCAATTGAAGAGGAGCCTAGACCAGAAGAATTGGAGCTGATGTACTATGGATACGGAGAAGGATTTGAAGAAAAACTCAAGATGGGGGAAGCATGGCTTTTCATTAATTATCAAAAATGGATCACCAACGGACCTGTCACTGAAGCTCATCTGAAATGGGCACGAGGGATTTCACTCAACATGAGAAAGCCCACTCCGTATTTTGAGGCATCCACAAGTGCTGAACAGAAAAGGATGGAATTATTAGGAGAGCTGACTTTGGAGAAGGCCAAAACCAAGCGACTTATCAAAGAAATCACGGAAGGGATCAGGGAAGGCGAAGGGCTGCCCTATTTTCCGTAGTCGTAATCAATTGTTGTAATCTTTTTCAAATAAGTTGTATTTCTATTAATATGATCCAAACAATGATTGTAACATTTCCTTTTTGTAAACACTTATCTTATTTTCAATGGGAAAGTTATGTTATTAGTAATCCTGTTATTTACACTGTTTGCGAACTCTTTTAGCTTTTGATGGTTTAGCCTGCATGCGCATCTCATCTGCATTTTCGCATGTGCATGTGCATTTTTTCTGTGTCTCATTGTCGTTTTATCTTCTCCAGTTGTTGTTGAACCGTCACCCTGAATTCCTCGCATCGTTACAATACCCGTGCACAGGCTCGAAGAAGAAGAATGTCAATAGATTATGAGAACTTGGACCAAGTTAACAACGAGCTTAATGAACTAAAAGGTGGTATGGGGAAGATCATGGAAGCCCTGAATGTTATACGAGCAAAGATGGATACACAGGTCACTGTGGTCTCAGAAGTCGCAGCTACAACTATTGAACCACCCGTCATACCTGTTGGAGACCATACTCTAGGAATGCCACGTGACTTTATGAGAATCACGGCTCCGCAATCCACATAACAAGCAGTACCACTGATTGGTGGGAATCAACAAGCTATTCCAACTTATGCCCCACCAGCGGTGCAGACCCATCTTCAACCAGTTTTTCAAAATCAGCGTCATTTTGACCATGACGATATGTCTATAGAAGAAGATGACAGTAATGAGAAACTAAGGGTCAATATGGAGATTATGCAGAGAAAGCTGAAGGCCATGGAGGGAGATAATGTCTTCAGTTCTGACCTTAAGGATATGTGTCTGGTCACTGATCTAGTAATTCCACCAAAATTCAAGTTACCAAGTTTTGAATTGTACTTTGGCGCTACGTGTCCTAAGGCACATTTGGTCATGTATCTCCGAAGAATGGCGGCATATATGGATAACGATAAGTTAATGATCCATTGTTTCCAGGACAGCCTGAAGGGCGCTGCCGCAAAGTGGTACTTAAGCTTAGACCAATCTCAGATTAAATGTTTCCAAGATGTTATGGACGGTTTCATAAAGCACTATAAGTATAACTTGGATTTAGCTCCTGGTCGTAGATTGTAACGCCCCAGTTTTTGTTAGAATTATTTAATAGAGTATATTTAATTGGTTTTGGTTTTATATTATTTTATTATTGACTTTTATTTGACAAAATGTTATTTTTCATCGTTATTATGTTTTATCGCATTTTGAGAGCGTTTGCGAGATATTTGAGTGTAGGGGTATTTTGGTCATTTGGGTAGATATTTTGTTTAAATAGAAAAGTTGAGAGAAAAAGAGAGAAAAGAAGAAAAACAGAAAAATAGAAAGAGAAGAGAAGAGAAAAGAGAAGGAAAGAAGGGAGAAGAGGAAAAGAGAGGAAAAGTCGAGAAAACTCCGTCTAAAGCGCGAATAATCGGGTAAGGGTGAGAAGTTTCAATTATATCTTGCTTGTGTATGTATATGTGTATGTTGTGTGTGAATGTTTTGGTTGGTTTCAATATGTTTCCGTTTATGCCGTAATTGACGAAATCGATAGAAACCGATGTTTCTACGGTCGAAAAGTCGTATAAATACAGGTGTTGGTTGGTTATATGTACGGGAGCTGCTGTTTAAAGTTTCATGACGTTTGGTTAGGTTTCGGTTAGTTTTCGTTATGGTTCCGTCGTTTGTTTCCGTTTAGGTCGATTGTAGGAAATTGATAGAAAACGATGTTTTCACGGTTAGAATTCGAAATAAATTACGTAGTTGTATCGAGGAAGGTTAGGTCGTCGTATAGCGTGCTTTTTATTCGATTTGGTGAAGTTTAAAAATTCTGGTTTTTGAAAGGTTGAAATTTAATCGAAAAATCGGTCGTCGTAGAAATTTCGTTTATATGTTCTAAATTGTTCTTATGTATTTGGTGGTTGCGCGTATATGTTCGTTTCGGTGAAAATGTTCGATTTAGTCGAGTTTTCGGGGATTCGGGAAAAATACAGCATAGGTGTAATTGAGAAAATCTGGTTTTTTTGTGAAAAACAGGGTTAGGGATCGATACCTAATCCCAGGGATCGATCCCTACTGTGAAAATTGGGAAAAATGGGATTTTACTACAGCAGGGATCGATACATGCGAGTTAGGGATCGATGCCTACTGTGCTGAAACAGAAAATCTGGTTTTTCGGGGAAACTTCGGAAATTCATATCTTTTGATCCGTAACTCGGAATGGGACGTTCTTTATACCGTTGGAAAGCTAATGAAAAGCTCTTTCTATTAAAAATGGTTTGGAGGGTAAAAGATGATTTAATTAATTCGTGTTTTTGGAAAAATAGTCGAGTTGTCGGGTTTTCATCGCGTTAAATGCGCACGGTTGAGGTTTTACCGTGTGTTGTGCTTTTGTTATGTAACGTGGAGCTTTTATGTGGTTTATATGATGTGAATATACATGATGGATGTGTATGACTTGTGTGATGATTCTTTGATGATAATTGGTTGTTGTGGAATACTTTGTTGATGATTTGTGGCCGAGAGGCAAGAAAATGCTAAGTGTGGTATATTGGTGTTTGTGGCCATTTTAGGCAATTGCGTGCATTACTTTATATGTACTTGAAATACCTGATTATTGTTAATGCATGAGCATTTGGGATGTTGGCATGAATCAGTAATGTGTCAAGTATCATGATATGCATTCTTGCATTGGAAGATTCATAGATGAATCAGTTTTATCGTCTTACGCCATGAAATACTGGTAGAAGCGATTAATCACATGTTTTATCGTCTTACGCCATGAAATACTGGTAGAAGCGATTAATCCCAATTGATTGTGCGCCCTGAAATACTGGTAGAAAGCAATCGGATTGTGCGCCCTGAAATACTGGTAGAAAGCAATCCATAAACGTCGTTCGCCCTGAAATATTGGTTTATAGCGACGGGGAACATCGTAGGCCCGACGGGGAGTTACTCTATGTAACGAGCGATGATTCCAAGAGTTCCTGGGGGACTAATGTATCACCAATTGAGTCGGTACCGCATTTGCATCTATATAGAGTCGTTGGTCGATCTCTATGGTATGCATTGATCATCTTTTGTATATTTGCATTGATGAATGAATATGGAAAAGTATGCTTTGTGGAAGTATGGAATTAATGGAATATGCGTGATTATAAGCTTGGTTTCGTATAGATATATATATTGTGATGTATATGAGTGAGTTGTGATGAATGGTGGTGTGAATTGTGAAGGGATGTGTTATGTGTGGAAAATCATGATTCGATTTATTATGTGTGATATATTATGTATTGGTGCCATGCTATATGTGTTAGTATGTGATGTATGCGGTGAGAAATATTACATATGTGAATTATCTGTGTTGTGGCATATTATTATGCAAACTTGTTATAGTTGTTATTTCTCACCCTTCTGCTGGAATATGCTTTTTATGGCATAGTGCAGATTGTCAGCTTTAGAGGCTTGGAGGCTTTTGTGGAGATTAGTCCTCCGTTCCGTTGTCGTTCGTGGTGTCTGCTCTGATACGTAGCACGGGAGTCGGGGAACGTTTTGTTATATGTATATAATTGTTGAATATATTTTGTATTTATATTTTGATGTTCTAAAACCATTTATTTGTAAAACAAGTCAGTTATGGATCTTTCCGCTTTATTCCATAATTGACCATCCTTTTGTAAGGAAAAAGTTTCTCTTTGTGTTATGTATCAAAAATGTTGAGCAGGAATTGTATTTTATTTCTTTAAATGTGGCATCCCTGTTTCTGTCGGAAAAATAAAATTTTAGTTACTCTGATATTTATTATGTGTTATTTATTTCGCGATGGGAATTGGGGTGTTAAATAAGTGGTATCAGAGCAGGTCGGTCCGTCCGGCCAAGTTGTTGAGTTAGTTGGTGTGACAGTTGAATACTGTCGTTGTTGTTTGTCCCTTAGTACGTGATAAGTGTGTGGAACACTGTCAGTACTTTCTGGGTTTTCTAATCCTTTGTTTTCAGGATTGAGTTTGAGATAAGTGGGGGAGAAGTTGGTACTTCTCCATGTTGCTTCAGGTGTGGAGCGTTGGCTCAGTGTACCGTTGGTTGCAAGATTGTAAGTGCTCTTTGGACAGTGTGGTTCCCGGTTCCGGAGGGAATGCGGAGGTAAGGTTTATGCCTTAGGTAGTTTTGTGCACAAGATGCAAGAAATACTATTATAGTTTGGTAAAGACGGTTTATGCCACATCATGATTGTCGGCTGTCTATTGACAAATTGAGGAACTGATCACCCTTAATCTCTTGTTGATAGCAGACGGAGATTGTGTTGGATGGAATAGACGTGTCTTTCCGGCTTTGATATTGTGTGAAATGAGTGTTTGGAATTTAAGGAAACGATTACAGATTGTTTTGATGAGTCGATGAAGGTGTTAATATCAGAAGATGCAATGGATTAGAGGTTTTGGTATGTTGGTTCAGTATGAAGTTTTGAGAGTGAATGATTGGGCATCGTTAATGGTGGTTCTCAGAGAGAAAAGTGTGAACTCAAATTGTACGAAGGTAAGGATTTGAGGTTTGGATCTGCTAAGTAAGCAGGAGAACTTTTAGGAAGTGAAACTAAGATGTTGTTATGTTCGTGATGATAGTTTTCTAGAAATTGGCAAGAAGGACACAGTGATGAGCTACCGGTTGTGCGTGATTTTCAGATGTATTCCCGGATGGAATATTGGATGTTAGCATTAGAGGTACCCGAACTGATAGAGTAGTTGGAAGATTTACTGGAAAGGAGAATTGTGAGGCCAAGTATGTCGTTTTGGAGAGCTTCAGTGTTGTTGGCGACAAAAAGGAAGGATGATTGACCGAAATAACAAGCATGATGTGAATAATGGTATTGAGACTATGGAAAGCCAAACTTAGAGTTCCGAAGAGGTTTGGAGTTTTTGGAATTTTAGAGCATTAATGGAAATTTTGAGAAAACCTTAAGTGTGGATGTACTATTTGAGAGTTCTTTTGGATTGGTTGTTGCTACATGTTGGGATTTATGGAATTTGGACGGTTAAGAGAAGAAATTGTGTATGGATTACTGACAGTTGAATAAGGTAATGGTGGAGAATAAGTGTCCGCTTTCAGGAATAGATGACTGTAATGGTTTGGCTGAGTTTGAGTGAACTTGCGATTGTTTGGAATGTTTGATAAGAGTGGTGAATTGTGTGAGTTAAGACTTTTATCGATTTGATGTGACTGGTTATGTTGTTATCATCGGAATAGACTGGTAATTACTCGGTTAAGCTTGTGTGTGAGTAACCAGTTACCCAGTGCAAGGTTTTGCAAAAGCTTTAAGAATTTATATCTTTTGGAATTTGGTTGGACATTGCAGAGTACGGTGATGTTATTTGGTGTTAGTAAGGAATCTGTAATGTTTGTGGAGTAAAGGAATCGTATCTTCCATATTTAATTGGATAAGTTCGTAGTGGTTTCGATTGAGGATATTTGGATTTGTTATAAACTAAGAGGAAGAATGAGTAAAGTGTTTGAGATTTGAATTACAAGTGTTGAAAAGAGACGAAGTTTTATGCTAAGTTATTCAAGTGAGAATTTGGGTTGGAAAAAGGTTAGTCTTCTTGGATATGTTATTTCAGGTAATGGTATTGTTATGGATCCATCGGAAGTGGATCTGGTTTTGCAATGAGAGGTTCCGAAGTTGGTTAAGGAGATTAGAAACTTTTGGGCTCAGTCGGTTGTTACGAAAGGTTATGGAAGACTTTGCTAAGTTCGTACTTCTGTTATCTCAGTTGACTTACAAAGAGTGAGTCGTTTGTTTGGATGTTCGTTGTGAGTAAGTTTTGGTAAGCTGGAGTAGAAGTGTCTACGGTTTCAGCTTTGATTTTGTGTGATCCTAATAAACCGGTTGTGGGGTATTGTAATGTGTCTTTGATGAGTTTAGTCAACGTGGTAATGCAAGAGGGTAAAGTCGGGGCTTATGCTTTACGACAATTGAGGATTTATAAAAGGATCTATACTATTCTGGATTTGGAATTAGTCGCGGTTGTATTGTGTTGGAAAATTTGGAGGTATTATTTTTATGGTTCTCGGCTCGAAGTGTTTAGTAATCACAAGAATATTGAGTGCTTGTTTGGTCAGAAGGAATATGGTATGAGACAGAGAGGATGGTTGGAATTTGTGATGAGTTATGACTTTAGTTGGAATTATCCCGTTGGTGAAGTTAATGTCGTGCCTGTTGAGTTAGGTCGAAAGTTGTTATGCATGTCTGTTCAGATGGATGAGAATTATTTGAGCAGTTCCGAGACTGGTGTCTGGTGTGTGAGATAACACAGTAGAGTGCGAAGTTGGATATATTAAAAGTGAACAATGATTTTTGGTGAATATGAGAAAGAGTTAAACTTTGGTCGTGAGATTGGTAGTTTTGATGGTTGCGAGTAATCAGAGTGCGCAGCGGATGCGTGGTGTTGCACAATTTGTATTTGCGTGTGTGTGACTTGTAAGATTTCGTAGGTGGAACATTGGGAATATGTAGGACTGATGAGACCATTGGACGTTTCAAAATGGAAGTGATAAGTGAAAGGTTTAAATGTTATCCATGGGCTACTATGTAGATGGATGTTTCGGTTATATGTTCGATTGGGGAATCGTAGCATTGTTGTAGTATGGTTGTGTGACAAGGATGTTGGTGTTCTGGTTTTGTTGATGTTGTTGAGACCTTGTGGTGTCGTGGAATTTTATGTTCTTGTTTGTGTTGTTGCCTCGTTTCCATTGTGTTGGTTCGAGTTCGTGTAGCTAATTCTTTTGTGGGGAATTAGAGGAGTGTTACCTACGGTGATGGTAACGATCTTGTTGTGTTTCGGTTCTAGAGTGAACCTGTGTGTTGGTATCGCGGTTTTCCTTGAGTTGTGAGTTGGTCGTCAAGTGCATTGTATGGGCTTTGCATCTTGTCGTTGTAGTTGTCGTCGTATCGTGTTGTTGTAATTACGGTTAGCAAGGTGTTTGTCTGTTGTGTTATTCGTGGTGTGCCTTTTGTTGGCATGTTGGTTTGTTTGTCGGATGCGAGAGTCGTGTCCGGAGTTGTTCGTCTCGGTTATATTTTCGAGGACGAAAATGTCTAAGTGGGGGAGAGTTGTAACGCCCCAGTTTTTGTTAGAATTATTTAATAGAGTATATTTAATTGGTTTTGGTTTTATATTATTTTATTATTGACTTTTATTTGACAAAATGTTATTTTTCATCGTTATTATGTTTTATCGCATTTTGAGAGCGTTTGCGAGATATTTGAGTGTAGGGGTATTTTGGTCATTTGGGTAGATATTTTGTTTAAATAGAAAAGTTGAGAGAAAAAGAGAGAAAAGAAGAAAAACAGAAAAATAGAAAGAGAAGAGAAGAGAAAAGAGAAGGAAAGAAGGGAGAAGAGGAAAAGAGAGGAAAAGTCGAGAAAACTCCGTCTAAAGCGCGAATAATCGGGTAAGGGTGAGAAGTTTCAATTATATCTTGCTTGTGTATGTATATGTGTATGTTGTGTGTGAATGTTTTGGTTGGTTTCAATATGTTTCCGTTTATGCCGTAATTGACGAAATCGATAGAAACCGATGTTTCTACGGTCGAAAAGTCGTATAAATACAGGTGTTGGTTGGTTATATGTACGGGAGCTGCTGTTTAAAGTTTCATGACGTTTGGTTAGGTTTCGGTTAGTTTTCGTTATGGTTCCGTCGTTTGTTTCCGTTTAGGTCGATTGTAGGAAATTGATAGAAAACGATGTTTTCACGGTTAGAATTCGAAATAAATTACGTAGTTGTATCGAGGAAGGTTAGGTCGTCGTATAGCGTGCTTTTTATTCGATTTGGTGAAGTTTAAAAATTCTGGTTTTTGAAAGGTTGAAATTTAATCGAAAAATCGGTCGTCGTAGAAATTTCGTTTATATGTTCTAAATTGTTCTTATGTATTTGGTGGTTGCGCGTATATGTTCGTTTCGGTGAAAATGTTCGATTTAGTCGAGTTTTCGGGGATTCGGGAAAAATACAGCATAGGTGTAATTGAGAAAATCTGGTTTTTTTGTGAAAAACAGGGTTAGGGATCGATACCTAATCCCAGGGATCGATCCCTACTGTGAAAATTGGGAAAAATGGGATTTTACTACAGCAGGGATCGATACATGCGAGTTAGGGATCGATGCCTACTGTGCTGAAACAGAAAATCTGGTTTTTCGGGGAAACTTCGGAAATTCATATCTTTTGATCCGTAACTCGGAATGGGACGTTCTTTATACCGTTGGAAAGCTAATGAAAAGCTCTTTCTATTAAAAATGGTTTGGAGGGTAAAAGATGATTTAATTAATTCGTGTTTTTGGAAAAATAGTCGAGTTGTCGGGTTTTCATCGCGTTAAATGCGCACGGTTGAGGTTTTACCGTGTGTTGTGCTTTTGTTATGTAACGTGGAGCTTTTATGTGGTTTATATGATGTGAATATACATGATGGATGTGTATGACTTGTGTGATGATTCTTTGATGATAATTGGTTGTTGTGGAATACTTTGTTGATGATTTGTGGCCGAGAGGCAAGAAAATGCTAAGTGTGGTATATTGGTGTTTGTGGCCATTTTAGGCAATTGCGTGCATTACTTTATATGTACTTGAAATACCTGATTATTGTTAATGCATGAGCATTTGGGATGTTGGCATGAATCAGTAATGTGTCAAGTATCATGATATGCATTCTTGCATTGGAAGATTCATAGATGAATCAGTTTTATCGTCTTACGCCATGAAATACTGGTAGAAGCGATTAATCACATGTTTTATCGTCTTACGCCATGAAATACTGGTAGAAGCGATTAATCCCAATTGATTGTGCGCCCTGAAATACTGGTAGAAAGCAATCGGATTGTGCGCCCTGAAATACTGGTAGAAAGCAATCCATAAACGTCGTTCGCCCTGAAATATTGGTTTATAGCGACGGGGAACATCGTAGGCCCGACGGGGAGTTACTCTATGTAACGAGCGATGATTCCAAGAGTTCCTGGGGGACTAATGTATCACCAATTGAGTCGGTACCGCATTTGCATCTATATAGAGTCGTTGGTCGATCTCTATGGTATGCATTGATCATCTTTTGTATATTTGCATTGATGAATGAATATGGAAAAGTATGCTTTGTGGAAGTATGGAATTAATGGAATATGCGTGATTATAAGCTTGGTTTCGTATAGATATATATATTGTGATGTATATGAGTGAGTTGTGATGAATGGTGGTGTGAATTGTGAAGGGATGTGTTATGTGTGGAAAATCATGATTCGATTTATTATGTGTGATATATTATGTATTGGTGCCATGCTATATGTGTTAGTATGTGATGTATGCGGTGAGAAATATTACATATGTGAATTATCTGTGTTGTGGCATATTATTATGCAAACTTGTTATAGTTGTTATTTCTCACCCTTCTGCTGGAATATGCTTTTTATGGCATAGTGCAGATTGTCAGCTTTAGAGGCTTGGAGGCTTTTGTGGAGATTAGTCCTCCGTTCCGTTGTCGTTCGTGGTGTCTGCTCTGATACGTAGCACGGGAGTCGGGGAACGTTTTGTTATATGTATATAATTGTTGAATATATTTTGTATTTATATTTTGATGTTCTAAAACCATTTATTTGTAAAACAAGTCAGTTATGGATCTTTCCGCTTTATTCCATAATTGACCATCCTTTTGTAAGGAAAAAGTTTCTCTTTGTGTTATGTATCAAAAATGTTGAGCAGGAATTGTATTTTATTTCTTTAAATGTGGCATCCCTGTTTCTGTCGGAAAAATAAAATTTTAGTTACTCTGATATTTATTATGTGTTATTTATTTCGCGATGGGAATTGGGGTGTTACATAGATAGCTATTGACCATGACTCAGAAGAACACAGAGTCATTTAAAGAATATGCTCAAAGGTGGAGAGAGACTGCATCACAGGTTGAACCACCATTGACTGAGAAGGAATTAGCTGATTGGTTTGTAGACACTGTAAAACCAGAATTCTATGAGAAAATGATTAGTAATATTGGTGCCAATTTTTCTGATATCATTGCAATTGGCATGAAAGTGGAGGCAGGTCTGAAAAGTGGAAAGGTAGCCAGTTCACCTAACACTTCCACTAGCGCCAGTGTCAAGAAGTCTCCGGGAAATTTTCATAAGAAGAAGGAAGGCGAGACTAACGCTATTATGACAGGGAAGAGGCAGAATCCTAAAATATCTCTATTCCAACCACAACCAGGTCCTAATTTTCCTCAACAGCCAGTTTACCCTATGCAGTTCGCACAACAACCATACGTGGCGTCTGTTATGCCCACTTTCAATCATCAGATAATGCAACAGGTTCCTGTTTCCCAGCCACAAAACCAGCAGCAGTGGACGAAAAATCAAAATCAGAATTACCAACAACCGAGGCGGCCAGCGCCACAGCAAAATACCCCTCCCAGAAGACAGGCGGTAACACCAAATTTTCCACCCATACCAATGACGTATACAGAATTGTATCCTTCTCTGGTGGAGCAAGGATTAATTGTTACTAGGCCATTGGGCCACTATCTGAGAAATCTCTGCAGTTCTTCAACCCTAATGCAACATGTGTTTTCCATCAAGGAGGAGTAGGCCATGATTTAGAAGGGTGTTTGGCACTAAAGAATCTGGTGAAAAGTTTGATAGAAAAGAACATTCTGTCTTTTGCTAATAACCAGCCAAATGTGAAGAATAACCACTTGCCAAATCATGGGTCAACTAATGCTGTCGAAGTCGAGAATGATGAAGTATTGATCTCAGATGCAGCAAAGATTAAAACTCCCTTGAGAATGTTTCATGCCAAGCTGTTCAGCGCCGGTTTGGTCAAAGTTTGCCATGATGGTTGTGGAGAATGTAATGGTAGTAGTGAAGGGTGTCAGTTGGTTCAAGATGATATTCAGCAACTGATTGATGAAGGTTTCTTACAAGTTTTCAGAAGAGAAAGCAGAGTAGCAGTAATTGAACCAGTGTTCAATTTGCCAAAGCAAGTGCCAGTGTTTGATGAAGAAGAGTACATATCAGTAGTCCCTGTGTTCAACAATCCAAGGGGAAGTACCGTGAGTCCAGTGTTTAAACAATCAGTTCCAAGATTCAACAAATCTGAAGATGTTTCTCCTATTAACCACGCCAGGCCAAATAATTTCCCAAGACCAGTCCCATTCAGGTTCAGAGGAACCAAAGCGGTACCGTTTATCTACGAAGACATTACAGGTGGTAAGAAGAAGGAGGAAATGATCCCAAGGAAAGAGGTGGGGGTCGTTATAGAAGAACCGGTCCCAAGGAAAGAGGTGGGGGCTGATGAGAAGAATGTGTCCAATATAGTAGGAACAGGAAGAATGACGAGGAGTGGGAGGATTTATACCCCTATGAACAAAGAAGTGTCTGGTAAAGAAGGTGAGGTGCGTATACCTACCAATGACAAGGGCAAAGAAGTGATCTCCAAGGAGGATGACGAAGAGTTCCTCAGGATAATAAAAATAAGTGACTACAGGGTCATGGATCAGCTCCACCAGACTCCGTCTAAGATTTCTATTTTATCCCTGTTGATTAATTCACCAGTCCACCAATCAGCGCTGCAGAAAGTATTGGCTCAGGCTCATGTAGCTCAAGACATTACCGCCGGACAGTTTGATCATGTTATCGCTAACATTACTGCATGCAATACGCTCAGTTTTAGCGATGAAGAACTGACCCACTCAAGTCGAAAACACAATCTTGCCCTGCACATATCAATGAAGTGTCAGGAGGACACATTGGCTAAAGTTCTTGTGGACACAGGATCCTCCCTGAATGTTTTACTGAAGAGGGCCCTCGATAAGCTGGCATACAAAGGAGAGATCATGAGACCCACATCGTTAATTATCAAAGCTTTTGATGGTTCATAAAGATCCGTGATGGGGGAAATTGAACTGCCAGTTATAATTGGACCCCGGGAATTCAATGTTCTGTTTCAAGTTTTGGACATTAACCCTGCCTATAGCTGCCTACTTGGAAGACCCTGGATCCATGAGGCAGGCGCTGTTACTTCAACCCTACATCAGAAGATGAAATTTGTGGTCGGTGACAAGCTGGTCATCGTCCATGGGGAAGAAGACTTGATGGTTAGTAACTTGTCATCCTTCCGTTATATTGAGGCTGATGAGGATGCATTGGAAACTTCTTTCCAAGCCCTGGAAATAGCTAATGCAGTTATGATCGACTATGAGAAGCCAGTGGTACCAGGATTTCCATCCTTTACTTCGTATAAGAGTATCCAGTCTGCCCTTTAAGAAGGCATGCCCGCAGGTTGGGGTGAAGTTATTGAGGTTGAGAAGAGGATCTGACACCAAGGGTTGGGTTACAGACCAACTCCAAAAGATGAGGCTGCTTCAGGTACAAGAGAAAGTGGAATAAAGATAAAGACCGTGCAGGAGACATTTATCATAGGTGGACATCAGGTCCATGCAATCATAGGAAGTACTGAAGAAGACGAAGACATTGATCGTTTAATTTTTCGCCAAGAAGGCGCATTAGGCAATTGGGAGTCTGTTGAGATCCCAACTTTGTACCCGGAGCCAGAGTAACTTGTTTAGATTTGTTGTTTTGATCTCCCTAGTCTTGCCCAAAGCTAGTGGATTGTTTTGTACGGGCCTCCATTTTCAAACTTTAAATCAATGAAATGACTCTTTTGCTAAATTTTTGTCATCTTACTTTATTGCATTCTATTTCTAAAAATGGCAATCTTTTCAAACAAAAGCATCTTCATCTCGCATGTTCTTGAATTGTTGTGCATTTTAATAATATAAGCCATTCTACCATGCAGAATGAATCATAAACCTATTATATTCAATGACCTTGCTCTTACCATTGACTTCGACTCCCCTGTCTATCAAGCTGAGGAGGAGGAGGATTATGACGTGCCCAAGGATCTAGCGGATATATGTGACTACCAGTATATGGATCTCCAGCCTCATGAAGACCAGGTGGATGTCATCAATCTTGGCACTGAGGATGAGAAGAAAGAGGTCAAGATTGGGGCATCACTGAAACCAGAAATTAGACAGCGGTTGATTTCGCTCCTTAAAGAATATGTGGACGTGTTTGCTTGGTCCTACCAAGACATGCCTGGTTTAAACACGAATATTGTGGTCCACAAGTTACCCCTCAAGCCTGAGTGCCCGCCAGTAAAAGAAAAGCTTCGCAGAAGTCATCCCGACATGGCTCTCAAGATTCAAGATGAAATTAAGAGATAGTTGGATGCCGGATTTATGGCAGTTTCCAAGTACCCATAGTGGGTAGCTAAAATTGTTCCTGTTATGAAGAAGAATGGAAAGGTACGAATGTGTGTGGACTACAAGGATCTTAACAAAGCTAGTCCCAAGGATGATTTCCCTCTACCCCATATTGACACGCTGGTAGATAACACGGCTCGTTTTGCCATGTTCTCATTTATGGATGGTTTTTCAGGTTACAATCAGATTAAAATGGATCCAGCTGATATGGATAAAACCACTTTCATTACCCCGTGGGGCACTTATTGTTATAAGGTTATGCCTTTTGGATTAAAGAACGCCGGGGCAACGTACCAAAGGGCTATGGTGACTTTGTTTCACGATATGATCCACAAAGAGATAGAGGTGTATGTGGACGATATGATAGCCAAATCTCGAAATGAAGAGGAACATGTAGATCACTTGCTGAAATTGTTCAAGAGACTTCGAAAGTATCAGTTAAGGTTAAACCCTGCGAAATGTACCTTTGGAGTCAGGTCAGGGAAGTTATTGGGTTTCATTGTTAGCCAGAAAGGCATTGAGGTAGACCCAGATAAAGTGCGAGTGATTCAAGAAATGCCAGCTCCGCAAACTGAGTCTCAAGTCAGAGGATTTTTGGGCCGTTTGAATTACATCTCCAAGTTCATCTCCAACATGACTCCAATATGTGCGCCAATTTTCAAATTACTCCGTAAAGATCAGCCAGTAGAATGGATGCTGACTGTCAACAAGCTTTCGAGAAACTCAAAAGTTATCTCCAAGAACCTCCTATTCTAATTCCTCCGGTTCCCGGTAGACCTCTTTTCATGTATTTAACTATTTTGGAAGAGTCTATGGGTTGTGTTTTGGGACAGCATGACGAGACTGGTCGGAAAGAGCATGCAATTTATTATTTGAGTAAGAAGTTTGCAGACAGTGAAAGCCGTTACTCACTACTTGAAAAGACCTGTTGCGCTCTGGCTTGGGCCGCCAAACGTCTAAGACAGTACCTGATTTGTCACACTACCTTGTTGATTTCTAAGATGGATCCGATAAAGTACATTTTTTAGAAACCTGCTCAAACGGGTAGACTTGCCCGTTGGCACATGTTATTATCTGAATATGACATTTAGTATGTCACTCAAAAGGCCATTAAAGGAAGTGTCCTTTCAGAATATCTTGCCGACCAACCAGTCGAAGACAATGAACCACTCAAGTTTGATTTCCCTGACGAGGATATCATGGCAGTGAAAGATTGTGAAGAGTTAAGCTCTGAAGAAGACCCCAGAGCTGAGTATAGGTGGAAGATGATGTTCGATGGTTCGTCCAATTACAAGGGACATGGAGTAGGTGTTGTTATAATTAATCCTGAAGGTGGCTACACCCCTTTTACAGCCAGGTTGGATTTTGGATGTACGAATAATATTGCTGAGTATGAAGCGTGCATTCTAGGTCTGGAAGCTGCAATCGATCTTGGAATCTGTTTTCTTGAAGTTATGGGTGACTCTGCTTTAGTCATTTATCAAATCAGAGGTGAGTGGGAGACAAAAGATGAGAAGTTTATCCCTTATCAGGCATATGCTTTGGAGTTGATTAAGTGTTTTAATGAGATAACATTTCGTCATGTGCCACGTACTGAGAATCATGTGGCTGATGCTTTAGCAACACTGGCTTCAATGTGGCAAGTTAGATTTATCAATGAAGATCCAGTAATTAGCATTGAAAGGAGGACTGAGCCTGCCTACTGCCAGTCCATTGAAGAAGGATCAGACGACAAACCTTGGTTCCATGACATTTTTGAAGAATCAGGAATATCCAGCCAACGCCTCCGTTCTTGATAAGAAGACTCTACGAAGACTATCAGCCAAGTTCTTCATCAGCAATGGTGTACTGTACAAAAGGAATCATGATATGGTTTTGCTAAGATGTATCGATAAGAGAGAAGCAGACTTGCTGATCCATGATATCCATGAAGGAGCTTTTGGCACCCATGCCAATGGACATGCCATAGTTAGGAAGATTTTGAGGGCTGGATACTATTGGTTGACTATGGAGGCTGACTGCATTCAGTATGTTAGAAAATGCCATAAATGTCAGATTTATGCGGACAAAATGCACATTCCTCCTACTTTGTTGAACGTGTTATCCTCGCCCTGGCCGTTCTCTATGTGGGGCATTGATATGATTGGGGCAATTGAACCTAAAGCATCTAATGGACATCGCTTCATTTTGGTGGCTATTGATTACTTTACCAAATGGGTGGAAGCCGCCTCTTACGCGAACATGATTAAGCAAGTAGTTGCTCGTTTCATTAGGAACAACATCATTTACCGTTATGGGATCCCCAGCAGGATCATAACTGATAATGGAACTAATCTGAACAATAAAACCATGAAGGAACTGTGCGACAGCTTCAAAATTGAACACCACAACTCTTCACCGTATCGTCCGAAGATGAACGGAGCGGTCGAAGCTGCAAATAAGAATATCAAGAAAATTCTTCAGAAGATGGTCAAAACATACAAGGATTGGCACGAGATGTTGCCGTACGCACTACATGGGTACAGACCATCAGTCAGAACATCGACAGGGGCAACCCCTTTTTCTCTAGTATTCGGGATGAATGATGTCCTCCCCATAGAAGTTGAGATACCTTCTTTGAGGATATTGATGGAAACCAAACTAGATGAAGCTGAATGGGTTCAAGAAAGATACGATCAGTTGAATCTAATTGACGAGAAGCGCCTGACAGCCATGTGTCATGGTCAACTGTACCAGAAGAAGATGAAAAGGGCATTTGATAAAAAGGTCCGCACTCGAGAATTCCGAGTAGGCAAGTTGGTACTTAAAAATATTCTACCTTCACAGAGAGACGCCCGCGGTAAATGGGCACCCAATTATGAAGGTCCTTTTGTAGTCAAGACAGTCTTTTCAGGAGGGTCTTTGTTTCTTACGACTATGGATGGTGAACAGCTTGCGCACCCTGTGAATGCAGATTCAGTATGGAAGTATTATGCTTGAAAGACATCTCACTATATCCGGGAATCCCCAGAGAAGTCAGTTGTTAGAGTTTTAGTCCACAGAGTTCGTTACTGGTCATTGAATACAATGTAGCCTTTACCAAATTGCCATTTTGTTGCATTTGTAATATTTCATTGGGCTCTGCTATTTGGCAAGTCACCATTTTTCAATGAATATCAGCTATTGAGCCATTTTCTTGTTTATTGCACTATCATCTTTATTCTGCAAAACTTTGTCATTTTCACTTGACTTTTGAAAACGGAAATGTTGCAATTTCTAAGAAAACATAAAAATAAACTAACTTTTACTCTAGTATCGAGACGTTTTATGGAATCAAGTTGGTACAGGAAAAGTAGCAGTACTGTATTTTTTTGGCGTGGATCTGCCATCTCCAGAGAAAAGAAGATTGCCCCAGTTATCCTTGATGGTTTGTGTTATCCTTTCTTCTTTCCTGTTTTGCGTCGTTCCTAGCATATAGCTAAGCATATGCATCATACCCTAGCATCTTTGCATCCTGGTGCTCTTTTTTGCTTGTGGTCTTTTGTTGGTGCCTGCCTTTATTTCCCCAGTGAAGTAAAGACATTCCCGGTTCGCCTTGTGTCGTGCTTGTTCGGTCTTAACCTTTGCGCGCCAGTTTGGAATCTTTAAACCTTTTATTGTTCCCAAGAAGTTTAACATTAAAGTTATTTTTTTAAACTGTTCTCGTTTGAATCGTGTCAAACTTGAACTTGGACTTTGTTTGAATCGTGTCAAGCATTGTCTTCTTGTTTTAAAACTTGTTCTTGTTTGAATCGTGTCAAACCTGAACAGAGTCCTTGTTCGAATCGTGTCGGACACTGCCTCTTGTTTTAAAACTTGTTCTTGTCTGAATCGTGTCAAACTTGAACTTGGACTTTGTTTGAATCGTGTCAAGCACTGTCTTCGTGTTTTAAAACTTGTTCTTGTTTGAATCGTGTCAAACCCGAACCTGTACTTTGTTTAAATCGTTTCAAGCATCGTCTCGTGTTTTAAAACTTGTTCTTGTCTGAATCGTGTTAGACTTGAACTTGGACTTTGTTTGAATCGTGTCAAGCATTGTCCTTTTATTTTAAAACTGTTCTCGTTTGAATCGTGTCAAACTTGAACTTGGACTTTGCTTGAATCGTGTCAAGCATTGTCTTGTGCTTTAAAACCTGTTCTTGTTTGAATCGTGTCAAACTTGAACTTGGACTTTACTTGAATCGTGTCAAGCATTATCTTGTGCTTTAAAACCTGTTCTTGTTTGAATCGTGTCAAACCTGAATTTGGACTTTGTTTGAATCGTGTCAAGCATTGTCCTTTTATTTTAAAACTGTTCTCGTTTGAAAAGTGTTAAACTTGAACTTGGACTTTGCTTGAATCGTGTCAAACACTGTCTTGTTATTTTAAAACTGTTCTCGTTTGAATCGTGTCAAACTTGAACTTGGACTTTGCTTGAATCGTGTCAAGCATTGTCTTGTGCTTTAAAACCTGTTCTTGTTTGAATCGTGTCAAACCTGAATTTGGACTTTGTTTGAATCGTGTCAAGCACTGTCTTCTTGTTTTAAAACTTGTTCTTTGTTCGAATCGTGTCGGACATTAAACCCTTACCTTGGATTTTTGAAAACTTGCTTTAAGTTAAGCTCTTTGGGACAAATTTCTTCAATCTTATAAGACTCCTCCTAGTTGGAGCGCAGAGTTTGTCTCTGTCTTCCTGGCTTTTCTTGAAGATCCCATTTTGAACTCTTCAATATAGAATCCCCAGGAAGTCTCTGCTTGGTTGTCTGCCCTTTTTGACTGATCCCTAGTGATCAGGTTTTTCTTTCTAGTTTTATGCCCAGGAAGAATGTGGTTTTGTTATGTCCCCAGTAGTCTATCTCCCCGGATTTTCTTTCCCCAGTGGAGATTGTCTGTGGTCTTTTCCCCAGTGTTTTTTTTGGAGTCTTCCCGGCGGGTCTTTTCGTTGGTTAGCCTGTATCCCCAGTGAGTTTTCTCATGGATACTAGTTCTCGTCCTTCCCCAGTGAAGCTCTGTGATCTTTTTGTTTCCTGGTTTCCCCTTGGTGTCTTGTTGTGTCTGCATTTTCTTGCATCTCCTAGGCATCATGTTTGTTGCATTGCATGTGTGCGCATCTGAGGGAAAAATTTTCGGTTATCTATATTTAAATATCTTTCACTGTTGATTACACGAGGATCTTCGTCTCTCATGTCATCAGGTGAAGATATTTAAATAGGGGCAACTGTTGTACCCCAAATTTTACCCTCATCTTTTTGCTAGATGCTATGTGATTTATTTTCTCTGTTTTATCTTAAATTTCTTTTTATCTATTTTTGCCTTGATTTATTTAGCATTTTATTTTATTTATCCTATCTTAATTTAATTTTAACATGTTTTTATGTTTATTTATTTTGAATTTTAAATATTTTAATTGATTAGTAGCTTAATTAATTAATTTAGTTGATGATTTAATTTTAGTCTAATTTGTTTGATTTTGAATTAATTATCCTTTTATTATTTTGGTTAAACTTATTCAAAATGCCCTAATTTTAATTTTAAAATATTTTATTAGTTGAAATTGAGTTAGATTTTATTAATAATTAATTTAATCATCATTAGTTTTTTTAAAAAATATATATATATAATCTTAAGCTTTAATTTAAGTGTGATAATTTAATTGCCATTTAAGTTTGGTTAAGGAAACAATACGTGTACCATTTGGTCTTTATTGGATTTATGGAAGTTTTTGATTGGAGGATGAATAAAACCATTGGCCAATCAGAAGGCATTATTTTGCTTTGACTTTTCAACGGTCATTTTAGACCAATAGGAATATGGCACGCGTCCTGGGAATAGTTGTCTTCTTCCTCCTTCGTTTCCTTTTCAATTTTTGCAGAGAAATCAATTCGTTCAAACCACTTTGCAAGCTCAATGTTCAAATTCAACTCCCAAGCTTTGGCGCCATAAATTCAATTTCGTTCTGCCCTAATTTTGCCTCAATTGCTCCATGAAATTTCAATTGGACAAAGCAAAGTTTCAACCTTCTGTTCTCGTCATCTTCTGTACCACCTGCGAGAGGAGCAGAGCAACGTTGCCTTCACTTTCCCAAAGAACGCATACATAGGCTAATAGCAAAGAAAGATGGGAAGATGTTATCCGTTTCTACCCTGCGAGTCAGAAGGAGGGAGCGTCTTCCCCTTGGAGCCACATTTGATTCCAATTGAAACCCTAGCCACCAACATTTTGGAGAATGAATGCTCATCTTGACCCGGCCCACAATGTTTCATACGTTTGATCCATCAACCCAATCTCCTTGCCTATATAAGGATGCTCAGTTTCAGTTCTCATCATCAATTTTTTTCACTCAAACACAAAAAACACTTTAATTCTCGAGTAAATTCAGCAAGTATCAAATTTGGAAGGTGTTATGAGAGGAAGAGCACTCAAGGCTTCAATTGGTATCATTCTAATTTCCCTTTTATTTTGTTATGCTCATTTAGTATCGTTCTTGCTCATGATCATTCTTACTTGTATGAAGTTTATTTTTCTAAATGTTGTTATGAATGCTCGTGGCCATCTATAATGTGCAATGCCCTGATGTAGTATGTTGTCTTCCATGTGTTGAACTTTTGTTTTGTCACTTAGAGGTTATTGATGTCTAATCCATAGTTATCTTTTAGTATGGCTGCAGTGTTGACATGTCTAAAATATGCTTTGAATCAGTTTTTCCTTAACTAATACTGCTGAACTATGTTTGAATTTCATTGATTGTTTTACTTGACTTGGTAAGATTGCCAAATGAGTTTTGTTTTCTATAGTTTTTAATATTTGGTTTTTTGCTTGTTGATTTCTATGTCTAGTTGAGTTATGTTATGTCATTTTAGCATAATCATAGCCACGAATTTTCACTTGGCATATTTAGATTGATATGTCAGTAGGTTGCCATCAGTTAGTTATTTTGTCGCTTTGAAATAATAAACCTATTTGATATGCCATTTACTTGTCAGTTGAATGATGTGCATCAGTTATGCAGTATTACTTGTTTTCTATGTGTCATTTTGATTGGCATTTGGTATAAGCATGAATTTATTGTATGTATGCTTGGCCTTAGTTTAATCTATCTATGTGTTGAAGGTTGATGTGTAAATTGCTAAAGTATGCACATGGTTATGCTGAGTGTTTTTAATCTAAATTTAAGTTGTTGTTATTTCTTGATCTAAATCTTAATATACCAGCCATATGTTGAAGTTGTGTATTGCATCTTGTCATCAGTTTGTATGTCCAACACCACCCCTAAACTTCTGTTTGTTTTTGAATTGAATGACTGAGTATGCTTTGATGGATTACTAGTTTTGATTGACTGTTTTAGAATCCTAGGCTAATCTGTTTTCCACACACTATCACATGTATGATCTATTTTTAATAACATAAAGCTTTGAACTATTGCTTTTAAGGTGAACTCATTGACAGATATTCAGCTTTGTTTGTAACCATACATGCTAAAGTGTTTTTTGCTTGAACTGTTGTTGTTACATGTTCTCATGTGTGGAATGTCCTCTTCTTTTGGTCCAAATATGAACTGCTATCATGATAATATGTCATCTATCAAATACATGCCCACCTTATGTGTTAGGATAGAAGTCTTTGATGTCTATGTTTTATGTTGATTGTGTGGTCTTGATGAATCTATTGATGTATCTGCTCTTCTTGAGTGCTAACTTCTTTTTATGCCAAATTCCTTCTCATTTTTTTAACCATGTACCTCAATATTGCACATTTAGCCTTCATAGTATGCATACTATAGCTGTCATGCTTAGGAGATTTGATTCCATGCCATGCTACATTTGATTAGATTGTATGACATGCTTCAATTTTTTCTTTGGTTTGCTATACTGTAATCTCATATTGAACCTGCCTAGACCATTTTATTGAAGACTATCAATTCAGAAGTTATTTTTCTGATATCAGGGTTTTATTCTTAATATCAACACTGCATTCATGATGTGCATGTTCGCCTTGATGTGTTTTAATATGATTCCTAAGCCATGCCATTGTCTGTTATAAAATGATAATACCTGAGTAAATGTTGATATGCCCTAATTCACATCTCCCTATAATATGTGAAACAACTTAATTTACTTTGTTGGTCTGTTAAGTGCTTAGATACTCATGCCTTGTTTTGCATAGATTCTAAGTTCAAATTTTATTTGATCCTCAAATACAAGAATGCTGTTATTGCTGTATGTTTCCTACTTGGAATGCTCTTAATCACACAGTCACACACCAGTCACAGTTGTGTGTTCTTTACATTTTGATCTTGTCTCTAATATGTATTATAAATGTATGGATATCTAAGTAAGGTGTATGCTTAATTGTTGAGTTTATTATAGCCCATTCAACTTGCTCAAATCTTGGTTTCATTGTTTCTGTGGAAGTATGCCAATCTGAATTCATCATTTGCAAGTATCCCTGCTGATTTTATCTGAAGTGATTTTATTTGAAATGACTTTCATTTGTAACTGATCATGCTTTATTTATATCGAGTTGGCCAATCATTATATCCATGAATTAAGTGTATTTGCCAGACCTTTGGATGAGCTGGTTTTTTAGTTTTTTTGAAAACTGAATGTGTAATTGCTGATCTACACTTTACTACATGACAACTTGTTTGATTTGTTTACACTATATTTGCTTATAATGATTGATTGTCATTTGACCAAAGTGCTGCTGGTATGTCTGTATATCAATCAGTGAATCCAATTGTTTCATTTTAATTTGAATTAACAATAGGACTTTTATATCTATGTGTCATTAAATCTTGTTTGCTTTAAACATAATCTCATCCATCTGCTTGTGTGAATACTCAGTTCTCCCCTTTGATTGTATCTTATTGTATGAGCACATATATCTTGCTAGGATTTCCATTCTTGAACATTAAACTCAGCATCTATTTAGGATAAATCATGTCATATGCAACTGTCAAATTCTTAGCTCTTATGATTTGTGTATTAATGACTGACATTCATGCGTTTCACCTTCAATGTGATATATTCTGAGTGTTTTATTTCTCTTATGCTTGCTTGTGAGCTTGAGTGACATCCTCCTTTGTTGGTTCACTATGCTTTGAATGTTAGTGTTTAGGCCATTTAGAATTCACCCTCGTTTTCCTTGTTTGCTACTGATCATGTTTAAGCTTTGTCTTGTTTAATTTGATGGAGTATTAACTGAGTTATACCTGTATGAACATGGTTGTGAGATTTTGTTTGGGTTTGGTTTGACATGGATGGCATGCGTGAGCTTCATATGTTTTGGGGCATTTAGGAACTTGTTTCACTTTATTTAATTCTTGAGTTGTATTATTACCGGATGAAACACGTCGTCCCAACGGTCACACACACTAGCACGCCTTCCCCTTTCACTTGCCTTGCACGGGTTCGATCCTGCGGATTAACCCTTTTGTTTTTTGATTGTCCGTTTCGCTTGTCTTTTACATATATTTCTGTTTGCATTTTATGATCAATTACACGCGCAGCCCAGCTGGTCTTAGTTTTGTGGCTGAATTCAAGGGCATGGGTTCAAACCCTATATGTGGCATTTCTCTTCTTTTTTTTACTCAAAATCACTTTCCTTTATTTTTATTAAAAACGCAAAACAACTTATTTATTTTTTAGAAACTTTAGTTATTTTCAAACTCCAAATATTCATTTTATTTAACAATTTATTTTCTTAAACCTTTATTTGAGTTGATTTGTTATTAATGTGAATTTCCACTTTCTTCATCTTGATTAAATTATTAAACCTTTTATGACTTTATTGTTATGTTTGGTTTAATTCACCCTTAATTTATCTTTTCATTTGGTTGTTGATTTAATTTGAGATTGGTATTATTCAACTTTGAATATCATCCTAATTAATCTTTTATTCATGACTATGTCTTGACTTATGTTTTGTGATATATTTCTCAAGTTTAATACCTTTGGTTTGTCTTTATCCACTTGGCATCTTGATATTTATCTCATGTATATTCATCTTTTGTCATGAACATATTGCCATCCTCATGCTTATGTTGCTTTCACTATATTATCTTATATCAAATGTTTCATCTTCTATGACTTTTATTCTTTTATCATCATCTTTCCCTACTCCAAAGGAAGGTTAAACATGTTGACTCTTCAAGTCATGACCTCCCACCTTAACCTAAGTAACCTCTTAGGAGAAGACTTCATTTCTTGGCCTCATCAGAGCCATAGAAATTACAACTAGCTTTAGGAAAGAGTTCTTAAACTCTTAGTGATATTCATCCTAATGAATTTATGACTTTCCCTACTGACTAAAACATAACATAGGTCCATTACAACTAGACTTAGAGAGTTCTTAAACTCTACAATGAGCTTGTACTCATTTCCCCTCTGAATATTGGCCATAGTCAATAATTCAGTAGAATTAGAACTACGCATACTCTGATTCTATTCCCGAGGATACGTAGGCGCAAATTGCGATGCTTTGTCGAGTATACTTAGATACTAACCCCTAGGGTTTCAACCTTTAGCATAGAACCTTTAGCAAACACAAGATAACATTAAAACAAGAGGTTCCCGTAGGGTACTACAGACGTTTAGGGTGCTAATACCTTCCCTAGGCGTAACCAACCCCCGAACCTTAGATCTTTCCCCTTTTAGGTTTTTCTAACGATCTCGAACCTTTCCTTTGGATAAATCAAAGTCGGTTGTAAAAGAAAATGGTGCAAATTAATTAATAACTTGTTATCCGATTTTCACCGCAACACTATGCTTTGGGATTGATCAGAGGATCAGGGTTATTTCCTGTTCTTTAAGGAAATGGGTAATCCAGAAGGTATTGGAGACTGTCCGAGTCTACTGGTGTTTTTCCCCACTTGAGAATGCCTTCGAGACTCAAGGAGATTAGACTGTCAAAGTCTAGAGTTTTATCTTTTGTACTATGCTTAAAGAAACAGTAGTAGTACGTTCACGGTAGAAAGATCTAGACTCTTGGAAAGACTGTTCTATTAAGATGACTAATTTCTGTTCCTACACCTCTAGGAGGTCGTCAGAACAATTTGTACGAAGCCCAAGAGGAGGCTGGAAACTTTTAAGAAGCCGAGGGACAATTTGTACGAAGCCCAAGAGGAGGCTCTCTTCCCGAAGGAAGAATCCTTATACGAAGCCTAAGAAGAGGCTGTGAATACTTCTAAGAAGCAGTAGGGTCCTTGTACAACGCCCAAGAGGAGGCAGGGATGCTTTTAAGAAGTCTGTGGGTCCCCAAACCCTGAGAAATTCAAGACAGGTTATTCACAGAGAATAGATTAAGCCAGGAAAGTCCGAGAATCTGGAAGAAACTCAAGAGATGCCATTCACAGAGAAAATATCATCTCTGGGAAGTAGAGTTTCTTTGACGATTTCTAAGGGTGACAGTCTGAGAAAGGGTTCACCGAGAATGCTGCCTTTTACGTCTCCATATTATTTAACCCCAAGAGGAGGGAAGACTGTATCTGGTAATCCTATGGGGATCTAGTTTTGTCTATTTAAGAGTGACCAATAGGGCTTAGTGCTAGACGTAGTTGCCGGGGAAACTCTAAATATCTATACTAGTATTATACAGTTGATATGAGTTTATGAAAGAAGACTTACAGCGAAACAGCCCCACAATACAGTTATATGTATTTGAAAGCGGATAAAGAAAGCATATAAACACTTACTCGGTTGTAGGGCTTTCATACTCTTTGATTAGTTATTCAACAAAGAAAGATTGAAAACAACAGTATATTCAAAATTAAAGGAGAAAATATTTTGAAAAGATGTTGGGGCTTACAGCTCAAGGAGAGGCCCAAGGTTTATCAGTGATCGCACTGTAGTTTTGTACAGAGGGACATATACAAGTGACTGAGGCCCAAGAAAGGTTTTCTATACAAGGGGATGGGTCTTACACTCTCTCAAGAGGCCCAAGTGTTTAAAGGAAAAGAATAGGGCTTACAACACGAGGGTAGGCCCAGATGATTGGTTTGTTTATTGGCGATCGCGCCGAGGTTTTCTTTTAACGCAGGGGGGACTTATACAACGCCTGAGCCCCAAAAAGTTTTGGTTAAAAGGGGATTGGGTCTTACACTCTAATAGAGGCCCAAAAGAGTTATTTTTGTACAAGTGGTGGGGCTTACAGCTCAAGGAGAGGCCCAAGGTTATTTGTTTGAAAATGGCGATCGCGCCGAGATTTTTGAAAACGCGGTGGGTCTTATATAATGCATTGAGGCCCAAAATGGTTTGGTTTTCAAAGGGGGTTGGGTCTTACACTCTAATAGAGGCCCAAAATATTTTAAATGGGTCTTATAGCTCGAGGAGAGGCCCAAGGTTTGTTTTTCAACGGACGATGATCGCGTCGAACTTTTTGAAATACAACGGGACTTATACAATAAGTGAGGCCCAAAAAGTTTTGTATTTACAAAGTATTGGGTCTTACACTCTATTAGGGGCCCAAAAGAGTTTGAAATTGTTTGATGAGGGTGAAAATCAAAGAAACCCTAATTTGTTATTCTTTAAAAGTAAATATTTAAAGAAAATCAAATAAAATACCAAATAAGTTTGAATAAACCATTTTTTATTTTTTTTTAAGGTTTGAAAAATGAGGTATTAATCACAAGGTGAATTAAAACTCACTTGGTTTTGATTTTCAAAGTAAATATTCACTTTTAAAATGTTTAAAAACATTAAAAAGGAATTTATTCACAAAAATACTAATTATATTAAATAAATAATATAAACTTAATTTTTTTGTGGAATAAAATATTTCAACATTTTTGTGATTTTTTGCAAAAAGAACCAATAAAAAATAATTAAAATTGAAAGAGTTATTAATTTTCCAATTAATTAATAAAACATAAAATATTGGAAAAAATAGCAAAAATGTGAGAAAACACAAAATGGCATGGGTAGAGTTTGAACCCACGACCTCAAGGTTATAGGGCGTGCGCCTTACCACTGGGGTGGTGATACATCCATTGCTTGAAGTGAAACCACAAATATACAAGGCATGCCTTGTTTTCTAGGTCTGGTCAAGGCAAGGCAAGACAAGTTTTGCCAAGAAACGGGAAGGTCCGTAACTTTCTCATTTCTTAATGGTTGGGGACAAAATTTATATGCATCTGGCCTAGAATTTCACAAGGAATCCAATGGTGGTGGTATTTTTTTCAGATTATATCCCTCCTCAAAACCCGATAGTGGTTTTGAAAAAGGCCTATAATTGCATTTTCTATGCTACACTTTGATACAGGCATGAATTACATGATGAATTGGTTCAAACACAACATATATAACATGTATGAGGTGTGTATGATCAGTGGACTTCAAAACAATGCATATTTTGGAAAGTTCAAGTCATGATGCTTACCTCTTTTTGAGCTTTTGGAGTTTTCTGTGCAATGCATATTTTGGAAAGTTCAAGTCATGGTGCTTACTTCTTGTTCCAAAAATGGTTTGATTCTTTGGACACTCTCAAATGATCCCTTAGAAGCTTTGAGGATGGTTGGAATCAGCTGGAACCTGCAAAAACACAAACTGGCACTTTCTTGCAAAAGGGGTTAAAATGACCAAAATAGCAACTCTCTCAAATGGTGTTCCAGATGGGGGGGAACCATTTGGGAAAATTCAAGGATGTTATTTAGAGTGTGTTTGAGGTTTTATCTGGTTTGGAAAGTGACCGAATCAAGACATGGCTTGAAAAATGCACAAAAGGCCTATTTTGAGGTTTTGAGAGCTGACTTTGTGATTTTGGTGTTACAAGTCACTTTTGATGGTTTGGATCACCTACATATGATGTTTATGAGGTGTTAGGATCATGAGTTGTGATGGAAATGCTTTCTAACTCAAAAACTCAGAGTTACCTTGCTAAAGAAGGCATTTTGGCCTAAAGAGAGGGATTTTGAGGAAAGCATTTGTTTGATGGCTTTGGTGTACTCAAACTGATCACAAATGAGCTCTATTTATAGTAGAGCAAGTTTGTTTTGCAAGGAATAGTGAATGGAAACTGCAGCATAGGTTTGGCCAATGTTGAGCAATGAGAATCCAAGTCTCCTCTAGCCATTGACTAGAGGTTAGGGCACAGGCTACTAGTTCCCTTGGTCTTGGATAAGTCTTGACTGAATTCAATTGGGAAGAGCTCAGTCCATGCCACCTTGGTGTATGCATTGAATGCTCCAATCCAAAATTGGAGTCTTGTCCCTCTTTTAGGCAATTCTAGGTTTGGCATGCTACTTCATGTTCCAAGGACTTTGGAGGCTTGGCTCAGTGTTTGTCCCCTTTAGATTTGATCCTCAGATGTGTCCAAAGTGATGACAAGGCTTGGAATTATCTGATTTTTCCAAATCGAGCAAAAATGCAAAATTCTGCCTAGCCTTGGCAGTTTTCAGCAAGGCATATTGCCATTGTCATATCTCTTGGCCCAAGTGGAATTTAGTAATGTTCTTGGCCATTTTGGATCCATATTTGGTTTTGATACTTTTTGGATCCAAGTGAAAAATGCCCCTACATTTGGAAAAAAGTGAAGGCAGATTCTGACTTAATGAAAATTTCACTAAGTGTTGGAAAAAAGTGACATTTTCACTTTTTGTGATTTTGATCATTCCATAACTCAAAATCCATGAGGAATTTGGAGGGAGGTCAGTTTTAAGCTTTTGTAGAGGGTAATGAGATCTACAAATAAAGCTTTGGATGGGGAAAAATGGCTTTGTGGTTTAGGAGTTATGATCCTCCAAAGTTGGTATCCTTGCCACTTTGTTCATAACTTAGAAAATTTTCTAAGTTTTTATGGTTATCCCTTTTACAAGTTATCCCACTTTTCTTGATTTTTCTTGATGAATGATGATTCAAATCATACATTAACATCATTTTAGGGTTAAAAAACCATTTTTGTGAAAAATCTCAAAAAGTCAAAGTTGACTTTTGTGCACAGTTGACTTTTTGTCAAATGAATTCCAAACTATGCGATCCTTTAGGAAATCATGTCCTTGACCTAAATCAAACTTGATGGACATGTTCCATGGGTGTTATAGGGTATATTGAACCATGTCCTAGGGTTTGGGAGCATGTCGTGGTCAAAAGTCAAAGATACAGTTGACTTTTCTCGTGAAACCCTAACTGTGGTACTGATGAAATTGAGACTTGCTGCTCAAGCTTCCTGGATCAATCCATTGTTACAAATGGATCAATGTGGTATGTTGGAGACCCTCAAATCCTCTCTTGAGGTCTTGGCTCATGATTTGTCCCAAAAGTCAACTTAGGGGTGAATTAGGTCAAGAAACCCTAATTCCTGATTTTTTATGTATGCATCCCCTGAGGTCAAATTGACTTGATGCTTGGGCCCATGAGGTTCCATGGAGTATTTTAGGATATGCTTTGAAGCATTGGCTCATGCCCAGAGGATAATTTTCATCTGGAGGCCCTGGTCGACCAAACCCTAATTTGGTGACACTGGCGATCTTGAGGCTTGATCCACCTGGAAGGGAGCAGCCTTGTGCTTAATCCTTGAAGTGGGAGTCCTCTTGATCCCTTGTGGATATTTGAGAGGCTAGACAAGTTGAAGATCATGTCATTTCTTGATTGATCCTTTGTCTAAAAGCTCTAAGAGGGCTGGAAACCCTAAATTTGATTGTAGTGGATACTCACCCTTCTTTGGGGAGACTAATGAGGTATGATGGTTCCTCCATATTGTGATGATGATATTCACAATGATGGGAAATCTTAGTGGTCAAAATTTGGGGTATGACAATGGGTGACCAGGATGACTTCTTCGGTAGACCAGTTGCACAACCTGGAACATAGGGGCAGATCCAATTATCCATGTCACAGTCGCTATCGACTTCCTCATCCCCTATTGCATTGATTCTGCCGAAGATAACCCCAGTGCTTGTAAATTTGACTGGACCTCTGTATCTTGGGGGATCTTGTGATGGCTTGTACCCTAACCCATACTTATCTTGCTTCATCGGAACTTCGATAACCTGGCCCCACCTTTGAGAACTGCCAGCCTTAACCACCGCACATGCCTCTTTCAGCGAAGACATCGAAACTTCAGGCCTTTTATCCTCCACAGGAGGCTCCTTCTGAATTTGGACCGCCTCGAAGTCCTGGCATAAGGTTTCATGGATCTCCCCATCAACTTCAACATACTTGAACATTCAAAAATGGCTAACCATGATGTCTTCTTCCCCACATACCGTAACCACTTTTCCCTCAACCATGTATTTCAGCTTTTGATGCAGGGTAGATATTACTGCTCCGGTAGAATGTATCCAAGGACGGCCTAACAAACAGCTGTAGGCCGGTTGGATATCCATGATGTAAAAAGTTGTATAAAAATATTTTGGTCCAACCTTGATAAGCATCACCACTTCATCAAACACTGATCTTTTAGACCCATCAAATGCCCGGACAACCAAATCACTTGACCTGCACATCAATCCTGCAAGTCAAGTTTTATAAGGGCCTTCTTCGGCAGAACATTCAGCGAAGGCCCAGTATCTACTAAGACATGAGACATCAAAGAGGCTCTACACTCCATGGAGATATGCAGGGCGTTATTGTGATTTCTTCCAGCAGGGGTTAGATCTAAATCAGTGAATCCTAAACCATTTCCGGCATTAACGTGTGCTACCACTCCTTCAAGTTGATTTACGGAAATTTCCTGTGGAACATAAGCATCATTTAACACCTTTAACAATGCATTCCCGTGTACTTCATAACAAAGTAACAATGATAGAATAGAAATTTTAGACGGCGTCTGATTCAGTTGATCGACAATCTTGTAATCACTTTTCCGAATCAACCTTATAAACTCCTCTACATCTTTTGAAAAGGAAGTGTCATTAGCCTGCTTCTGTGTGGAATCATCTACAACCTGTTTACCCCTGTCTTTACCAGAAGTGCCAACATTATCATATGATGGTGAAAATACCCTACCACTGCGAGTAATTCCACCGACTCCAAAAATATTCTCAACACTCGAACCAGTATCCGAAGAACTCATCAACTCTTGCTTCTGCCCGTTATAGAATACCTCCGTTCCGTAGTTCCACGGAATTGCTTTGGTACTCTCATAAGGAATCGGTCCTAGTGTAGTAATGACAACAGGTGCTTGTCGCACCGGTGCTGAAATATGGATGGTTCTGTATGGGATAGAGATTGTGGCAACATCATTATCACTATCATCAACCTTTTTCTCAACATTAATCCTGTCAAATTGTAACTATCCCTCATCAATCAGTCTCTGTATCCCCTCTTTCAGTGAATTACAACCCTCTGACTGTGATACGCAACCCTGACAACCACTAGTGCATCCTGGAAATACCCCTCCTTTCAACAAGTACTCCTGACAGACAATAAAGGAGTCTTCAATTCACTAACATCATATATCAAATTCAAATTTTCTCCATCTGCAATGGCATTGACCCTCGCTGCCCCATGTTGTGGCATTCGGTTCTGTATGACATTCGGACCGCCGTTGGTGAAATCAATTTCCTTAGAATCAAGAAAATCATGTACCTTATGCTTGAAGACCTTGAAGTTATCGATATGGAGCCTCGATGCTCCTGAATGAAATTTGCAGCGGACATTGGCGTCGTAACCTGGCGGGGGAGTGCCATTAAGAGGAGCCAAAGACCTTTTCTGTACCTGTTGTAACTGAAGAAGATGCTGCAATAGTTGAGAATATGGCATTGGAGGAGTCTCAAAATTCTGATTTGTTGTTCTTAATCGATCCAGATATCGGCGAGGAGCGTTATTCTATTGCTGAGGCGCAGCCAGGATGGCTACGGTAGCAACCTGTTGTGTATAATTTTGGTTGGCCCTGCCTTTACCACGATAAGAAGAAACATGATTAGTGTCACCTTCTCTTTTCTTATGGTTACATGCATACAGTTTTATACCCCCTGCCAATACAAGATCTGAAAACCCAGCTGACACACACCCAACCAGCTTCTAATAATAAGGCCCCTGAAGCGTAGCCATGAACATATCAATGAGTTCTCGCTCCATCATTGGAGGTTGAACTCTTGCTGCCAGTTCACGCCTAGGCGTATTCCTTGAAGCTTTTGTTACCCCTCTAGGAGAGATTCTATAATTGCATCCTATTATGAGCCATGTCACTATTATACTGATAATGCTTGACGAAAGCTTCCGCCAAGTCTCTCCAGCTTCTGACATGGGTCCTCTCTAACCATATATACCACCCCAATGAAGCTCCAGCCAGGCTGTCTTGGAAGAAATGCATTAAGAGCTTTTCGTCATCTGAATAAGCCGACATTTTTCGGTAGTTAACCCGAATGTGAGTCTTGGGACAAGTCATCCCCTTGTACTTATCAAAGTCTCGGACTTTGAATTTGGGTGGGATTCTTATTCCTGGAACTAGGCCGAGATCAGTCATGTTGAGACCAAAAGTATTGTGGTTCTTATATGCACGGATTCTTTCTTCGATCATCTTGAATTTATTGTCTGCCTCAGATGAGAGACTGGCATCCAAGTCATCCATGGAGAATGCATCCTCCTAACGATCCTCTTCCCATTGATGGCCACCAGCGCCATGTACAACACACACACTTCCCCCTCCACCAACTACTCTAGGAACTCTACCAGCTATTCCTCCGCCCAGAGGAATGACAACACCAGGACCACCTCTGCCCGGAGAATTAGCAAAACAAATACTGCCTCCTCCCAGAGGAATAACACCAGCACCACCAGGATGAACCACACCATTTTCATCAACACGAACAATTAGCGGTTGGACCAATGTTCTCAATTGTTCCCGCCCTTGGGCCATGTTCTGCATTAACTCCATGAATTGAGTCATGCGGTTTCGGACCTCCAGAAGTTCAGCTTGGACTTGTTCCGTTACTCTTTGTTGATTTCCTCTTGTGTAGTATCTGTGAATATTAGGGTCCACAATCCTACAGAAGAAAACCAGGCAGAGATAAGAAAAAGCCAGTCAGGAACACTTGTTATGCACATGAATATGCGATGCAAATGCAAATGTCATGCTCGAATATTTCCAAGGCGATCTACCCCTTAATTCCAGTTTTATAATAATAATAAACACTAGAGATGAATGGAACACCAATAAAAGTTGTTCATAGATTGCTGAATAAGAGAATAACCACCAGTCATTACATACAACCCAAATAAAAAAATATATGGTCAAATACAAGAGTCAATGATCCCAACCAATAAGCCTGGCGGTGATCAAATACAAAAGAAAGAAAGCCACTAATACATATCCTCAATATCTACCATAGACAACCCTTCCCAACCATCACGCTCTTCACACCAAGCTTGAATCTCCTTGAATAGCTTCTCCGTGTCAGGATGCTTCGGTCTTTGGATTAACTCTGAATGAGAGCATCACGTTTGTGCATGATTTCCTCCAAGTACTGACACCGCGACTCCCAAGCATATTCACCAAAAGCGTCCTCAAGTTTAGGATCCTCAAGTTTAGGATCCTCAAGTTTAGGCTTCTTTACCTCTGATCGAATCTTAAGCTCTTCAAGGGCTGAAAATGTTTCTTTTTGTTGCTTCTTACTTCTGCACCTGTGAGATGATTCTCCTATGACCTCCCTTTCCTTGTCTCTGAGTTGTAGCTTCAGCTTTTCGATCTGGTCTCGAAGGCCATCTTTTTTCATCTTGTGGGTGTCGCAACTGCAAAAATCAACCGGCAGAAAAGACAGAAGAGTCGCCACCGAACGTTATTTATCCCGACGTAGGGAAATGAAACGATTGAAGAAAACCTCAACAAAGGGAAAAACATGGTCATTGCAACCATAGTCTGAGTTCGAGAGTCGGCTACGCGATAGAAAGGTATTAGCACCCCCTCGCGTCCATCGTACTCGATGGGATCCACGCTTGTTGTTCTGATCAAAGGGTGTAGGTATCTGAAGCTCAACTGCTAACTAGAACGGGAAAACAAAAGGTGACTCGGTAGGACATCGCCGTCCTAGGCCTACGTATTCCCTCAGGAACGGGAAAGTCAGAGTCAACGTAGTTCGGAGGACTACGGGATTGTGTGGGAAGGTTGCTCTCCAAGACATCGTCGTCTCGTGCCTATGTATCCTCAATCGAACAAGAGAGAGGAAGTCAGAGCAGTCGTAATTCGACCTACAGGTCGGTAACTATTTTTTATGAGCGACGTTAAGTTCGCGTCCGACAGTTAAGGTCGATGCCTGTTTGCGATAGAACAGGAATAACGTGCTTTTTTTTACAAATGATTTGAAACCCATCTTGAAGGATAAAAAGATTTGAACTTTGTTTGTGTTTTTTAGACAGAAGTGGATTAAGTTAGTTTGAAACTTGTATTGCACTAAAGTCTATGACATAGGATCGAATGCGTTGCAAATCGACCCAAGATGGGTCGCATGCAAAACACCCTAGACAAGGTGAGGAAGGACTCCCGTTTGTCACTTCCCATGTACTTAAGGCTCGTGTCGTACAATACTCGTTGTATTTATTATGTGTTTTGAACTTGTTTAGAGATGAGAAGAGAAAGGACTCAAAGGTTGCAAAGAAAACAACTAAGTGAAACTAAGTCCTAATGTTGTCATACACAATGGTCCCATGGTTGAGGTAGAAGGGACTATCCTACTTATTATCATGCATGGATTGCAACCCTAATGTCTCTCCTACTTTGAACCTAATCCAAAATTAGATTCAAGCTAGGAATCCTAAGGGAACATGTGATCATACACAAGTAAACATTAGATGATTCAATCACAATTCAAGTAAGAAAAGAGAAGGGAGATGAAAGAGAAGTCATGTAAGTGTAACCATCAACGTAAAGTAACACAAGTACTTAACAACTCCAAGCCAAGCTTAACTATTGAATAGTCGAAAGCAAAATGAAAAACTATGCACTTATGCCTATGATAAAGTCCTAAGATTACACTAGGAGTAATGTCAAACAAATAGCAAAGTGAGATGTGTCCTAAAGGTGTATGAACCTAAGAGGGGCAGTGTAGCGCGATTTTTGTAGTTTCGAATCACTATCGCTTTGGTACTACAGTTCGATTCATTTTTTATCCTGTTGAGATGATTAAGGAAGGGAAATAGATGTCTCCAATTAACCCTGCTTGCAAACTGAGTTTAAACAGTCAAAACTGTTGGTTTACAGATGCTATCAAAATAGGGGGTTTGTCTTTTAGGGTTAATTACTTAAAAATAGGATCTGGACTATTTGTGAGGTTTTAGGTCTAATGCTTTTGATGGATATATGAAGGTACTGGATTTTGAGTTTTTTTTATTAGTATGCTCGCTAATATTTTTGCAATCTTATGCCTACGTATTCCCGTTTGACGAAACAGGGAAATCAGAGCGATTGTAGTTCCTCCTATTCTATGGGAGGAAAAAGCTTGTTTTGGTGTCTTGTTCAAAGCCCAAGACATGAAGTTAAAGGTGGTCTGTATCTTGTTCAAAGCCCAAGATATGAAGCTAAAGGTTTGACTGAAAGAGAATTTGTTATCTCTAAAGAGGAGTTGTTGATGTTTGTATGCTGTGAGCAAGGCACAAATTTGATGCTAAAAGATTGACTGACTCAACCGGGGTTTCTTTATACAAAGCCTAAGAGGAGGCTAGAAGTTTGAGTTTTTCGAGGAAAAAGTTCTTTCTGTCTTGAACAAAGCCCAAGATTGAGGCTAAAAGGGATTTTGACTCCGTTGAGGAGAATGTATCTTGTATAAAGCCCAAGATGGAGGCTGAAAGGGTTTGACTCAACAAGAGAGTATTTTTATCTGTCCTGTATAAAGCCCGAGACGGAGGCTAAAAAGGTTGACTCAACAAGAGAGTCTCGAACAGGTGATTGACTCAACAAGAGAGTCTGAAGGTTGTTTGACTCAACAAGAGAGTCTTTTATACTCAACAAGAGAGTGATTTGTTGTCTCGTACGAGGCCCGAGATTAAGGCTAAAAGGAGGTTGACTCAACAAGAGAGTCTTTTATACTCAACAAGAGAGTGTTTTGCTGTCTCGTACGAAGCCCGAGATAGAGGCTAAAAGGAGATTGACTCAACAAGAGAGTATTTTATACTCAACAAGAGAGTGGTTTTTTCCTATTTTGTATAAAGCCCGAGATTGAGGCTAAAACGAGATTGACTCAACAAGAGAGTCTTTTATACTCAACAAGAGAGTGCTTTATATGTGTCTTGTACAAAGCCCAAGACGGAGGCTAAAGGGAGATTGACTCAACAAGAGAGTCTGAAAAGGTTAGCTCCGCTAGGGAGAATCATTTGTTCAAAGCCCAAGAGGAGGCTGTCTTACTGCTGAGGATTATTGAGATCCTGAAGCGGGTCCAAGTGTGGGGAACTCTCATGAGAGTGATCGGTGTTTCTTTCTATGTTTGAAAGGAACCTGAGAATGTCTTTGAGACTCAAGAGGCTTAGACTGTCCAAGTCTAGAGTTTTATCTTTTGTACAATGCCCAAGAGGAGGCCCGGGCATTAAGGGATGAGTATCAACCCTACAACGGTCGGAGTTTTGACGCGGGAAATACTGCTCTAGCAAAGGATGACTAAGTTCTGTCTTATACCTTTAAGGGGTCGTCAGGGTCCTTGTATTAAGCCCAAGAGAAGGCATGAGAACTTCTAAGAAGCCGAAGGGTCCTTGTACAACGCCCAAGAGGAGGCGGGGATGCTTTTAGGAAGCCTGTGGGTCCCCAAACCAAGAGAAATTCAAGAAATGCAATTCACCGAGAAGAGATCATTCCAGGAAAGTTCAAGAATTTGGAAGAAACTCAAGAGATGCCATTCACGGAGAAAAGATCATCTCTGGGGAGTTAGAGTTTCTTTGACAATCTCTAAGGGTGACAACCAGAGAAAAGGTTCACTGAGAATACGACCTTTCTCTTTGTTCCATATTGTTTAACCCCAAGAGAAGGGAAGACTGTATCTAGAATCTTACGGGGGATCTAGTTTTGTTCGTATTTAAGAGTGACCAACAGGCTTTACCTAGTGCTAGACATAGTTGTCGGGTGTCATACCCCAAATTTTGACCACTAAGATTTCCCATCATTGTGCAAATCATCATCACAATATGGATGAACCATTAGTCTCCCCAAAGATGGGTGAGCATCCACTACGATCAGACTTAGGGTTTCAAGCCTTCTCAGAGCTCTTAGACAAAGGATCAATCAAGGAATGACATGATCTTCAACTTGTCTAACCTCTCAAACATCTACAAAGGATCAAGAGGACTCCCACTTCAAGGATTAAGCATAAGGCTTCTCCCTTCTAGGTGGATCAAGCTTTAGGATCGGTAGTGTCACCAAATTAGGGTTTGGTCGACCAGGGCCTCGTGATGGAAATTTTCCTCTGGGCATGAGCCAATGCTTCAAAGCATAATCTAATATACCCCATGGAACCCATCATCAAGTCAATTTAGCCTCAGGGGATGCATTCACTAAAAATCAGGAATTAGGGTTTCTTGACCTAATTCACCCCTAAGTTGACTTTTGGGACAAATCATGAGCCAAGACCTCAAGAGAGGATTTGAGGGTCTCTAATACACCACATTGATCCATTTGCAACAGTGGATTGATCCAAGAAGCTTGAGCAACAAGGTTCAAGTTCCTTTGAACCACAGTTAGGGTTTCGCGGGAAAAGTCAATTGTACCTTTGACTTTTGACCAGAACATGCTCCCAAGCCCTAGGACATGATTCAATACACCCTATAACACCTATGAAATCAATCCATCAAGTTTGATTTAGGTCAAGGACTTGATTTCATAGAGGATCGCACAGTTCGGAATTCGTCTGATAAAAAGTCAACTGTGCACAAAAGTCAAACTTTGACTTTTTGAGATTTTTCACAATTATGGTTTTTTAACCCTAAAATGATGTTAATGTGTGATTAGAATCATCATTTATCAAGAAAAATCAAGAAAAGTGGGATAACTTGTAAAAGGGGTAACCATAAAAACTTAGAAATTTTTCTAAGTTATGAAACAGAGTGGCTAGGGTACCAACTTTGGAGGATCATAACTCCTAAACCACAAGGACATTTTTTCCCATCCAAAGCTGGATTTATAGCTCTCATTACCATCTACAAAAGCTCTAACTACACCTCACTCCAATTCATTGTGGATTCTGAGTTATGATTGGGCCAAAATGGCTAAAACATGAAAATACATCGTTTTCCAACACTTAGAAAAATTCTGGCCAAGGCAGATTTTGTTGAAAACACCAAAACTTGTGAGATCTTTTCACATAGTTGCAAGCTGAATCAAGTCCAAAGGTAAACATCAATGTTGTTGCATATGTTTCTAAGAATCCAAAGAACCTCTCAGCATGAATTGATTCAACTTGAGCCAAGAGGAATCCATGCCCAAAGTCATGTTGCTGCAAGCTGTTTTGGAAAAATCAGTTTGCATGTTTGCTTGCCACACATGATTTCTGAATCAAAACCAAGGATCATTATGCCACATGTACTCAAACCAATCACAATGCATCTGATCCAACCTACAAAGCTGAGTCACAAAGCCAAGGAATCTTCCAACTTGAAGTTCATGCATTTTGGCACATTTTGCCTTGAATTCAAAGGGCATTAATGTGGAATAGTGCATTGTCAAGATTATCACTCTCCTCAGTCAAGTTCTCTGATTAAACAACAATTAAAATGACTGAGGAATGTGATTTCAGTCAAGGCATAGCTGATCTATTTGGAGCAGCTGTTACACCTAATGCAAGAGGCATTTATGTCCAACCAATCCCTTTGAAGGTGATCTGATCCAGCAGCCATTCACTATTCCTCCAAGACAAGAGTTGATCACCTATAAATAGAGGTTCCAATTGATCATTCAAGGCACACCAACACACTCTATAGCACTGGTTTCTCTCATTCTCTCTTAAGTGCCAATTTTCTTTGTTTTTGAGAAACCATCATCGGGTTTTGAGTTGTAGCCCTAAGCAATCCATTCCAATTGCTCAAACACATCACATATGATGTATATGAGGTGTCCAAACACTTAAACACCAACTGTAACACCCCTAGCTCAAAATCACCCTTCAACCAAGCCATTATGCCTCAATTATGCAGTTGGAGTTCTCCAACTTGATCCAAAGGTTTGTAGAGTGTTCCAAAGCTTGTAACACACTTCACTACATCCATTGAAGCTGTAGGGATCATCAAATTTCATCTGGAACACCATCTGTGCAGAGTTCCATTTCAGCTTGCATCAAGGTAAGCCTCAAAACTCCATCTTCATGATCCATGCATATTTCCTCGCATGATATTTTTGCCATTTGCTTGCCATCATATGTTGAGTATTTTCCCTCAAGAAATTTGATCATAGCCCTCCTTACCATGTCTGCACGACTAATTTTGCAAAATTAGGGTTCATATGGTTGTGATGATATACACTGAAAATAAATAAAATCAAGTATTGCCATCTTGTTCCTTGTGAAAAAACGCATGAGTTTGGTATTTGAATCATGTCAAATGGATGAGAGATGAGTGAGATAGGGGGCTCCATGCACGAGCTCGAGGAAGAAGATGGCCATGGCGCCATTCTTCAGGTTTTCCAACCAAGTTCTCTATATATTTTTCATTTGTCATACTATATTTGAATTGGCATTACGCCCCAGTGGTTGATCAGCTGGTTTTGTGCGTATTGTTAAGCGAGAGGTATGGGGTTCGAATCCCCCTCGCCCCAGATCTCTTTTTTACCACTTTTTATTATTTTTCTTTTTGTTATTTTTCATATTTATTTTTAATAATTTGAAAAATTAATAACTCACTCAATTTTAATTATTTTTTATTAGTTCTTTTTGCAAAAAATCACAAAATCACCAGCCAACTGCTCAAGCCTTTGACAGATTTGCAGTTGAGGTGCCAAATCAAGTTCCAGCTCAAATCAATCCACTCCAAGCATCCAAACACACTCCATAGCACCTAGGGAAGCTGACCATAACCTTGGAACCAAGCTGTAACACCTCTAACACAAAACACGATCACAAGCTGCAAGTGGTAAGCATGAGTTCTTCTAACTCTATGATCCATGCAATTTTTGCTGCACAATAATTTGGCCATATGTTCATAATCATGCATGAAGTGTTTTCCCTCAATCAATTGCATTGTTTGAATCGTGTATGGAATTTCTGAACCTTCGTGCAAATTTTAGGGTTCTTGAGGTTTCTCTTTGATTTCTTATTCCATGTTTAAAATAAATGAAATTAAAGACCATAGACATGATCGTGAGGTTGAAACGAGTAGATTGATATGTAGATTGCATGATATAATCAAGTATTCAGTGAGATTGGATAAAAAACGCAAATCTGCAGAAACAGAGGAAGGGTGCGTGTTCTTGCCATGTTCTTGGCGCCCTTTTTCAAATATTTGAATATTTGAATTTTGTGATTTTATTTAATTGATTCAAAAATTAATTTCTCTCTGAGTTTTAATGATTTTGAGTTGATTCTTTTTTTAATAATTCACAAAAATGTTAAAATATTTTATTTTACCAAAAAATCCCAAAAATATGATTTATTTCATATAATTGATATTTTTGAAAAGAATTAATATTTTAATTGCTTTTGACATTTAAAATATTTTTTCCTTCTTGATTTTGCAAATTTTAATGACTTCTAATCATTTTGTAGGTCAAAACTTTATTTTTGAAACATTAATCCAAGATCACAATTTGTTTTCCACATGTTTAACAATTTTGATCATTTTAATTGAATTTTTATTCAATTAAAATACATTTTGGAAACAAATTAGGGTTTTTGATTAATTCAACCCTCATCAAACTTTTTCAAACTATTTTGGACCTCTAATAGAGTGTAAGACCCAATCCTTTGTAAATACAAACCTATTTTGGGCCTCAAATGTTGTATAAGTCCCGTTGTATTTCAAAAGTTCGGCGCGATCATCGCCCGTTTAAAACAAACCATCTGGGCCTCTCCTCGAGCTATAAGACCCATTCAAATTCATTTTTTGGGCCTCTAATAGAGTGTAAGACCCAAGCCTTTTTGTAAAATAAACCCATTTTGGGCCTCATTTATTGTATAAGTCCCTCTGTGTATTTTCAAAAACTTCGGAGAGATCGTCGCTTTCAAACAAATAACCCTGAGCCTACCCTCAAGCAATAAGACCCATTTCTTTTTCTAAAACTCACTTGGGCCTCTAATAGAGTGTAAGACCCAATCCCTTTTTGAAACCAAAAACTTTTGGGCCTCAGTCATTGTATAAGACCCAAGGTGTTTTCAAAACCTCGGCGCGATCATCGCCCTTTTTAAAATTAACTATTGGGCTTCTCCTTGAGCTATAAGACCCATTCAAAAATCATTTTTGGGCCTCTTGAGAGAGTGTAAGACCCACACCTTTGTACAGAAAACCTTTCTCAGACCTCAGTCACTTGTATAAGTCCCTGTGCAAAATGATAGTGCGATCACTGATAAAACCCTGGGCCTCTCCTTGAGATGTAAGCCCCAAATTTTCCTTTCAAAGCACTT
The DNA here is from genome assembly GCA_022829125.1 of Lathyrus tuberosus. Classification (NCBI taxonomy): domain Eukaryota; kingdom Viridiplantae; phylum Streptophyta; class Magnoliopsida; order Fabales; family Fabaceae; genus Lathyrus; species Lathyrus tuberosus. The sequence continues at coordinate 2,033,709 of JALAZF010000617.1, read as the reverse complement.
TCTCCTTTGATTTTGTAATATATTATTTTCAACTTTTCTTTGTTGAACAACTAACAATACAACATGGAAGCTCTACAACCGAGTAAGTGTTTACCCGCTTTCATTTACCGCTTTCATATGTATATAACTGTATTGTGGGGCTGTTTCACTATAAGTCTTCTTTCATAAACTCATATCAACTGTGTAATAATAGTATAGATATTTAGAGTTTCCCCAGCAACTACGTCTAGAACTAGACAAAACCTCGTCTCCTTAAAACAATTTTAGATTACTAGATCTAAGAAATTCCCCCCTTAAACAGTTCATATACAGAAGGCCAATGTTCCAAGTGAAACCCCTTCTGGAACTGTTCATCAGCCTCCTCTTGGGCTTAGTGCAAGGACCCAAAGGCTTCCTAAAAGCATCCCCGCCTCCTCTTGGGCGTTGTACAAGGACCCGTCGTCTTCTTAGAAGTTTTCACAGCCTCCTCTTAGGCTTTGTATAATGATTCTTCCTCCGGGAAGATAGCCTCCTATTGGGCTTCATAAAAATTGTCCCTCGGCTTCTTAAAAGTTTCCAGCCTCCTCTTGGGCTTCGTACAAATTGTCCCGACGACCTCTTAAAGGTACAAGAATAGAGATTAGTCATCTTAATAGAACAGTCTTTCAAAGAGTCTAGATCTTTCTACCGCAAACGTACTGTTCCTTAATTTCTCTTAAGCATAGTACAAAAGATAAAACTCTAGACTTGGACAGTCTAAGACCCTTGAGTCTTAAAGACATTCTCAAGCCCCTTTCAAGAATAGGAAGAACACCCGTAGACTTTGACGGTCTAAAAACCCTTTGGATTCCCCGTTTCCTTAGAGAACAGGAAATAATCCCAATCCTCAGATCAAGTCCATGAGTACAACATTACTCATATAAGAACTGATTTTCTCTTTTAACCAACCTACTGGACCTGTCACTCAACTGAAACAGTTACTATAGCCTCCTCTTGGGCTTTGTATAATGATTCTCCCCAGCAGAGTTAACCCTTTTAGCCTCCATCTCGGGCTTCGTACGAGATACAAAAATACTCTCTTGTTGAGTATAAAAGACTCTCTTGTTGAGTCACCCATCCTTTAGCCTCCGTCTTGGGCATCGTACAAGACACAAAACACTCTCTTGTTGAGTATAAAAGATTCTCTTGTTGAATCACCCCTTAGCCTCCATCTCGGGCTTCGTACGAGATACCAAAACACTCTCTTGTTGAGTATAAAATACCCTCTTGTTGAGTCAAACAAACTTTTAGCCTCCGTATCAGGCTTCATACGAGACACCAAATCACTCTCTTGTTGAGTATAAAAGACTCTCTTGTTGAGTCAAACCCCTTTGGCTTTTGTCTTGGGCTTCGTACAAGACACACAAAAAGACCCTCTTGTTGAATCCAACCCTTTTAGCCTAAATCTCAAGCTTTGTACAAAAAGAACATTTTCCCCGAAAAAGTCAGCCTTTTAGCCTCCTCTTTGGCTTTGTATAAGGAAACCCCGATTGAGACAATCAACCTTTTAGCATCAAATCATGCCTTGCTCACAACATGCAAACATCAACAACTCCCCCTTTAGAGATGACAAATTCTCTCTAAAGTCAAAACCCCTTTAGCTTCATACCTTGGGCTTTGAACAAGATACAAATAGGCCTTTCAGCTTCACATCTTGGGCTTTGAACAAGATACAAATAAATCACATTTAGCTTCACGTCTTGGGCTTTAAACAAGACATCAAAACACCATTTACTCCCATAGAATAGGAGGAACTACAATCGCTCGGATTTCCCTGTTTCGTTAAACGGGAATACGTAGGCTTAAGATTGCAAAAATCTTAGCGAGCACACTAATAAAAAACCCAAAATCCCGTACCTTCACAAATCAATCGAAAAGCATCAGTCCTAAAATCCTACCAATAGCATAGTCCCGTCATTTCAGCCTTAACAAAGTAAGCAGAAAGAGCCTCCACTTCCATATAGCATCCGTAACCTAACAGACCGTTGTTTAAACTCAGTATGCAAGCAGGGTTAGTTGGAGACATCTATTTCCCTTCCTTCATCAGCTTCAATAGGATAAAAAATGAATCGACCTGTAGTACCCCCAAAGAGCGACAGTGCTTAAGAACCACGTCCAAAATTGCTCGCTACAGAAAAATGGGGCCCACCGTGGGGCCCTTCTTTTTTTCTTACAAGCTAGGGTAAAAACCTTGGACAAGTTATTTTCATGACGGTTTCATCGAGGAATGTCACTATTGCTAGGATTGTCCCTCCCTAGAATCGTAGGTCAAAACCTTTAAATTGGGAAGGAACCACAGAGTGGCGACTCCGCCGGGGAGCCATTTTCTGTTAGGATCATAGGATTCATAGCTCTTAAAAAGTCTAGGACATTAGGACAAATATATATACTGCTTTTCCTAATTGATATCTGTGTTTATTTTTCTGCTAATGGGAATGCGTGTGATGCCACATGTGGAAAAATTGAGTATACACCTAGGAAAAACCTCTTTCAGTAGTGCCGAAGCTATCGGAAATGGCTGTTATGCGATACTACCCTCTTCTGAGATTCTTTGAAATACATCATCTAGCACGGTTCCCGGCCCGCTGATGTTATCTCGACAAGAATCAATGATTTTAAGAGACAGGTACAAAAATCACTAGTATAAACCTTTGGGATGGGTAGAACCTTGACTTCATGACACCGACCCTTTGACCCCATGTTTTTTCTATGTTTTTGTGTGCTGCATTCATGCATTCATTTTAAAAAACATTAAACAAAGAAAATTTTCTCTTCTAGTCTCTCTTTTTCAAATTAAACTAAGACAATGATTGCAAATGACAGAGAAAAAAGGATTGCGCTCATGGATTTTGGTAGAAGGAGAACTCACAAGTATACCTTCAAGGTTCTAAAACTAGAGGATTTGAGAGGATTAGCAAGGATGATCACAAACCATGAGGCTTTCAGAGCTAAGTACGGAGGTCTGCTACCTCTGTTAAGGGTCCATGTAATTGAGGGAATCCTGGAGGCACTCATTCAGTTTTACGATCCAATCTAACATTGTTTTACATTCCCAGATTACCAGCTCACACCAATGCTAGAGGAGAATTCTCATCTGACTGATTTACATATCACTGATCGAGCTCCCTTTTCTAGACTGGAAGAAATTCCAAAGGATCAAACCGTTGTAAGAGCAATTTATTTGGATGAGTCAGAAGTCAAGACTCACATGACCACTAAGGGTGGGCTCCCAGGTTTACCAGCCAAGTTTCTGGTAAAGAAAGCTCTGTACTTTGCTAGTATAGGGAACGTGACTGCTTTTGAAAGCATCTTTGTTTTACTCACCTACGGGTTATTTCTGTTTCCCAACATTGATAACTTCGTCGATATCAACGCCATTAAGGTTTTTCTCATTGGAAACCCTATACCAACTTTGCTCGCAGATGCGTATCACTCTGTACACTTGGGGAATTTGTACAGCGGAGGGGAGATCACGTGCTGTGTACCCCTGCTATACAAATGGTTTATCTCCCATTTGCCTAAGTCTGCCGCTTTTTGGGATCATAAGAGTGCCTTACGTTGGTCGCAGAAAATCATGTCTCTTACCAACTCTGACATAGATTGGTGCAATAGGATTTATGACGGGATCAAAATCATTGACCGTTGTGGAAACTTCCCTAACGTACCCCTCATAGGAACTAAAGGAGGAATCAATTACCATCCAGTTTTAGTTCGTCGTCAATTTGGATACCCGATGAGGCATGTCCCGTGCAATGCTCATCTGGAAGGTCTTTTCTTCTAGGAAGGAGAAAATGACAGGGCACTAAAGATGGAAATAGTGCACGCTTGGAAACATATTCATAAGAAAGGACGGGAGTCTCTAGGAAAACCGGACTGTGTCTCAGTGGAGCCTTATCTCCACTGGGTACAAACTAGAGCTCTCAAGCTAAAGATGCCTTATCCTCGTCACGGAGTTCTTCCGCCAAGGGAATCTGTCATGTACTTCATGACTGAAACTGAAAAACTTCAGGTTACTCTCAACAAAGTTCAACAGAAGAGGAGGTCTTGGAAGAACAAGTACCACATTCTCAATGTGGAATGTACCAAAATACAGCAACTGCTGGAAGATAAGGATGCTCTGATTGAGATTTTAGAGCAACATGATGTAGAAAATCAGGATGACCAAAGGAATTTGCTCGCTCCTTTCACTTGGTAAAGGAATGACAACCCGACAACGGCCCAAGAGCCCCGGTCCAAGAAAAGGAAAGTACCAGAATCAGCACCCGAGTTCTCCTCAGAGAGGACTCGGGACCCATTAGCTTAGGTTTCTGTTTCCGCACCTTGTAATTTACTGTATTTTCATTTCCGCGATCCTTCGAATTCAATAAAATGGGGTTTCCCCACTGTTTGATATTTGCAATCTAATTGTCGAAGTTTATTTTTGATTAAACAAAAAAAACAATTAATATAATCATTGCATTCATCATTCTCACGTCACGTATTCTTCTTACCTACGAATCTCATATTTGTGTCTTGATTCTAGAGTCAAACTGTCTCATTCATACAATACTCGGGCCAATCGTCAGAAAAAGATGGATGATCTCGAGGAAGAGAACAGAGAGTTGAAAGAAGAGATCGACGCTCTGAGAGAGGATATGAGAAAGCTTCGTAACGACATGCAAGCCATGGCAGAAGCTCAGCTACAAAGAACTGTGATCTCAGAGATCACCTCAACGCCCATAGTAGAGAAGTTTGATCCTAGGTACAGAATGCCGAAAGATCGTCCTTGGGGCATGCCACCTAACTATATCCCGGAAGGATATATTCTGCCGATCACTGGAGATCCAAAAACTTCAGCAGGAACCGTTGGGCATGAAGGTTACAAACTTCAGGAAAGCGAAGATACCAGGGGCATACCAACAACTCCTGAAGGTTACAAACTTCAGGAAACGCCAAGATTCACTGCCGTAGTAATGGTACCACCCCCTGTGGTGCACACTGTCCCGGAAGGACAGATTCCACAAATACCTTCTAGTAGAAAGGAAAGTATGTTCGATAGAATGGATGAATTCCAGGAGCAGTTCCTGGAAATGCAGAAGGAACTACAGGCCCTTCGCAGTCAGGATTTATTTGGAAAGGACGCCGCAGATCTCTGCTTGGTCCCCAATGTGAAAATCCCACACAAGTTCCAAGTGTCCGATTTTGAAAAATACAAGGGTAACTCTTGCCCTCAAAGCCATTTGGTGATGTATGCTCGGCGAATGTCAGCTCAAACAGAGAACCAGGATCTGCTGATTCATTACTTCCAAGATGGTTTAACCGGTGCCGCACTCAAATGGTACATGGGATTAAACCGCACTAAGATCAGCACTTTCAAAGATCTTGGCACTGCCTTCGTCCAACAATATAAATACAATTTGGATATGGCACCAGACAGAGATCAACGCAGATCAATGTCACAAAAGGACAAGGAAACCTTTAAGGAATACGCTCAGAGATGGCGTGAAATTTCTGCTCAAATTTGTCCACCTCTTGAGGAAAAAGAGATGACAAAGATCTTCTTAAAGACCTTGAGATCATTTTACTACGGCAGGATGGTTGCCAGTGCGCCCAATGACTTCACCGAGATGGTGGGCATGGGAGTTCGTCTTGAGGAAGCCGTCTGAGAAGGACGTTTAGTTAAAGATGTTGGACCATCAAGTAGTACAAAATGATACGGTAGTGCTCTCCCTAAGAAAAAGGAGCAAGATATTGGGAATATCTCTCTCGGAAAGCAAATGCGTTGGTACCAACCAGTAGTAGCTGTAACTCCTGCTATTAACCATGCGCCTGTTTCTACGTATAAACCTTAGGTTCCGCAGAGCCAACCTAATCAACAGTAATTTCAGTAAAGGACACAACAGCCTCTTCAGCAGGCTCGTCCTCAATACAACAACAACCGTACAACGCGGCCACCAGGATTTGATCCTATACCCGTATCGTACGCATAACTATTTTCGTTACTACTGGCCAAGGGGCATGTCCAGACTAAGTCTCCTCTTACAGTACCAGAAAATCCACCTTTTTGGTTTAAGGTGGATCAGACTTGCCCTTACCATCAAAGAGGACCAGGGCATAACATAGAAAATTGTCTCAGTTTCAAGTCCGATGTGCAAAAGCTTGTTAGGAACGGGGTCTTATCTTTCAAGGATACGAATCCTAATGTTCTCACAAACCCGCTGCCTCAACACGAGAAGGCTACAGTCAATTTGATAGAGGGAGAGTCTAACAACATCTATCAAATTCATGATGTACTCTTGTTAAGGGCCAACTTGGTCAAGATGCATTGTAGACATAGTGGATATGGCCATGTGCCACCTCATAATTATCACCAGTGTGATATCTGCTCTAAAAGCAATCGAGGATGTTCTGTGGTGCAATCAGCTCTACAGGAACAGATGGATCTCAGATGGATCCAAGAGCACCGAGTTTGTGGAGTTAACATGGTTTATACGAATTCCAACATCATTCAAAACCACGATATCCGTACGATGGATGTCAACTTGGTGGAAATGCACTCAAGGCAAAGCTAGTATCATAATCTGCCGCGTCACGATTACAACTCCTGTCTGACTTGCTCGATAAACAAACAGGGATGCTCTTTTATACAAGAGGCCCTCTAGCGTCAGATGGATCTTGGATGGATCCAAGACTACCATGATAGGAATCATTATCAAATCAACATGATTCAAATCTTCGATATTCGTCTAATGAATACCAGCTTGGTGGAGTTACACGCTACGCAAGTCCAACTCGGTTTTCTCACTTCACATGATTATTAGAGCTGTAAAGCGGGTTGCGAAAACGATCAAGGTTGTACCCTTGTCCAGGAAACACTTCAGCACTTGTTGAACCACTGGTGGCTTCCGATCTATATGGACGAAGATACCCAGCAAATTAGTATCACTAATGGAAATCCTACTAGATATCAAAGTCAGGATGTTCGGTCGATGGAAATAGATCTCGTCAGGTTACACTGTATTCAAAGCAAATGTGGCCACGTGCCACTACACAACTATGAGCGGTGTGGAGTTTGCTCAGTGGATAATCAAGGATGCTACCTCGTGCGAGCAACCCTTCAAAGTCAGTTGGACCACAAAGACATTCAACCATGCTCAAGTTTTGGATCAGTCAAATACCTCGCTGATCAAATCAAGGACGTTGTAGTAATCTCTAATCATCAGAGGACTAGGGATGTTTATGCCATCATACCCCTACTTGACGAATCGAGAGTTCCCAACCAGGAACGGATCGAAATTACGTACGATGGTCAGAAAAATTAGAAGGTTTCCATAGTCATCTATCTATTGGGACCACTACCGTATGAATCAACTAAGGTTATCCCTTACAAGTACGGTGCAACAATAATTGAGAATGGAAGGGAAATTTCGTTACCCTCCGTCGTGAATATTGCAGACATCAGTCGAGTAACACGGAGCGGTCGAATCTTCAACAGGGGAGTTGGAGAACCCAGCAAAGAAAAGGAACCTCAGACGGAAGTTCCCAATCCACTGGTCGGTCAGTCCAGTAATCCCGACCTTTCAAAAAACAATGATGAGATGTTAAAGCTCATCCAAAGGAGTGAATACAACATTGTTGATCAGCTGTTATAAACTCCTTCAAAGATCTCAGTATTATCACTGTTACTTAGTTTGGAAGTGCACAGGGAGGCTCTACATAAAGTCTTGGAGCAAGCCTTTATGGAACAGGATGTAACAATCAGACAGTTCGATAGCATTGTCTCTAACATCACTTCCTGCAACACCTTGGGGTTTAATGATGAGGAATTACCTGAAGAGGGTCGCCGTCATAACATGGCACTCAATATTACAGTCAACTACTAGGATGATGGTTTAGCCAGCGTACTGGTAGGCACAGGGTCAGCCCTGAATGTTATGCCGAAGTCCACTTTGATGCAATTATCATTCAAAGGACCTCCGATGAGAACCAGCGCGGTCGTTGTCAAAGCATTTGACGGATCCAGAAAAACGGTTATCGGCGAAGTCGACCTTCCCATAACTACCGGTCCTCAAACTTTCCAAGTCACTTTCCAGGTCATGGACATCCGGGCAACATACAGTTGTTTATTAGGAAGACCTTGGATACATCAGGCTGGGGCGGTCACTTCAACCCTCCACCAAAAGCTAAAGTTCTTCCAGAACGACCAACTCGTCACAGTCTGTGGAGAACAGGCCTTGCTCGTAAGCAATTTATCGTCATCCACTTATGTAGAACTGGAGGGGTAATTGGAACTCAGTTCTAAGCGCTTTCGCTACACAAGGACAATCAATCCGAAGGGGGAACTTCGATTTCCTCGTACAAAGATGCTATCAAAATGGTCGAGAGTGCCAATACAACAGGATGGGGGCAGCTTGTCATTCCTACTGACAATAAAACAAAGAAGGGTCTTGGTTTTTCTGCAACCTGTACTCAGACTGCTACTAATGATGAAAGTCTTCATCCCATTCAAGACTTCTTCCACAGTGGAGGTTTCCTTCACCCAGTGCCTCAAGTAGTCCATACCATCAATGAGGGAGACTCCTCTGACACAAATGAAGAATGGAAGTCCTATCTTAACAAGGACGGTTATATGTCTCAGGAAGAGGTGCCTACGCCCTTTTGCTATCCTGCACAGAGTCCGAGATTTATACCAAGGTCAGATGTCGAAATGATATATGGAGAATGTGATCCGGAAGGATGTCGTGCTCCACCAAACTCATTAGAGGAGGACACTCCAATGAAATACAACTTTGACCCCGACTACTATGGCCCGATGGATGGCCTGCCTATCTGGCAGCCGTTACCCGGAGACTTGGGGCAAGAAAATCAACCGAATAATGAAAATCAGCTGAGCATCATTGAACAGAATACTTGTGTCCCTGCCATGTCATGGGATCAACACCTAGGTTATCCTGAAAATACCCAGCACGACGATGAATTCGCAACATTTGCAGGACTAGAATTCATTAACTATGCTTTTCCCGAGGTCAACGTCATCGAGAGGGATGACTCCTCCAATTCCAAAGAAGTATGGGACACCTTGGGACAACCGAGTGGAAAGTACGACTTCATGGTCAAGTACACCGCTCCTGAAAGCTCTCATATCAGGTTCGAAGACATCCAGTCAACTGGGTGGGGAGATACAGTAGAGAGTACAAATACTACACAAAATACAACAGAGGAATTCTCCTATGACAACTCTGCCTGGGAGACAGATTCCAATGATCCTGATCCACCATAAATCAGCGTTATTTCTGAAGACAAATCAAGGAAGGTACCAGACTTTGTGATTCACCTAGGAGTTCGACGCCAATGGGTCGTTGTCGATGTTCCGAAGATTGTTCATAAGTCAAAGTAATTGCCATCTTTACTTTAACCTTTCACCCTGCCCAGGCGAAACGGATGTTTTGATATGGCTCGCTTTCTATAAATATCCCTCTTCACTCCGCTCAAAGGGACAGAGTTTTGATTTATAGGGCTGTAGTTTCAAAAATCGACTTGTTCATAAATAAAATAACGTCGTTCTGTAAATTCCGCATTAATTGTTGTTTTCTCTTTTCGCTTTTCTTAGAAAATGGTAATCCTAAAAAACAACTCAATAATAGAAACAAGCAGTAAAAAAACAAAAAATACACTGCACACACTCTTGCATTCTCTCTATCTCTTCTAAACACAAATCATACCGTCATGCAGATTGCTTGTTTTAAACCCCGTTGAAACATACGATTCGATGCCTTCTCCCAACTTTGAGTTCCCGGTATTTGGGGCTGAAGAAGAAAATGACGACAAAATTCCAGAGGAGATCTCCCGACTAATCAAACAAGAGGAAAGGTCCATTGAACCTCACAAAGAGCCGTTGGAAACGGTCAACTTGGGTTCGGAAAAAGAGAGAAAAGAAATCAAGATTAGGGCGCTACTCAGTCCAACTGCCAAAGAAAGATTGACAAAGCTTCTCAAAGAATTTCCCGATGTATTCGCTTGGTCCTATCAGGATATGCCAGGGTTGGATACCAGCATTGTGGAACATCACTTACTGTTGAAATCAGAATGTCCGCCAGTAAAACAGAGGTTGAGACGGACTCACCCGGACATGGCCATCAAAATCAAAGAGGAAGTACAGAAACAGATTGACGCGGGTTTCCTCGCTACATCTGAATATCCTCAATGGTTATCCTACATCGTACCTATTCTGAAAAAGGACAGAAAGGTCAGAATGTGTGTCGATTAAAGAGATCTAAACAAGGCTAGTCTGAAAGACGACTTTCCTTTACCATACATTAACATGCTGGTAGACAGTACAGCAAAGTTTAAAGTGTTCTCCTTCATGGATGGATTCTCGGGCTATAATCAAATCAAAATGGCGCCGAAAGACATGGAGAAAACTTCATTCATCACCCCATGGGGTACCTTTTGTTATAAGGTAATGTCGTTCGGTTTGAAGAACGCCGGGGCAACCTATCAAAGGGCTATGACTACTCTGTTTCACGACATGATGCACAAAGAAATCGAAGTGTATGTCGATGACATGATTGCCAAATCTAAAACAGAAGAGGAGCATATGACCCACCTGTCAAAACTATTTGAGCGTCTGAGAAAGTACAAACTTTGCTTAAATCCCAGCAAGTGCACGTTCGGTGTCCATTCAGGGAAACTCTTAGGATTCATCGTTAGCCAGAAAGGAATTGAGGTTGATCCTGACAAGGTCAAGGCCATTCAAGAAATGCCTTCTCCAAAGACTGAAAAGCAAGTCAGAGGATTCCTGGGACATTTGAACTACATCTCCAGATTCATATTCCTTATGACCGCGACATGTGCGCCGATTTTCAAATTACTCAAAAAGAATCAGGACTGCATTTGGACAGAAGACTGCCAAACCGCCTTCGATAGTATCAAGGAATACCTGTCGAACCCTCCGATTCTATCACCTCTAGTGGAAGGAATACCGCTGATCATCTACCTCACAGTCCTAGAGGACTCGATGGGTTGTGTGCTTGGCCAACAAGATGAAACGAAAAGGAAAGAGTCTGGCATCTACTATTTGAGCAAGAAATTCGCTGACTGTGAAACTCGGTATACTATGCTTGAGAAAACTTGATGTGCTTTGGCTTGGGCAGCCAAACATCTTCGCCAGTACATGATTCGTCACACCACTTGGTTAATCTCTGAAATGGATCAAATCAAGTATGTCTTTGAAAAGCCTGCTCTCACGGGAAGGATTTCCCGTTGGCAGATGTTGTTATCAGAATATGACATAGAGTACCACGCTCAGAAAGCCGTTAAAGGAAGTGTTTTAGCCGATCATTTGGTTCATCAACCAATTGAAGATCAGGAATCAACCGGGTTTGACTTCCCAGACAAAGATGTCATGTATTTGAAAATGAAATACCGCGATGAATTGCTACCCAGTGAAGGGCCAGAACCAGGTTCTCAATGGGGACTTATCTTTGACGAAGCTGTCAATCGTTACGGAAACGAAATTGGGGCAATTATCATAACACCTCAGGGTACCCACATTCCTTTCACCGCTAGACTTATATTCAAGTGCACAAACAATGAGGCCGAATACGAAGCTTGTATCATAGGTCTCGAGGAAGCGATTGATTTGAGGATCAAGAACTTGGATGTATATGGCGACTCAACTTTGGTCGTAAATCAGATCAAAGGAGATTGGAACACATACCAACCAGGATTGATTCTGTACGAAGATTACGCAAGAAGGTTGTTACCCTTCTTCAACAGAGTCGAGTTTCATCATATCCCTCGTGAGGAGAATCACATGGCTGATGCATTAGCCACCCTCTCTTCCATGATTAGTGTAGGTCAATGGAATGACTTACCTAAGATCGACATAATGCGCCTTGAACGGCCCACTTACATCTTCACGATTGAAGCAATCATAGACGACAAACCTTGGTATCACGATACCAAATGCTTCCTTCAGAAATAAGAGTACCCACCTAGGGCACTAAGGAAAGACAAAAAAACCCTCAGAAGGTTGGCAGGAAGTTTCTTCCTGAGCGGTGATACACTCTATAAGAGGAACTTTGACATGGTCTTGCTTCGATGCGTCGACAGACCAGAAGAAAACATGCTGATAAAAGAAATTCACGAAGGGTCCTTTGGCACTCATGCCAACGGACATACAATGGCGAGAAAAATTCTAAGAGCAGGGTACTATTGGTTGACAATGGAATCTGACTGCTACAAGTACATGAGGAGATGTCACAAGTGTCAGATATACTCAGACAAAATCCATGTACCGCCTACACATCTCAAAGTTCTTTCTTCCCCATGGCCTTTTTCCATTTGGGGAATCGACACAATCGGCATGATCGAACCCAAAGCTTCGAACGGACATCGGTTCATCCTAGTCGCCATTGACTACTTCACCAAGTGGGTCGAAGCAGCGTCATACGCTAATGTAACCCGACAAGTGGTGGTCTGATTTATCAAAAACAATATCATCTGCCGTTATGGTGTTTTGAGCCAGATCATTACGGATAATGGATCTAACTTGAACAACAAGATGATGAAAGAGTTATGTGCAAAGTTCAAGATCGAACACCTTAACTCATCTCCCTACCGACCTAAGATGAACGAAGCGGTAGAAGCGGTTACCAAGAACATCAAGAAGATTGTTCAGAAGATGATTGTAACCTACAAAGACTGGCACGAGATGCTACCCTTTGCTCTTCACGGTTATCGCACATCTGTCCGCACTTCAACAGGGGCAACCCCTTTCTCTCTAGTATATGGCATGGAAGCAGTCCTCCCCATCGAAGTAGAGATCCCATCAATCCGGGTATTAATGGAAGTTAAGTTAACAGAAGCTGAATGGTGTCAAAGTCGACACGACGAACTGAATCTGATCGAAGAAAAGCGAATGACGGCTTTTTGCCATGGTCAGTTGTATCAACAAAGGATGAAGACGACATTTGACAAAAAGGTCCGACCTCGCATCTTCAGGAAAGGAGACCTTGTGCTAAAAAAGATACAATCATTTCTCACTGATTCTCGGGGCAAATGGGCTCCGAATTATGACGGCCCCTATGTGGTCAAGAAAGCTTTCTCAAACGGTGCCTTGAGACTTGCAACCATGGACGGAGAGGAATTTGCCTACCCCACGAATGTTGATGTAGTCAAGAAATACTTCGCCTAAATTAAACAAAACGTCTCGGTGGATTGAAAACCAGAAAGGGCGGTCTAGGAAAAAATTAGAGACATGATCAAAAATCATCCCGGTGGATTGGAAATATCACAGTACACTCCAGGCAAAAATTAGGGATAATGGCAAGTAACTATGTTCAACCGAGGCAAGTCCCTCAGCAACAGTTACGTCGTCCATCACAAAAACTCCAGTCAAGGTCATCTTCGACAGAAGCTCAGGATGCCCGAAATTCAAAGTTGGTAGAAGGATATTGGTCGTTATGTTTCGATGTAGCCCTTTTCCCTGTAAATTACCATTTTTCTAATTTGTATATACTTTTTCGGATCACGCGTTTGGCTGATTTCCATCATATCAATAAAATTTGAGCCCTTGTGCTTTTGTTTGCAATTCTTATTTGTTTTAGCTTTATAGAACGACGTTTTTAACATGATCAACGATTCTTGAAATAAAACAAAAATGAATTTACTTGTAAAACTTTTTCTGCTTTTAAAATAAAAAGATGGCAATTTCTTTTGACTGTTGAACATCAAAAGAACATCGATCGCTACTATAGAAGTAATTGAGCTTCAAAGTGCAGAATCAAAGTACTCTTTCTAAACCAGTACATCTAAACGAAGGATCAACTGTGTCAGAGACCTTGTTTCGTCTGACACGCCCCGGCAGAGTTCTCATCTCCTAAGCCCGATCAACGTAGTTCCCTGTAGGGACTATCTCTCCTAAGCAAGGCAGAATTGCTATCTTGAACCAGGGATACCTTTTCATCTCCCACCTTGGCCGAGTATCCAGTTGTGCTCCTTAAGTCTGTATGCGGTGTCAGTTTTGTCAGCATATACATACATGCCTCATGCAGTATTGATTTACATTCATATTCATGTTGCATCACTATCACTCTAGTCGGTCTTATCCCCTAGTGATAAACGTCCTCTTGTCAATCGAGTTGTCAGTTATTTCCTTGTCAGAAAATGTCGTGTTTGAACAACCGCTTCTCCACTTTGCTGCTGAACTAAAGTTGGTTCTTTGACCACTTTGATAACTTGAACCTCTGAAAAGGCAAGAAAACCCTCAGCCGATGTCACTCTTCACCATTGAAGATGATATATTCGCTTTCCCGGATTAAGGAAAATCCCCAGAGAAAGCCTCTCAGCTAAAAAACTTTCAGCAACGCATTGATTTCGCTCTCCGGAGAGTCGATATCAACAAGGTCATCGGCACCTCAAAATTGGATCACATCATATGGCGTTTCTCCGAGAAGATCTCCGAGAAAAGTATGATGTAATATCCCTAAACGACAGCAGTCTCTCAAGAGACTCGCTCTCCCCAATAGACTCGACAAATGGTGTCTCCAACAGAGAAGTTTGTGCCTCTCTACCATCAAAACTTTTTCTGTCAAATGGCATCTCCCCAGGAAAATTCGACGAGAAGTTTGAGGAAAATCGCTACAAAAAGCGTCCCTTGTCAATAAAGTTTATTGACAAAAGAAACTAAGACCAGTTTCTCGGTAAGAAACCAGGATCGAGGGGAAGTTTATTTCAACAACTGAGACCAGTTCCTTGGTAGGAAACCAGGATCGAGGGGAAGTTCATTTCAGCAACTGAGACCAGTTCCTCGGTAGGAAACTAGGATCGAGGGGAAGTTTATTTCAGAAACTGAGACCAATTCCTTGGCTGAGGACCAGGATCGAGGGGAAGTTTTAACCTTTTCTAAGCATCATTGCTTAGCAAAAGAAGATGTATGCGTAAACTTCCGTTCTTAACCACCATCAAAATATCGGGTATTCCGATATTTAATCCTCTTGCACCCCGAATGCCCGAATACCTTCGCCATTCACACCTTCGGGTCCAAGAAGATTAAATAGGGGCATCTGTCATACCCCAAATTTTGACCACTAAGATTTCCCATCATTGTGCAAATCATCATCATAATATGGATGAACCATTATTCTCCCCAAAGATGGGTGAGCATCCACTGCGATCAGACTTAGGGTTTCAAGCCCTCTCAGAGCTCTTAGACAAAGGATCAATCAAGGAATGACATGATCTTCAACTTGTCTAACCTCTCAAACATCTACAAAGGATCAAGAGGACTCCCACTTCAAGGATTAAGCATAAGGCTTCTCCTTTCTAGGTGGATCAAGCTTTAGGATCGCCAGTGTCACGAAATTAGGGTTTGGTCGACCAGGGCCTCCAGATGGAAATTTTCCTCTAGGCATGAGCCAATGCTACAAAGCATAACCTAATATACCCCATGGAACCTCATGAACCCCATCATCAAGTCAATTTAGCCTCAGGGGATGCATTCACTAAAAATCAGGAATTAGGGTTTCTTGACCTAATTCACCCCTAAGTTGACTTTTGGGACAAACCATGAGCCAAGACCTCAAGAGAGGATTTTATGGTCTCTAATACACCACATTGATCCATTTGCAACAATGGATTGATCCAAGAAGTTTGAGCAACAAGGTTCAAGTTCCTCAGAACCACAGTTAGGGTTTCGCGGGAAAAGTCAACTATACCTTTGACTTTTGACCAGGACATGCTCCCAAACCCTAGGACATGATTCAATACACCCTATAACACCTATGAAATCAATCCATCAAGTTTGATTTAGGTCAAGGACTTGATTTCATAGAGGATCGCACAGTTCGGAATTCGTCTGATAAAAAGTTAACTGTGCACAAACGTCAAACTTTGACTTTTTGAGAATTTTCACAATTATGGTTTTTTAACCCTAAAATGATGTTAATGTGTGATTAGAATCATCATTTATCAAGAAAAATCAAGAAAAGTGGGATAACTTGTAAAAGGGGTAACCATAAAAACTTAGAAATTTTTCTAAGTTATGAAACAGAGTGGCTAGGGTACCAACTTTGGAGGATCATAACTCCTAAACCACAAGGCCATTTTTTCCCATCCAAAGCTGGATTTGTAGCTCTCATTACCATCTACAAAAGCTCTAACTACACCTCACTCCAATTCATTGTGTATTCTGAGTTATGATTGGGCCAAAAAGGCTAAAACATGAAAATACATCATTTTCCAACACTTAGAAAAATTCTGGCCAAGGCAGATTTTGTTGAAAACACCAAAACTTGTGAGATCTTTTCACATAGTTGCAAGTTGAATCAAGTCCAAAGGTAAACATCAATGTTGTTGCATATGTTTCTAAGAATCCAAAGAACCTCTCAGCATGAACTGATTCAACTTGAGCCAAGAGGAATCCATGCCCAAAGTCATGCTGCTGCAAGCTGTTTTGGAAAAATCAGTTTGCATGTTTGCTTGCCACACCCGATTTCTGAATCAAAACCAAGGATCATTATGCCACATGTACTCAAACCAATCACAATGCATCTGATCCAACCTACAAAGCTGAGTCACAAAGCCAAGGAATCTTCTAACTTGAAGTTCATGCATTTTGGCACATTTTGCCTTGAATTCAAAGGGCATTAATGTGGAATAGTGCATTGTCAAGATTCTCACTCTCCTTAGTCAAGTTCTCTGATTAAACAACAATTAAAATGACTGAGGAATGTGATTTCAGTCAAGGCATAGCTGATCTATTTGGAGCAGCTGTTACACCTAATGCAAGAGGCATTTATGTCCAACCAATCCCTTTGAAGGTGATCTGATCCAGCAGTTATTCACTATTCCTCCTAGACAAGAGTTGATCACCTATAAATAGAGGTTCCAATGGATCATTCAAGGCACACCAAAGCACTCTATAGCACTGCTTTCTCTCATTCTCTCTTAAGTTCCAATTTTCTTTTTTTTTTAGCAACCACCATCGGGTTTTGAGTTGTAGCCCTAAGCAATCTATTTCAATTGCTCAGGCACATCACATATGATGTATTTGAGGTGTCCAAACACTTAAACACCAACTGTAACACCCCTAGCTCAAAATCACCCTTCAACCAAGCCATTATGCCTCAATTATGCAGTTGGAGTTCTCCAACTTGATCCAAAGGTTTGCAGAGTGTTCCAAAGCTTACAACACAATCCACTACATCCATTGAAGCTGTAGGGATCATTAAATTTCATCCGGAACACTGTCGCTCCCGGGATTTTCATCCAGGTACAAACGCGAAAGTGGCACCGAAACAGAGTCACCAACAATGTGTATTTATCCCAAGAGAGGGAAAGGAAACACTGCATAAACCTGAGGGAAGGAAAGAGCATGGTCTTGCGACCAAGAGAACTGGGTTTGGGAGTCGGTTACGCGCGAGGAAGGTATTAGCACCCCCATGCGTCCATCATACCCGATGGGATCCATGCTTGCTGCTTCAATCAAAGGGTGTAAAGAAGGGACACTGGAAAAGGAACTGCTAGTTGGAGAACTAGAAAAGGAAAGGAAAGAGAAAGAGAAACAAATGTAGGGGAAATAAAAGAAGTGCTCGAATGGGCCCTACCCCACTGCCTACGTATCTCATCGGGAACATGAGAATCAGAGCGACGTAGTTCCCCTCAGCTAAGGGAAAATTGTTTGTGTTTTTTAGTGGAATACGTCAACGTTCGCGTCCTAGCAGTTTAGGTGTTGTAGCTCGCTGTATGGAGACTTAGGCGTTACCTGTTTGTGGTAGAATGGATATGACGCATCCTTAAGGAATGAGTGAAGAAGATGAGAAGAGAGTTGTTTGTTTGTATTTGTCTTTTAAGAAAGAAGTGTCTTGTTTATTTGGTGCTTTGCAACACATATTGGATTTAAGTCCCTCATGTAAGATCGAATGCCTCGCATATCGACCCAAGACGGGACATACGCTAAACATTCTAAGAAAGTGAGAGAAGACCCCTCACCTCCTTATTCTCACATGAAAGGCTCAAATACAATATTTGTTATGCCTTTATTAAGTGTTTTTTACCTTTATTTTGAGATGAGAAGAGGAGACTCAAATGGGAGAAAAAGGTGAAAACTAAAGGGGACTAAGACTCACCCTAATGTTATCATGCATGGATGTTCTTATGGTTAATGTGGTTTAAGAAACCTAATCCTAAAAGAAAGGAGAAGAAGAGCAAAAGAAGCAACTTACTTCCAAGATGGAAGTTAAGTTGATCTTAAAGAGGGATGAAGAAGAAGTTATTCAAGGAAAGCATATAAATGCTTATCATGATCACAAGTTGAATTATTAAAAGAGATAAGAGAAGATGAAAGAAAGAAGTACATGTGGAAGCATATCCACACATTTACTTACCATTTGCACCTACATGAAAAGGTTAGTTCAAAAAACTATTTACAAGTAGTGGAATGAAGAAAGACTGACAAGTAGTGATCAAACAAATCAAGAACCAATGAATAAAGATCCTAAGAGATGAAACTCAATCAAAGTCAGAACCTATATCTAAAGGTTCTCTCTAATGTTAAGATATTAAACACACACTAACTATGCACAATCAAATGTCCTAAACATCAAAGAAGTGCACTATGGAAGTGAAAGATGAAGAATGAGTGGAAATGCAAAGTGATCATGCATTAATGCTTCACAAAAGAACAAATTCAGAACCATATACCAATCATAAAAGTCTTCAAATGCTCATGAATCATCATACAACTCAAGAATAAAAGAGTACAAGTAGAAGAAGTAAGATGAAGTAGAAGTAAGGAAAAGAAACAAGTCTCAATTTCATGCATAAAGCTACATATTAGAGATGCATAACATATAAAATTATTAATGAATGCATATGGGCAGTAGCATACCATTGATGTAATGCAAATGGAATGAGGGAGATGTCACACAAAATGCACACATGAAACATGTAGAGCATAAGAGGGAGTAAGAGATGGAAACATGTCAAAGCTCAAGTTAAAATGCATAAACTCCTATCAAATGCAAACACAAGTCACATTACCTATAATGAAACAAAGATGACCTATAATATCATGCAAATGACATTCAAAAGATGCACAAACAATCATGCAAAGCAAACACAAAAAGTGGCACAAGTGCCTCAACAAAACATATAAGAATGAGATAGAATAATGTGCACAAAAAGTAACTTCAAGTGCAAGGCATTAAACCAATATCAAAGCACATGAGGAAATTATGGAAATGAGCCACAACCAACCTAAGTCAGAAGAGAATCACATATCAAAAGTATGGCACAAAATCCAACAAGAAACATGCTCAATAAAGTTCACAAATTCACCTTGAAACACCTCAAAAGAATGCTCAAATAAGAACATCAAAACACATGATACAATATCTTTAAAAATCAAATGAAAATTGTATTACATGATTCAATGTGTTATCTAACAAATACAAAAAGAATGGATGAAAAAAATTGTGTGATATGGGAGAGAGAAAATGCATAAGCTTGAGTATCAAAGAAGAAATTCACTCAAAAGAAATTAAAAGAAAAATAGGGAAATATGCTAAAAAATTCACAAAATCAGAATTAAAAATAAAAGAAAATTATTTAAATGTATTAAGAACACACATGAATTAGTTTGGGATTTTTAGAAATGATTTGCTATTTTTAAAATAAGAAAACCAAACAGATATGGAAAAGAAAATAAAAAACAAGAGAAAATGGAGTGGGGTGCAAAAGAAGTAAAAGGCACGTTTAAAATATGCATTGGGATCAGTATGGGGGGTGTGAACATCAATTAGTCAATCCAGTCCAACACGCGTGCTTGTGTGTGATAGTGTGCATATGCAGTTTACACGCTGATGCAATCAGAACCACATGATTAATCGAGCAACTTAATCCAATGAAACACAAAACACGCACACCACAGTTACCATGCACTCACCCACACGTAAACGTCTGAAACCAAAAAAAGAAGCACGTGATAAACCACCTCCTCATTAATGTGTTGGCATAATATCAAGCGTTGGATAAGTTTTATGATGATCAATCACACATGATGAGTGGTTCAGATTGGAAACATACAATAACAAGCATGGATCACATGTACACAAGCATTCAGGTTACAAATTCAAGCACGTGAGAAGCACATGGTGTTTTAATGCGTTGGCAAGGTTTCAACCGCACGATGGAAATGATCAGACGGTCATGATATAAAATGGAAAAACCCTAGCATTAAACCTCACTGGCCGGAGAAGGACCTCCGGTCGTCTTCTCCGGCCACTCTCCGCCACCTGCAACTTTCCAAATTTCCAGAAATGCACAAAAATGGTACCAATCGAAAGCTAAAGTCACGCACATCATGAATCCAATCATAGAATCAACATATCATGCACACACAGTAAGAACAGCATTCAAACACTTTTGCCCTAATTTCTGAAACTAAGCATCTAGCATGCCTATCAACTAGCCGGATTCAACATAGCTTCTAATAAGCTTCAATCAACAAAAACAAGTTAAAATGAAGTGGATTCGAAGCAATAAAAGTTGATGAAATGGAACCTGAAATTTGGAGAACTCTTGGATCCAAAGAAAACCAGAGAAATGCACTTGAACTTGAGCTTAAGTTGAGCAAAATAAATGCTGTTGAACTTGAAATCTTGGAGAAAACCAAAGTGAAAACCCAACTGAACCGAAGCTACACTTGATGAATTAAACTACTTCTCTCTTGTTCTTGATCAGAAATGAAATATTGATGACGATGAAGATGAAATGTGGATGGAGATTGATGAATTCGTGTGAGATCAGAGAGAGAGAGAGAGCAAAGAGAATTTGAGAGAAAAACGTGAGAATAATTTGAAGTGAGTGTGAAAAGTGAAGCCCCCCCGTGAATTCTGAAGTGTGTTTTAGTTATATAGGTTAGGTTAGTGTCTTAAACCATGGTTAAATGAGTTGGTTGAATGAGTTCAAGGTGGGTTAAGTGAGTCCACCCTAACTAACTGAGTCAAGTTAGTTAGGGGCGAGTTGGGAGAGGTTGTGATAAGGTGAGGAGTGTCATGTCAGCTTATGGTGAAGATGGAAGTGAATGGTGATGGTGAAGGTATGCTGCAGCAGAAACTTGCACAACAAGTTTTATTCCTTTCCTTTTCCATGTATGATAAAGCATGTATGCATATGATGTAAGGGAATATGTTTGTCCAAATGAGGAAAAGATTGAATAGGGCGGTGTATGCGTGTGAACTGGTTTGAATCATCAACCCATACCAATGCAAAGCCTTCTATTCTTGGCAGCATGATCTCAATGGAAACAATGGAGTTTGGTGATAAAATTCTTCATGTATGGTGGATGATTTGATGATTTTTTGATGTCGAATGAAAGATGATTCATCATAGAACAAGATTGGTGTGGAAGTTGAATTGAAATGGGACCTCAAACCCACTTGAAAATGTCTATGAACTCAATGAATCAAAACTGGTGTATGGGCGTGTAAGTTGGTTTGCAGGCAAGGTAACATGGCCTATGAATTTTCAACATGAACACCTCAACTTGGGACCTCTATAACTCCATCATAACTTGCTCAACATGAACAACTTTGATGTTCAACATTTTTTCATTTGAAGCATTCTTCAATGAGACAAATGGCTGGACATTTTGCCCACCATGTGTTTGAAAAAATTATGGCGCATGGGCCTGGTCTTGCTTGGTCATGACTTGGTTTTTTGACCTAGTTTTGTCAAACTTTGATTGATCATAACTCCCTTAATTTTGATCCAATGGAAGAATTCTTTATATGGATTTGAAGCTTAGAGTGTGAACTTTAATTGGTTCAACTTGGGCCTGAGGTTTGAAGCTTTTATCATGGAGAAAGGAAGCCTCAAAGTGTGGTGCAAAATGGTCCAAACTTGCCATTTTTGGAAACCCTAAGTTTCTAAAAATGGCAACTTTGTACATTTCTTGATTTTCATGATTCCTCCATCATTTCTTGATCAAATCTTGTCCCAATGAACATATGTAACTTGAATTTCATGAATTTGACCTTAAAAAGTCAGGAGTTGACTTTTTTCACTGCATAGTTGACTTTTTCCCCAATTTCTTGATTCTCAAGCAACTGACCAATTGAACCTCTTCTGAAATGAACCAATGGCCAATCTTCCATCCTTAGACACTTGAAATCATGTAGAAAACATTGAGATCAAGTTTGGATCAAAATTTCATCAGGAGACTGCTTGAACCAAAAACCCTAATTTTGACTATTTTGTTAGGAGATAGTGCACTGCTCAATCTTCTTGATGAATTCCCATCTTCTCATGACCTGTGGGATCAAATGGGAGAATATATGATATAAGAGACCCTTGAGGCTTGTTTGAAGACCCTTGGCTCTTATCCTCTTGCTTTTCTTTGGCTTTCAATTGTTCACACCTTGAAGCACTAGATACCATGCCTTGCAACCAATGATATGCAATTTATGACCTATTATGGAATGCAAATGAGTAAAGCATAGACCAATTTATTGAGAAAACATGAGGGCAAATTTTGAGGTATTACAGCTGCCCCTATTCAATCAACTGTGAATTTGAATGGATGAGAGCAACGACTATCAGGAATTCCAGATACATAGGGATTGAATACAGAAAATAACCGAGAAAATTTGCACTGTGTGGATAAAGAAAAATGTTGTAAATAAAGCAATGGTAAGGAAGAAAAGTTTGTGAGAAAGAATTTGGAACCATTGGACCCCATAGGAAACCTGTCGGGAACTGGTGAACTACCTGTCGGGAACTGGTGAACTACCTGTCGGGAACTGGTAAGCTTGGACCTGGGTTACCTATCGAGAATGGGTAAGTGGACCTGTCGGGAACTGGCAAGGTTCAAACTAAAGGGAGCTGTCGGGAACGACTACATTTTATAACTAAGGCTTACCTATCGGGAATGGGTAAATGGACCTGTTGGGAATTAGTATGGTTAAAACTGAAAAGTGCTGTCGGGGACGGCTACAGTTTATAACCAAGGTTTACCTATCGGGGATGGGTAAATGGACCTGTCGGGAACTGGTATGGTTAAAACTCAAAGGTGCTGTCAGGGACGGCTACAGTTTATAACCAAGGCTTACCTATCGGGGATGGGTAAATGGACCTGTCGGGAACTGGTATGGTTAAAACTCAAAGGTGCTGTCGGGGACAGCTACAGGAGTCCTATCGGGAATGGTTCGAAGACACTTGTAAGCTGAGAGATATGACTCTGTGGGGAGAAAAGTGATGAAACCCTTTGCGCTGCTTTGAGATATCTGTTGGGTAATGAACGAGGCATTCTTTCTGGCTTTATCAATGATATAAAGAGCAAAGTTTTGGGCTCTCGCACGAGTTATCAAAACTGGCATATGCCTCACATGCATATGTTTGAATTTTTCCATGGCGTAATGCTCCATCTCAATGGAAATGCTACGCGTTTTGAGGATGCCATGCATACTATATGCAAGATGCAAAGAGGTTCCTTAGCAAAATAAATGCTGAGGAAAAGAAGGCAACTCCGCTGGGGATAACAAGCTGGATTGACTTCGTGGTCGCAAACCTTACTATGGAAGAAAAATTGACCTGATCTCCTGATCTAGGATCTGACCTGACAAACCTGTTGGGGTTGCTGTAGGAGATGATAACTTTGCTGGGGAGGCATCATTTGAACCAGTCTACTTGGGGAATAACTATAACTATATAACTCCGCTGGGGAAATGATAACCTTCTGGCCTGGCTACTTGGGAATTGAGATTAAACGAACTCTTGCAGAGGAAGGAAATACCTGCTGAGGGACTGAGATCAACCATATTTCTTGCTAGGGTAAGAAACACTTGCTAGGGGACTGAAATCAACCAAAACTCCTGCTGGGGATTAATGAGCTTACAACAAACTCTACTGGGGAGAACCACTTCAGAGTGTCTCGTGCTGGAAATGTCCCTTGAGAGGATTTTACAGAAGACCACGCCTCTTCAAACTCTACTGGGGATAATAGATTTGGAACACCTCCTACTGGGGAATTTTCAAAATGCTCCATGCTTGGGATGGCAACTTCACTGGGGATTCACAACCGTTATCGACACAGAAAAACTTGTAGCTGTTGGAAGTACGGAATGGGAGAATCGACTTAATAAGATACAACACTACCCATTTAAAACTGACTTGTTAATATGGAATCGTTGTGCGCGACCGCGGCCAGACGATGGATTCAAGCAGTAAACTTTGTGACAAAAGAGTAAAATGAGAATCTTTTTTCTGAACATGATGGCTTCAGTACTACCATTTGACAATGTTACTGGGGATCATGAAGCTCTGTAAATACGCTGGGGATGACCACCTCCCAGAAGTACTTTCCTGCTTAGGAACCGTCTCTGCTTGGGGAGGAATGATCATTTGCGCTTCGTAAAGGATTTTGGCTTTAAAGACGTCATACACCTTTGCATAGCTATCCAGTGAACTCTCAACACCTGCAAACAAAAGAATGCGCATATATGCCCCAGGGTAACATGGGTTTTGTAGTATTCACCCAAGCATACCCGTCATTTAAAGCAATTTTAAATGTTTTCTCTTTTTATGCATGTTATTATAGAACCCCAATGTTTTCACATGCAAATGTTTATCAAAATTTTTTGGACGTTTGTGTAAACAAAACAAATTATAAAAACAAAACAAACAGATAGAATTATTCTGAATAACGACCATTTTATTAATTGAAGAGCCTGAAAATAGGCATTTACATCAAGAAGCAATTCCTGGAAAGAGGTAATTGCCAAAACTGAAAAGAAACTGTTCTAATGGCAATGTGAAACTGGAACGTCATTGAGTTTTAACCCTGCTATGGTTCATATATCTTCAAGACTCTCCAATCGCTTTTCCTTCAAAGGGGGACGATTAAACTGATTCCTATCCTTCAGAGTGCTTATTGATTGAGACGAGACGATACAGATTACTCAGATCGCAGTTTTTGCTAAATCTCTCTTTTGCCTGGATCGCCCTTTACGGGTTTTCAATCCACCGAGATATCCTTTTTGCCTAAGTTGCCCTTGTAGGTTTTCAACTTACCGGGTGTACTTTCTTTTTTATTTTTATTCCTAATTTTTGCCCGAACCTTTTCTTTCCTTTTTTTTTCCTTCTCTTTTTTTTTATGGTTCGCCGGGATGCCCCTTTTTTGCCTAGACTATCTTTTTACTGTCCAGCGGGTCTATTCATGTGAAGTATTTTTTAACTGCGTCTGAGTTCACAGGTGACAGAAAATCTTCACCGTCCATTGTTGTAAGCATCAAGGCTCCGCCCGAGAAAACCTTCTTAACAACATATGGACCTTCATAATTAGGAGTCCATTTGCCCATGTGATCTGTATTCAGAGGAAGAATCCTTTTCAATACCAAGTCGCCCGTCTGGTAAGTCCGAGGACGCACTTTCTGGTCAAATTCCCGTTTCATTCTCCTCTGATACAGTTGTCCATGACATACTGCATCCAGCCGTCTTTCTTCGATGAGACACAACTCGTTGAACCTCGCTCGAACCCATTCAGCCTCGTCAAGTTTAACATCCATTATGACCCTTAAAGAAGGGATCTCAACTTCAACCGGTAGCACTGCTTCCATACCGTATACAAGAGAAAATGGGGTTGCCCCAGTAGATGTACGAATAGAAGTACGGTACCCATGCAAAGCGAAAGGCAGCATTTCATGCCAAACCTTATACGTCACTACCATCTTTTGCACAATCTTCTTAATATTTGTGTTGGCTGCCTCGAAGGCACCATTCATCTTCGGGCGAAAAGAAGAAGAATTGTGATGTTCAATTTTGAAGCTCTGGCATATCTCTTGCATCATCTTATTGTTGAGATTAGAACCATTGTCAGCAATGATCCTTTTGGGCACCCCATATCGGCAAATAATCTCCTTCTTAATGAATCAGGCTACCACCTGCCGGGTGACATTTGCAAAAGAGGCAGCTTCCACCCACTTGGTAAAGTAATCAATAGCCACCAAAATGAATCGATGTCCATTGGAAGCAGTAGGCTCAATCTTCCCAATCATATCAATGCCCCACATAGCAAAGGGCCAGGGAGAACTCATCACATTCAGGGGATTTGGTGGCACATGCACCTTGTCAGCGTAGATTTGGCATTTGTGGCATTTTCGGGCGTACTTAAAGCAATCAGCCTCCATAGTTAGCCAGTAATACCCGGCTCGCAATAACTTCTTCGCCATAGCATGCCCACCAGCATGGGTGCCGAAAGATCCTTCGTGCACTTCCTGCATTAACAGGTCCGCTTCGTGTCTATCCACGCATCTGAGCAAGACCATGTCAAAGTTTCGCTTGTAAAGCACATCCTCATTCAAGAAGAAACTTCCTGCTAACCTCCTCTGAGTCTTCTTGTCATTGTTTGATGCCCCAGCTGGATACTCTTGACTCTTCAAGAAATGCTTGATATCAAAATACCAAGGTTTATCATCAATCGTCGTATCGGCAGCAAACACATGAGCGGGTCTGTCTAGCCTCATCACATCAATCTTGGGTATATGGTTCCACCAATTCACCTGAATCATGGAAGACAATGTTGCTAAAGCATCAGCCATTTAATTCTCATCACGAGGTATATAGCACAATTTTACTGTTGTAAAGAAAGTCAACAGTCTTCTCGCATAGTCTCTATAAGGAATCAAGTTCTGCTGGTTGGTATGCCAATCTCCATTGATCTGGTTGATCACTAGAGCAGAGTCCCCAAATATCTCAAGAGTCTTGATCCTTAAATCAATGGCTTCTTCAATACCCATGATACAAGCCTCATATTCCGCTTCATTGTTGGTTACATCAAAAGTCAACCTGGCAGTGAAAGGTATATGTGATCCTTTCGGAGTGATAAGGACTGCCCCAACACCACTTCCATTCATGTTAACGGCCCCATCGAACATCAGTTTCCATTTGTCATCAGGATTCGGCCCTTCTTCAATCGGAGGCTCTTCACAATCTTTAGCCTTGAGAAACATAATGTCTTCATCAGGAAAATCAAACCTCATTGGCTGATAATCATCAATAGGTGACTCGGCAAGATAATCAGACAACACACTCCCTTTGATAGCCTTCTGGGAAATGTATTGTATATCGTACTCAGTCAAAACCATCTGCCACCGCGCGACCCTTCCATTAAGAGCTGGCTTCTCAAAAATGTACTTGACTGGATCCATTTTTGAAATCAGTAGGGTTGTATGAGTTAACATGTATTGTCTTAATTGCTTAGCAGCCCATGCTAGTGCGCAACATGTCTTCTCAAGCATCGAGTACCTGGACTCGCAATCAGTGAATTTTTTGCTCAGGTAGTATATAGCATGTTCTTTCCTACCTGTCTCGTCGTGTTGACCGAGAACACAACCCATTGATCCATCACGTACAGAGAGATACATAATTAGTGGCCTCCCAGGAACCGGAGGCATGAGAATCAGAGGATTTTGCAAATATTCTTTTATTTTATCAAAGGCCTTTTGACAGTCATTGTTCCACCGGATTGATTGATCTTTTCTCATAATTTGAATATTGGCTCGCAAGTCGTGGTAAGATGAGATATAAATCTTGCAATATAATTCAGTCTTCCCAAAAATCCACGAACTTGTTTTTATGTTCTTGGCTCCGGCATTTCTTGAATGGCTTTTACCTTTGCTGGATCCACCTCGATTCCTTTTTCACTGACAACGAAGCCCAGAAGCTTACCAGATCTTACCCCGAAAGTACACTTATTCGGGTTCAGCCTCAGTCTGAAATGTCTCAGCCGTTCAAACAACTTTTTCAAATTTATCAAATGCTCTTCTTCCGTTTGTTATTTGGCAATCATATCGTCCACATAAACTTCAATTTCTTTATGAATCATATCGTGGAAGAGCGTCACCATAGCACGCTGATATGTTGCCCCAGCATTCTTTAAACCAAATGACATCACCTTATAGCAGAATGTGCCCCAAGGGGTAATAAATGTAGTTTTCTCCATATCCTCCGGCGCCATCTTGATCTGGTTATATCCGGAAAACCCATCCATGAAAGAAAACACAAAGAATTGAGCCGTATTATCTACCAACACGTCAATGTGTGGTAATGGAAAATCATCTTTTGGACTCGCCCTGTTCAAATCTCGATAATCCACGCACATTCTGACTTTGCCATCCTTCTTCGGCACAGACACAATATTAGCGACCCATGGTGGATAACTAGTAACAGCTAGAAACCCCGCATCCAACTGCTTTTGCACCTCCTCTTTGATTTTGATGGCCATTTCAGGTTTGGTTCTCTGAAGCTTCTGCTTGACAGGAAAACAACCCTCTTTCAGCGGCAATCTGTGCACAACGATGTCCGAATCCAACCCTGACATATCTTGAAAAGACCAGGCGAAGATGTCAACATACTCTCGCAACATCTCAATCAGCTCTTTCTTTACATTCTCTGCCAGGCTTGCCCCTATTTTGACCTCTTTCTTTACCTCTTCAGTACCGAGATTGTCAACTTCTATAGATTCCTGATGAGGCTGAATGGCTCTTTCTTCCCGTTTCAATAATCTAGCCAACTCTTCAGGAAGTTCACAGTCTTCCTCATCCCCCTCTTCAGCTTGGTATATTGGATTATCAAAGTCATAATAAACCATAGCAGGGTCGTCATCAACAAGATCCAGAGGATTATTTCTGCATGAATGATAATTCATGCTTTTAGAAATTGCCTTTTTTGAAAGGAAAAGAAAGAAAAAATGCAAGAAAACTGAGAAGAAAACATTGCCATTTTTATTTAAAAATAAAATGAAAGACAGGGAACACAATTTTGAATACAAAACGTCCTTTTATTAATGATAAAAATTTGTATGAGAACAAATGGGGCCCTACAATGAAGTCACTTTGCCTTGGGCAGAGCATAGGACCTTTGCATGCTTAATGAAAGAAAACACAGAAAATTACTTATTCGGCAAAGTAACTTGGATGAGATCCTCCGAAAACCAATTGTTCAGCTTCACTCCTGGGGCACATGGGCGCACCCAATTTTCTAGGTCACAGTCACTATCTTCACCATCTTCAATTGCTGCACAAATCTGGCTTGGATGTATAACTCCTCCACTTGAGAAAATAAACGGCCCTTGGCGCTCTTGACCCTTTAGTAGTGGAACTTGAGGAGGTTTATAACCAATTCCGCTCTTATCATCCTTGAAAGGTAGTTCAATCACTTGACTCCAACCTTCCGTATGACCAGACTGCACTACTTCCAAAGCCTGCTTATACGAAGTCATAGAGGTTCCCACCTTTGCCTCACTAGACGGAGAATCTTTCACCATATTCATAGTTTCAAATGCCTGACAGAGAGTTTCGTGGATTTCTCCGTCCATCTCCACGTACTTGAAGGACGACAGATGACTAACGAAAATATCTTCCTCTCCGCATACCGTAACAACCTGACCGTCAACTACAAATTTTATCTTCTGATGCAAGGTTGAAGATACGGCCCCAGCAGCGTGGATCCATGGACGACCCAATAGACAACTATATGCCGGTTGGATGTCCATTACATAAAACACTGTATTAAACACCTGGGGTCCGATCTGGATAAGCAGCTGTACCTCTCCAAACACTGATCTCTTTGACCCATCAAATGCTTTCACTATTATATCACAAGGCCTAAGTACAACCCCTTCCACATCCAGCTTTGCTAATGCTTTCTTAGGAAACACATTGAGGGACGAGTTAGTGTCCACCAATACATGAGATAACATAGCACCATTATATTCCATCGATATGTGGAGAGCCTTATTGTGGTTCCTTCCTTCTGGCATTAAGGCAAAATCTGTGAACCCTAGACCGTTACCGGCATTAACGTTGGAAATCATACTTTCAAGCTGGTTCACTAATATTTCTTGTGGTACGTACGTCATATTAAAAAATTTTAGCAAAGCCTTCCGATGTGCTTCGGAACATAGTAACAATGACAAAATGGAGATCTTAGAAGGAGTTTGATGTAGGTGGTCAACGATCTTATAATCGGTCTTTCTGATTATTCTCATGAATTCCTCCGCATCTTTCTCCAATGAATTATCCGATTCCGTTCTCGGCACTGGTTCATCACTTAGCACCTGCTTTCCTTTGGCCTTTGCTAATGCTTCAGTATCGTCTTTCCTGAGTGTCTGAGGAGCAAAAAGCCTTCTGCTGCGAGTAAAACCACCCATTCCTCCAACATCTCCGATACTTGAACCAGTTTCTTTAGGAGTCTGCACTTCCTGCTTCTGCCCTTGACTATTAGTTCCATAATACCACAGAATAGCAACCTTGTTCTCATTTGGGACATGACTGGGAACAGTTATAGTTATAGGAGCTACTCGTTCAGGCGTAGATATCTGTACAGGAGCAGGCACCAGAATTTCCACAGGATCAAAGTAGATTGTAATAGTAGAAACTTCATCATCATTCTTTTTCAACTGATCAAATTGTAAATGTCCTTCATCCATCATGCTCTGAAGGCTATTTCTCAACTTCACACAACCATTATCAACAATCAAACAATCTTCACAACTTTCTGAACAACCAGAAATACAACCTCTTTCAGCAGGCGGTCTTTCACAACTTTCAACGGAGTCTTGACATCATTAATGTCCCTCACCAGATTCAAACTTCCATCTTCTTCAATGGAATTCACCCCTGGCCCACCATGCGCAGGCATGGGATTTTGAATTACATTAGGCCTCGGAGCAAAATTAATAACCTTTGAATCAAGAAGGTCTTGAACCACATGTTTGAAAGCCTTGCAATTTTCCACATTGTGACCCGGCGCATTTGAGTGAAATTCACACTTTTCATTTGCATCATACCCAAAGGTAATTTACCCACTGGGGGCACCGAAGTCCTCAATTTTACCAACTTCAAACGAAGTAAATTCTGTAGCATTTGTGAGCATGTCATAGGGAAAGCATCAAAATGTCGGTCATTCATTCTCTTTCTTGGGTGATACTGCCTTTGATCTGCAGGTTGAGCCTCAGTACCCAGAGTTGGAATAGTAATAGAGGCTGCTTGATGATAGGGACCATGTCGTCCTATACCTCTCCCCCCTTGTGCATATGCAGCATTAGCGTCACCTTCACGCTTTCTGTTATTGTTACCAAAAAACTTCTTTGAGGGAGCCGAACTTGTACCACTTCCGTCCTGAATCTTCCCCAGCTTTAACAACCTCTCGATTCTCTCTCCAGCAATTACTATGTCAGCAAACCCAGTGGATGGAAAAGTAGCCAACCGATCGAGATACGGACCTTGCAAAGTATTCATGAACATATCAGCCATTTCTCTATCTGCCAACGGAGGTTGCACCTGAACAGCAAGTTCACGCCACCTCTGGGCGTACTGCTTAAAACCTTCCTTAGAGTCTTGTGTCATGCTTTGTAACTGAGTGCGATTCGGTGCCATGTCAATGTTATACTGGTATTGCTTCAAGAAAGCCAAGCACAACTCTTTCCAACTTCTGATGCGAACCCTGTCCAACTTTATATACCATTCCAGTGAGGCTCCAGACAAGTTTTCCTGGAAAAAATACATCCATAACTTCTGATCATCAGAATAAGCCGCTATCTTCCGGTTATATGCCTGGAGATGAGTTTTAGGACAAGTGCTACCATTGTACTTGTCAAAAGTAGGTGGTTTAAACTTCGGGGGAATCTTGACACCATGTACTAGTCCTATATCCTCAACATCAATTCCCAAAGGATTCTGAATTTCTATAGCTTTCACTCTTTTAGCCAGTCCCTCGTATTTCCTGTCATCATTGTAGAATCCCATATCAGCATTAAGTAGGGAAAACTGGTCCTCTTGACGATCTTCCACATGCCCATTGTTGCCAGGAACAAAACCCAAGTTAACTCCAACCGGAGGAAGAGTAACAACAGAAGGATTGACAACAGGAAGGTTAACCCTAGGGGGATTAACGTGATCACCAGTAGGAATCTTTGTCTCCAACCTCTGGATGGTAGCCCGCATGTCTTCTTGCCCTGCTCTCAGGTCCTGTTGCCCTGGGCAACGCCCTGCATCAAATTCATAAACTGTTCCATGCGTGCCCTTAACTCAGCCAACTCTGTCTGTACCTGATCCATGACCCTTGTTTGGTTTCGTCTGGTTGCGTATTGGTGAATGTGGGAATTAGCTATTATGCCTGAAACCAAATAAAGGTTAGAGGACCTGCCACGAGTACCTGGAAAGCAATCAACAAAATGCAAAATGATATGCAATGTAATGCAAATGCCATGTTTATCATTTCCGAGGTGCTCTACACCCTGATTCCAATCTTAACCACAGAAATCTGAAGATCAGAAATCGTGATATGAAGAGACGTGTCGTGGCTATGTGCTTGTATACGAAGAACTGCCAAAGGAAAATTTCTAAATAAACTGCTCATTTCAAATAAACGGGAAACAGACATACACATATTGTTCAACAACGAGCTCAAACAACATACATCCAAATAGTGGATTCATCAACAAGCCTGATGATATCCATCAACAAAATTACATTAAAAAATAGAGGAAAACTGTCAATCTGATAGCTCCAAATCCTTCAACTTTTTGCTTGAATACTTGACTTCCTCGAAGAGTATGCGAGTGCGCTGGTGATTTGGTCTTTCAATCAACTCCTTAATCAGAATATCTCTCTTTGCTAGGGCTTCAGTCAATGAATCCATATTCATCAGGAGAGCTTCATCATCACATACTCCTTTGTGCCTCTTCACACCGGCTTGCATCTTGAGTTTCCCCATATCTGCCATAGCCTCTTCAAGCTTCGTCTTAGAAGTCTTCAGCTCCTCTCTGGCGCTTATCAATTGCTCTTGACTTTTGCCTAGATTTTCCCGATACTTCCTCCTTTGTTCATGTGCCTTTTTGAGCTCGTCATCCTTGATCTTCAGTTGTTCCTGCAACTCGGCGTTTTCGATCCTGACCTCACCCCAGGCTTGCTGAAGCTTGGCTAGCGTATCCTTGGTCTGAGCTAAAGTCTGTTTGGTCTTCTTATGAGCTTGAGTGGCAGCATCGGCACCTTTACTAATTTTCTAGAAATGTTGAGCTCTTTTGGCGAAATCCTTTTCTCTTGCAGCTAAGATTCTTTCGGCGTCTTGGGCTTTATGCTCCAATTCTTTGTTGGCATGCAAGGCATTTTGAAGAAGACTACTCAGATCTGAATTCTCCACCTGAAGTTCCTTTACCAATTTCTGCAATTTGTCAAACTCCTCGATGGCTACCGTGGTAGGTTGTTCTGGTATTACAGGATATAAAGGGGGTTCCTTTGAAAAAGGCAAGAGTAATTCGTTCACCTTCATTTCAATCCATCTTTCATAATCAGGATAAGATCTACAATCCATTTTTCCAAAAATTGTTTTTCCTGTTTTACGCTGGTGACACCAAGCATTCACAATTTCTCGCATCATTTCCTCATTATCAGTCCCTGTAAAGAACAAAGATTTCTCAACATCCCGGTCTGTGGGAGGAGACCTGGAAGCGTATCTAAACTGTCTAATGGCCAGGATCGGGTTATAGTTGATTCCCCCTTTCCTGCCAATTAGAGGCACATTGGGAAAGTTCCCACAACTAGTGATAATCTCTATTCCCATCAACTTATGATCAAACCAGCTGATGTTATCAGCAGTTAATCCCATTATCCGCTTGGACCATTTTAAGGAATCCTTTGTTTCTACAAAAGCACCTGCCTGCGGTAAATGTTTCAAAAACCAATGAGATAAAAGTGGAGTGCAACAATTGACAGATCCTCCCCTTCTTTTTTCATTCTTGAAGTGCATCGAGTAGTAAAAATCTCCTAACAAAGTGGGAACCGGGTTTTTGAGAACAAAAACTCTTATAGTCTGCATATCCACAAAATCTTGTTGATTAGGGAAAAGAACAATGCCATATATGCACAAAGCCAGGATGGAATTGTAAACTGCCTAATTCTTTGCTTCAGCAGCCTCTTGAGCTTGGTCAGTAAGAAAGGCTAGGTGAAAACCTTTGACTCCATTTTTGATAGCCACATTTCCTTTTAGCACCGAATCTTTCACTTGTACCGCAGCTACAATCTCCTCTATGCTAGGATGACTACCAGAAAATAATGGCAAAGCTGATCCGACCAGAATTCCCAAAATAAATGAGAACTCTTCCAAAGTAGGCATCAAAATGTAATCAGGAAAAAGAAAGCATCTCAACGAAGGCTCATAAAACTGTAGCAACGTGTGAAGAGTATCATGTTCATACTGTGTGATTCTGCGGACCATCTCAACCAATTTCCCATATTTCTTCTGGAATTTGACAAGAACACCCGGGTCAGCCATAGCTATCACTTTCTGCAGTAAATCCAAAGCAGGTTCTGGGAACTTGTAGGCAACATTGCTCTTTCTCTTGATAACTGTCTCTGTCGAGCCCATTGATTGGAATCAGAAGTGTAATAAGCACCTGTAAATGACAAACATGAATGTTATGACATGATAATGCAATGCAAAAGGGCATGGTATCAGCGTGCTCTGTGTCTGTGCTGGATCGTGTGCACGGTGTCTGTACAAATTTGAGAATAATACTGTAGATAGAAACCCACTGACTGTAATAAGTTACATCAACTGTCTGTGAAAATACCAGGATATCAGGGTATGTGGGAGGCATGGTCACCTGCAAACCTGTAAACACCCGCCCATACTCACATGTGGGTACTAGAACATCGGTTCCTCAGTTTCGGATTCTCTATTTTGAGAAGCAATAGCACATTCAGCCCGTAGGATACAATGCTATCGCCAAACAAAGAGATCGTTCACTGATTCCCCAAAAACAAAGGCCATCCTATGCAAGTTCCAAAGTGGGCCCTCGGGTGCGAATGGGTTTGCCACAGAATATGGGCTGCCACTGTCACCACTAAAGAGGGATGTTTCCACTAAGGTTCTCAATGATCGGTCACCAGAGTCGACAACTTTCTAGGTTAACACTTCGAAATGCACAAGACGCGCAAATCAGAACATCTCCCAAGAAAACCTCGTCTGGTTGTGAATTTCGTGTAAACCATACATAATAAGACGCTACGTAGGCCACACTACCGTCCACTCTAGTCCTATGTATGTACTCAAGCCTGTGTAATGGGCTTATCTCTCAGAATACCCATCCTGCCAAACAGAAAAACCAGCACAGCACAGTCCAGTATAATAATGATATGTAATGTAAAGAATGCAATAAATACAGTAATACAGTAAAGCAATAGTACAGTAAATAGAAATACAGTAAAAACAGTAAATACAGCATCAAAATAAACACCCAATGAAAGAAAAACAGACAAGTGCTAGGATTGACTCGCTTAGGAAACCAGAGATTCTGGGTTCGTTCCCCAGCAGAGTCGCCAGTTGTCGCTCCCAGGATTTTCATCCAGGTACAAACGCGAAAGTGGCACCGAAACAGAGTCGCCAACAATGTGTATTTATCCCAAGAGAGGGAAAGGAAACACTGCATAAACCTGAGGGAAGGAAAGAGCATGGTCTTGCGACCAAGAGAACTGGGTTCGGGAGTCGGTTACGCGCGAGGAAGGTATTAGCACCCCCATGCGTCCATCATACCCGATGGGATCCATGCTTGCTGCTTCAATCAAAGGGTGTAAAGAAGGGACACTGGAAAAGGAACTGCTAGCTGGAGAACTAGAAAAGGAAAGGAAAGAGAAAGAGAAACAAATGTAGGGAAAATAAAAGAAGTGCTCGAATGGGCCCTACCCCACTGCCTACGTATCTCATCGGGAACATGAGAATCAGAGCGACGTAGTTCCCCTCAGCTAAGGGAAAATTGTTTGTGTTTTTTAGTGGAATACGTCAACGTTCGCGTCCTAGCAATTTAGGTGTTGCAGCTCGCTGTATGGAGACTTAGGCATTACCTGTTTGCGGTAGAACGGATATGACGCATCCTTAAGGAATGAGTGAAGAAGATGAGAAGATAGTTGTTTGTTTGTATTTGTCTTTTAAGAAAGAAGTGTCTTGTTTATTTGGTGTTTTGCAACACATATTGGATTTAAGTCCCTCATGTAAGATCGAATGCCTCGCATATCGACCCAAGACGGGACGTACGCTAAACATTCTAAGAAAGTGAGAGAAGACCCTCACCTCCTTATTCTCACATGAAAGGCTCAAATACAATATTTGTTATGCCTTTATTAAGTGTTTTTTTACCTTTGTTTTGAGATGAGAAGAGGAGACTCAAATGGGAGCAAAAGGTGAAAACTAAAGGGGACTAAGACTCACCCTAATGTTATCATGCATGGATGTTCCTATGGTTAATGTGGTTTAAGAAACCTAATCCTAAAAGAAAGGAGAAGAAGAGCAAAAGAAGCAACTTACTTCCAAGATGGAAGTTAAGTTGATCTTAAACAAGGATGAAGAAGAAGTTATTCAAGGAAAGCATATAAATGCTTATCATGATCACAAGTTGAATTATTAAAAGAGATAAGAGAAGATGAAAGAAAGAAGTGCATGTGGAAGCATATCCACACATTTACTTACCATTTGCACCTACATGAAAAGGTTAGTTCAAAAAACTATTTACAAGTAGTGGAATGAAGAAAGACTAACAAGTAGTGATCAAATAAATCAAGAACCAATGAATAAGGATCCTAAGAGATGAAACTCAATTAAATTCAGAACCTATATCTAAAGGTGCTCTCTAATTTTAAGATATTAAACACACACTAACTATGCACAATCAAATGTCCTAAACATCAAAGAAGTGCACTATGGAAGTGAAAGATGAAGAATGAGTGGAAATGCAAAGTGATCATGCATTAATGCTTCACAAAAGAACAAAGTCAGAACCATATACCAATCATAAAAGTAATCTAATGCTCATGAATCATCATACAACTCAAGAATAAAAGAGTACAAGTAGAAGAAGTAAGATGAAGTAGAAGTAAGGAAAAGAAACAAGTCTCAATTTCATGCATAAAGCTACATATTAGAGATGCATAACATATAAAATGATTAATGAATGCATATGGGCAGTAGCATACCATTGATGTAATGCAAATGGAATGAGGGAGATGTCATACAAAATGCACACATGAAACATGTAGAGCATAAGAGGGAATAAGAGATGGAAACATGTCAAAGCTCAAGTTAAAATGCATAAACGCCTATCAAATGCAAACACAAGTCACATAGTAACATGACCTATAATGAAACAAATATGACCTATAATATCATGTAAATTACATTCAAAAGATGCACAAACAATCATGCAAAGCAAACACAAAAAGTGGCACAAGTGCCTCAACAAAACATATAAGAATGAGATAGAATAATGTGCACAAAAAGTAACTTCAAGTGCAAGGCATTAAACCAATATCAAAGCACATGAGGAAATTATGGAAATGAGCCACAACCAACCTAAGTCAGAAGAGAATCACATATCAAAAGTATGGCACAAAATCCAACAAGAAACATGCTCAATAAAGTTCACAAATTCACCTTGAAACACCTCAAAAGAATGCTCAAATAAGAACATCAAAACACATGATTCAATATCTTTAAAAATCAAATGACAATTGTATTACATGCTTTAATGTGTTATCTAATAAAAACAAAAAGAATGGATGAAAAATATTATGTGAGATGGGAGAGAGAAAATGCATAAGCTTGAGTATCAAAGAAGAAATTCACTCAAAAGAAATTAAAAGAAAAATAGGGAATTATGCTAAAAAATTCACAAAATCAGAATTAAAAATAAAAGAAAATTATTTAAATGTATTAAGAACACACGTGAATTAATTTGGGATTTTTAGAAATGATTTACTATTTTAAAATAAGAAAACCAAACAGATATGGAAAAGAAAATAAAAAACAAGAGAAAATGGAGTGGGGGTGCAAAAGAAGTAAAAGGCACGTTTAAAATATGCATTGGGCTCAGTATGGGGGGGTGTGAACATCAATTAGTCAATCCAGTCCAACACGCGTGCTTGTGTGTGATAGTGTGCATATGCAGTTAACACGCTGATGCAATCAAAACCACATGATTAATCGAGCAACTTAATCCAATGAAACACAAAACACGCACACCACAGTTACCATGCACTCACCCACACGTAAACGTCTGAAACCAAAAAAAGAAGCACGTGATAAGCCACCTCCTCATTAATGTGTTGGCATAATATCAAGCGTTGGATCAGTTTTATGATGATCAATCACACATGATGAGTGGTTCAGATTAGAGACATATAATAACAAGCATGGATCACATGTACACAAGCATTCAGGTTACAAATTCAAGCACATGAGAAGCACATGGTGTTTTAATGCGTTGGCAAGGTTTCAACCGCACAATGGAAATGATCAGACGGTCATGATATAAAATGGAAAAACCCTAGCATTAAACCTCACCGGCCGGAGAAGGACCCCCGGTCGTCTTCTCCGGCCACTCTCTGCCACCTGCAACTTTCCAAACTTCCAGAAATGCACAAAAATGGTACCAATCGAAAGCTAAAGTCACGCACATCATGAATCCAAGCATAGAATCAACATATCATGCACACACAACAAGAACAACAATTAAACACTTTTGCCCTAATTTCTGAAACTAAGCATCTAGCATGCCTATCAACTAGCCGTATTCAACATAGCTTCTAATAAGCTTCAATCAACAAAAGCAAGTTAAAATGAAGTGGATTCGAAGCAATAAAAGTTGATGAAATGGAACCTGAAATTTGGAGAACTCTTGGATCCAAAGAAAACCATAGAAATGCACTTGAACTTGAGCTTAAGTTGAGCAAAATAAATGCTGCTGAACTTGAAATCTTAGAGAAAACCAAATTGAAAATCCAACTGAACCGAAGATACACTTGATGAATTGAACTACTTCTCTCTTGTTCTTGATCAGAAATGAAACATTGATGATGATGAAGATGAAATGTGGATGGAGATTGATGAATTCGTGTGAGATCAGAGAGAGAGAGCAAAGAGAATTTGAGAGAAAAACGTGAGAATGATTTGAAGTGAGTGTGAAAAGTGAAGTCTCCCCCGTGAATTTTGAAGTGTGTTTTAGTTATATAGGTTAGGTTAGTGTCTTAAACCATGGTTAAATGAGTTGGTTGAATGAGTTCAAGGTGGGTTAAGTGAGTCCACCCTAACTAACTGAGTCAAGTTAGTTAGGGGCGAGTTGGGAGAGGTTGTGATAAGGTGAGGAGTGTTCATGTCAGCTTATGGTGAAGATGGAAGTGAATGGTGATGATGAAGGTATGCTGCAGTAGAAACTTTCACAACAAGTTTTATTCCTTTCCTTTTCCATGTATGGTAAAGCATGTATGCATATGATGTAAGGGAATATGTTTGTCCAAATGAGGAAAAGATTGAATGGGGTGGTGTATGCGTGTGAACTGGTTTGAATCATAAACCCATACCAATGCAAAGCCTTCTATTCTTGGCAGCATGATCTCAATGGAAACAATGGAGTTTGGTGATAAAATTCTTCATGTATGGTGGATGATTTGATGAGTTTTTGATGTCGAATGAAAGATGATTCATCATAGAACAAGATTGGTGTGGAAGTTGAATTGAAATGGGACCTCAATCCCACTTGAAAATGTCTATGAACTCAATGAATCCAAACTGGTGCATGGGCGTGTAACTTGGTTTGCAGGCAAGGCAGCATGGCCTATGAATTTTCAGCATGAACACCTCAACTTGGGACCTTTATAACTCCATCATAACTTGCTCAAATCGAAAAATGTCCAACATCAAAGTTGAAGAAGACATTGAGATGAACAACTTTGATGTTCAAAATTTTTTCATTTGAAGCCTACTTTAATGAGACAAATGGATGGACATTTTGCCCACCATGTGTTTGACAAAATTATGGCGCATGGGCCTGGTCTTGCTTGGTCATGACTTGGTTTTTTGACCTAGTTTTGTCAAACTTTGATTGATCATAACTCCCTCAATTTTGATCCAATGGAAGAGTTATTTATATGGATTTGAAGCTTAGAGTGTGAAATTTAATTGGCTCAACTTGGGCCTGAGGTTTGAAGCTTTTATCATGGAGAAAGGAAGCCTCAAAGTGTGGTGCAAAATGGTCCAAACTTGCCATTTTTGGAAACCCTAAGTTTCTAAAAATGGCAACTTTGTACATTTCTTGATTTTCATGATTCCTCCATCATTTCTTGATCAAATCTTGTCCCAATGAACATATGTAACTTGAATTTCATGAATTTGACCTTAAAAAGTTAGGAGTTGACTTTTTTCACTGCACAGTTGACTTTTTCCCCAATTTCTTGATTCTCAAGCAATTGACCAATTGAACCTCTTCTGAAATGAACCAATGGCCAATCTTCCATCCTTAGACACTTGACATCATGTAGAAAACATTGAGATCAAGTTTGGATCAAAATTTCATCAGGAGACTGCTTGAACCAAAAACCCTAATTTTGACTATTTTGTTAGGAGATAATGCACTGCTCAATCTTCTTGATGAATTTCCATCTTCTCATGACCTGTGGGATCAAATGGGAGGATATATGATATAAGAGACCCTTGAGGCTTGTTTGAAGACCCTTGGCTCTTATCCTCTTGCTTTTATTTGGCTTTCAATTGTTCACACCTTGAAGCACTAGATACCATGCCTTGCAACCAATGATATGCAATTTATGACCTATTATGGAATGCAAATGAGTAAAGCATAGACCAATTTATTGAGAAAATATGAGGGCAAATTTTG
Source organism: Lathyrus tuberosus (assembly GCA_022829125.1). NCBI lineage: Eukaryota > Viridiplantae > Streptophyta > Magnoliopsida > Fabales > Fabaceae > Lathyrus > Lathyrus tuberosus. The sequence goes on along the minus strand of JALAZF010000617.1, from coordinate 1,992,989 downwards.
AGGTATTACAAACACCATCTGTGCAGAGTTCCATTTCAGCTTGCATCAAGGTAAGCCTCAAAACTCCATCTTCATGATCCATGCATATTTCCTCGCATGATATTTTTGCCATTTGCTTTCCATCATATGTTGAGTATTTTCCCTCAAGAAATTTGATCATAGCCCTCCTTACCATGTCTGCAAGACTGATTTTGCAAAATTAGGGCTCATACGGTTGTGATGATATAGCTTTCTATACACTGAAAATAAATAAAATCAAGTATTGCGATCTTGTTTTTTGTGAAAAAACACATGAGTTTGGTATTTGAATCATGTCAAATGGATGAGAGATCAGTGAGATAGGGAGCTTCATGCACGAGCTCGAGGAAGAAGATGGCCATGGCGCCATTCTTCAGGTTTTCCAACCAAGTTCTCTATATATTTTTCATTTGCCATACTATATTTGAATTGGCATTGCGCCCCAGTGGTTGATCAGCTGGTTTTATGTGTATTGGCAAGCGAGAGGTCTGGGGTTCGAATCCCCCTCGCCCGAGATCTCTTTTTTTACCACTTTTTCTTATTTTTCTTTTTGTTATTTTTCATATTTATTTTAAATAATTTGAAAAATTAATAACTCACTCAATTTTAATTATTTTTTATTGGTTCTTTTTGCAAAAAATCACAAAATCACCAGCTAACTGCTCAAGCCTTTGACAGATTTGCAGTTGAGGTGCCAAATCAAGTTCCAGCTCAAATCAATCCACTCCAAGCATCCAGACACACTCCATAGCACCTAGGGAAGCTGTCCACCTCTAACACAAAACACGATCACCAGCTGCAAGTGGTAAGCATGAGCTCTTCTAACTCTATGATCCATGCAATTTTTGCTGCACAATAATTTGGTCATATGTTCATAATCATGCATGGAGTGTTTTCCCTCAATCAATTGCATTGTTTGAATCGTGTATGGAATTTCTGAACCTTCATGCAAATTTTAGGGTTCTTGAGGTTTCTCTTTGATTTCTTATTCCATGTTTAAAATAAATGAAATTAAATACCATAGACATGATCGTGAGGTTGAAACGAGTAGATTGATATGTAGATTGCATGATATAATCAAGTATTCAGTGAGATTGGATAGAAAATGTAAATCTGCAGAAACAGAGGAAGGGCGCGTGTTCTTGCCATGTTCTTGGCGCCCTTTTTCAAATATTTGAATATTTGAATTTTGTGATTTTATTTAATTGATTCAAAAATTAATTTCTCTCTGAGTTTTAATGATTTTGAGATGATTCTTTTTTTAATAATTCACAAAAATGTTAAAATATTTTATTTTACCAAAAAATCCCAAAAATATTATTTATTTCATATAATTGATATTTTTGCAAAGAATTAATATTTTAATTGCTTTTGACATTTAAAATATTTTTTCCTTCTTGATTTTGCAAATTTTAATGACTTCTAATCATTTTGTAGGTCAAAACTTGATTTTTGAAACATTAATCCAAGATCACAATTTGTTTTCCACATGTTTAACAATTTTGATCATTTTAATTGAATTTTTATTCAATTAAAATACATTTTGGAAACAAATTAGGGTTTTTGATTAATTCAACCCTCATCAAACTTTTTCAAACCATTTTGGGCCTCTATTAAAGTATAAGACCCAATCCTTTTTAAATACAAACCTATTTTGGGCCTCAAATGTTGTATAAGTCCCATTGTATTTCAAAAGTTCGGCGCGATCATCGCCCGTTTAAAACAAACCATCTGGGCCTCTCCTCGAGCTATAAGACCCATTCAAAATCATTTTTTGGGCCTCTAATAGAGTGTAAGACCCAAGCCTTATTGTAAAATAAATCCATTTTGGGTCTCACTTATTGTATAAGTCCCTCTGTGTATTTTCAAAAACTTCGGCGAGATCGTCGCTTTCAAACAAATAACCCTGGGCCTACCCTCAAGTAATAAGACCCATTTCTTTTCGTAAAACTCACTTGGGCCTCTAATAGAGTGTAAGACCCAATCCTTTTTTGAAACCAAAAAATTTTGGGCCTCAGTCATTGTATAAGACCCAAGGTGTTTTCAAAACCTCGGCGCGATCGTCGCCCTTTTTAAAATTAACTATTGGGCTTCTCCTTGACCTATAAGACCCATTTAAAAATCATTTTTGGGCCTCTTGAGAGAGTGTAAGACCCACACCTTTGTACAGAAAACCTTTCTCGGGCCTCAGTCACTTGTATAAGTCCCTGTACAAAACGACAGTGCGATCACCGATAAAACCCTGGGCCTCTCCTTGAGCTTTAAGCCCCAAATTTTCCTTTCAAAGCACTTTCTCCTTTGATTTTGTAATATACTGTTTTCAACTTTTCTTTGTTGAACAACTAACAATACAACATGGAAGCTCTACAACCGAGTAAGTGTTTACCCGCTTTCATTTACCGCTTTTATATGTATATAACTGTATTGTGGGCTATTTCACTATAAGTCTTCTTTCATAAACTCATATCAACTGTGTAATAATAGTATAGATATTTAGAGTTTCCCCGGCAACTACGTCTAGAACTAGACAAAACCTCGTCTCCTTACAACAATTTTAGATAACTAGATCTAAGAAATTCCCCCCCTTGAACAGTTCATATATGAAGGCCAATGTTCCAAGTGAAACCCCTTCTGGAACTGTTCATCAGCCTTCTCTTGGGCTTCGTGCAAGGACCCAAAGGCTTCCTAAAAGCATCCCCGCCTCCTCTTGGGCGTTGTACAAGGACCCATCAGCTTCTTAGAAGTTTTCACAACCTCCTCTTAGGCTTTGTATAATGATTCTTCCTCCGGGAAGATAGCCTCCTCTTGGGCTTCATACAAATTGTCCCTCGGCTTCTTAAACGTTTCCAGCCTCCTCTTGGGCTTCGTACAAATTGTCCCGACGACCTCTTAAAGGTATAGGAACAGAGATTAGTCATTTTAATAGAACAGTCTTTCAAAGAGTCTAGATCTTTCTACCGCAAACGTATTGTTCCTTAATTTCTCTTAAGCATAGTACAAAAGATAGAACTCTAGACTTGGACAGTCTAAGACCCTTGAGTCTCAAAGACATTCTCAAGCCCCTTTCAAGAATGGGAAGAACACCCGTAGACTTGGACGGTCTAAAAACCCTTTGGATTCCCCGTTTCCTTAGAGAACAGGAAATAATCCCAACCCTCAGATCAAGTCCATGAGTACAACATTACTCATATAAGAACTGATTTTCTCTTTTAACCAACCTGCTGGACCTGTCACTCAACTGAAACAGTTACTATAGCCTCCTCTTGGGCTTTGTACAATGATTCTCCCCAGCAGAGTTAACCCTTTTAGCCTCCATCTCGGGCTTCATACGAGATACAAAAGCACTCTCTTGTTAAGTATAAAAGACTCTCTTGTTGAGTCACCCATCCTTCAGCCTCCGTCTTGGGCATCGTACAAGACACAAAACACTCTCTTGTTGAGTATAAAAGATTCTCTTGTTGAATCACCCCTTAGCCTCCATCTCGGGCTTCGTACGAGATACCAAAACACTCTCTTGTTGAGTATAAAAGACTCTCTTATTGAGTCAAACAAACTTTTAGACTCCGTCTCGAGCTTCATACGAGACACCAAATCACTCTCTTGTTGAGTATAAAAGACTCTCTTGTTGAGTCAAACCCTTTTGGCTTCCGTCTTGGGCTTCGTACAACACACACAAAAAGACCCTCTTGTTGAGTCAAACCCTTTTAGCCTAAATCTCGGGCTTTGTACAAAAAGAACATTTTCCCCGAAAAAGTCAGCCTTTTAGCCTCCTCTTAGGCTTTGTATAAGGAAACCCCGGTTGAGACAATCAACCTTTTAGCATCAAATCATGCCTTGCTCACAACATGCAAACATCAACAACTCCCCCTTTAGAGATGACAAATTCTCTCTAAAGTCAAAACCCCTTTAGCTTCATAACTTGGGCTTTGAACAAGATATAAATAGACCTTTCAGCTTCACATCTTGGGCTTTGAACAAGATACAAATAAATCACATTTAGCTTCACGTCTTGGGCTTTGAACAAGACATCAAAACACCATTTCCTCCCATAGAATAGGAGGAACTACGATCGCTCTGATTTCCCTGTTTCGTTAAACAGGAATACATAGGCATAAGATTGCAAAAATCTTAGCGAGCACACTAATCAAAAACCCAAAATCCCGTACCTTCACACATCAATCGAAAAGCATCAGTCCTAACATCCTACCAATAGCATAGTCCCATCATTTCAGCCTTAACAAAGTAAGCAGGAAGAGCCCCCACTTCCATATAGCATCCGTAACCTAACAGACCGCTGTTTAAACTTAGTATGCAAGCAGGGTTAGTTGGAGACATCTATTTCCCTTCCTTCATCAGCTTCAATAGGATAAAAAATGAATCGACCTGTAGTACCCCCAAAGAGCGACAGTGCTTAAGAACCACGTCCAAAATCGCTCGCTACACCGGGGAAAACTCTAAATAACTATACTAGTATTACACAGTGGATATGTGACATGTATATAAAAGGATGTGAAAGAAGACTTACAGTGAAAGCCCCACAATACAGTTATATACATATGAAAGCGGTAAATGAAAGTGGATAAACACTTACCCGTTGTAGAGCTTCCATGTTGTTTCGTTAGTTGTTCAACAAAGAAAGTTTTGATAACAACATATATTTGAATTCAAAATCAAAGGAGAAAGTGCTTTGAAAATATTGTTAGGGCTTACAGCTCAAGGAGAGGCCCAAGTTTTAACGATGATCGCACCGTTGTTTGTACAGAGGGACTTATACAATATGTGAGGCCAAAAAAGTTTTGATGTACAAGGGGATGGGTCTTGCACTCTATTAAAGGCCCAAAAGGATTTAAAGAAAAGAAATGGGGCTTATAACACGAGGGTAGGCCCAGATGATTTGATTTTTGAATTGGCGATTGCGCCGAGATTTTTCCTTTAACGCAGAGGGACTTATACAACATCTGAGGCCCAAAAAGTTTTGGTTAAAAGGGGATTAGGTCTTACAATCTATTAGAGGCCCAAAGTTTTTGTTTTTAAAAAGGAATGGGACTTATAGCTCGAGGAGAGGCCCAATTGGCTTTGTTAAAAAGGCGACGACTGCGCCGTACTTTTGAAAATATACAGAGGGACTTATACAATGTGTGAGGCCCAAAAAGGTTTTATTTACAAAAGTATTGGGTCTTACACTCTACCAAGAGGCCCAAAGAGTTTTAAAATGATTGATGAGGGTTGAATTAATCAAAACCCTAATTTTGTTTAAAAAGGCATTAATTTTGTTAAAAAATTAATAAAAATTGATGAGAACATGTGAAAAATGAGTGGTGATCTAGGATCAATGCTTCAAAAATCATGTTTATATCCACAAAATGATTGAAATCAATTAAGTTTGGGAAATCAAGAAGGAACAAATATTTCAAATGTTAAAAACAAATAAAACATTAATTCTTTTGCAAAAATATCAAATATATGAAATAAATAACATTTTTGGGAATTTTTGGCAAAATAAAATATTTTAACATTTTTTGTGAATTATTAAAAAAAGAATCAACTCAAAATCATTAAAATTCAGAGAAATTAATTTTTGAATCAATTAAATAAAATCACAAAATTCAAATATTTGAATTTTCAAAAAAGGCGCCAAGAACATGGCAAGAACACGCGCGTGTTCTGAGTTTGGCCTGATTTGCATTTTCTATCCAATCTCACTGAATACTTGATGAAATCACACAATCCACATATCAATCTGCTCGTTTTCACCTCACGATCATGTCTATGGTCTTTAATTTCATTTATTTTAAACATGAAATAAGAAATCAAGACAAAACCCCAAGAACCCTAAAATTTACATGAAGGCTGAGAATTTTGATACACGATTCAAACAAAGCAATTTATTGAGGGGAAACATTCTATGCATGATTATGAACATTTGGCAAAAGTATTGTGCGAGGAAATATGCATAGATTAAGAGATGACCAAGTTTATGCTTACTTGAAGGTCGTGACAGCAAGGGCAATGTGATTTTTGAGTTGGAGGTGTTACAGATGAGTTGTGATGATCTGAAGAGTTTCCCTACCCCATATGGAGTGTGTTTGAATGCTTGGACTTGATTGGAAATGGCTGGATCACTTCATGGCATCTCAGCTGCAACATGGTTAAAACCTTGAGCAACTGGCTGGTGATTCTGAGAAATCAGTGTTACATTTGTTGTTTAAGTGTTTGGATCACTTCTATATGATGTTTATGAGGTGTGTGTGGTTTGGTTGGAATAGCTCTCAAACTCAAAACCCGATAGTGACTTGCCTTAGAAGGCAAAATTAGAAGTGAGAAGGTGATTTTGAGGAAAACATCTGTTTGATGGCTTTGGTGTACTTAAACTGAGCACAAATGAGCTCTATTTATAGTAGAGCAAGTTTGTTTTGCAAGGAATAGGGAATGGCAACTGCAACAGAGGTTTGGAAAATGTTGATAATTAGGAATCCAAGTCTCCTCTTGCCATTGACTAGAGGTTAGAGCACAAGCTTCTAGTTCCCTAGCTCAGAGATCATCCTTGACTCATTCAGTTGGAAATGGTTCAGTTCATGCCACCTTGGTGCATCCATTGAATGCTCCAAAACAAAATTGGAGTCTTGTCCCCTCTTTAGGGTTTTTTAGGTTTGGCATGCTATTTTTAGTTCCAAAGACTTGGGAGGCTTATGGATCAGTGTCTGTCCCTCCTTGGTCTCCCCCTGAGGTGTTCAGATGGATAAACTTATTTGTCATTTGCAATATTTCTCAAATCGAGCAAAATGCACAAATCTGCCTTACCATGACAGTTTGCAGCAAGGCACATTGCCATTGTCATATCTCATGGCTCAAGTGGAGTTTGATGGAGTTCTTGGCCATTTTGGAAAGCTCGTATATGATACAACACATGTGTGATCATAGTTTGTCTTGATACTTTTTGGATCCAAGTGAAAAATGCCCTTACATTTTGGAAAAAGTGAAACTGATTCTGACTTAGTGAAAATTTCACTAAGTGTTGGAAAAAGTGACATTTCATGTTTTCAGCCATTTTGATCCAACCATAACTCAAAATCCATGATGAATTGGAATGAGGTGTAGTTGACACTTTTAAAGTATGTCATGAGAGCTACAAGTCCATCTTTGGATCAGCCCAAATAGTTGCTTGGATCTCAAGTTATGGTCCTTGGAAGTTGGTACCCTAGCCACTTTGTTCCATAACTTAGAAAATTTCTAAGTTTTTTATGGTTACCCCTTTTACATGTTATCCCACTTTTCTTGATTTTTCTTGATGAATGATGATTCCAATCACACATTAACATCATTTTAGGGTTAGGGGACCATAATTGATCAAAAAATAAAATAGTCAAACTTTGACTTTTGGGCACAGTTGACTTTTTATCATATGAATTCCAAACTGTGCGATCCTCTATGAAATCAAGTCCTTGACCTAAATCAAACTTGATGGATTGATTTCATAGGTGTTATAGGGTGTATTGAATCATGTCCCAAGCTTCGGAGCATGTCTGAGTCAAAAGTCAAAGGCACAGTTGACTTTTTCTGATGAACTTGAAACTTGTGAATCAAGCTTCTTGGATCAATCCATTGTTGCAAATGGATCAATGTGGTTTATTGGAGACCCTCAAATCATATCTTGAGGTCTTGGCTCATGTTTTGTCCCAAAAGTCAACTTAGGGGTGAATTAGGTCAAGAAACCCTAATTCTTGATTTTTGATGAATACTTCCACTAAGGCTAAATTGACTTGATGATGGGGTTTACGATGTCCCTTGGAGCATATTAAGTTGTGATTTGAAGTGTTGGCTCATGCCCAGAGGAAAATATCCATCTAGAGGCCCTGGTCGACCAAAACCCTAATTTGGTGACACTGGCGATCTCTAGGCTTGATCCTGAAGATGGCTGGTTTCCATCCTGAGTGAATCACACACTCAAAGATACAACAGAGTCACCACCAAACTTTATTTAGTTCCAAAGGATAGGGAAAATATCGATAAAACCCGAGGGGAAGAGAAACGGGAACGAGGGTCGGTTATGCGAAAGGAAGGTACTAGCACCTTACGCATCTGTCGTACTCGACGGGAACCATTTCGCTTGCTTCTAGGCTTGGATGGGTTATCTATCTAAAGGCTTCTAGCTAAAGAAAAGGAGAGAGAGAGAGAGAGAGAGAGAGAGAGAGAGAGAGAGAGAGAAAGGGGAAAAAGAAAGAAAAGAAAGAAAGTGCTCATGGAGGATTGGGGCCCTCGTGCCTACATCCCCTCATAGCGCAATGAGGAAATCAGAGCGTCGTAGTTCATGGAACCAGGGGACAGAAAAGATGGAAGAAAGGGAGAAGGAAAGAAGGGTGGAAGTGTGCTCGCCAAGACATCGCGTCTCGTGCCTACATATCTGACATTCGAACGAATGCAAAATCAGAGCTTCCGTAGTTCGGGGAACTAAACGGAAAACAAAACCAAGAAAGAAACAGGAAACAAAAGAAGTGGTGTCAAAACCAAGAGCAAGAGTGAAAGAAAAACTCTACTGGGGAAGACCACACAGTAAGAGCGATTGCACAAGAGACTAGGAAAAGAATGGTGTCAAAACTAAGAAGGAAAGCAACTCCGCTGGGGATAACAGAAAGAATTGGTGTTGAAACCAAGAAAGTAAGAGCAAAGTGAACAGAAAAGAATCCGGTGGGGATCCAAATAAAGGGATAGTGGTGAAAACCAAGAGAAAAGGGAGACTCAGTATATTAACTGGCTGGCAGTGGTTAACCGAAGAAAGAGAGTAAGACTCCGACGGGGAAAAGAGGCTAGTGTCAACAGACGAACTGTGATAAACCAAGAGAGAGTGTTGAACCAAGAGAAGGTGTTTGACTCGGAGGGGACATCGGTATATTAACTGATAATCAGTGGTTAACCGAGGAAACAAGGATTGCAACTCTATGGGGATAGAGAAACATTGGTTTTAACAGAGAAAACTGTGATTAACTAGAAGAACGGGTGTAGGACCGATCGAAGGTCGTAACCCAAAAGGGGTGTTGGTATTGACTGAACAAACAGCACTCGACCAACGAAGAAGGGTATTGTACCAAAAGAGGTTACTAGCCCAAGGGTGCAAGTATTCGAACCAATAAAGGTTTCCAACTGCAGGGGATTCTGTTTTAACATGAGAACTGTGATTAACTGAGAAAAATGAGTGATTAACCAAGAAAGGTGATTAACTAAAAAAAAGGGGTTCAGTATTTTAACAGACGGACTGTGGTTAACTGAAGGAAAAGGTGATTAACCGAGAGAAGGTGATTAACCCAAGGAAACTCAGTATTTTAACAGACGGACTGTGGTTAACTGAGAAGGAGTGCAAATATTGGTGTTTTAACTGACAGGCAGTGACTAACTGAATAAACGGGTGATTAACCGAGAGAAGGTGATTAACCCAAGGAACTCAGTATGTTAACAGACGGATTGTGGTTAACTGAGAAAGGAGTGCAAACATTGTTGTTTTAACTGATGGACAGTGACTAACCAACAAAGGGAGAAGAACCAAAAGACGGTTGTAAACTCCACGAGGGATTCGGTAATTAATAGGAGTACTGTGTTTAACCGAAGAAAGAGAAAAGAGACTCTCCAGGGGAATCAAAAGAACAATGATTGACCGCAAGAAAAGAGTAGGGTATTGAAACAAAGAAGGCTTGCTAACCCATCGAACAAAGGATCGCAACCAAGAAGGTGATTGATCAAGAGAAGTAGATCGAAGTGATCAAGGATCGCAAGAGATTGAAATGGGAAAAGAGTGATCAAGGATCGACTCGACTGGGGAATAAAAGTACACTACCGCCTGGAGATAGAGATGACTAAGCCAAGCACAGGGTCATTCGCCCCCTACCTGAGGTAGTCAGAATGAGAGTAGGAATTCTCCCTTCTCATTCCTTCTCTAACACACAGGGTGTAATGCGGAAGTTGAGACAGACAGAACAACGACTCCAATTTGTACAGTACTCCTGCGTGGAGAAACGGACAGCGTAACGACGTCAATTTGTACAGTGCTCCGATGCAAGGCATAGCGCGAAACTCCAACTACGCGGGGGAACGAGAGAAGAAAAAGCTCTAAAGGAAGCCTAAAGAGAGGAAAGGGGAAGATCAACTAATCCATACATGGTTTCGATCTATTAATCAAAAGGGAAAAGCCATGCCAATAATTTTCCAAAGAGAGTGAAAAATCATTAAGGCAAAAGGTGTGAAGTATTGATTGTACAAAATTAAGTTCATCCATGAAGAATGAAACTTAATGCAAAACCAAGGAAGGGAGTACAAAACAGTCCCAAATGATCAACGAAATGCAACACAAAATCATGTTATTGTGATCGAAGAAAAATGCAAGAATGATTATATTCACATGATGCCGAAAACATGAACAATTTGAATAATCAAAAGTGTGCAACAAAAGTTCATGAATAAGCCTCAAACAGAAGTTAAATGACATTCAAAACATACATAAAATCAAGCATGACAATCAATGGAAGTTAAGATAAAGAAAGCATGGCAAACACACTTGAAAAACACCAAAAGTGGAACTCTGTTACAGTGGTAATCGATTACCCTAATCAGGTAATCGGTTACTCGCTTGAAAATAGCAGAACTTGGCAAAATTTGTGCAGAGTAATCGATTACTCTATTTGGGTAATCGGTTACTTCGTTAAAAAAATAGCGCTGATGCAAATTTGTGAAGAGTAATCGGTTACTCTCTTTAAGTAATCGATAACCACTGTAACAGTGGCAAAAAAAAAAGCAAAAATAGCTTTTTAAAAGCAACTTTCAACACATAATCACTTATCCAAACTACCACATGCTATGGTATGAGTTTGTGCATGAAAAATCAAGTTTAGAAGCAGCAAATGATCAACAATAGAATCAATTAAACAATCAAGATCATGGATCAAGCAATGGTAAAATCAATTCACATGCAAAAACATTGAAACTACATCGCGAATGATACGAAAACAATCGAAACAGAAAAATGAAAGAGATCCACCAACCTACAAGGCTGAGATGTGCCTTGGTAAATGTTGCAATGGGATCTTGATGAAGATAACCAAAGAAAACCAGAGGAATCTTCAATTTTAGCCGAAACGTATCGAAACCGATCAAATCGCGACGAAAACTCCAAAATTAAAATTATCACCGAAGAAACTTGAATCGATCACTTGAGATAAATCCAAAATCTACTAGAACTTCAGAAAAACCAGTATAATGGAATGGAAATGAAGGTTAAGCTCAAGAAATAATCACTTTCAATGTGAAAAGTGATTATCCTTCAAGAATCAAGAGCTTTTAGTGAGGTTTTGGAAGAGAAGTGAGATGAAGATGAAGATGTAGTAGCAAAAATCAGAGAGAATGTAAGAGAATTGAGAGTGAAATGTGTGAGAAATTGTGGATGAAATGATGGACCCTTGAAAAGTGAGTGAAGGTGTGTTTATATAGACTTTAGGTTTGGAGTATGAGAGGTTTGGAATGTGGTTTGGAACTAGGCTAGGAGTTAGTTGGACTTGACTCACTGAGTCAAGGCAGTTAACTCGGTTAGTTAGAACCAACTCGGTAACAATCCCAAGGTGAACTCCAACGTCCAAAGATCCCATTACTTGGAAAATAAGGAACATGGTGCACTTGATTTGAAACGAAGTATTGGAGTAAGTTTGAGTGAATTCTTGAAGACTCAAGAATGTTCCACATGCTATTAGAACAATGTAGAATCCAAGACCAAAGTGTGTGCAAAGGTGCTGTCATGAAAAAGTAACAAAATTTGCAAACTAACACAGAGTAATCGATTACCCTATTTGAGTAATCGATTACTCTAGCCAAATTTGCCCAATTTTGCTTAAAAATGGTGTTGTGGTCCCAGTTTCGATTTTCCACATCTTGTTTTGATAAATAGGCATGGAAATCTTTATTTTGTGCTTGGCTTGATGATGTGATGACATGGTGAGGATGTGATTAATCGGGCTTGGAAAACCTGAATATTCCTGCAATTAAAACACAAAAAGAAAAGTGTGAATGCGTATGCTAATGATGCGAATGCTTATGCTCATGCAAAAGGCAAAAGAGGGAAGTCAAATTTCGGGTTACGACAGCTGCCCCTATTTAATCCTCTTGGACCTGAATGTACGAATTGCGCCAGCTTTTCGATGATTTGAGGTAATAGGGGATTAAATAAAAGAGTAGCTCGAGAATTTGGCCGACGGTGGCAAGAGTAGTTGTGCAAAGGGAGAATAGATAAGTGCAAAGTTTGGCTAAAAATCTGCAGGGAGATAAGTCAGGCAAAAAGGGAGGGAGTATGATTGATGCATATGCTATGTATGCGTTTCTACATGATGCTTGATATCATGCAATGCAAAGGCGCAAGATAAGGCATAGTGTGAAGTGGTTAGGCAGAAATCGTAGCAAAACGACTTCGACACCCTCGGTTAGGGGAGGACCCGCAGATGAAGACAAACTCTGCTGGAGAAGAGAGTTCACAAAGGATGACGATTCCGCCATGGAAAGAAACCAAGAACATCTCAGGATTCTAAATCACCACAGTTGTCCCTGTTGGGGATCAAATTGATCCTTTCTACCAAGACTGGCTCTGCGTGGGGAAATACATCTTTCCAAATCATGTTGAATTTGCTGAGAAGAACCCACATCTGCTGGAGATAGATAGTTTCAAATTATTGGAGAGGATGTACAACCCTTGCTGGGGAAAGGAGAGCAAAATGTCTCCGCTGGGAACACTTTGGCAACCTGCCTAGAAACATTACAAATCTGTCAGAACAAATAACCTTTCGACAAATCGTGACGGCGCTTGCTGGGGAGAATGATGACCCTACTGAGGAACTTCTGAGGAAACAACAACTTCTTCATAGAACCATCACACTGTCGGTCAGGCGTTAGGCTTACCAATGGATATTACCGATTATCCTGCAGGAATTACCAGTAACACATGCAATGCATAATGCTTTCTCGATTGATTTAGCTTTTCATTGTTCTCAACGCTTTATAGTATTATGTGATCGTAAATAATTGTTTATTTTGCAAACAAAATACTGGAATAAAAACAAATTGAGATAACAAAGAATGCATTTTATTGAATGTAAAATTTTGTACATAAAGTGTGTACAAGGATGCAAAATCCTTGATGAGGAATTTTGCAATAAAATTGAAAAACAAGTGTAAATGGCAAAGGGAAATCATGTTTTGCATTGATTACAACATTGGCTACCATCCACTGTAAGTCTAGGTTCCAACGTCTTGCACCTCTTGATGATGATTGGAATGTTCTGTTACCGTCTGAGGTCTAGCTGTGACGAAGAGAGGCTCAAGTGTTCACAGTCAATGCCTTTATCCCTAATTTTTGCCTGGACATGTTTTTTCTATTTTTTTTCGTCCACCGGGATACCCATTTTTCCCTAAGCCGCCCTTTCGGGTTTTCAACTTAGCGGGCTACTATTGTTTTTTTCCATTGTCCCTAACTTTTGCATGGACATCTCTTTTTTTGGTCCATCGGGACGTCCATATTTGCCTAGATTGTCCTTGCGGATGTCAATCTAGCGGACTCTTATCCATTTTTTTAGGCATAATATTTTTTGACTGTATCGGAGTTCACGGGTGATGGCAACTCCTCCCCATCCATTGTGGTGAGGATCAGGGCTCCACCTGAGAAGGGTTTCTTGACAATAAAGGGTCCTTCGTAAGTGGGAGTCCATTTGCCTCGTGGATCCAAGTGAACAGGTGAATATCTCTTGAGCACGAGTTCGCCTTCACAGAATGTTCGAGGAAGAACTTTCTTGTCAAAAGCTCGCTTAAGGCGTCTCTGATACAATTGACCATGACAAACAGATGTAAGGCGCTTCTCTTCGATGAGATTCAGCTGGTAGTATCTGGATTGAACCCATTCAGCTTCGTCAAGACCTGCTTCCATGATGACTCTGAGCGAAGGAATTTCGACTTCAATGGGTAGAACTGCCTCTATACCATACACTAGCGAATACGGAGTTGCCCCAGTAGAAGTTCGAACTGAAGTTCGGTAGCCATGCAGCACAAAGGGAAGCATTTCATGCCAATCTTTGTAAGTCTTGACCATTTTCTGGACAATCCTCTTGATGTTTTTGTTTGCTGCTTCAACGGCGCCATTCATCTTGGGCCGATATGGTGAAGAGTTGTGGTGCTCGATCTTAAATTCTTGGCACAACTCCTTCATCATATTGTTGTTCAGGTTGCTTGCATTGTCTGTGATAATGCTGCTTGGAATGCCATAACGACAGATTATCTCTTTCTTGATGAATCTGGCAACCACTTGTCGTGTAACGTTTGCATAAGAAGCAGCTTCAACCCACTTGGTGAAGTAGTCGATAGCAACCAGAATGAATCGATGACCGTTGGAAGCCTTCGGCTCGATCATTCCAATCATATTTATACCCCACATGGAGAATGGCCAAGGTGAAGTCAAAACATTCAATGGAGTTGGAGGCACATGGATCTTGTCTCCGTAGATTTGGCATTTGTGACATCTTTTGGCAAAGTTGTAACAATCTACCTCCATTGTCGTCTAGTAATACCCAGCCCGAAGGATCTTCTTGGCCATAGCAGGACCTTTAGCATGTACACCCTCGCAGCCCTCTTGTATGGACCTTATGATGTGTTTGCTTCGTGTCTATCCACGCATCTGAGCAACACAGAATCATAATTCCTCTTGTACAGTATACCACCACTTAAGAAGAATTTGGCGCAAAGCCGCCTAAGAGCTCTCTTATCAGTGATAGTGATACCCTCAGGTTATTCCTGTTTTTCCAGATATTTCTTAATGTCGTAGAACCAAGGCTTGTCATCAGACTCTTCCTCGATTTCTAAATAGTGTGCTGGTTCGTTCAAGTGATCAATGCGGGTATGAAGAGCTTCATTCTTCCACTTGACCTTGAACATGGATGCTAGAGTGGCAAGTGCATCGGCTAGTTGATTTTCCTCTCTGGGGATATGATGAAAAGAAATTTCATCAAAGTAAGGAATCAACTTCGCAATGTGTTGTTGGTACGGAACCAGCTTGGAATCCCGAGTCACAAAATTCCCTCTGACTTGACCGATGACCAAGGCAGAATCTCCATAGACCTCAAGAATCTTGATTCTCATGTCAATAGCTGCTTCAAGACCGTAGAAACATGCTTCGTATTCAGCCATATTGTTGGTGCATACGAAGCATAATCTAGCAGTGAAGGGAAGGTGAAAACCTGTTGGAGAGATGAGGATAGCACCGATTCCACGACCTTTAGAATTGGAGGCACCATTGAACACGAGCGTCCATCACGCCCCTGGTTCAGGTCCTAGGTCAGGGTCTAGAGTCTCATAACCTCTGATAAACAGAACATCCTCATCGGGAAAGTCAAACTTCATCTGTTGATAACCCTCTACAGGTTGATGAGCAAGGTAGTCAGACAAGACGCTCCCTTTTATTGCTTTCTAGGTAACATGTTGGATATCATACTCAGTTAACAGCATCTGCCACCGAGCAATCCTTCCAAAGACAGCAGGCTTTTCAAATATGTACTTTATCGGATCCATTTTGGGTATCAACAAAGTAGTATGGCAAACCATGTAATGTCGTAGGCGTCGAGCAGCCCAGACTAGAGCACAACAAGTTTTCTCTAAGAGTGAGTATCTGGTCTCACAATCAGTGAACTTCTTGCTCAGATAGTATATTGCATGTTCTTTTCTGCCAGTGTAATCATGTTGACCCAATACACATTCCATTGATTCATCGAGAATGGTGAGATACATGATTAAAGGCCTACCAGGAATCAGCGGTACTAAGATCGGTGGTTCTTGCAAGTATTGTTTTATTTTGTCAAATGCTTCCTGACAATCATTATTCCATTCAACCGATTGATTTTTTCTTAGTAATTTGAACATTGGTTCACAGGTAGCCGTCATATGGGAAATGAACCTTGAAATGTAATTGAGTCTGCCCAGAAAGCCACAGACTTCTTTTTCTGTTTTGGGAGGCGGCATGTTCTGAATTGCCCGAACCTTATCAGGATCAACCTCAATGCCCTTCTGACTCATGATAAAGCCCAACAGTTTACCAAATCGAACTCTGAAGGTGCACTTTGCAGGATTCAACCGCAATTTAAACTTTCGGAGTCTGTTAAATAGTTTCTTCAGATGAACCAGGTGATCATTCTCAGTTTTGGATTTGGCAATCATATCTTCCACGTAGACCTCAATCTCTTTGTGAATCATATCGTGAAAGAGGGTTGTCATGGCACGTTGGTATGTTGCCCCTGCATTCTTTAGACCGAATGGCATGACCTTGTATCAATATGTACCCCATGGCATGATAAAAGTAGTCTTCTCCATATCAGCTGGGGACATCTTGATCTGATTATATCCTGAAAACCCGTCCATAAACAAAAAGACAGAGAACTATGTTGTGTTGTCTACCAAGACATCAATATGAGGTAAAGGAAAATCATCCTTCGGGCTTGCCTTGTTGAGATCTCTATAATCCACACACATTCTGACTTTACCATCTTTCTTAGGAACCGGGACGATGTTGGCAATCCATTCAGGATATTCGGAAGTGGCCAGGAACCCAGCATCCAACTGCTTCTTTACCTCTTCTCTGATTTTGAGTGCCATGTCGGGTCTAGTCCTTCTGAGTTTCTGCTTGACAGAAGGACATCCAGGCTTGAGTGGCAAGTGATGTTCAACGATGTTGGTATCTAACCCAGGCATATCTTGATAGGACCAGGCGAAGATATCAACGTACTCTTTCAATAACTTGACCAACTCGGAGTGTACATGCTCTGCGAGGGATGCGCCAACCTTGACTTCTCTTCTGACCTCATCAGTACTAAGATTGACAACTTCCACTGGCTCTTTGTGTGGCTGAATCTCTCTATGCTCGTGCTCAAGGAGCCTTGCTAGTTCAGTCAGTAATTCACAATCTTTCTCACCATCCTCTTCGGCTTGGTTAATTGAAATTCCAGAATTACAATGGATGTTTGCCATGTTATTATCAATGCTTTTATAATTTCTGCATGTTTATGAATAGAATAAGCTATTTTGAAAAGAGAAAAGAAAATGAAACTTTTGCCATTTATTTGTGAAAAAGTAAAATAAAGAAAGAAAATAGAGCATGATTTTGAATGCAAAAAACTTTTATTCATTGATCACATAATATTGGAAAAGCGTGAGGCCCTTTACAAGCTATCCACTCGTCTCGGGCGAGGACGAGGGAATGAGAAAGCAAAATGCACTACATGTTATATGGGAAAACCACAGGAATCATGGTAGATGTCCAATTAGAGAGCTTGAAACCCGGCGGACACTTGCGCCCAAAGCTTGAAATCTGATTACTGAGACCAGCATCATCAGTAGCTGCCATGATGTCACCTTGCTAGAAACCCGAGCTATTGAACTTGATTAAATTGCACTGCTTCTGACCAGAGGAACATTCAGCCCCTGAATTATCCTCAATCATGTTAACTGTAAGTCCATTGTGATTCGCAAAGGATTATTCTGAATGTTAGGTCCTTCCTCAACGAAAGTCAGAACCTTCTTATCAATGAGTTCCTGAACTTTGGTTTTGAAAACAAAGCAATCGTCTGTTGCATGTCCTATGAACCCATCATGATAAGCACAAGATGCATTTGGATTATGCTTCGGGCCAAATGGAGGAATTGCAGGCGCAATCTGTTTGGGGACAATTGCCCCTTGGTGAACCAAGTAAGGAAATAATTCTGTGTATAACACTGGAATTCTGTCGAAATTCGGACGCTTACAGTTTCATTGATTGTTGTTGTTCTTACGATTCTGATTCTGCTGACTTTTGTTGTTCTATTGATTCTGTTGCTGATTCTGAGCATTCTGAACTGGTTGTTGTGGATGATACTGATATGGAGGTTGTTGATACTATGCAGCAGCAATGTATGGATATAGATAATACGGCATGGGAGCCATGAGAGCTTGATACTGAGGAGAAACTTGAGCTGTCACAACATTGGCTTCACCATCCTTTTCTTGGACTGACTGTTCTGAGACTTCCTAGTGGTTGGCTGCTGGGAAGTAGCTCCAGGAATCTTTCCAGTCTTCAAGCCATTTTCAATCTGTTCACTAATCATTACCACATCAGCGAAGTTCAATGAAGAACTACCCACCATTTTCTCATAGTAAGATCCTTGCAAGGTACCCATAAAGATGTCAACCAACTCGCTGTCAGAGAGAGTCGGTCGCACACGAGATGCCATCTCACGCCATCTTTGTGCATACTCCTTGAATGTTTCAGCTGAGCCCCGAGACAGATTCTGCAATTGCAATCTAGTTGGCACCAGATCAAGGTTATATTTGTATTGTTTCACGAATGCTTCAGATAGATCTCTCCAAGCACGGATTTTACTGCGCTCCAAACCCATGCACCAATCCAATGAAGCACCAGACAAACTATCTTGAAAACAATGAACAAGCAATTCATCATTATCAATATGGGATGCCATCTTCCTACAGTACATAGTGATGTGACTACGAGGGTAACTTAAACCTTTATATTTTGGCAAATCAGGTATCTTGAATTTCTGCGGTAGCACAACATTTGGAACCAAACACAAGTCCTTGGCTTCCATGCCAAAAGAAGAAAACCCTTCAATAGCTCTGATACGGTCTTCCAATAACTTGTAGTCAGCAGATATTCTCTGATTAACAGGCCTGACAAGAACCTGAGAATTTGGCAGCTGGGATGCGGCAGGAGCATTCACTTGCGGAGTAGCAAACTGAGAAGGATACACCAAACCCGGATTAATCATCTGACCAGCATTCAGCCACATCAGAACACCATACGAATATTTCGGAGTAGGTACCCCAGCAGCTGAGAAAGATGCCCCAGGATAGAACATCCCAGGATGAACATTCGGAACAATACTTTGAGCAGCTTGAGACAAAACCTGAACATGAATAGGAGGACCTCTATACACATGCCTTTCTTCATCAGGAGTTTCAATGTCAACTAATCTGACAGTTTGATGAGTTTGAACCTGAAGATTCTCAGGATCATCATTCACCACTATAGGCGGCACTGGAGCAGACATGACCCATGGATATGCGGCAGCATTCCCATTAGGCATGGGCGTAACAAAAGGCTGATATGGCAGGAAGGCACTACCATTATTCGCAATCTGAGGAGTGTAATTCGGACGCATGCCCCAAGGAAAACCAGCGGGCATCTGGTACAATCCAGGTTGAACAACAGGCTGATTCACAGGCTTAATTGGTACTTCAACTCTAGCAGGAGAAGGAACAACGACAACAGGAGTAGCCATAACAACAGGAGGAACAGTCACAACAGGAGTGACAACAGTTGCATCAGTAGGGGTTGCAACAACAGTGGTAGCAGCAGCAGCGTCCCTTTAGGCACGAAGGAGTTCCATAATGACATCCATGTTCGTCTGGAACTGATCCATCCGACCTTGGAATTGAGCCAGAGTTTCCTTGTAAGCAGCGTTCTCAACTTCAAAGTCAGCCATGATTCTGGATTTGCTTGAGCAAGGGAAATACTGATGTCGAGTCGTCGTCTTACTACAAGGAAGGCGGACAAGGATGAGCAACGGTTTCGGATGAAGGGGCGTGCATATGCGTGCAAATGAATGTATGATATGCATGCAAAAATAAAGTTTTAAATTCCAGGAATTCTTAAACTTATATTTGTTGACAATAATCATAAAGCATACAAGTAAAGTCATAAAAGATAGAGTGAGCAAGAATCTTCATTCATTCATTAATAAAGGAAAGAAGCATAAGTCGAATACAAGTCAAATATCTGCCTTTTGGGCTACAGCAAAATCCGCATGGATTCTATCAAATACCACCCTACACACAGACAAGAAATGGAAAAAAGCCCAAGGAAGTTGGTGTGGCAATGCATCAGCATATGCATCCCTCAACAACCCAGGTAGGTCCTCCAATGCATGCTCAACAAATTTGGCTAGACGGCCATGCCTCTCACTCCAATCCTTCATATCCTTCATGAGGTTACGTAGCAACGAATGATTAGGTCCCTGAAGCATATCCTGAAGAAAGGCCTCTTTCTGGTCCAGGAGGTTCTGTAGATGACGGCTTTGATGCTCCCAATGAGTACTCTCTATGCTGAACTGACTAATCTGCTCTTGAATCTGATGTGCTTGACCCTGCAACTTCTGAATTTCACCGAAGACTTTATCTAGCTTAGCTTGACACTGAGAAAAGTCCTTTGCTAACTGATTAGCACGGTCTTGCTCACTTTTTCACTTTGTCTTGAACTCGGATAACTTCCCTCGGAGCTCTTCAAGTTGCTTGTTGTAGCTCAACTCATCTTTGTAGGCTTGATAATGAGCATCGGCGAGTTGTCTCTTCTTTGAAGCAAGTCCCTCATAGGTTCTCTTCAAAGCATCACCCACCTTCCTGGGCTTGTTCTGTTCAACCTCCACCTCTCTGAGCATGCGTTCGCGCTTCTGATGGAGCTCAATCTGTAGGCTATCCTTCTCGGAAGTGACTCTATCAAGGTTGAGACAAAGATCATCATTCTCCTTCTTTAACTTCTCAACAATCAGCTTGAGTTGATCGACCTCAGATGGAGGAACAATGGAAAGTTCAGGAAGCTTGGCATTCACGGAAGGCTCGGGAGAGAATGGCAACAAGATCTCTTTGACGTGCTCTTTGACCCAAAGTGTGTAAGCTTCCTTGGCTACGCAATTCTTCTTACCCAGATCGGCTCTTCCTTCGAGATGAATATGAGTCCAAGCGGCACTGAACCTCTTCAAAAAACCCATGTCATCAACCCCCTCATGAAAGATGAACTCCTCCACTACCTCAGGATCAGGCTTGGCAACCATAGGGTATCCCAACTGTCAGAAGGCCATTCTCGGATTGTAGTTAATTCCATCCTTTGTACCCAAGAGAGGCACATTGGAGAATCTCCCACAATGAAGAATGATCAGAATGTCGTTGAAAACTCGAGAATACCAAGAAATGTCATCGGCAGTAAGAGACATGATTCGCCGAGACCACTTGAGATTGCCCTTATTCTCAACAAAGGGACCCTTCTGTGGAAGGTGAGACTTGAACCATCGGTATAACAGAGGAGTGTAACAGACAATGGTTCCTTTCTTCTTTTCATTCCTGGAATGAATAGAAGGATAGGTATCAGCAAGAAGTGTCGGAACAGGGTTCTTGGACAAGAAGATACTGATGGCAGCCTGATCTACGAAATCCTCCACGTTCGGAAACAAGACAATCCCATATATCAGCAAAGCAAGAATGGCGTTGAAAGCCTTCCAGTTTCCATCCTTAGCAAAAGAAGTGGCCTTGTCAACCAAGAACTTCGAAGCAAACCCTCGAATACCTTTCCCTTTGGTCTTGAGATTATCCTCCACATCCTTCTTACTAATGCAAAGCGCATCAGCAATAAGATGAAACTTCGGACAACCACTAGTGTAGATATAAGGAACCTGCTTCTTGATCTCAACCCCCAGAATATAAGCATACTCCTCAAGTTTAGGTGCTAGCTGATAATCCTGGAATGTGAACCACCTATATGGCAGGTCGTAGAACTGAACTAGAGTGTGAATAGCAGTGATGTTGACTTCAGTGTTGAGGATGGTCAACAGATTACCATAAGTACCTATGAAAACCCCTCTGTGATCTCCAACCAACGAAGATGCCAAACCTCTCAAAATACCCAGCTTAGGCTCCACAAACTTGTAACTGAAGATGCCACGACAACCAGTACTCATCTCTATGATAATGTTAACAAAAGATAAGTCCTTGAAAACCTGGAAATGTACATGCAAAAATTAATTTACATGATGAAATGATATGCAACACAACAACAAGAAGCCAACACTGTCTGAATAATCAAGTCTGAATAATCCGGATATCTGCATATAATTCTGTGTCGGTGCCACATAATCTGATGTGTCGGTGAAGAATCTGATGTGTGTGAGAGAACAGAGGTATGAAGTGGTTTGTTTTCCTGTAAAAACCCATCCCCCTCACAGGTATGATCTAGACACAACAAGGTGGTCCCTAGAAAGGTCGCCCAAACCATAGGACTCGGGATGAAAACCCCCCGCCGTAGTGAATTCTCACAGGACAGAAGTATTCTCAAATGAATCACGATTTGGGATGTGGGTCTCGTGATATCCCAACGCGCAAAACGCAGGCCTCACGACTATCCACGTTCTAGCCTAT
Organism: Lathyrus tuberosus; assembly: GCA_022829125.1. Lineage (NCBI taxonomy): Eukaryota > Viridiplantae > Streptophyta > Magnoliopsida > Fabales > Fabaceae > Lathyrus > Lathyrus tuberosus. The sequence goes on along the minus strand of JALAZF010000617.1, from coordinate 1,970,735 downwards.
GTGTATACTAGGCCCGGTGTTAGGACCTTTCTCTCCAATAATATCTACCCATCCCAACAACAGCAGAAAATAGCAGATATCCAGAATATGCAGCATATGAATATTCAAAGCAGTAAAGAAATATGGTAAATAAACATAAAGCTAAAGCATAAAGATAAAGCAAGTAAAACGCAAAAGACAAACACCCAAGCAAGCAAGAGAGAATACAAAACTAGGCGAGACCCTAACTTGCAAGCAAGGACTCCCCAACAGAGTCGCCAGCTGAAGATGGTTGGTTTACATCTTGAGTGAATCGCACACTCAAAGATACAACAGAGTCGCCACCGAACTTTATTTAGTCCCAAAGGACAAGGAAAATATCGATAAAACCCGAGGGGAAGAGAAACGGGAACGGGGGTCGGTTATGCGAAAGGAAGGTACTAGCACCTCACGCATCCATCGTACTCGACGGGAACCATTTTGTTTGCTTCTAGGCTTGGATGGGTTATCTATCTAAAGGCTTCTAGCTAAAGAAAAGGAGAGAGAGAGAGAGAGAGAGAGAGAGAGAGAGAGAGAGAGAGAGAAAGGGGAAAAAGAAAGAAAAGAAAGAAAGTGCTCGCGGAGGATTGGGGCCCTCGTGCCTACGTACCCTCATAGCGCAATGAGGAAATCAGAGCGTCGTAGTTCATGGAACCAGGGGACAGAAAAGAAGGAAGAAAGGGAGAAGGAAAGAAGGGTGGAAGTGTGCTCGCCAAGACATTGTGCCTACGTATCTGACATTCGAACGAATGCAAAATCAGAGCTTCCTTAGTTCGGGGAACTAAACGGAAAACAAAACCAAGAAAGAAACAGGAAACAAAAGAAGTGGTGTCAAAACCAAGAGCAAGAGTGAAAGAAAAACTCTACTGGGGAAGACCACACAGTAAGAGCGATTGCACAAGAGACTAGGAAAAGAATGGTGTCAAAACTAAGAAGGAAAGCAACTCCGCTGGGGATAACAGAAAGAATTGGTGTTGAAACCAAGAAAGTAAGAGCAAAGTGAACAGAAAAGAATCCGGTGGGGATCCAAATAAAGGGATAGTGGTGAAAACCAAGAGAAAAGGGAGACTCAGTATATTAACTGGCTGGCAGTGGTTAACCGAAGAAAGAGAGTAAGACTCCGACGGGGAAAAGAGGCTAGTGTCAACAGACGAACTGTGATAAACCAAGAGAGAGTGTTGAACCAAGAGAAGGTGTTTGACTCGGAGGGGACATCGGTATATTAACTGATAATCAGTGGTTAACCGAGGAAACAAGGATTGCAACTCTATGGGGATAGAGAAACATTGGTTTTAACAGAGAAAACTGTGATTAACTAGAAGAACGGGTGTAGGACCGATCGAAGGTCGTAACCCAAAAGGGGTGTTGGTATTGACTGAACAAACAGCACTCGACCAACGAAGAAGGGTATTGTACCAAAAGAGGTTACTAGCCCAAGGGTGCAAGTATTCGAACCAATAAAGGTTACCAACTGCAGGGGATTCTGTTTTAACATGAGAACTGTGATTAACTGAGAAAAATGAGTGATTAACCAAGAAAGGTGATTAACTAAAAAAAAGGGGTTCAGTATTTTAACAGACGGACTGTGGTTAACTGAAGGAAAAGGTGATTAACCGAGAGAAGGTGATTAACCCAAGGAAACTCAGTATTTTAACAGACGGACTGTGGTTAACTGAGAAGGAGTGCAAATATTGGTGTTTTAACTGACACGCAGTGATTAACTGAATAAACGGGTGATTAACCGGGAGAAGGTGATTAACCCAAGGAACTCAGTATGTTAACAGACGGGCTGTGGTTAACTGAGAAGGAGTGCAAACATTGGTGTTTTAACTGAAGGACAGTGACTAACCAACAAAGGGAGAAGAACCAAAAGACGGTTGCGAACTCTGCGAGGGATTCGGTAATTAACAGGAGTACTGTGCTTAACCGAAGAAAGAGAAAAAAACTCTCCAGGGGAATCAAAAGAACAATGATTGACCGCAAGAAAAGAGTTGGGTATTGAAACGAAGAAGGCTTGCTAACCCAGCGAACAAAGGATCGCAACCAAGAAGGTGATTGATCAAGAGAAGTAGATCGAAGTGATCAAGGATCGCAAGAGATTGCAATGGGAAAAGAGTGATTAAGGATCGACTCGACTGGGGAAAAAAATTACACTACCTCCTGGAGATAGAGATGACTAAGCCAAACACAGGGTCATTCGTCCCCTACCTGAAGTAGTCAGAATGAGAGTAGGAATTCTCCCTTCTCATTCCTTCTCTAACACACAGAGTGTAATGCGGAAGTTGAGACAGACAGCACAACAGCTCCAATTTGTACAGTGCTCCTGCATGGAGAAACGGACAGCATAACGACATTAATTTGTACAGTGCTCCGATGCAAGGCGTAGCGTAAAACTTCAACTCCGCGGGGGAACGAGAGAAAAAAAGCTCTAAAGGAAGCCTAAAGAGAGGAAAGGGGAGGATCAACTAATCGAAACATGGTTTCGATCTATTAATCAAAAGGGAAAAGCCATGCCAATAATTTTCCAAAGAGAGTGAAAAATCATTAAGGCAAAAGGTGTGAAGTATTGATTGTACAAAATTAAGTTCATCCATGAAGAATAAAACTTAATGCAAAACCAAGGAAGGGAGTACAAAACAGTCCCAAATGATCAACAAAATGCAACACAAAATCATGTTATTGTGATCGAAGAAAAATGCAAGAATGATTATATTCACATGATGCCGAAAACATGAACAATTTGAATAATCGAAAGTGTGCAACAAAAGTTCATGAATAAGCCTCAAACAGAAGTTAAATGACATTCAAAACATCCATAAAATCAAGCATGACAATCAATGGAAGTTAAGCTGAAGAAAGCATGGCAAACACACTTGAAAAACACCAAAAGTGGCACTCTGTTACAGTGGTAATCGATTACCCTAATCAGGTAATCGGTTACTCGCTTAAAAATAGCAGAACTTGACAAAATTTGTGCAGAGTAATCGATTACTCTATTTGGGTAATCGGTTACTCCGTTAAAAAAAACAGCGCTAATGCAAATTTGTGAAGAGTAATCGGTTACTCTCTTTGAGTAATCGATTACCACTGTAACGGTGGCAAAAAAATAGCAAAAACAGCTTTTCAAAAGCAACTTTCAACACAAAATCACTTATCCAAACTACCACATGCTATGGCATGAGTTTATGCACGAAAAATCAAGTTTAGAAGCAGCAAATGATCAATAATAGAATCAATTAAACAATCAAGATCATGGATCAAGCAATGGTAAAATCAATTCACGTGCAAAAACATCGAAACTACATCGCGAATGATACGAAAAGGATCGAAACAAAAAAATGAAAGAGATCCACCAACCTACAAGGCTGAGATGTGCCTTGGTAAATGTTGCAATGTGATCTTGATGAAGATAACCAAAGAAAACCAGAGGAATCTTCAATTATAGCCAAAACGTATCGAAACCGATCAAATCGCGACGAAAACTCCAAAATGAGAATTATCACCGAAGAAACTTGAATCGATCACTTGAGATAAATCCAAAAGCTACTAGAACTCCATAAAAACCAGTATAATGGAATGGCAATGAAGGTTAAGCTCAAGAAATAATCACTTTCAATGTGAAAAATGATTATCCTTCAAGAATCAAGAGCTTTTAGTGAGGTTTTGGAAGAGAAGTGAGATGAAGATGAAGATGTAGTAGAAAAAATCAGAGAGAATGTGAGAGAATTGAGAGTGAAATGTGTGAGAAATTATGGATGAAATGATGGACCCTTGAAAAGTGAGTGAAGGTGTATTTATATAGACTTTAGGTTTGGAGTATGAGAGGTTTGGAATGTGGTTTGGAACTAGGCTAGGAGTTAGTTGGACTTGACTCACCGAGTCATGGCGGTTAACTCGGTTAGTTAGTACCAACTCTGTAACAATCCCAAGGTGAACTCCAACGTCTAAAGATCCACATTACTTGGAAAACAAGGAACATGGTGCACTTGATTTGAAGTGAAGTATTTGAGTAAATTTGAGTGAATTCTTGAAGACTCCAGAATGTTCCACATGCTACTAGACCAATGTAGAATCCAAGACCAAAGTGTGTGCACAGGTGCTGTCATGAAAAAGCAATAAAATTTGCAAACTGACACAGAGTAATCGATTACCCTATTTGAGTAATCGATTACTCTAGCTAAATTTGCCCAATTTTGCTTAAAAATGGTGTTGTGGTCCTGGTTTCGATTTTCCACCTCTTGTTTTGATAAATAGGCATGAAAATCCTTATTTTGTGCTTGTCTTGATGATGTGATGACCTGTTGAGGATGTGATTAATCGGGCTTGGAAAACCTGAATATTCCTGCAATTAAAACACAAAGAAAAGTGTGAATGCGTATGCTAACGATGCGAATGCTTATGCTCATGCAAAAGGCAAAAGAGGGAGGTCAAATTTCGGGTTACGACAGATCCACTCAGAATGTTGCAGCCTTGTGCTTGATTCTTGATGTGGGAGTCATCTTGATCCATCGTGGATGTTTGAGAGGTTAGACAAGTTGAAGATCATGTCATTTCTTGATTGATCATTTGTCTAAGAGCTCTTAGAGGGTTTGAAACCCTAAGTTTGATTGTAGTGGATGCTCACCCATCTTTAGGGAGACTAATGAGGTATGAGGGTCCATCTATATTGTGATGATGATTTGCACAATGATGGGGAATCTTAGTGATCAAAATTTGGGGTATGACAGATGCCCCTATTTAATCTTCTTGGACCCGAAGGTGTGAATGGCGAAGGTATTCGGGCATTCATGGTGCAAGATGATTAAATATCGGAATACCCAAAATTTTGATGGTGGTTAGGAATGGTAATTCACGCATCCTTCTTCTTTTGCTAAGCAATGATGCTTAGAAAAGGTAAAATTCCCCTCGATCTTGGTTTCCTACCAAGGAACTGGTCTCAGTTTCTGATATAAACTTCCCCTCGGTCCTGGTTTCCTACCAAGGAACTGGTCTCAGTTTCTGATGTAAACTTCCCCTCGATCCTGGTTTCCTACCAAGGAACTGGTCTTAGTTTCTTTTGTCAATAAACTTTCTTGACAAGGGACACTATTCGTAGCGGTTTTCCTCAAACTTCTCGCCGAATTTTCCTGGGGAGATACCATTTGATAGAGAAAATTTTGATGTCAGAGTTGCTGGGGAACCCAGTCGTCTGAGTTGTAGAGGTGTACAAACTTCTCTGTTGGAGACGCCATTTGTCGACTCTACTAGGAAAGCAGGTCTTTTGAGAGACTGTTGTCGCTTGGGGATATTACATCATACTTTTCCTCGAGGTCTTCTCGGAGGAATGCCATGTGATGCAATCCACTCCTGAGGTGCTGATGACCTTTTTTGTCAGCGAATTTTCCGAAGGAGAACTGTTGTATTGCCGAATATTTGATTAAGAGGATTTCTCTGGGGATTTTCCTTAATCCGGGAAAGCGAAGATATCATCTTTAATGGTGAAGAATGACGTTTGTCGAGAACTCTCTTGCTTTTCAGAGGTTCAAGTTATCAAAGTGGTCAAAGAACCACCTTCAATCCAGAAATAAACTGGATGGGAGATCGTTTAGACGGTTCGCTTCCTGACGAGGAAAGAACTGACAACTCGATTGAGAGGACTTTTATCACTTGGGAACAAGACCTGCTAGAGTGATAATGATGCAATATGAATATGAATGTAAATCAATAATGCATGATGTATGTATGTTTATGCTGACAAAACTGACGCGACATACAGACTAATGGATGAACACGACAGGATACTCGGCCACAGTGGTAGATGAAAAGTATCACTGGTTCCTGATAGCAATTCTGCCTTGTTTAGGAGAGATAGTCCCCGTGGGGAGCAATCGTTGGTCGGGCTTAGGAATTAAGAACTCTGCCGAGGGGGTGTGTCAGATGAAACACGGTCTCTGACACAGTTGATCCTTCATTCAGGCGTACTAGTTTAGAATGAGTACTTTGATTCTACACTTTGAAGTTCAACTACTTCTGGAGAAGCGATCGATGTTCTTTCGATGTTCAACAGTCAAAAGAATTGCCATCTTTATTTTAAAAGCAGAAATTTTTTTACAAGTAAATTTATTTTTGTTTTATTTTAAGAATTGTTAATCATATTAAAATTTCATTCTGTAAAGCTAAAACAAATGAGAATTGCAAACAAAACCACAAGGGCTCAAATTTTATTGATGTGGTGGAAATCAACCAAGTGCGTGATTCCATAGAGTATTTACAAAGTCTAGAAAATGGTAATTTAAGGGAAAAGGGCTACATTAAAACATAACGACCACTATCCTTCTACCAACTTTGAATTTTGGACATCCTGAGCTTCTGTCGAAGATGACCTTGACTGGCGTTTTTCTGACCGATGGCATTACTGCTGCTGAGGGATTTGCCCCTTTGTTGAACATAGTTACTTGCCATTATCCCTAATTTTTGCCTGGATTGTACTGTGATGTTTCCAATCCACTGGGATGATTTTGTTTATGTCTCTAATTTTTGCCCGGACCGCCCTTTCGGGTTTTCAATCCACCGAGACGATTTTTTTTATTTATTTTTATTTAGGCAAAGTATTTCTTGACTACGCCAACATTTGTGGGGTAGGAAAATTCCTCTCCGTCCATGGTTGCGAGTCTCAAGGCGCTGCCTAAGAAAGCTTTCTTGACCACATAGGGGCCGTCATAATTTGGAGTCTATTTACCCCGGGCATCAGTGAGGAATGATTGTATCTTTTTGAGCACGAGGTCTCCTTTCCTGAAGACGCGAGGTTGGACCTTTTTGTCAAACTCCTTTTTCATCCTTTGTTGATACAACTGACCATGGCATAGTGCCGTCATTCATTTTTCTTCGATCAGATTCAGTTCGTCGTGTCGACTTTGACACCATTCAGCCTCTGTTAGCTTAGCTTCCATCAATACCCGGATTGATGGGATCTCTACCTCTATGGGGAGCACTTCTTCCATGCCATATACTAGAGAGAAAGGGGTTGCCCCTGTTGAAGTGTAGACAGATGTGCGATAACCGTGAAGAGCAAAGGGTAACATCTCGTGCCAGTCTTTGTAGGTTACAACCATCTTTTGAACGATCTTTTTGATATTCTTGTTAGCCGCTTCTACTGCTCCGTTCATCTTAGGTCGGTAGGGAGATGAGTTATGGTGTTCGATTTTAAACTCTGCGCACAACTCTTTCATCATCTTATTATTCAAGTTGGATCCATTATCGGTAATGGTCTGGTTCGGAACACCATAACGGCAGATGAGATTGTTTTTGATAAATCGGACCACCACTTGTCGGGTTACATTAGCGTATGATACTGCTTTGACCCACTTGGTGAAGTAGTCAATGGCTACAAGGATGAACCGATGTCCATTTGAAGCTTTGGGTTCGATCATGCCAATCATGTCGGTTCCCCATATGGAAAAAGGCCATGGAGAAGAAAGAACTTTGAGATGCGTTGGCGGTACATGGATTTTGTCTGTATATATCTGACACTTGTGACACTTCCCCATGTACTTGTAGCAATCGGATTCCATTGTCAACCAATAATACCCTGCTCTCAGAATTTTTCTGGCCATTGTGTGTCCATTGGCATGAGTGCCAAAGGATCCTTTGTGAATCTCCTTCATTAACATGTTTGCTTCTTGTCTGTCTACGCATCTGAGCAAGACCATGTCAAAGTTTCTCTTATAAAGTGTATCACCGCTCAGAAAGAAACTGCCTGCTAGCCTTCTGAGGGTCTTTCTGTCTTTTCTGGATGCCCCAGGTGGGTACCCTTATTTCTGAAGGAAGCATTTGATATCGTGATACCAAGGTTTGTCGTTTATGACCGCTTTGATTGTGAAGATGTAAGCGGGACGTTCAAGGCGCATTATGTCGATCTTAGGTAGGTCATTCCATTGACCTACACTAATCATGGAAGAGAAAGTGGCTAAGGCATCAGCCATGTGATTCTCCTCACGAGGGATGTGATGAAACTCGATTCTGTTGAAGAATGGTAACAACCTTCTCGCGTAATCTTTGTAAGGAATCAGTCCGGATTGGTATGTGTTCCAATCTCCTTTGATTTGATTGATAACCAGGGCTGAGTCGCCATATACATCCAGTTTCTTGATCCTTAAGTCGATCGCTTCCTCGAAACCCATGGTACAAGCTTCGTATTCGGCCTTGTTGTTTGTGCACTTGAATGTAAGTCGGGCGGTGAAAGGAATGTGGGTACCCTGAGGGGTTATGATGATTGCCCCAATTCTGTTTCCATAATGATTGACATCTCTGTCAAAGACTAGTCCCCATTGGGAACCTAGTTCTGGCCCTTCACTGGGTAGCAGTTCATCGCAATCTTTCATTTTCAAATACATGACATCTTCGTCTGGGAAGTCAAACCCGACTGATTCCTGATTGTCAATCGGTTGATGAGCCAAATGATTGGCTAAAATACTTCCTTTAACGGCTTTCTGAGCGTGGTACTCAATGTCGTATTCTGATAACAACATCTGCCAACGGGCAATCCTTCCCGTGATAGGAGGTTTTTCAAAGACGTACTTGATCGGATCCATTTCGGAGATTAACCAAGTAGTGTGACGAATCATATACTGGCGAAGACGTTTGGCTGCCCAAGCTAGAGCACATCAAGTTTTCTCAAGCATAGTGTACCGAGTTTCGCAGTCGATGAATTTCTTGCTCAAATAGTAGATGGCAGACTCTTTCCTTTTGGTTTCGTCTTGTTGGCCAAGTACACAACCCATTGAGTCTTCCAAGACTATTAGGTATATGATCAGTGGTCTTCCTTCCACTGGAGGTGATAGAATCGGTGGGTTCAACAGGTACTCCTTGATACTATCGAAGGCGGTTTGGCAGTCTTCTGTCAAAACGCAGTCCAAATTCTTTTTGAGTAATTTGAAAATCAGCGCACATGTCGCGGTCATGAGAAATATAAATCTAGAAATGTAGTTCAAACGTCCCAGGAATCCCCTGACTTGTTTTTCAGTCTTTGCAGAAGGCATTTCTTGAATGGCCTTGACCTTGTCAGGATCAACCTCAATTCCTTTCTGGCTGACGATGAACCCTAAAAGTTTCCCTGAACGGACACCGAAGGTGCACTTGTTGGGATTCAAGCGGAGTTTGTATTTCCTCAAACGCTCGAATAGTTTGGAAAGGTGGGTCACATGTTCCTCTTCTGTTTTAGATTTGGTGATCATATCATCGACATATACTTCGATTTCTTTGTGTATCATGTCATGAAACAGAGTAGTCATGGCCCTTTGATAGGTTGCCCCGGCATTCTTCAAACCGAACGACATTATCTTGTAACAAAAGGTTCCCCATGGGGTAATGAACGAAGTTTTCTCCATATCTTCCAGCGCCATTTTTATCTGATTATAGCCCGAGAATCCATCCATGAAGGAGAAGACTTGGAATTTTGCAGTACTGTCTACCAGCATGTCGATGTGTGGTAAGGAAAAGTCGACACACATTCCGACCTTTCCGTCCTTTTTTGGAACTGGTACGATGTTGTCTAACCATTGAGGATATTCTGATGTAGCGAGGAAACCCGCGTCAATCTGTTTCTGTACTTCCTCTTTGGTTTTGAGGGCCATGTCTGGATGAGTCCGTCTCAACCTTTGTTTTACTAGCGGACATTCTGATCTTAACGGTAGATGATGTTCCACGATGCTGGTATCCAACCTTGGCATATCCTGATAGGACCAAGCGAATACATTGGGAAATTCTTTGAGAAGCTTTGTCAAACCCTCTTTGCCAGTTGGACTGAGCAGTGCCCCAATCCTGATTTCTTTTCTCTCTTCTCCTGAACCCAAGTTGACTATTTCCAACAGCTCTTTGTGAGGTTCAATGGACCTTTCCTCTTGTCTGAGTAGCCTGGAGATCTCTTCGGGAATTTCTTCGTCATCTTCTTCTTCAGCCCCAAATACCGGGAATTCAAAGTTGGGAGAAAGCATTGGATCGTATGTTTCAACGGGGTTTAAAACAAGCAATCTGCATGACGTTATGATTTGTTTTTAGAAGAGATAGAGAGAACGCAAGAGTGTGTGCAGTGTATTTTTTGAAAACTGCTTGTTTTTATTATTTGTTTTTTTAGGATTACCATTTTCTGAAAAAGCAAAAAGAGGAAACAGCAATAAATGCGAAAATTACAGAACGACGTTATTTTATTTATGATTTTGTCGATTCATGAAACTACAACCCTATAAAACAAAACTCTGTCACTTTGGGCTAAGCGAAGAGGGATATTTACAGAAAGTGAGCCCTATCAAAACATCTATTTCACCTGGGCAGGGTGAAAGGTTAAAGACGACAATCACTTTGACTTATGAACAATCTTCAAAACATCGACAGCAACCCATTGGCGGCGAACTCCTCGGTGAATCACAAAGTCTGGTACCTTCCTTGATTTATCTTCAGAAATAAATCTGATTTCTGGTGGAGCAGGATCATTGGAATCTGTCTCCCAGGCAGAGTTGTCGTAGGAGGATTCCTCAGTTGTATTTTGCATAGTGTTTGTGCTCTCAGGTATATCTCCCCATCTAGTAGGCTGAATGTCTTCGAGCCTGATACGAGAGCTTTCGGGAGCGGTGTACTTGACCATATAGTCGTATTTTCCACTTGGTTGTCCCAGGGTGTCCCATACTTCTTTGGAACTGGAGAAGTCATCTCTCTCGATGACGTTCACCTCAGGAAAGGCATAGTTGATGAATTCTAGTCCTGTAAACTTTGTAAATTCATCGTCGGGCTAGATACTTTCCGAATGACTTGATTGTTGATCCCATGACATGGTGGGGATGCAGGTATCATTTTCAATGATGCTCAGCTGATTTTCATTGTTCGGCTGATTTTCTTGCTCCAAGTCTCCTGGGTACGGCTGCGAGATAGGCAGACCATCCATCGGGCCATAGTAGTCGTGGTCAAAGTCGTATTTCATCGGAGTGTCTTTCTCTAATGAATTTAGTGGAGCACAACATCCTTCTGGATCACAATATCCGTATATCATTTTGACATCTGACCTTGGTATAAATCTCAGACTCTGTGCGGGATAGCAAAGTGGCGTAGGCACCTCTTCCTAAGACATATAACCATCCTCGTTAAGATAAGACTTCTATTCCTCATCTGTATCGGAGGAATCTCCCTCGTTGATGGTATGTACTTCTTGAGACACTGGGTGAAGGAAACCTCCACTATGGAAGAAGTTCTAAATGGGAGGAAGACTTTCATCGTTAGCAGCTGTCTGGGTGCAGGTTGAAGAAAAATCAAGACCCTTCTTTGTTTTATTATCAGTAGGAATGACAAGCTGTCCCCATTCCTTTACATTGTTACTCTCGATTACTTTGAGAGCATCTTTGTATGAGGAAATCGATGTTCCTTTTTCTGATTGATTCTCATTGCTCACCAAAAGTGCCTGGAACTGAGTTCCAACAACCTCCTCAGGTTCTACACAAGTGGACAATGATAGGTTACTCACGATCAAGGCTTGTTCTCCACAGACCGTGATGAGTTGGTCAGTCTTGACGAACTTCAGCTTCTGGTGAAGTGTCGAAGTGATTGCCCCAACCTGGTGTATCCAAGGTCTTCCCAACAAACAACTGTATGTTGGTCGGATGTCCATGACCTGGAAAGTGACTTGGAAAGTGTGAGGTCCGATGGTTATGGGAAGGTTGACTTTGCCGATAACTGTTTTTCTGGACCCGTCGAATGCTTTGACGACGACCGCAATGCCTCTCATCGGAGATCCTTTAAATAATAGTCGCATTAGAGTGGACTTTGGCAGGACGTTGAGAGCCGATCCGGTCTCTACCAGTATGTTGGCCAAAGCATCGTCCTGGCAGTTGACTGTGATATGGAGCGCCATATTGTGACTTTTGCCTTCTTCTGGAAATTCCTCATCACTAAACCCTAAGTTGTTGTAGGAAGTGATGTTGGAGATGATGCTGTCAAATTGTCTTATTGACACATCTTGTTCCACAAAGGCTTGCTCTAAGACTTTCTGTAGAGCCTCTCTGTGGGCTTCGAAACTGAGCAAAAGCGATAACACTGAGATCTTTGAAGGAGTTTGTAACAGCTGATCAACAATGTTGTATTCACTCCTCTAGATGAGCTTCAGCATCCATCATCGTTCTTTAAAAGGTCGGGATCACTGGATTGACCGACTGGTAGATTATGAACTTCTGCTTGAGGTTCCTTTTCTCTGCTAGGTTCTCCAACTCCTCGGTTGAAGATTCGACCGCTCCGTGTTACTCGACTGATGTCTGCAATATTCACGACGGAGGGTAATGGAGTTTCCTTTCCATTTTCAATTGTTGTTGCACCGTATTTGTAAGGGATAGCCTTATCGGATTTGTACGGAACTGGTCCCGGTAGATAGATAACTACAGGAGCCTTCTGATTTTTTTGACTGTCGTAGGTAACTTCAATCAGTTCCTGGCCAGGAACCTTTGATTCGTCCAGTAGAGGGATGATGGTACAAACATCCTTGGTTCTCTCAGAGTCCGAGATTACAACCACATCTTTGATCTGGTCAGTGAAATAGTCTGGCGTCCAGTTAATGGACCCCGAAACTGAATATTGTTGAATCTTTTTGTGGTTCAACTAACTCTGGAGGGCTGCTCGCACGAGGTAGCATCCTTGATTATTTTCCTAGCAGACTCTACAGCGTTCATAGTTGTGTGGTGGCACCTGGCCACGTCCGCTTTGAATGCAGTGTAACCTCACTAGATCTGTTTCCATTGATCGAACATCCTAACTTTGATGCCTAGTGGGGTTCCCATTAACCACACTGATTTGTTGCGTGTCTTCATCCATATAGATCGGAAGCCACCAGGGGTTTAACAAGTGTTGCAAAGTCCTTTGCACGAGAGCGCACCCTTGGTTACTCTCACGGCATACTGTACAGTTCTGATAATTATGTGAAGTGAGAAAACCGAGTTGGACTTGTGTAGTATGTAACTCCACCAAACTGGTATTCATCAAACGAATATCGAAGATTTGAATCATGTTGATCTGATAAAGATTTCTATCATGGTAGTCCTGGATCCACCCAAGATCCATCTGACGCTGGAGGGCCTCTTGTACAAAAGAGCATCCCTGTTTGTTTACCGAGCAAGTCAGACAGGAATTGTAATCGTGCCGCTGAAGATTATGATACTGGCTTTGTCTTGAGTGCATTTCCACTAAGTTGACATTCATCGCACGGATGTCGTGGTTCTGAATGATGTTGGAATTCGTATACGTCATGTTAACTCCACGAACTCGATGCTCTTGGATCCATCCAAGATCCAATTGTTCCTGTAGAGCCGATTGCACCACAAAACATCCTTGATTATTTTTAGAGCAGATATCACACTGGTGATAATTGTGAGGTGGGACATGCCCGTATCCACTCTGTCTACAGTGCATCTTGACCAAGTTGGGCCTCAATAGGAGTACATCATGAATTTGATAGTTGTTATTGGACTCTCCCTCTATCAAATTTACCGTAGCTTTCTCGTGTTGAGGCAACGGATTCGTGAGAACATTCAGATTCGTATCTTTGAAAGATAAGACCCCGCTCCTAACAAGCTTTTGTACATTGCATTTGAAACTGAGACAGTTTTCTATGTTATGCCCCGGTCCTCCTTGATGGTAAGGGCAAGTTTGATCCGCTTTAAACCAAAAAGGCAAATTTTCTGGTACTGTAAGAGGAGTCCTGGTTTGGACATGCCCCTTGACCAGTAGTAGTGGAAACAGTTCTGCATACAAAATCGGTATATGGTCGAACCCTGGAGGTCGAGTTGTATGGTTGTTGTTGTATGGAGGACGACCCTGCTGAAGAGGCTGTTGTGTCCTTTTGCAACTCTTTCTGCATTTCCAGGAACTGTTCCTGGAACTCATTCATTCTGTCGAACATACTTTCGTTTCCACTAGAAGGTATCTGTGGAATCAGTCCTTCTGGGACAGTGTGTACCACGGGTGGTGGTATAGTCATCATGGTAGTGACTCTAGGTCCGTCCCTCTCCCGAAGTTTGTAACCTTCAGGAGTTGCTGTCATGCCCCTAGCATCTTCGCTTTCCCGAAGTGTGTAACCTTCAGGCCCAGCGGTTCCTGCTGCGGTTCCCTGATCCTCAGTGATCGGTGGAACATATCCTTCCGGGATATAGTTAATAGGCATGCCCCAGGGACGATCTTTCGGCATTTTGTTCCTAGGATCATACTTCTCCACTATGGGTGTTGATGTGATCTCTGAGATCACAGTTCTTTGTTATTGCATCTGAGCTTCTGCCAGAGCTTGCATGTCGTTATGAAGCTTTCTCAGATCCTCTTTCAGAGTGTCGATCTCTTCTCTTAACTCTCTATTCTCTTCCTTGAGATCATCCATCTTTTTCTGTCGATTGGCCCGAGTATTGTATGAATGAGACAGTTTGACTCTAGAACCGAGACACAAACGTGAGATTCGTAGGTAAGAAGAATGCGTTAATGCGTTACATGAGAATGATTAATGATATGCAATGATTATATTAATTGCATATTTTTTTTGTTTATTCAAAATAAACTTCGACAACTGGATTGCAAATATCAAACAGTGGGGAAACCCCATTTTATTGAATTCAACGATTGAGGAAATGGAAATACAGTAATTTACATAGTGCTGTAAAAGTAAATGTCTAAACTTATGGATCCTGAGTCCTCTCTGAGGAGAGCTCAGGTGCTGGTTCTGGTACTTTCCTTTTCTTTGACTGGGGTTCTTGAGCCATTGTCGAGTTGTCATTCCTTTGCCAAGTGAAAGGAGCGAGAAAATTCCTTTGGTCCTCTTGGTTTTCTACAGCGTGTTGATCTAAAATCTCAATCAGAGCATCTTTTCCTTTCAAAAGTTGTTGTATTTTCTTACACTCCACATTGAGAATACGGTACTTGTTCCTCTAAGACCTCTTCTCCTGTTGAACTTTGTTGAGAGTAACCTGAAGTTTTTCTGTCTTAGACATGAAATAAAGGACAGAGTCCCTTAATGGAAGAACTTCCTGACGAGGGTAAGGCATCCTCAGCTTGAGAGCTCTAGTTTGTACCCAGTGGAGATAAGGCTCTACCGAGACACAATCTGGTTTTCCTAGCGACTCTCTTCCTTTCCTATGAACGTGTTTCCAGGCATGCACTATTTCTGTCTTTAGTGCTCTGTCATTTTTTCCTTCCTTGAAGAAAAGACCTTCCAGATGAGCATTACGCGGGACATGCCTCATCGGGTATCCAAATTGACGACGAACTAAAATTGGATGATAGTTGATTCCTTCCTTAGTTCCTATAAGGGGTGCATTTGGGAAATTTCCACAACGATCAATGATCCTGATCCCATCATAGGTTTGATTGTACCAATCGATGTCAGAGTTGGTAAGAGACATGATTCTCTGCGACCAACATAAAGTATTCTTTTGATCCCAAAATGCAGCAGACTTTGGCAAATGGGAAATGAACCATTTGTACAGCAGGGGCAGCATGTGATCATTCCTCCGTTGTACAAATTCCTTAAATGTACAGAATGATAAGCATTTGCGAGCAAGGTCGGTACATGGTTTCCAATCAAAAAAACCTTAATGGCGTTGATATCAACAAAGTTATCAATGTTGGGAAACAAAAATAACCCGTAGGTAAGCAAAACAAAGATGCTTTCGAAAGCGGCCACGTTCCCTATACTGGCAAAGTACAGGGCTTCTTTTATCAAGAACTGGGCTGGAAAACCTTGGATTCCTTCCTTAGTGGTCATGTGAGTCCTGACTTGTGACCCGTCTAAATAGATTGCTCTTGCAATGGTTTAATCCTTTGGAATTTCTTCCAGTCCAGAAAATGGAGCTTGGTCAGTGATATGTAGATCAGTCAGGTGAGAGTACTCCTCCAGTGTTGGTGCTAGCTGATAATCCGGGAATGTGAAACAGTGATAGATCGGATCGTAGAACTGGATTAGTGTAGACACAATTCCTTCGATTACATGGACCCTTAACAGAGAAAGCAACCCTCCATACTTAGCTCTGAAAGCCTCGGGGTTGGTGATCATCCTTGCCAACCCTCTTAAATCCTCTAGTTTTGGAACCTTGAAGGTGTACTTGTGCGTTTTCCTTCTACCGAAATCCATTAGCAATCTCTTTATCTGACATTTGCAATCATTGTCTTAGTTTATTTTGAAGAAAAGAGAGGCTAGAAGAGAAGATTTTTCTTTGTTTTAATGTTTTTTAAATGAATGTATGAATGCAGCACACAAAAACATAGAAAAACATGGGGTCAAAGGGTCGGTGTCATGAAGTCAAGGCTCTACCCATCCCTCAAAGGCTTATACTGGTGATTTTTTGTACCTGTCTGCAAAATCATTGACCCCTCTTGGGATAACAACAGCAAGCGGATCGCCAGCGAGCTGTAGTATCTTAGAGTGATCTCAAATTAGGGTAGTATCGCGTGACAACTATTCCCGATAGCTTCCGCACTACAAAATGGTTTCAGTCTACTAAAAACCTCAGCTTCTCAGATAACCCAATCGACCACACTACTTTCAACAACTGAAGTCGTATAGGTAATGTATCTGCAAAGGGAGTCTCCACTGAGCTTGATGGTCGACCGGGGACTCTTAACTAGGATTCACTCCCCGTAAGATTACCCGTATAATGCCATCCCCTATCTTAGGTGTATACTCAATCTTTCCATATGCGGCATCACACGCATTCCCATTAGCAGAAAAATAAACACAAATATCAATTAGGAAAAGCGGTATATATATTTGTCTTAATCATCCTAGACCTCTAGTCTTATGCTCCTATACAAACAATGACTCCCCAGCAGAGTCGTCATTTATGTGGTACTTCGTGAACTTAAGGGTTTCTACCTTAAAATAGACTAGAAAGAATGCCTCCCACTATGGTCGCCATTTTTTTGTAGTGCGATTTTTGTGGTTTCGAATCACTATCACTTTGGTACTATAGTTCGATTCATTTTTTATCCTATTGAGCTGATTAAGGAAGGGAAATAGATGTCTCCAATTAACCCTGCTTGCAAACTGAGTTTAAACAGTCAAAACTGTTGGTTTACAGATGCTATCAAAATAGGGGGTTCGTCTTTTAGGGTTTTTTGCTTAAAAACAGGATCTGGACTATTTGTGAGGTTTTAGGTCTAATGCTTTTGATGGATATATGAAGGTACTGGATTTTGAGTTTTTTTTATTAGTATGCTCGCTAAGATTTTTGCAATCTTATGCCTACGTATTCCCGTTTGACGAAACAGCAAAATCAGAGCGATCGTAGTTCCTCCTATTCTATGGGAGGAAAAAGGTTGTTTTGGTGTCTTGTTCAAAGCCCAAGACATGAAGCTAAAGGTGGTTTGTATCTTGTTCAAAGCCCAAGATATGAAGGTAAAGGTTTGACTGAAAGAGAATTTGTTATCTCTAAAGAGGAGTTGTTGATGTTTGTATGCTTGAGCAAGGCACAAGTTTGATGCTAAAAGGTTGACTGACTCAACCGGGGTTTCTTTATACAAAGCCTAAGAGGAGGCTAGAAGTTTGGCTTTTCTGAGGAAAAAGTTCTTTCTGTCTTGTACGAAGCCCAAGATTGAGGCTAAAAGGGATTTTGACTCCGTTGAGGAGAATGTATCTTGTATAAAGCCCAAGATGGAGGCTGAAAGGGTTTGACTCAACAAGAGAGTATTTTTATCTGTCCTGTATAAAGCCCAAGACGGAGGCTAAAAAGGTTGACTCAACAAGAGAGTCTCGAACAGGTGATTGACTCAACAAGAGAGTCTGAAGGTTGTTTTACTCAACAAGAGAGTCTTTTATACTCAACAAGAGAGTGATTTCCTGTCTCGTATGAAGCCCGAGATTGAGGCTAAAAGGAGGTTGACTCAACAAGAGAGTCTTTTATACTCAACAAGAGAGTGTTTTGTTGTCTCGTATGAAGCCCGAGATAGAGGCTAAAATGAGATTGACTCAACAAGAGAGTCTTTTATACTCAACAAGAGAGTGGTTTTTTCTTATTTCGTACAAAGCCCGAGATTGAGGCTAAAAAGAGATTGACTCAACAAGAGAGTCTTTTATACTCAACAAGAGAGTGCTTTATATGTGTCTTGTACAAAGCCTAAGATGGAGGCTAAAGGGAGATTGACTCAACAAGAGAGTCTGAAAAGGTTAGCTCTGCTAGGGAGAATCATTTGTACAAAGCCCAAGAGGAAGTTGTCTTACTGCTGAGGATTATTGAGATCCTGAAGCGGGTCCAAGTGTGGGGAACTCTCATGAGAGAGACCGGGTTTCTTATGTAGATTGATCCAGAGTGATCGGTGTTTCTTCCTATGTTTGAAAGGAACTTGAGAATGTCTTTAAGACTCAAGAGGCTTAGACTGTCCAAGTCTAGAGTTTTATCTTTTGTACAATGCCTAAGAGGAGGCCCGGACATTAAGGGATGAGTATCAACCCTACAACGGCCAGAGTTTTGACGCGAAAAAGACGGCTCTAGCAAAGGATGACTAAGTTCTGTCTTATACCTTT
Organism: Lathyrus tuberosus; assembly: GCA_022829125.1. NCBI lineage: Eukaryota > Viridiplantae > Streptophyta > Magnoliopsida > Fabales > Fabaceae > Lathyrus > Lathyrus tuberosus. The sequence continues at coordinate 1,952,209 of JALAZF010000617.1, read as the reverse complement.
AAGAGGTTGTCAGGGTCCTTGTATTAAGCCCAAGAGAAGGCATGCGAACTTCTAAGAAGCCGAAGGGTCCTTGTACAATGCCCAAGAGGAGGCAGGGATGCTTTTAGGAAGCCAGTGGGTCCCCAAACCAAGAGAAATTCAAGAAATGCAATTCACCGAGAAGAGATCATTCCAGGAAAGTTCAAGAATTTGGAAGAAACTCAAGAGATGTCATTCACAGAGAAAAGATCATCTCTGGGGAGTTACAGTTTCTTTGACAATTTCTAAGGGTGACAGTCTGAGAAAAGGTTCACCAAGAATACGACCTTTCTCTTTGTTCCATATTGTTTAACCCCAAGAGAAGGGAAGACTGTACCAAGAGGCCCAAAAAGTTTTAAAATGATTGATGAGGGTTAAATTAATCAAAACCCTAATTTTGTTTAAAAAGGCATTAATTTTGTTAAAAAATTAATAAAAATTGATGAGAACATGTGAAAAATGAGTGGTGATCTAGGATCGATGCTTCAAAAATCATGTTTATATCCACAAAATGATTGAAAATCAATTAAGTTTGGGAAATCAAGAAGGAACAAATATTTCAAATGTTAAAAACAAATAAAACATTAATTCTTTTGCAAAAATATCAAATATATGAAATAAATAACATTTTTGGGAATTTTTGGCAAAATAAAATATTTTTACATTTTTGTGAATTATTAAAAAAAAGAATCAACTCAAAATCATTAAAATTCAGAGAGAAATTAATTTTTGAATCAATTAAATAAAATCACAAAATTCAAATATTTGAATTTTCAAAAAAGGCGCCAAGAACATGGCAAGAACACACGCGTGTTATGAGTTTGGCCTGATTTGCATTTTCTATCCAATCTCACTGAATACTTGATGAAATCACACAATTCACACATCAATCTGCTCGTTTTCACCTTACGATCATGTCTATGGTCTTTAATTTCATTTATTTTAAACATGGAATAAGAAATCAAGACAAAACCCCAAGAACCCTAAAATTTGCATGAAGGCTGAGAATTTTGATACACGATTCAAACAAAGCAATTAATTGAGGGGAAACATTCTATGCATGATTATGAACATTTGGCAAAAGTATTGTGCGAGGAAATATGCATAGATTAAGAGATGGCCAAGTTTAGGCTTACTTGAAGGTCGTGACAGCAAGGGCAATGTAATTTTTGAGTTGGAGGTGTTACAGATGAGTTGTGATGATCTGAACAGCTTCCCTACACCATATGGAGTGTGTTTTAATGCTTGGACTTGATTGGAAATGGCTGGATCACTTCATGGCATCTCAGCTGCAACTTGGTTAAAACCTTGAGCAACTGGCTGGTGATTCTGAGAAATCAGTGTTACAGTTGTTGTTTAAGTGTTTGGATCACTTCTATATGATGTTTATGAGGTGTGTGTGTGTGTGTGTGATTGGTTTGGTTGGAATAGCTCTCAAACTCAAAACCCGATAGTGACTTGCCTTAGAAGGCAAAATTGGAAGTGAGAAGGTGATTTTGAGGAAAGCATCTATTTGATGGCTTTTGTGTACTTAAACTGAGCACAAATGAGCTCTATTTATAGTAGAGCAAGTTTTTTTTGCAAGGAATAGGGAATGACAATTGCAGCAGAGGTTTGGCAAATGTTGATCAATAGGAATCCAAGTCTCCTCTAGCCATTAACTAGAGGTTAGAGCACAGGCTGCTGGTTCCCTAGTTCAGAGATTATCCTTGACTCATTCAGTTGGAAATGGTTCAGTTCATGCCACCTTGGTGCATCCATTGAATGCTCCAAAACAAAATTGGAGTCTTGTCCCCTCTTTAGGGTTTTTTAGGTTTGGCATGATATTTTTAGTTCCAAAGACTTGGGAGGCTTATGGATCAGTGTTTGTCCCTCCTTGGTCTCCCCCTGAGGTGTTCAGATGGATAAACTTGTTTGTCATTTGCAAAATTTGCTCAAATCGAGCAAAATACACAAATCTGCCTTGCCATGACAGTTTGCAGCAAGGCACATTGCCATTGCCATATCTCATGGCTCAAGTGGAGTTTGATGGAGTTCTTGGCCATTTTGAAAAGATATTATATGATACAACACATGTGTGATCATAGTTTGTCTTGATACTTTTTGGATCCAAGTGAAAAACGTCCTTACATTTTGGAAAAAGTGAAACAGATTCTGACTTAGTGAAAATTTTGCTAAGTGTTGGAAAAAGTGACATTTCATGTTTTCAGCCATTTTGATCCAACCATAACTCAAAATCCATGATGAATTGGAATGAGGTGTAGTTGACACTTTTAAAGTATGCCACGAGAGCTACAAGTCCATCTTTGGATCAGCCCAAATGGTTGCTTGGATCTCAAGTTATGGTCCTTGGAAGTTTGTACCCTAGCCACTTTGTTCCATAACAGAAAATTTCTAAGTTTTTTATGGTTACCCCCTTTACAAGTTATCCCACTTTTATTGATTTTTCTTGATGAATGATGATTCCAATCACACATTAACATCATTTTAGGGTTAGGGGACCATAATTGATCAAAAAATCAAAAAGTTAAACTTTGACTTTTGGGCACAGTTGACTTTTTATCAGATGAATTCCAAACTGTGTGATCCTCTATGAAATCAAGTCCTTGACCTAAATCAAACTTGATGTATTGATTTCATAGGTGTTATAGGGTGTATTGAATCATGTCCCAAGCTTCGGGAGCATGTCTGAGTCAAAAGTCAAAGGCACAGTTGACTTTTTCCGCGAAACCCTAACTGTGGCTCTGATGAACTTGAAACTTGTGAATCAAGCTTCTTGGATCAATCTATTGTTGCAAATGGATCAATGTGGTTTGTTGGAGACCCTCAAATCATATCTTGAGGTCTTGGCTCATGTTTTGTCCCAAAAGTCAACTTAGGGGTGAATTAGGTCAAGAAACCCTAATTCCTGATTTTTTATGAATGCTTCCCCTGAGGCTAAATTGACTTGATGATGGGGTTTATGATGTCCCTTGGAGCATATTAAGTTGTGATTTGAAGTGTTGGCTCATGCCCAGAGGAAAATTTCCATCTGGAGGCCCTGGTCAACCAAAACCCTAATTTGGTGACACTGGCGATCTTGAGGCTTGATCCACTCAGAATGTTGCAGTCTTGTGCTTGATTCTTGATGTGGGAGTCCTCTTGATCCATTATGGATGTTTGAGAGGTTAGAAAAGTTGAAGATCATGTCATTCCTTGATTTATCATTTGTCTAAGAGCTCTGAGAGGGTTTGAAACCCTAAGTTTGATTGTAGTGGATGCTCACCCATCTTTGGGGAGACTAATGAAGTATGAGGGTCCATCCATATTGTGATGATGATTTGCACAATGATGGGGAATATTAGTGGTCAAAATTTGGGGTATGACAGGCAGTAGCTAAACCTACTATATCACATCTATGTTAATGTCCTAAGAAAGCATACAAGAATGCAAGTTATATCCTACACCACCACATAAACATTTGTCATCCACAAACTATGTCAAGTTAACCACTAAAAGTCATACAAATGAATCCAAGTCATGCATCCAAGTAACATACATGATGTAATAATATCAAAATCATGATTGAAGTGTTGAGAAGTGATCATGAAAGTCATATCAATTCATGTTCAAAGGAGTAGGCAATTCTATACAAAGATGTTACCTAAATCATGTATCAAACACTTATGAACATACAATGATTAAGCAAGCATAAAGTTGACATTTGAAAGACCTAACTCATAAGTGAAGACATGTATTCAATGCTTGAAATAACCCTCAAAATTTCACAAAATTTTGTGTCAACCACATTCTCCAAAGTTAAGGTAAGAACAAAACCAAACTTAAGCCTCCTCTAAAAGCATGAAACTTGTCATCCAAGTAAGAGAAATGAAAGAGCATAGGAAGGCAATGTAAAAGAATACACATCTGAGGTAAATTACCTATAATGTCTCATGTTTGAACCTCAAAAGTTTTGAGCAAAGATGGCACACAAATGATGTCAAGAAGGTGGTCAAAGTTGATGCACAAATCAAGCTTACATTCACACAAAAGTAACATCACTCAAATCATACCAAATGACCTATAACAAGGGATAATAAGGTCCTAACTCATGTAAATGTTAATGCATACATGTTATCCATATTCAAAATGAGTATTTAGATTCCCCAAGATCATCATGACAACATGTTCTCAAAAGATATATCAAGTAGTGGTCAAAATCAAGCTTAATCTTCCACTAGCAACAAAAGACATTCAAGTATGTAAAAGGAATGATAAGGTCAAGCCAATCAAGAATTCACACATATAGGGCAATGGTAAATGACATGTGAAATTGCGCATTTAAATATCAAAATTATTGGACAAATAAGGCACACCGAAGTTCAAGTGCAAAGTAACAAAGGTGGATGCTCAATCATGTTCAACAATTGTGAAAGCTTAACATCAAATAAAGGCATATGAAATGACCTATAAATCAATGTGGGTGGGCTCTACCTCATGCTAAAACATGTGTGAAAAGATCCACAAAAGATCCCTAATGAGGGTTGCATAAAAGGTATCATCAAACCAAAGCATCTAATGAAACATGTGAGTTATGATCAAAAAGCAACATCCAAGTATCACAATTTCACATCAAAATGTCATCAAGAATATGCTCAAACATGTCCTCAAAGTTGGCCTAAAGTAGCCACAAGCAAGTGTCAAACTTAACCTAGTTCTAGGCATACATCCACACAATAGGCATGAAATGAAATATGCATGAAATGGTTAAAAGCTTTGGAAAAGTAAAGGAAATTAATCATGTCATTCTAAGGTCAGTGGTTGGTCATGTGCAAAAGATTGGCTCAAAATTATGAATCAAAAGTGTTCAATCAATCAAAAATATTAAGCATGCTATTCAAAAGTGATCATACAAACCAAGCTTCAAAGATGACATTCAAACGCAATTCAAAACTCATGGCCAAAGTACCAAATGAACATCAACATATTCTACAATCAAGGAGCTAAGTGCACATAAAAAATGAGATCCAAAACATTAGAGGATGGTTACTTTTCAAAGCTTACATCACAAGGTATAGCAAGGTGAACACTATTCAAACCAAAATTCAAGAAAAATATTGAACCAACCAAAAAATGCAATTAAAATTCATCAATAAATTAATTAAAACATTTAAGAACATCCATGAATTATTTCAGAATTTTTAGCCAAGAGAAGCTATTTTTTAAAGTTGAATTTACAACGTGTATTAAAAGGAAATTAAACAAAATCACACACAAGCCAGGGGGTGTACCAGAAGTAATTCTCATGTTCATAACCCACTGGGCCCAAGAATGGGAGGAGTGCGTAGCAAACGTGTTGGGCCCATGTACATCACATTATCCTCTTCTCTCTTCTGACTTATTATTCAATTTAAAATAAAGAAAAAGGAAAAAGAAAATGCCAGAAAAAATGAAGTGAAAATAGCACGTGATTCAAAAGATTCCCCTTCATTAATGCGTTGGAGCCACCCTATTGGTGGCCTTGAACAATAGATACAGGCTGGCTCATATAGAATCACACATAGATCAGGTTAATTGCCATAGGCCAACGAGAATGAAACACGCATGCATTGACTTTCTCACCTTGCCAACGGGGACGCCGGAGCTAGGGCTCCGACCGTCTTCCCCGATCAACCTCGCCGGAGCCTGAACAAAACCTCACCAAAAATGAAAAACTTTGATTCCATTTCGCTCATAATTTCACGCTGGTTAAGAATATACCCTCAGAATTTTCATACAACCACTATACAAAGAGATTTGAACACAACAATTTAGATATGAGATTCTTAAAACCTCACATTGCAGCCTGTTTCAACCACCAATCAATGCCTTCATGGGAAGGGCTTCAGATGCTCATGATCACGAGCTTCTAAACCTCCTAACTAGCCCTAACATGATGCAAAAAGGATTTAAGAAATCTGACCTTAATGGAGGTTTAAACCTCGTTAATGGAAACCCTAAAAACTTCAATGCAAAGTCTTCAGATCTACACCAGGCAAAATAAATGCCTAAAAAAACCTTGAATCTTGAGGGGAGAGACAACTTAATGATGGAAGGTGGGGAATCTGCAGGTGAAAGTACAACTTTACCAGATCAATGAAGATGTATACAGTAGCTAGAAGGAGTTATGGTGATGATGAATGTGAAAGAAACTTGGAGAAATCTCCTCAGAGAAGTGAGATTCGAAGCTCTCAACAATGGGTGTAACAATGGATTTTTCTTGGATCTCTCTCTCTCTAACTGTTATAACTAACTGGATTGATGGTGGTTAAAGGTTTATATATGTGGTTATGGTATTGGTTAGAGTTTAATCAGGATTAGAGCTTGGTTAAAATGAAGTTAAGCAAAGTGGCAAAGTGAGAAGGTTTTGGAAGCACATGGGTTAGGGATCTTCATGGTGTATGGATCATGGTCATGATGTGTTTATGATAGCATGTTGTATGGTACCAGCAGTATTACAATAACTTGGTCACTAAGTCTTGTTTTCTCTCTCATTTATATGGAGTAAAGTGTTATGATACATGCATGGTGTAAGGTTATGGCTTGGTTTGAAATGGTAAAATGAGAAAGACATAAGGGCATCCTGCACGTGAGGCCAGGTTTTTGTTTTGAATTTTTAGTGGAATGACATGGTTTGAAATTGACAAACATATTCATAGTGTGGAGCTTGAAGCAAAATATCTTGATGAATAATGGATCATTTGGTGTGGTTTTGATATCATTTGAAAGAGGGCATTTCTTACAACAATATTGATGTTTGACTCAAGTGGAATGGAGGTCTAAAACATGGTGCAAAATGTCATTGAAAACCTGGGTACAAAACTGATTTTGGACACTTAGAAAAATTTTAAGTTCTTTCATGTTTCACATTTGCTTCGTCATGACTTTAGTTGATTATAACTCCACGAATATTGGATCACTTGGTATGATTTTGGTACCAAATTAAAGGTCTCATTTGATACTACAACTTTGATGTGAGAATCAAGTTGAATAGAGGCCTTGAACATGATGAAAAATGGTGTTGAACATGCCATGACACAAGCTGGTTTTTGGGTACTTAGAAAAATTCTAAGTTTTTCACTTTTCCAACTTGATGATCCCAACTTCCATACATCATAAATTTTAACTCAAGAATCCAAATGAAGCATTCTTTATATGGATGGAAAGCTTGGAATGCATACTACAACTTTCATGTTTGACTAAAATTAAAATGAAGCTTGCATCATGATGAAAACTGGCCATGAAGTTGGCCGTAAACCATAAAGAACTTTCCCAAAATGGAAAGTTTCTAAAAACCCTAGTTTACCAAAAATGGTAACTTTCCACAACTCTTGATTTTTTCATGATTCTTTTGATATTTCTTGATCAAATCTCACCCATTGATCACCTTTGACATGATGAACATGAGTTTGACCTAAACAGTCAAGAGTTGACTTTTTCCTTAATCAACTGACTTTATTCCCCGTTTGACTGATTCTCAATCATCTAGCCAATATAAATTCTCCTAAATGAAATTGACAGTCCATATTCCAATCCTAGATGCTTGAGAACACATAGAAAGCCATGGAATCAAGTCTTGCCCAACGAATAAAAAATAAACTAATTTTAGGTGAAACCCTAGTTTTGGCCTTGAAAGTTTGGAGATATTGACCAATAGTCAACCCCAATTCCTCTGGAGTGTGTGAAGATCCACTTAAACCAAGATGTTGTGTGTGATAAGATGGTGTCAAGGCTTCAAGATCCTTGCTCATGATGATGCCGCATGCACAGATACCCAAAACCCTAATTGGAGGATCAAGAGATAAGAGAGGAGTGATTCTCTTCAAGTTTCTTGCCAATCTCAAGCTCTTGATGAAATGGTGGACCAAATGAGATGTCTTGAGGTTTGAGAAGCCTTGGTGGCTTGAGTGATTGAGCATATCCTATTCTCTTTGCTTTGATCATTCAATGATGAAGGAACCCTCGATACTATTCCTTGGGAAGACCAATGATGCATGTGTAATGCTTTTGACCTAAATGCACATGAAAGGTGAAGCATAAGCCACTTATTGGGTATAAATATGAGGGAAAGTTTTGGGATGTTATAGCTGCCCCTATTAAATCGACTTGGACCTGAAGGGATGACAACAACGGATTCCTGACATTCAAGGTACATGAAGATTGAATACTAAAAGAAGCCGGAAATTTGCACTCTGTGGGGAAGTATAAAACAAAGTGTTTTCCAACCGAAGGTGGACTCAAAGTAAAGATGCCACTCGAAAGCGGACTTGATAGGGATGTCGGCCGAAGGTGGACTCATGATTAAGAAGTGAAAGAAGGAATATCAGCTGGAGGCGGACTTACAATCGAAGGGTAAAATAAGAAATGTCGGCCGGAGGCAGACTCATAACCAAAGGTTACCGTCACAAGATATATTTTCAAAAGGAAAGCCGACACACAGGCAGACTCACAACCGAACACAAAGGTAGGCTGACACACGGGCAGACTCACAACCAAAGGTTACCATCACAAGATGGATTTTCAAAAGGAAGGCCGACACGTAGGCGGACTCACACCCGAACACAAAGGTAGGCTGACACACAGGAGGAATCACAACCAGAGGTTACGATCACCAGATGGTATTTCAAAAGGAAGGTCGGCACGTAGGTGGACTCACATCGAAACACAAAGGTAGGCCGACACGCAGGCATACTCATAACCAAAGGTTACCATCGCAAGATGGATTTTCAAAAGGAAGGCTGACATGCAGGCGGACTCACATCCAAGCACAAAGGTAGGTCGGCACGTAGGCGGACTCACAACCAAAGGTTACCATCACAAGATGGATTTTCAAAAGGATGGCTGACACACAGGCGAACTCACATCCAAACACAAAGGTAGGCCAATATGCAGGCGGAATCACAACCAAAGGTTACCATCACAAGATGGATTTTCAAAAGGAAGTCGACACGCAGGCGAACTCGTATCCAAACACAAAGGTAGGCCGACACACGGACGGACTCACAACCAAAGGTTACCATCACAAGATGGATTTTCAAAAGGAAGGCCGACACACAGGCGAACTCACATCCGAACACAAAGGTAGGCCGACACGCAGGCAGACTCACAACCAAAGGTTACCATCACAAGATGTATTTTTAAAAGGAAGGCTGACACGCAGGCGGACTCACATCCAAACACAAAGGTTGGCCGATACACAGGCGGACTCACAACCAAAGGTTACCATCACAAGATGGATTTTCAAAAGGATGACTGACACGCAGGCGGACTCACATCCAAACACAAAGGTAGGTCGACACGCAGGCGGACTCACAACCAAAGGTTACCATCACAAGATGAATTTTCAAAAGGAAGGCCGACACACAGGAGGACTCACATCCATACACAAAGGTAGGCCGACACGCAGGCGGAATCACAACCAAAGGTTACCATCACCAGATGGATTTTCAAAAGGAAGGCCGACACACAGGCGGACTCACATCCAAACACAAAGGTAGGCCGACACGCAGGCGAACTCACAACCAAAGGTTACCATCACCAGATGGATTTTCAAAAGGAATGCCGACACGCAGGTGGACTAACATCCAAACACAATGGTAGGCCGACACGCAGGCGGACTCACAACCAAACATAAAAGTAGGCTGACACGCAGGCGGACTCATAATCAAACATAGTAGAATCATCAGATCTACAAAGATGACTCCGCTAAGGAAAAGAGAAACCTAAATAGACAAATCTACAGGGGAGTACAAGCATGATGAACGTATTCATCGTCAACTTCACCGGGGATAACGTAAGATTGAATCTCCTGAACTACACCATTTCTACTGGGGGAAAGCCCTGAAAAGAAAGTACAAACCTGGCTTATGCTTTGAATGCATATGTTTGAATTTTTCTATGGCGTAATGCTCCATACGAAATGGAAATGCTACAAATTTGGAGGATGCCATGCAAAAATGTTTACGCTATGCAAAAGAGGCACCTCAACAAAATAAATGCTGAAGATACGAAGGCAACTCCACTAGGGATGACAAACCGAATTGCCCTTAGGGTCACAAACCGTGCTGAGGAAGACAAACTGAACAGCCTTCCTGATCAAAACCTCTGCTGAAGATGAAACCCAAAGAGAACTTCCACTCTGTTGGGGATTACAAACAACCCTTTAAGATAGAACCCAAAATGACTCCCCCTACACTAGCAATCAAGAATGACAACTGCTGAAGATGGAACCCAAAGATCTGATACGGAAAAGGTGCCAATAACCATTGTACATGGAAACTTTCGGGGATGTCAACCACGGTTGAATGAACCATTGATATAATAAACACCAAACTCTGCTTAGGGGAATGAAGTCTATAACACTGAACCTGTCGGAGAATATCATTGAACTTAACCTGCTGTTGGGGAAACGACTTTAACCTGCTGGGGGTGATAGCATACCTTTGTTGGCAAGATTAACTTCCTGACCTAATGAGGTATGTAAACACCACAAAACTTGGGGAATATAAGAGCTCTACCAAGGAGAGACATTTAGCAAGTCTCTTGGTGGAGATGCAACATTTATCCTGTCTAAGACGGTCGGCTTCTGAATACTCGCTGGGAAGTAATAAACCACTCTGTCTGGGGGGAAGCAATCCTCTGCACTCATGCTGGGGAGAGAGGAATTCCCAACGCACTGCTGAGGATGCTAGATCTTATATGCTAGAGAGCAACTCTACTAGGGAGAAGAAATCATGCCACCCTGCAAACACACAACAAACAACATAATGTTCTATAGACGAAATGGCCACCTCGGTTGCCATCCATAACATCCCTTACTCAAGCAATTTTCATTGTTTTCGACATGCTCTGTAAAGCTTAATGTTTTCACATGCAATGTTTATAAAAAAATACCGAACGGTTTTGCAAACAAAACAGTAAAAGTAAAAACATAAATTAATAGCTTTTTCAGTGAAATGAAAATTTTATTGATTGAACCGGCCTGTAAATAGGCATTTACAATAGAAGCAATTCCTGAAAAGAGGTAATTGCACAAAAAAGGAAAGAAAAATACATATGTTGGCAATGTGGGAACAAATATCCACCATGCTTCGATTCAGCTATGCCACATATGTCTTCTATATCCGCAGATGCTTCGGCCTCTGAAAAGACTGACTTGACTGATTCCTTTCCTTCGAAATTCCCAAGTAGTAAAAGTGTTCACAGATCAAACGCAGACCGCAGCCTCTCGCTTTCAAATCCCTAACTTTTTCCTGGATCGCCCTTTCGGGTTTTCAATCCACCAGGATACCCATTTTTGCCAAAGTGGCCTTTTCAGGTTTTCAACTTTGCGGGTTTATTCTTTTCTTTTTCTTTTATCCCTAATTTTTTCCCGAACCTTTTCTTCTTGCGGTTCGCCGGGATGCCCTTTTTTGCCTGGAATGTTCTTTTTGTGGTCCAACGGGTCTCTTTTATGCGAAGTATTTTTTTACTGCGTCTGCATTCACATGGGATGTAAAATCATCGCCATCCATAGTTGAGAGTAACAAGGCTCCACCAAAGAAAACCTTTCTCATAACATATGGCCCTTCATAGTTTGGAGTCCATTTGCCCCTGTGGTCTGTCTGAGGAGGAAGGGTCCTTTTCAACACCAATTCGCCTGTCTGAAAACACAGAGGACGTACTTTCTGATCAAATTCCTTTTTCATCCTGCTTTGATATAACTGGCTGTGTGTAATGGCTGTCAATATCTTCTCATCGATATGTTTCATCTGATCTAACCTAGATCATACCCATTCGGCTTCATTGAGTTTCACGTCTGCCAGAATTCTTAAAGAAGGAATCTCGACTTCTAGTGGTAGGACTGCTTCCATACCATACACCAGCGAAAAAGGAGTTGCCCCTGTCGACGTATGCACCGAAGTACGATAATCGTGTAAAGCAAAGCGCAACATCTCATGCTAATCCTTATACGTTACCACCATTTTCTGCACAATCTTCTTGATGTTGATGTTCTTATTTGCTGCCTCAACAACGCCATTTATCTTCGGACGATATGGAGAAGAACTGTGATGCTCAATTTTAAAGCTCTGGCATAGCTCCTTCATCATCTTGTTATTCAAATTCGAACCATTATCAGTAATGATTCTCTCCGGGATACCATAACGGCAGATGATGTCCTTCTTTATAAGCCGGGCTACCACTTGTCTGGTGACGTTGGCAAACAAGGCTGCTTCTACCCACTTCGTGAAATAATCAATGGCGACCAGAATAAAACAATGCCCATTGGAAGCATTCAGCTCAATCTTTCCAATTATATCGATGCCCCGCATAGCAAAGGGCCAAGGAGATGTCAATACGTTCAGAGGAGTCGGTGGCACATGTACCTTATCAGCATAAATCTGGCATTTATGGCATTTCCTGGTGTATTTGAAACAATCGGACTCTATAGTCATCCAGTAATACCCTGCTCTCAACAGTTTTCTGGCCATAGCATGCTCATTGGCATGAGTGCCAAAAGAACCCTCGTGAACCTCTTCCATCAACTGGCTTGCCTCGTGTTCATCAACACAACGCAGCAAGACCATGTCGAAATTCCTTTTGTATAGCACACCGTCTTCATTCAACAAGAAGTTGCCTGCTAACCTCCTTAGAGTTTTATTATCCTTGGTGGATGCCTCGGCCGAACTCTTGACTCTTGAGAAAGCGCTTGATGTCATAATACCAAGGCTTGCCATGTGACACTTCATCGGCTGCAAACACAAAGGCCGGTCTGTCCAAACGCATAATTCTGATTGACGAAACTTTATTCCACCGATTCAAATTGTACATTGAAGTCAGCGTTGCCAACGCATCGGCCATCTGGTTCTCAGTCCGGGGTACGTGATGAAAGTCAACCCTATCAAAGAACGGGAACAACCTTCTGGCGTAGTTCTTGTAAGGCACCAAATTTTCCTGAAGAGTTTCCCATTCTCCTTTGATTTGATTAATCATCAATGCAAAATCACCATATACATCAAGGTTCTCGATTCTCAGATCAATATCTTCTTCCAACCCCATGATGCATGCTTCATACTCTGCCTCATTGTTGGTGCATATGAATGCTAATCGAGCGGTGAAAGGTATATGAGAACCCTTCGAAGTAGTAATGATTGCCCTGATTCTGTTACCATATGAATCTATAGCCCCATCAAAGATTAAACTCCACTAAGATCCAATTTCTGGTCCTTCGTCAGGCAGAGGTTCATCACTGTCTTTCATCTTGAAAAACATGATGTGCTCATCCAGAAATTCAAACTTCATTGGTTGACAATCCTTGATCGATTGTTGAGTAAGATATTTGGATAGAATACTTCCCTTGATGGCCTTCTGGGAAAGATATTGAATATCATATTCTGTCAAAACCATCTGCCAACGAGCTATTCTCCCAGACAGTGCTTGCTTCTCAAACACATACTTAATCGGATCCATCTTCGAAATCAACAGGGTTGTGTAATTTAACATATATTGTCTTAAACGCTTAGCTGCCCAAGCGAGTGCACAACATGTCTTATCCAGCATTTAGTATCTCGACTCACATTCAGTGAACTTTTTACTCAGGTAGTAGATGGCATGCTCTTTCCTACTTGTCTCGTCGTGTTGACCGAGTCCACACCCCCATCGAATTCTCTGGCACTGGTGGCATGATGATCGGAGGTTCCTGCAAATATTCTTTTATTTTATCAAACACCTTTTGACAATTTTCATTCCACCTGACCTCTTGATCTTTTCTCAACAATTTGAATATAGGTTCACGCATGGCCGTGAGATGAGAGATGAACCGGGCTATGTAGTTCAGTCTCCCTAAGAAGCCACAAACCTCTTTCTCCGTTCTCGGTTCAGGCATATCTTGTATGGCTTTTACTTTAGCGCGATCTACCTCGATACCTCTTTCGGTAACAATGAAGCCCAGTAATTTACCAGATCTCACCCCGAAGGTGCACTTGTTCAGATTCAACCTCAGTCTGAATTTCCTTAATCTTTCAAACAACTTTTGCAGATTCACCAAGGGTTCTTCCTCCGTCTGTGACTTCGCGATCATGTCATCAACATAGACCTTAATCTCTTTGTGAATCATATCATGAAAGAGAGTCACCATCGTCCGCTGATTGGTTGCCCCAGCATTTTTCAATCCAAAGGGCATCACTTTGTAGCAAAAATTTCCCCATGGTGTTATGAATGTCGTCTTCTCCAAGTCCTCTGGGGCCATTTTGATTTGGTTATACCCAGAGAAGCCATCCATGAAGGAAAATACAAAATATTGAGCAGTGTTGTCAACTAACATGTCAATATGGGGAAGCGGGAAAACATCTTTTGGGCTTGCTCTATTCAAGTCGTGATAAACAACGCACATCCTGACATTTCCGTCCTTCTTAGGTACAGGAACGATGTTAGCAACCCACAGAGGATAATTCACCACGGCAAGAAAACCAGCATCTAACTGCTTCTGCACTTCTTCTTTGATTTTAATAGCCATGTCTGGTCTCGTTCTCCTCAATTTCTGCTGAACTGGAGGACAACCCTCTTTAAGCGGTAACCGGTGCATAACAATATCGCTGTCAAGCCCAGGCATGTCTTGGTAAGACCAGGCGAAGATGTCGACATACTCTCGTAGCATTTCAACCAATCTTCCCTTTACACTGCCTTCCAAGGCGGCCCCGATTCTGACTTCTTTCTTCACATCCTCGGTGCCCAAGTTGATAACTTCAATGTCCTCCTGATGAGGTAAGATGACTCGTTCCTCCTATTTTAACAGTCTGGCTAATTCCTCAGGCAAGTCACAGTCTTTGTCAGCCTCTTCTTTAGCCTGATAAATGGGATTGTCGAAGTCATACCGAACGATAGCTGAATCATGATCGGTGGAATCTGAACTGATAAACCTGCACGAGTGATGTTTTATGTTTATTATAAATGCAATCATGAACAAACAAAAACACATTTCCATTTTACATTTTAGTAAATGCAAAAAGTAAAAAAGAAAAATAGGGATCACAATATTTAAATGCGAAAATGTTCTTTATTAATGATAAAAATTGAAAGTAAAACATCGTGGCCCTACAGAAATAATCGCTACGTCTTGGGCATAACGTAGGATTGAACATATACAAAAACAAAAACAGTTACTCTTCGCAAGAGACTTAGACAACTTCCTTAGCAGACCAATTACGTAGCTCCTGGCCAGGAATGCACAGGCGGTTCCATTGGTCCATATCACAATCACTGTCCCCTTCATCATCGTCGATGGCATTGATTCTGTTGAAGAAAACTCCCACACTGGTAAACTGAACCGGGCCATTATACTTTGGAGGCCCTTTCGATGAGTTAGACGGATTGTATCCCAACCCATATTTATTCTTCTTCATCTGCACGTCTATCACCTGACCTCATTTTTTAGAATTTCCAGAATCTACCACGGCACGTGCATCCTTGAATGAAGACATTGAAACTTCGGGATCATTAACCTCCACCGGAGGCTACTTCGAAATCTGAACAGCCTCAAAACCCTAGCATAAAGTTTCATGAATTTCCCCATCCACTTCTATGTACTTGAAAGTTAACAGATGACTGACCATTATATCCTCTTCACCACACACCGTAACAACCTTTCCTACGGCCATATACTTCAGCTTCTGATGTAACGTCGACGTCGCTGCCCCAGCGTGATGAATCCAGGGGCGACCCAACAGACAACTATATGCTAGTTGAATATCCATGATATAGAAGGTTGCCTCAAAAACCTTTGGTCCCACCTTGACGGGTATAACAATCTCTCCGAACGTCGGCCTTTTGGAGCCATCAAAAGCCCGTACCACCAGATCACTGGGCGTGCAAATCAACCCTTGAGTATCAAGCTTCATAAGCGCTTTCTTGGGAAGAAAATTTAATGAAGAACCGGTATCCACTAACTCATGGGATAACAATGAACCTCTACACTCTATAGAGATGTGCAGAGCGTTATTATAGTTTCTCCCTGCGGGAGTCAAGTCCAAATCCGTAAAACCCAAACCATTTCCAGCATTTACGTGCACCACCACGCCCTCGAGCTGATTTACTGATATCTCTTATGGCACATACGCTACGTTCAACACCTTTAGTAGAGCATTCCTATGCGCTTCTGAGCACATCAACAAAGACAGAATAGAAATTTTGGAAGGCGTTTGATGTAATTGGTCTACGATTTTGTAATCATATTCCATATTATTCTCATGAATTCATCTACGTCTTTTGAGAAAGATTCATCCATCTTCTTCTGTCTAGAAATATCTACGACTGGCCTCTTCCCAGAATTTTCAACCACCTGCTTACCCTTATCCTGACTTGAACTGCCCGCATTGTCATTAGACGGCGAAAAGACTCTACCACTTCTGGTAATAGCTCCAGCTTCCATAATATTCTCACCACTGGATCCTCCATCGGATGAACCTACTAGCTCCTGCTTCTGCCCGTTACAAAATACCTCGGCCCCGTAGTTCCACAGGATGGCCTTAGTACTTTCGTAGGGTATCAGTCCTGGGACGGTAATAATAATCGGCGCTTGCTTCACCGGTGCTAAAATATTAATTGTCTTATAGGGAATGAATATTGTAGCAACATCTTAACTGTTATTAACAATTTTCTTCTCACTATTAACCTGATCAAATTGTAACAGCCCATCATCTATCAACCTCTGAATAATTGTCTTCAAGGAAACACAACCTTCAGGCTGCACCAAACACTCTTGGCAATCATCTGAACATCCTGGAAAAACCCCACTTTTTAACAATCTCCCCTTGACTACTGACAACGAAGTTTTTAGCTCGTTCACATCCATTATCAAATCTAGTGGCTCCCCATCATCTATAGCATTCGCCCTTTCCCCACCATGATTGGGTATAGGGTTTTGGATTATGCTTGGACCATCGTTTGTAAAATTGATAGCCTTTGAATCAAGCAAGTCTTGAACTTTGTGCTTGAATGCCTTACAATTATCGATACTGTGACCAGGAGCTCCGAAATGAAACTCACAGTGTGCGTTGGCATCATACCCAGGTGGCAGAGCGCCCGTGGGTGGAGCCAAAGTCCTTGTTTGCACCAGCTGGAGTTGTAGCAGATGTTGGAATAACTGGGCATACGGCATCGGAGGTGTCTCAAAGTGCCCGTTTACTTTGGATCTATCCTGATACTGGCGCGGAGCAGGGTTCTGTTGCTACGGCGCTGCCGGAATTGTAACACCCCCAATCTATGCCCCCAATTAAATAAAGCAATTAAAATTTCATCAGAGTATAATTAAACATTTGAAATTCTGGTACATGTGCAGAATTCAGATGTCCTAGAACATGCCATTCGACATCTGATCTGACATGAACACAAAGGGCAAGGTATATAACAACAATTAAGGTACTGAAAAGATAAAAGCAAGACATATAGAATTGTTAACCCAGTTCGGTTTAACACACCTACTCTGGGGGCTACCAAGCCAGGGATGAAGTCCACTATCAGTAGTATCAATTCAAAGCTAAACTCTCCGTTTACAACTTATCACTCAATCACTACCCAATGACCCTTCTACCTAGATCCTCTCTAGCTATGAGAAACTCTTCTCACTCCCAATCATCGCAATGATGTCTAGCAGTCAACAATCTGCCACTGCATCAGCGGCTCTTTACCTAAACAACAATTCAACAAGGAAGACACCCTTCCAAGACAGAACTTAGAGTTACTTAAAAGCTTCCTCCAAGAACAATACTCCTCTTACTTAATAGCTTCGAGGATCACACTAACAAACTGTCCAACTCACATGTCGAGTGGTATAGGAACCAACCCTAATACTAGAACTTTTACATCTTTGGTTCAGTTTCAAAACTAGGTTACAAAGCATCTATATATAACCTATTCCCAACTGGATTTGGGCCTACAAAAACACAGCAAATGAGCTGCTATAAGTCAGCAGAGACTTCTGCTACAAATTAGGACTTCAATCTATAACTTCCTAAAATATCTCCATATTTAGAAAGTGTATATTTTCCAATAATCTTCTTAATTACAGATTTGAATCTTCAGACCTTTTAATTCAGCGCCACATAGAATTTGCATATTACTCCCTGAATCTTCTGCACCTGTTAAGAATAACAGAAACATTGATTCACTTCAGTTCTGGCGCGATGTTGAATGGTCCTGCATGGGACATCTTGATACGACATGTTGTTCCAGATGTTGAAACTACTTCAGCTCAAGATGATCCATTGCACACTAGGACTTCTTGCTCAACCTGTTCTTCTTTAGCAAGATAAAACATCCTATCTAACATATTGCTGTTATTATTTGTTTTACAAAATTAATGCCAACCCTTAAAATTAAAGAACTAACATTCTCCCCCTTTGGAAAATTTTGGCTAAAACAAATACAAAAACATTACAACTCAGATTACAGCAGCAATCACAACCCTACACTACTGTCAGTAGTCATCAGCAACTACTGAACCTAACAGTAGCCATCAGTAGCTACTGAGAACAGCAATCATGGAGAATCATCTTCTTGGGAATACTTGAATGATTTTAGGACATCATGTTTGACAACTCTTTTCAGCATATTCTATGAGCTCCATAACATCACCTTCGAGCACCACAGCACAATAACTTCAGGCAGCACATTAGGACCTAAAAAGTAGAAGGTCCTGAAGTTATTTGGTGCACATGAGGAAGAAGATATCTGGTATACATGAGGAAGAAGATGTCTGACACCCCCCCTTAATACAACACATTTCTTTTTCCTTCCAGGACAGACCCAGATTAATTGTAGAAGACTCCTCCAGAAAAGAAACGTCTGTCTTGACACAAAGGACCAATGGTGGCATAAGAGATTTCTGCACACCTTAATTGATCAGACGCCCCTAGTCGACCTGTGGCATAAGATGAAACTTAAGAAGTATCAATCTATCAACCCAGGTAACTCAGAACACAAGTCACAACTATGTTCATAACTCAGGACACAAGTCACAAAGACTCAACACCAACTCAAGGAAAGAGCACCTTCTTCGACCTCTCTGCACACAATTGGAACTGCAGACTCCAGACAAGGCATCTGCACTAACCAATTCGCACACCCTTTCTCCCCCTTTTTAGCCAAAAATTGGCAAAGAAGACCCTCACAGAACCAGACCCAAGTGATGCTTACCCAAATATGAACAAACGCCATAAGAATTATGAAACAAGGACACTCACTTGGCTGAAGGAGAAGAGAATACCCCTATAAATAACTGACCAGTTACTTTGGAATTAACGAGCTTTGAATATGTCAAGGTTCTTGGTCAAAGAAACACTATTTTAGGTACCAAAAACTCCATTCAAATTCAATGTCTACCTTCCAAAACTGTCTTGACTGCCTTTATTGTTTCTCAACTGAATCTTACCATAAATTAAGCCAATAACGTTCCATGCATAGGCAGAGACACGTGTTTCACCTTATCCTTGCACTACCGACCAGAATAATTCCTTGTTTAGCTTAAGAGAAACAT
The DNA here is from genome assembly GCA_022829125.1 of Lathyrus tuberosus. NCBI lineage: Eukaryota > Viridiplantae > Streptophyta > Magnoliopsida > Fabales > Fabaceae > Lathyrus > Lathyrus tuberosus. The sequence continues at coordinate 1,932,663 of JALAZF010000617.1, read as the reverse complement.
GTCCTGTACCATGTTCTGACATCTTACCAAACAATTGTCTGCTTGCTCATAAACTTATCAACCCAAGACTCCACAGAAACTTATACATTCCAAGACACAAGCACATCTTCTTATCTAATGGATACTGAGACGACTTCTACCGATCAGTACAACTCACAATCCCTTCTAGATTCCTTCAAAATAGCAGATAAAAATAAATTCTCCCAGATACAACAATTCTCCCAGATACGCAGCTAGGGTATGTCCCATCATGGTGTTTGACATCACACTGGGCTAACAAACTTGAACAGCACACAAGCTACACAAAAATCTGCACACTTGCAGTAATAGACCATAGACATCACCCTTAACTCCCCTTGACATGAGAAACCAAAGATAGCACAACGGTTTTTCCACGTTCTCAACACTTAAGTACTGCCACTACTTGTAATTGTTGAGTAAGATCTTACCATGTTAATTTCAGATACATGGTCTGCCAAGTCCAATAGAAGAGCCCACTTGATTTTGAATTTCTCACAAACTCCATAACAGATGTCTTTAGATTACTTGCAACACAAGATAAGGACTGTCACCCCCTTTTACTTGTATTAGAAGGAACCTCCTTTTCTTAAACCAGTCTGATCAGATCACACCACTGACAACAACCTCCAGTCCTTACATTCACAAGCACCTAATGAAATCTTCATCATGAAAATAGTCATGTATTTCCAGACCAAACTACTTAACATCAGGATCAGAATCTGCCCATTCTAATCCACATTATGTCAGAACTGTCACTTCAGACGATAATGCTGCTTCTTCCAACTCCACAAGTATGGTTCCTAGACCTCCATCCAGGATACATAACAAATAATGATGTTGTAACAATATGTAGGACATCAGCATAGGATAAAATCACACACCTTCTGTATTTTATTCAGGTAGTCACATCCACTTGATCACAGCTAGCACCAACAACTTTACCGAAGGCAAACTCAAAAGAATCACATCAGACAACTAGACAAAACCTAGGCTCACTCTTCATCCTTTTAGCCACAATTGGACAACCTCTTATCCTACCAAGGCACCAAACACGAAGTTCTGACATCCAATGTGACATGGTTAAAAAAACAGGTTCCCAAGAAAACAAGTTTCCAACCCAAAGACCACTTTGACTGGTCAGGCGATACAGACAAGGACTCTTTATGCAGTATAAAAAACCAAGCCTCCTTGCTCCTAACCGCGCATCACAGATAGAACCATGAGTCACTCTAACAAGGATGCAAAAAGGAGACACATGCAGGAAGTCAAGAAACCAGATCCATAGAAGTTGAAGGACCAAACACTGTCCACAGCTGGGGCAACTTCAGGAGCAACAAGAACAAGAAAGGCATCAGAGACAAGGATGAAAGCCACCAAGAAAAGCCAAGTGCAACTTCAAGCTTCTGATGATGAATGGGATGAAGATTGGAAGACTTTTCTAGATTTGGGGGGTTGGGATAACCTATAAACCCTTTGTTTGTTGCTTTTACTAATCTTGTAAGCTTTCAACAGTGCAATAAAGTTCAGTTTAAATTTTGTTCCATCTACACTAAACAAATGCAATAAGGATCACAACTGTACAAAACATATCCTAGCACTTTTAACGCAACTGCCTAAATTTCTTCTGGCCAAAACACATCATAAAAAATGCAGCAACAGAAAACCGAAGTCAGACCATCTCTTTAGACATATATCAATCATGATAAGTTACAATAACAAACTCCCATCACACGTCCAGCTGCATAGAATTTTGACATTCTCCCCCTATTAAGAATAACATGTGCTTCCTCATACCTTGAAGAAAGGAAAACATAAGACGCATCTTCATGTCTTCAAGAGCTCACTCTTTGTTCAACTCACACGTTGAACACAATCATCCCTTGTACCAAAGCTCACAAGATCCCAATAATCTAAGACCGCCAGTACTCCTTTGCACGAAGAATACCATGCACACTCAGTTCAACGCACCTGCTGAACACATTCACCTATAGCTTGGCCTTCACAGCCGGTAGAGGCTTGTGATCTCAAAAAAAACACAACATTCTGAACAGAGTATTCTGTCAATAGGTGTTTAAGACATCAGTCTTGACATCAAGAGCAGAGTCCAGCTGCACTTAGAAAAAAAACCACATTCCAACCACGGAATAACCCATCACATCACAAGAGCATGTGAGCAACATTCTCTCATTCAACTCTCCAAAAGTAATCCCTATCATTCTCAGCAGCACAGACTGTGATTGGACCACCCATAGTCACTACTAATCTAGCTTCACAAGATCATTCAGATGATGCTTCCAGAGAGAAATCATGCCTCTTTGATCTTTGACCTTCATGTCCAAGAGGTCTGCTAGCAATAATACTTCTTGAATCTCAGGTTCTCCACTCCTGCAGCAAGGACCAGAAATAAACTGACCTCAGGAGTAACTAACATGTTGATCACACCTTGATCAACTCACACATCTAAGACAAGTTCAAGGGCCAGAAACTTCTTAGACAAGCCACCCAGATGCCTCCTCTTCCAGATCAGGAGTAGGTTCTAAACTCATATGATCAAACCACCTTAGTTCAGCACCCAGAGCATCTGCTATGCCATTCTTTTAGACCACATAATTCTTCACAATTCTGACTTGATATTCTAACACAAGATAGGACATCATTCCAAGGAACTCACCAAGAGACTAAAGATTGGAGATTAATCCTTTTAGGAAATTACTTCTCTCTTACCTCAGATCTCTTTCTTACACCTTCACTTATTAATGCCTTTATGAGTGGACTTGAACAATAGTCCTCAAGTATCGTTGACACATTAAGTTGAAGCAGTCTTGCACACCTCCCATCACCATAGGATATACATAAAGAGAAGAATAATCTTCTCAGTTACAACGCAACGGATCAAAATACAAACTCCTCAAAACCTTCAGGTGTCACAGATCAGCCCTAGCATCATAATCCAGGTGACACCACAATACCACAAGTTTGAAAATAAATCAAACCTAACATAACCACAACACAGCAGCTTTTCAACCAAAACTCCAAGCCTTCAGCACATGCCACTGCCTGTCACGAACAGTCCATCCTCCACTTCTAGGGACCATTCTCACAACTATATGAACTTCTCCAAGTCCAAACAACTTTTTAGTAGAAAGCTTCTACCTTGACCATGAACCAGAAAGTTTCTTCCCTCGGGTCTCATCCAGATACAGAACAGAATGACCTGCTCTGATACCAATTGAAATTCTGGTACATGTGCAGAATTCAGATGTCCTAGAACATGCCATTCGATATCTGATCTGACATGAACACAAAGAGCAAGGTATATAACAACAATTAAGGTACTGAAAAGATAAAAGCAAGACATACAGAATTGTTAACCCAGTTCGGTTTAACACACCTACTCTGGGGGCTACCAAGCCAGGGATGAAGTCCACTATTAGTAGTATCAATTCAAAGCTAAACTCTCCGTTTACAGCTTATCACTCAATCACTACCCAATGACCCTTCTACCTAGATCCTCTCTAGCTATGAGAAACTCTTCTCACTCCCAATTATCGCAATGATGTCTAGCAGTCAACAATCCGCCACTGCATCAACGACTCTTTACCTAAACAACAATTCAACAAGAAAGACACCCTTCCAAGACACAACTTAGAGTTACTTAAAAGCTTCCTCCAAGAACAATACTCCTCTTACTTAACAGCTTCGAGGATCACACTAACAAACTGTCCAACTCACATGTCGAGTGGTACAGGAACCAACCCTAATACTAGAACTTTTACATCTTTGGTTCAGTTTCAAAACTAGGTTACAAAGCATCTATATATAACCTATTCCCAACTGGATTTGGGCCTACAAAAACACAGCAAATGAGCTGCTATAAGTCAGCAGAGACTTCTACTACAAATCAGGACTTCAATCTATAACTTCCTAAAATATCTCCATATTTAGAACGTGTATATTTTCCAATAATCTTCTTAATTACAGATTTGAATCTTCAGACCTTTTAATTCAGCGCCACATAGAATTTGCATATTACTTTCTGAATCTTCTGCATCTGTTAAGACATAACAGAAACATTGATTCACTTCAGTTCTGGCGTGATGTCGAATGGTCCTGCATTGGACATCTTGATACGACATGTTGTTCCAGATGTTGAAACTACTTCAGCTCAACATGATCCATTGCACACTAGGACTTCTTGCTCAACCTATTCTTCTTTAGCAAGATAAAACATCCTATCTAACATATTGTTGTTATTATTTGTTTTACAAAATTAATGCCAACCCTTAAAATTAAAGAACTAACAACATTCATGGCATAGACGAAGGCGTCACATCAATTGAGACAAAACACAATAAACCTGTTCATAAAGATATGCAACAATCAGGTAGCAATTAACAGAGGAACTTAGTTCCTACTACCCACAATTCAGATACAGAATAAAAGCGGAAAATCTGCAACTGAATCTCATATATATATCACCTAAAAAGTCTGTCTGTCATACACAGATCCATACATATATAATCCAAAAGATATCTATACATATACACATAATCACAACGATCTCCCCGGCTACCCGGTGCTACATATCAGAGCCGACCGACAAAAAAATGAAGACCTAAGCTTCAAAAAAAGACCTCCAGCATCTAATCTGTAATGCCTCATAGAGCATTCAAAATAGCAGAAGGGTGAGAAACACAATCATAATATAATTGTATACAATTATATAATAACACCAAAATACACATGTAATATTCTCACCGCAACTTATACCGGAATTCAAACACAAAACAACACAATGCATATCATCATATATCCATCACCAAGGCATATATAATCAAATAAATGCATTTATCAACAACATATATATATATATATATATATATATATATATATATATATATATATCAACTCATCAATTCCATTCATAATTCCACACAAAATCAATCCATTCATGATTTATGCAAATGCAAAGAGACCGATACAACGACTCTATGCAAATGCGATACCATCCATCCGTCAATCTCATCATTAGTTCACTCAGGAACTATTGGAACCATCGCTTGTTACTTAATGTAACTCCCCGTCGGGCAAACGATGTTCCCCGTCGCTCACACCTCTTGGTATAAGGCACACGACGTTTATGGATCGTTCACACCTCTTTGTATAAGGCACACGACCCGATCGCTCACACCTCTTTGTATAAGGCACACGATCGTCTATAATCATCGCTCACACCTCTTTGTATAAGGCACACGATGTTATAGCGGATTCCCTCTGGAACCGATTCGTCGCTCACACCCACTAGGGCACACGACATCTCAAGAATTCATATCATGATGCTTGGCATACAATGACTCATGACATTCAAATGCACATATATACACATTCATAATCATGCATATATAACCAGATACAACACATTGCATTTTCTTGCCCTTAGGCCACAATTCATCATCACAAAATCTCATCACATGCATTTTCCTCACACAACAGCACACAAGCCCTACAATATCCATATCAACAGCACATTGCATAATACACCTCAATTACACACAATTAAAACGGTAAAAGTCGACAAAATGACACTATTCCAAAATCTCGACATAATTAAATCGGCCAACAATCTCAAAACCATTTTAATAAGAAAGTACATTTTATTAGCTTTCCAACGATACCAAGAATGTTCAAAATGGATAATCGGAACACAAGTTACGGACGTAAACGGAAAAGACATCGCAAAAAAACAACATTTTGCACTCCTGCTGGCCATACGCGTATTGCCCTGAGCCATACGCGTATTGCCCAAAATATTATGTGTACCATTACGCGTTTCAGCAGATGGCCGAGAAAAATGAAATTCATTACGCGTATTGCCCTCAAATGCCCTCCCATACGCTTATTGCCCAAGACAATACGCGTATGGACATGCCTGATACGCGTAACGGCAGTGGAAACCCAGAATTTTTCTGCAGAATTTTTTCTGCGAAACCATCCAAAACCCATTCCCATTTTTCACCTAAACACCAGAAAATTGCCAATAGATAGCACAACAACATATATCTAACATGTATCAACAATAAGGGACCTGAAAACATGATTTTCGACACAATTTAATCGGATTCTAACAATTTCAACATATTATGGGTTTTTGTTCAATATCCAATTTCAATCCAAAAACAACCAAGCACATACATACATAATCATACACAAGTATAATATAATCGAGTTTCGCACCCTTACCCGATTTAATCGTGTTTGAAAAGTCGGTTGATCGATTTTCTTATTTTCCAAGTTTTTCTCTCTTTTCTTCTTTCTCTTCTCTTTTTTTTCCCTTTTCCTTCTTCTCTTTTTCTTTCTCTCTAATTTTCTCTCTTTCTATTTCTATTCTTACTAACTTAAGAAAAATAAAGTGAAATGACCAAAATACCCCTACACTCAAATATCTCGCAAACGCTCTCAAAACGCGATAAAACATATTCACGATGAAAAATAATATATTATCAAATAAAAGTCAAAAATAAAATTATATAATAATAAAATAATCAAAACGACTCGATTAAATAAAACTAACTAAAACTGGGGCGTTACAACTCTCCCCCACTTAGAAATTTTCGTCCTCGAAAATATTACCTGAGACGAACAACTCCGGATACGACTCCCGCATCCGACTCTCTAACTCCCAAGTCAAATTGCCCTCAGCAACGCCTCCCCATGCTACTTTCACAAGCGCAATATCCTTGCCCCTTAACCGCTTCAACTAGCGATCCAAAATCCTCTCTGGTAATGCCTCAACCGTAAGGTTCTCCTTTACCTCAACCTCATCCATCGGAATCACATGCGACGGATCCGAAACATACTTCCGAAGCTGTGAAACATGGAACACATCGTGCAAATTCGAAAGACTTGGCAGCAACGCCACCTGATAAGCCACAGCACCCACTCTCGTGGATATCTGATAAGGACCAATAAATCGAGAAGTAAGCTTCCTCGACTTCAATGCACGACCAACACCTATCACTGGTGTAACTCTAAAAAATACATGATCGCCCTCCTGAAACTCAAGATCTTTCCTCCTTCGACCATGATAACTCTTTTGCCAACTCTGAGAAGCCTTCATTTTCTCACGAATAAGTTTCACTTTTTCCGTAGTTTGTTGCACCAACTCCGGTCCAACCACCGAACTCTCACCAGACTCATGCCAACACAAAGGTGTTCGACATCTCCTTCCATACAACGCTTCGAAAGGTGCCATTCCAATACTCGAATGGAAACTATTGTTATACGTGAATTCAACCAATGCAAGATAACTATCCCAAGCACCACCTTGTTCAAGAACACAAGCTCGCAACAAATCTTCCAACGACTGAATGGTTCTCTCGGTCTGACCATCCGTCTGTGGATGATAAGCAGAACTCAATCTCAACTTGGAACCTAACGCCTTTTACAAACTTTCCCAAAATCTGGAAGTAAACCTCGGATCTCGATCTGAAATAATACTCAACGGAACACCATGTAATTTCACAATCACACTGATATAAATCTCAGCCAACCTCTCCAAAGAAAAACTGATGTCAATTGGAATGAAATGCGCCAATTTAGTCAGCCTATCCACAATCACCCAAATGGCATTATGTCCCCTCAGTGTATTCGGCAACCCTGTCACAAAATCTATAGAAATGTTGTCCCATTTCCACTCGAGAATATCCAACGGTTGCAACAATCCACTAGGCTTCTGATGTTCCACACGTCAAACACGAATACACAAACTGATCCACGTCTCTTTTCAATCCAGACCACCAAAAGATCTTCTTCAAATCTTGATACATTTTATTAACTCCCGAATGTATACTAAAATTACTCCGGTGTCCTTCCTCTAAAATTATCTTTTTCAAGTCCGAATCATTAGGAATACAAATCCTACCACGAAATCTCAAAACACCCTTATCATCCACTTTAAAGTCACCATTCACACTTTGATCTCCAACCGTCATCAAATCAACAAATTTCACATCCAGCTTCTGTTTCTCACTAACGGTTAACAGAAAATCATTAGTGTCCTATAACATTCCAAGCCTAACGCTACCAGATGTCAATTCACACACCAAACTCAAATCTCTAAACGATTCCAAAAGTTCCCACTCTTTAACCATCAAAGCGGACATATGTAAAGATTTCCGGCTTAACGCATCGGCTACCACATTAGCTTTACCAGGATGGTAATTCAAGCTAAAGTAGTAGTCCTTCAAAAATTCCAACCATCTTCGTTGCCTCATATTCAACTCTTTCTGATCAAGCAAGTATTTCAAACTTTTATGATCACTAAAGACTTCGAATCTTGCACCATAGAGATAATGCCTCCAAATCTTCAACACAAAAACCACGGCCGCTAATTCCAGATCATGAGTAGGATAATTTTTCTCATGAATCCTCAATTTCCTCGAAGCATAAGCCACAACCTTACCTTCTTGCATCAACACTCCACCTAAACCAATCAAAGACGCATCACAATACACCACAAACGGTTCACTAGGATTCGGTAAGATCAAAATCAGAGCTGTAGTCAATCTTCTCTTCAGCTCATTAAAGCTTTCCTCACACTGAATATCCCAAATGAACGCTTTACCTTTACAAGTCAATTGGGTCAAAGGAAGTGCTAACTTAGAAAAGCCTTCAATGAACCTCCGATAATATCCAGCTAAACCCAAAAAGCTTCTAATTTCAGTAACAGATCTAGGAGCCTCCCATTGTAGAACTGCATCTACTTTAGATGGATCCACAACAATACCATTACCTGAAATCACATGCCCAAGAAAACTCACTTCTGACAACCAGAACTCACACTTGGACAACTTGGCAAAAAGTTTCCTTTCCTTCAAAATTTGCAACACAACACGCAAATGTTTCGCATGTTCCTCCCGGGACTTAGAATAAATCAAAATGTCATCAATAAACACAACAACAAATCAATCCAAATGCTCATGGAAAATACGATTCATATACTCCATAAACACACCCGGCGCATTAGAAACCCCGAACGACATCACAGAATATTTGTAATGACCGTATCGTGTCCTAAAAGCTGTCTTCTGAATATCTTCCTCTTTCACTCTAATCTAATGATAACTTGATCTCAAATCAATCTTACTAAACACACAAGCACCTACCAACTGGTCCATCAAATCATCAATTCTCGGAAGAGGATACTTATTCTTAATCGTCACCTTATTCAACTGGCGATAATCAATACACAATCGCATACTTCCATCTTTCTTTTTCACCAATAAAACTGGAGCACCCCAAGGCGACACACTTGGCCTCACAAACCTCTTTTCTAACAATTCATTCAACTGTTTCTTTAACTCAACCAACTCAGATGCCGACATACGATAAGGTGCCATAGATACAGGTCTAGTACCAGGAATTAGATCTATAGAAAACTCCACCTCTCTCTCTGGCGGCACATTTGAAATATCCTCAGGAAACACCTTTGGAAATTCACACACAATAGGAAACACATCAAGTGCAACTTGACTATCCACTGTCAACGATGCAAACAACCCAAACAACTGAGCTTCCTCTGCCAAAAGTTTCTTCAACTCTTTGGTAGATAAGAAACTCAACTCTTCGTCTTCTTAAAAAGAAGGAAATCTTACCAGCTTATGATAACAATCAATATGAACCCGATTAAACTGTAACCAATTCATACCCAGAACCACATCTAAACCCTCCAACGGCAAACACACCAAATCCATCTCAAAATCTTTACCATAAATGGTCAAAGGACAACTTAAACAAACTAAAGAAGTAGTTACTGACCCCATTGCTGGAGTATCAATAACCATCTCTCCACCCATTAAAGACAACACAAGATTCAAACGCTTCGCGCACTCAGACGAAATAAACGAATGAGTCGCTCCAGTATCAATAATAGCAACTAAAGGCGTACTATTAATAAAACAAGTACCTCTGATCAGACGGTCTACACTTGTAGTCTGAGTCCCTGCCAATTCAAAAACTTTCCCACCAGCTGGAGCTTTCTTTGGTTTCGGACACTTCATGCTAACATGTCCAGGTTCACCACAGTTGAAACACTTTACCATGTTCCTCTTACAATCAGCTGCAATATGTCCTAAACCTCCACAATTGGAACATTTTCTCATATCCTTCCTACATTCAAATTGACGATGTCCTAAGTCACCACACCTATAACATCTCAGAGGACTAGACATTCCTCCCCCACTTGGCCTTTTCTCAAAACTACCTCTTTGTTTACCCTTATTAGCTGGTGTCACATAAGGGCCACCACGAAATGGTTGCTTCCCTTTCCTTTCATTCACACTCTTATAGTAAGTAGAACGAGCTTTGCTATCCTCCTCATAAATCCTACAACAATCCACCAAGTCCGAAAACCTTCGAATTCTCTGATAACCAATTGCCTGCTTAATCTCAGGACGGAATCCGTTCTCAAACTTCACACACTTAGAAAACTCTGCAGTAGCTTCAGCATAATGTGGATAAAACAGAACAAGTTCCACAAACTTAGCAGTATAATCAACAACAGACATATTACCTTGTTTCAACTCTAAGAACTCTATTTCCTTCTTTCCCCTAACATCTTCAGGAAAATACTTCCTCAAAAATTCCCTGCTGAACAAAGTCCAAGTAACCTCTTCATCTCCAGCTTCTCACACATGACGAGTACTAACCCACCAATCATCAGCCTCTTCCTGCAACATATGAGTACCCATTCTCACCTTATTTTACTCAGAACAGTCCATTACTCGAAAGATTCTTTCAATCTCCTTAAGCCAAATCTGTGCACCATCAGGGTCATGTCTCCCTTTGAAGACAGACGGTTTGTTCTTCCTGAACTCATCATTCTCACCAGCATTAGGTGCACCTTGCATAGCCCGAGCCATAGCTTGCATAGCAGTAGCCAAAGCATCATCATTCCTACCAGCCATATTCTGTTCATTTCCAAAAACAACAACTATGGTTAAACAAACAACTCACCCAAACACAACGATTAACAAGGACTGACACAAACTGACACGGACTGGCTCTGATACCACTTAATGTAACACCCCCAATTAAATAAAGCGATAAAAATTTCATCAGAGTATAATTAAACATTCATGGCACAAACGAAGGCATCACATCAATTGAGACAAAACACAATAAACCTGGTCATAAAGATATGCAACAATCAGGTAGCAATTAACAGAGGAACTTAGTTCCTACTACTCACAATTCAGATACAGAATAAAAGCGAAAAATCTGCAACTGAATCTCATATATATATCACCTAAAAAGTCTGTCTGTCATACACAGATCCATACATATATAATCCAAAAGATATCTATACATATACACATAATCACAATGATCTCCCCGACTACCCGGTGCTACATATCAGAGCCGACCGACAAAAGAATGAAGACCTAAGCTTCAAAAAAAGACCTCTAGCATCTAATTTGCAATGCCTCATAGAGCATTCAAAACAGCAGAAGGGTGAGAAACACAATCATAATATAATTGTATACAATTATCTAATAACACCAAATACACATGTAATATTCTCACCACAACTTATACCGGAATTCAAACACAAAACAACACAATGCATATCATCATATATCCATCACCAAGGCATATATAATCAAATAAATGCATTTATCAACAACATATATATATATATATATATATATATATATATATATATATATATATCTCAACTCATCAATTCCATTCATAATTCCACACAAAATCAATCCATTCATGATTTATGCAAATGCAAAGAGACCGACACAACGACTCTATGCAAATGCGGTACTATCCATCCGTCAATCTCATCATTAGTTCACTCAGGAACTATTGGAACCATCGCTTGTTACTTAATGTAACTCCCCGTCAGGCAAACGATGTTCCCCGTCGCTCACACCTCTTGGTATAAGGCACACGACGTTTATGGATCGCTCACACCTCTTTGTATAAGGCACACGACCCGATCGCTCACACCTCTTTGCATAAGGCACACGATCGTCTATAATCATCACTCACACCTCTTTGTATAAGGCACACGATGTTATAGCGGATTCCCTCTGGAACCGATTCGTCGCTCACACCCACTAGGGCACACGACATCTCAAGAATGCATATCATGATGCTTGGCATACAATAACTCATGACATTCAAATGCACATATATGCACATTCATAATCATGCATATATAACCAGATACAACACATTGCATTTTCTTGCCTTTAGGCCACAATTCATCATCACAACATCTCATCACATGCATTTTCCTCACACAACAGCACACAAGCCCTACAATATCCATATCAACAGCACATTGTATAATACACCTCAATTACACACAATTAAAACGGTAAAAGTCGACAAATGACACTATTCCAAATTCTCGACATAATTAAATCGGCCAACAATCTCAAAACCATTTTAATAAGAATGTACATTTTATTAGCTTTCCAACGATACCAAGAATGTTCAAAACGGATAATCGGAACACAAGTTACGGATGTAAACGGAAAAGACATCGCAAAAAAACAACATTTTGCACTCCTGCTGGCCATACGCGTATTGCCCTGAGCCATACGCGTATTGCCCAAAATCTTACGCGTACCATTACGCGTTTCAGCAGATGGCCGAGAAAAATGAAATTCATTACGCGTATCGCCCTCAAATGCACCTCCCATACCCGTATTGCCCAAGCCAATACGCGTATGGACATGCCTGATACGCGTAACGGCAGTGGAAACCCAGAATTTTTCTGCAGAATTTTTTCTACGAAACCATCCAAAACCCATTCCCATTTTTCACCTAAACACCAGAAAATTGCCAATAGATAGCACAACAACATATATCTAACATGTATCAATAATAAGGGACCTGAAAACATGATTTCCGACACAATTTAATCGGATTCTAACAATTTCCACATATTATGGGTTTTTGTTCAATATCTAATTTCAATCCAAAAACAACCAAGCACATACATACATAATCATACACAAGTATAATATAATCGAGTTTCGCACCTTACCCGATTTAATCGTGTTTGAAAAGTCGGTTGATCGATTTTCTTCTTTTCCAATTTTTTCTCTCTTTTCTTTTTTCTCTTCTCTTTTCTTTCCCTTTTCCTTCTTCTCTTTTTCTTTCTCTCTAATTTTCTCTCTTTCTATTTCTATTCTTACTAACTTAAGAAAAATAAAGTGAAATGACCAAAATACCCCTACACGCAAATATCTCGCAAACGCGATAAAACATATTCACGATGAAAAATAATATATTATCAAATAAAAGTCAAAAATAAAATAATATAATAATAAAATAATCAAAACGACTCGATTAAATAAAACTAACTAAAACTGGGGCGTTACAGGAATAAAAACGGTAGCAACTTGTTGAGAGTAATTCTGACGGGCCTGCCCTTACGCCGATTCGAAGAGACTGAGTTCGCGTCACCTTCCCTTTCCCCCTGATATGATTTCTTATGTCCTCCAGCTGAGGATCCACCATTGCTCGGTATTTTTCCAGACTTAATATCGCTTTCAACTCTCTCTCCAGCCAATACTAGATTAGAAAATCCTGCAGATAAACATCCCACTAATCTCTCATAGTTTGGAGCGTGGCCATGAACATGTCTATAAGTTCTCTCTCCACCATAGGGGGTTGAACTCTAGAAGCCAACTCACGCCACCTCTGGGTGTATTCTTTAAAGCTTTCATTATTCTTCTGTGAAAGACTCTGTAATTGCATACGGTTGGGCGCCATATCCGTATTATAGTGGTAGTGTTTAACAAATGCCTCGGCAAGTTCACGCCAGCTGCGGATGTGACTCCTTTCCAACTGCATATACCATTCTAGGGATGCCCCAGCCAGGTTATCCTGAAAGAAATGCATCAACAACTTTTCATCTTCCGGATAAGCGGACATTTTTCTGTAATATGCCCTAATGTGGGTCTTAGGGCAAGTAGTTCCAGTATACTTTTCGAAGGAAGGCACTTTGAATTTATGAGGAATTTTCACCCCTGGGACTAATCCCAAATCATCCATGTCAAGCCCCAAAGAGTTCTGATTCTCGAAGGCTCTCATCCGCTCCTCTATCAGCTTAAACTTTTTGTCAGCTTCAGTTGGAATACCAACATCAACCCCTTGTATAGAAAACATATCGCCTCCTGCACCATTCACTGTACCTACACTGCCAGCCCCACCAACAACGACCGGAATACCTACAACTGCTCCTTCGCCCTGAGGAATGACAATAGTAGGAATAGGAACACCTCCGCCTGGAGCAACAACTTGAACACCAGCGTGACTACCTCCGCTCGGAGGAACAACATGAACACCACCCTGAACAATACCTTCTTCATCAACACGTACAACTAGAGGCTGCACCAAAGTCCTCGGCTGCTCCTGTCCTTGAGCGACATTCTGCATCATTTCCATGAACTAAGTCATGCGGTTACGAAAGTCTTGGAGTTCTACTTGCACCTGTTCCATAGGTTTTTGTTGGTTTTGACGAGTAGAATAACGGTGAAGATGATAATTAGCGATCCTTCCTGGATAAATCAAACAAAATAAGAAATCCAGTAGTGAACACCTGTTATGCAAAAAAATGAAATGCGTGAATGCAAATGCAAATGCCATGTTTAATAATTTCCAAGGTATATCTATACTTTGATTCAGTATTAACCGGGCGAGGGATCGGATACAATATTGAGAAAATAACGCCGAAACAGATAGATATTGCAGAGAAAATATAGCTGAAACAAACACCGTTGAGAAAATACTACTGAAACAGATATGGCTGAAATAACTATCTCATTATATAATACTTCAGAAAGTCATACAAACGAGTCTGATACAACCAAAGGTGAGTCCATCAAAAAGCCTGATGGTAATCATAATAGATGACATACAGAGATTCAAATACAAATCAATCCCAAACCCCTAGTCCATACAAACTGGTCTTGACTTCTTCGAGAAGGGCTTCAGTGTAAGGATGAGTTGGTCGCTCTATTAGCCCTTTAACTAGCTAGTTTCTCTTCCCAATGTCTTGGTTCAGCTTAACAATATGCTTTGCGCTATCGTCGTCTTCAAAGACGTCTCTAAGCTTTGCCTTCTTGATCCCGGCTTGAACTTCAAGCTCTTCAATTTCCTTCTGAGCTTCCTTCAGTTTGTTAGAGAAGTACTTCTTACCTCTTTTCGCCTTTTGGAGTTCTTTTTTTAGTTCCTCATTTTCAGCCCTGATTTCAACCCACCTGTTCTGAGAGTCAACAAGCTTGACATTTGCCTCGGACAAGAGTTGCTTAGTTTGCTTGTGAGCCCGGGCGGAGGATTCTGCAACCACTTAGCTTTCTAGTAGAGCTGAGTCCTGTCTGTAAAGTCTTTCTCCTTCTCTGCTAGCAGCTTCGTCGCATCTTGAGCCTTACATTCCAATCCTATGTTGATATGCAAAGCATCTTGAATACAACTACTCAAATCATAGTTCTCTACTCAGAGTTCATCCACCAGAGCTTGCAGCTTGTTGAATTCTTCAATAGCAACAGTGGTGGGTTGCTCTATCATTAATGGGTACAAAGGTGACTCCCTTGAGAAAGGCAAGAGCACCTCTTCCACTTTCCTCTGGATCCACTCAACATAAGAAGGGTAAGCTCTACAGTCACTCTTTCCAAGAACAGTATTTCCTTTCTTATGAATATGTGCCAAGGCACTCACATCCCTCCTTAGCATCTCCTGGTCTTCCGTACCATTAAAGAAAAAAGATTCTGCAACATCTTGGTCTTCAGGAGGATTACTCAAAGCATACCCAAATTGTCTGACGGCCATAATAGGGTTGTAATTGATTCCACCTTTTCTACCCATCAAAGGCACATTTGGAAAGTTTCCGCAACTGGAAATGACCTCCGTACCCAACAACTGATGATCAAACCAGACGATGTTATCTGCAGTCAGACCCATTATCCGCTTAGACCACTTCAGAGAATCCTTTGTATCAGCAAAGGCACCGGTCTGAGGAAGATGGTTCAGAAACCAATTGGACAAGAGTGGCGTGCAACAACTTACAGACCCCCCTCTTCTTTTCTCATTTTTGAAGTGCACAGAATGATAAAAATCACCAAGAAGAGTAGGTATTGGATTTTTCAAGATGAAGATCCTAACGGCATGCATGTCCACAAAATCATGTACATTAGGAAACAAGACAATCTTGTAGATTCATTGAGCCAAGATAGCATTGAAAACAGTCCAACTTTTGGCGTCGACATACTTTCGAGCTTGGCCAACCAGAAACTCCAACTGAAAACCTTTAAAACCTCCTTTATCGGTAACATTATCACTCAGAATAGATTGACCAACATGAAGGGCAGATGCAACTTCTTCTAAATTTGGACACTTCTCATAAAAGAACGACACTCTTTGCTTGATAGGGATTCCCAGGATGAAAGATAATTCTTCCAATGTTAGAGCTATAATATAATCCGGGAAGACGAAACAGTGCAACGAAGACTTTTAGAACTGTAAGAGTGTATGAATAACATATTGCTCATACTTCGTGATATTACGGACAACATTCAATAACCTCCCATACTCCTTTCTGAAATCAGTAAGAACACTAGGATCATCTATATCAACCACTTTATGAAGCAAGTCTGGAGTCGGCTTCGGAAATCTGTATGCAACATTGTTCTTTCTCTTGGTATCCATCCCTATAAAACCCACTGACCGGAATCAATAGTAAGATATAAACCTGGAAATGAAAAAACATGAATGTTAGGGTATGAAATTATGCAATGCAAAGGCATGATTTTAGAGGTGCCACATATATCTGGACGTGTCTATGATGAACTGTGTGGATAGTGTCTGTGCAGAATTATGAATAACAACTGACTGAATATAATAGGATGAACTGCCCACTTCTGTAAGAATACCAGAAAATTAGGTAAGTTGGAAGTCAAAGTTACCTGCAAACCTGTAAACACCCAACCCCTCTCACATGTGGGTTCTAAGACAGAGGATCCTTAGTGTCACGGACTCTCGGGTCAAGAAATGATGATACGTTCACCATTTCTAGTTTGGCATCATCATCAATCGAGGAGGCCTCAACTGATTCCCCTCAAACAAGTCATCCTATAGCAAGTTCCCAGTCTCGGGTCCTCGGGTCAAGAAGCCTAATGTGTTTTCCATTTCTAGTCTGACATTATCGCCCCTTGGGAGGAGTGCCTTAACTGAGTCCTCGGGAATGGTCACTAGAGTCGACAGCTTTCTACGTTGACACCCTGAAATGCACAAGACGCGCAAATCAGAATATTTCCCAAGAAAACCTCGTCTGGGTGTGGGTGTCATGTAAGCAAAAACGTACCAAGACGCTACGTAGGCCACACTACGTTCCACTCTAGTCCTATGTGTACACTCAAGCCTGGGTATTGGACTTATCTCTCAGAAGACCCATCCCACCAAAGAAAACAACAGTCCAGCATATATGGCAATAACGAATGTAAAGCAAGTAAATGCGATAAAAAGCGATAAACGTGCAGTAACAGCCATAAATAAAGCAAGTAAAGCATACAGATAAACACCCAACAACCGAAATCAAACAAGTTCTAGGATTGACTCGCTTAAGGAACCAGAGTCCCCAGCAGAGTTGCCAGCTGTCGCAACTGCGAAAATCAACCGGCAGAAAAGATAGAAGAGTCACCACCGAACATTATTTATCTCGGCGTAGGGAAAGGAAATGATCTAAGAAAACCTCAACAAAGGGAAAGACATGGTCATCGCAACCATAGTCTGAGTTCGGGAGTCGGTTACGCGAGAGGAAGGTATTAGCACCCCATCGCATCCATCGTACTCAATGGGATCCACGCTTGTTGTTCTTATCAAAGGGTGTAGGTATCTGAAGCTCAACTGCTAACTAGAACGGGAAAACAAAAGGTGACTCTGTAGGACATCATCGTCCTAGGCCTACGTATTACCTTGGGAACGGGAAAGTCAGAGTCAACGTAGTTCAGAGGACTACGGGATTATGGGGGAAGGTTGCTCGCCAAGACATCCTTGTCTCGTTGCCTACGTATCCTCAATTGAACAAGAGAGAGGAAGTCATAGCAGACGTAGTTTGACTTACGAATCGGTAAGTGTTTTTTATGAGCGACGTTAAGTTCACGTCCGACAGTTAGGGTCGATGCCTGTTTGCGACAGAACGGAAATAACATGCTTTTTTTTAATGATTTGAAACCCATCCCGAAGGATAAAAAGATTTGAACTTTGTTTGTGGTTTTTAGACAGAAGTGGATTAAGTTAGTTTGAAACTTGTATTGCACTAAATTCTATGACATAGGATCGAATGTGTTGCAAATCGACCCAAGACGAGACGCATCCAAAACACCCTAGACAAGGTGAGGAGGGACTACTGCTTTTCACTTCCCATGTACTTAAGGCTCGTGGCGTATAATACTCGTTGTATTTATTAGGTGTTTTGAACTTGTTTATAGATGAGAAGGGAAAGGACTCAAAGGTTGCCAAGAAAACAACTAAGGGAAACTAAGTCCTAATATTGTCATACACAATGGTCCTAAGGTTGAGGTAGAAGGGATTATCCTACTTATTATCATGCATGGATTTCAACCTAATGTCTCTCCTACTTTGAACCTAATCCAAAATTAGATTCAAGCTAGGAATCCTAATGGAACATGTGATCATACACAAGTAAACATTAGATGATTCAATCACAAATCAAGTAAGAAAAGAGAAGGGAGATAAAAGAAAAGTCATGTAAGTGTAGCCATCAATGTAAAGTAACACAAGTACTTACCAACTCCAAGCCAAGCTCAACTATTGAATAGCTGAAAGCAAAATACAAAACTATGCACTTATGCCTATGATAAAGTCCTAAGATTACACTAGGAGTAATGTCAAACAAATAGCAAAGTGAGATGTATCCTAAAGGTGTATGAACCTAAGAGGGGCAGTAGCTAAACCTGCTATATCACATCTATGTTAATGTCCTAAGAAAGCATACAAGAATGCAAGTTATATCCTACACCAACACACAAACATTTGTCATCCACAAACTATGTCAAGTTAACCTCTAAAAGTCATACAAATGAATCCAAGTCATGCATCCAAGTAACATACATGATGTAATCATATAAAAAGCATGCTTGAAATGTTGAGAAGTTATCATGAAAGTCATACCAATTCATGTTCAAAGGAGTAGGCAATTCTATACAAAGATGTTACCTAAATCATGTATCAAACACTTATGAACATACAATGACTAAGCAAGCATAAAGTTGACATTTAAAAGACCTAAGTTAGAAGTGAATACATGTATTCAATGCTTGAAATCATCCTTAAAATGTCACAAAATTTTATCTCAAACACATTCTCCAAAGTTAAGGCAAGTAAAGAACAAAACCAAACTTAAGCCTCCTCTAAAAGCATGTAACTTGTCATCCAAGTAAGAGAAATGAAAGAGCATAGGAAGGCAATGTAAAAGCATACACATCTGAGGTAAATGACCTATAATGTCTCATGTTTGAACCTCAAAAGCATTGAGCAAAGATGGCACACAAATGATGTCAAGAAGGTGGTCAAAGTTGATGCACAAATCAAGCTTACATTCACACAAAAGTAACATCACTCAAATCATACCAAATGACCTATAACAAGGGATGACAAGGTCCTAAATCATGTTAATGTCAATTCATACATGTTATCCATATTCAAAATGAGTATTTAGATTCCCCAAGATCATCATGACAACATGTTCTCAAAAGATATCTCAAGTAGTGGTCAAAATCAAGCTTAATCTTCCACTAGCAACAAAAGACATTCAAGCATATAAAAGGAATGATAAGGTCAAGAAAATCAAGCATTCAAACATATAGGGCAGCGGTAAATGACATGTGAAATTGCACATTTGAATATCAAAATTATTGGACAAATAAGGCACACCAAAGTTCAAGTGCAATGCAACAAAGGTGGATGCTCAATCATGTTCAACAATTGTGAAAGCTTAACATCAATTAAAGCCATATGAAATTACCTATAAATAAATGTGGGCAAGCTCTACCTCATGCTAAAACATGTGTGAAGCGATGCACAAAAGATCCCTAATGAGGGTTGCATAAAAGGTATCATCAAACCAAAGCATCTAAGCAAGCATCGAGCAACATCGAGTATTCAATTAGGGCTCAAATGAAACACGTGAGTTATGTTCAAAAAGCAACATCCAAGTATCACAATTGCACATCAAAATTTCATCATGAATATGCTCAAACATGTCCTCAAAGTTGGCCTAAAGTGACCACAAGCAAGTGTCAAACTTAACCTAGTTCTAGGCATACATCCACACAATAGGCATGAAATGAAATATCCATGAAATGGTTAAAAGCTTTGGAAAGTTAAGGGAAATTAATCATGTCATGCTAAGGTCAGTGGCTGGTCATGTACAAAAGATTGGCTCAAAATTATGAATCTAAAGTGTTCAATCAATCATAAACATTAAGCATGTGTCGCTCCCGGGATTTCCATCCAGGTACAAACGCGAAAGCGGCGCTGGAACAGAGTCGCCAGCAATGAGTATTTATCCCAAGAGAGGGAAAGGAAACACTGCGTAAACCTGAGGGAAGGGAAAAGCATGGTCTTACGACCAAGAGAAACGGGTTCGGGAGTCGGTTACGTGAAGGGAAGGTGTTAGCACCCAACACGTCCATCATACCCCTATGGGATCCACGCTTGCTGTCTCGATCAAAGGGTGATAGAAAAGATACTGGAAAGAAAAAAGGAACAGGAATGGAAAATAAAGGAGAGACAAATGTAGGGAAAATAAAAGAAGTGCTCGAATGGGCCATACCCCACTGCCTACGTATCTCATCGGGAGCATGAGAATCAGAGCGACGTAGTTCCCCTCAGCCAGGGAAAGTTGTTTGTGTTTTTAGTGGAAACGTCAACGTTCGCGTCCTAGCAGTTAGGTGTTGCAGCTCGTATGGAGACTTAGGCGTTACCTATTTGCGGTAGAATGAAATTGACGCATCCTTAAGGAATGAGTGAATGAGATGAGGAGAGAAATCCCGAAGGAAAGACGTTATTGTTTGTTTGAAGTTTTTTAGAAAGAAGTGTTTTGATTGTTTTGTGTTTACAACGCATATTGTATTTAAGTTCTTCACGTAGGATCGAATGCCTTGCATATCGACCCAAGACGGGACGTATGCTAAACATTCTAAGAAAGTGAGAGAAGACCCTCACTATCTCATTCTCACATGAAAGGCTCAAATACAATATTTGTTATGCCTTTTATTAAGTGTTTTTTTTAGATGAGAAGAAGAGAGACTCAAATGGTTGAGAAAGGTAAAATCTAATGAGGGAGACTAAGACTCAAACCCTAAAGTTGTCATACTTGGATGTTCCTATGGTTAATGTGGTTTAAGAAGCCTAATCCTAAGAGAAAGGAGAAGAAGAGCATAAGAAGCAACTTACTTCCAAGACGGAATTTAAGTTGATCTAAAAGAGGGATGAAGAAAAAGTTATTCAAGGAAAGCATATAAATGCTTATCATAACCACAAGTAGAATGATTAAAGGAGATAAGGGAGAATGGAAGAAAAAAGTGTATGTGGAAGCATGTCCACACACTTACTTACCCTTAGCACCTAAATGAAAAGGTTAGTTCAAAAACCATTTACAAGTAGTGAAATAAGGAAAGAATACCAAATAATGATCAAACAAAATAAGAATCAAAGAATAAAGATCCTAAGAGATGAAAATCAATCAAGGTCAGAACCTATGATCTAAGGATAATCTCTAATGTTAAGATATCTAACATGAACTAAATTTGCACACACAATGCCTTAAACATCAAAGAAGTGCAACATGAAAGGAATAAATGAATAATGAGTGGAAATGCAAAGTGAACATGCAATAATGCTTCACAAAAGATCAAGGTCAGAACCACATACCATTTACAAATGTCTCACAATGCATATGAATCATCACACAAATCATGGATAAAAGAATACAAGTAGAAGAAATAAGATGAAGAAGAAGTAAGTATAAGAGAGACATGTTCAATTAGATGCACAAAGTGACATATTAGAGATGCATAACATGTGAAATGATTAGTGAATGTATATGGACAGTGGCATACTATTGATGAGATGCTAATGGAATGGGGGAAATGTCATACAAAATACACACATGAGACATGTAGAGCATAAGAGGAGATAAGAGGCAAGGAAAAGAATCATGTTAAACTTCAAGTTATAACACATAAATTCATACCAAATGCAAATACAAGTCTAAGTGACCCATAATGAAACAAATATGACCTATAATATCATACAAATGACTTATAAAAGATGCACAAACAAACATAATATGGTGGCATAAATGCCTCATCAAAACATGTTAGTATGAAATAGAATAAAGTGCACACAAGTAACTTCAAATGTAAGGCATCAACAAATATCAAAGCACATGATAAAATTGTAAAAAACAAGTCCTAAACAACCTAAGTCAGAAGCACAAACATGTACCAAAACTCATTGCAAAACTCAAAAGAAAACATGACCAAAGTATTTCACAAATTCACATTGAAACAAACCAAAAGGAGGTGCAAAGATGAACATGCAAACATGTGATAAAATGACTTTAAAAATTAAAAGAAATTTTTTTTAGATGCTTCGAGGTGTACTTTAATCAATACAAAAAGAATGAGTCTAAAATGTTGTATGAGATGGGAGAAATAAAATGCACAAGTTTGAGTATCAATGAAGAACCTCATTCAAAAAGAAATTGAAAAGAAAATATGGAAATATGCTCAAAAATTAATAAAACCATAATTAAAAATTGTAGAAAATTAATTAAATGAGTAAAGACGTCACATGAATTTATTTAGAATTTTTCAATGTGTTTTAGTATTTTTAAAATAAGAAAATGAAACAATATGGAAAAAGAATAATAAAAAAAACAAAAGAAATGGAGTGGGGGTGCAGACATAGTAAAAGGCCAGTTAAAAATGTGTTTGGGCTTAACATGTGAGGTGAAAATATCAATTAGTCAACCCAGTCCAAAACGTGTGTTTGTGTGTGTTCAGGTGCATGTGCAGTCAAACATGTGATTCAATCACAACCATACGATCAAGTAGTCAAAAATCATCAAGAAAATTAAGTGAATCCAACGCATCACCTGGCATGCTCACTATAATTATCAAGCACGCACCCACATGCAATCTCTCAGAATCAAATATATGGCACGTGATATAGACCCTCCCTCATTTATGCATTGGCCAAATAATAAGCGTTGGATTAATTTCATGATGATCAAGCATGCAAGATGAGTGGATCAGATGTGAGGCATACGATAATAATCATGAGGCACATGCACACAAACATTCAGATCACAAAAGAAAGCACATGAGATGCA
This sequence comes from Lathyrus tuberosus, assembly GCA_022829125.1. Classification (NCBI taxonomy): domain Eukaryota; kingdom Viridiplantae; phylum Streptophyta; class Magnoliopsida; order Fabales; family Fabaceae; genus Lathyrus; species Lathyrus tuberosus. The sequence continues at coordinate 1,909,199 of JALAZF010000617.1, read as the reverse complement.
CATGTTATTTTAATGCGCTGGCAAGGTCTAAGCCGTTGGATGAAAATGATCAGACGGTCATGTTTAAATCTGACCTAAACCCTAAACGCATGCTCACCGGCTGGAGAATGACCTCCGGTCATCTTCTCCGGCCATCTCCGGCAATTGTAAACACTACATTGTTCCAGAAATTGATAAAACATACATCAAACGAAAGAGGAACTCAAGCAGAACAAGAATCTGGTCTCATAATTTTCAAATCACAAACACACAGAAAGAATCGAACGCAAGAAGTTAGCCCTAATTTTTAGTCTAAACTCCTAAGGAGCTCTATCAACTAGCCAGATACTCAGGAGCTTCTACTAAGCTCAAATCAACACAACAGTAGCAAAATAAACAAGAAATCGTGCAAGAAAAGTTTGAAGATTTTGGAACCTGAAACTTGAAGAACTTGGAATTATTGAGAAAACCAGAGAACCTTGTGAGATCTTGAACTTTCAGGGCTTCAATTTAAGCAAAATAAATGCTATTTGATCTGGAGAGTGAGAAGAGAACTGAAACTGCACTTGAGGATTTCACACTTGTTCTTGCTGGTTCTTGATCAGAAACTCACACTGATGAAGATGAATGATGAAGATGATTGATGAAAATGGTTGATTCGTACAGAGAGAGGGAGAGAGAGAGAGAGAGAGAGAGAGAGAGAGAGAGAGAGAATTCACAGAGAGTTTGAGAGAGTTTTTGGAGTGAGAGTGAAAAAGTGAAGTTCCTTTAAAATTGTGAGTGTGTTTGAATTATATACTTGAGGTTAGAAGTTAACTCCAATGGTTAAGTGAGTTGGTGAGTGAGGTTAACTGAGTTTAACCTAACTAACTGAGTTAAGTTAGTTAGGGGAGGTTTAACTATGGTGTGGAGGGTTCATGATCACTTATGGTGGTGATGGAAGTGAATGGTGGTGATGAGAGTGTTGCTGCAGCAGAAACTTGCAAGACAAGTTTATTCTTTTCCTCTTGCATGTATGATGGCATGGAATGTACATGGTGTAAGGGAGAATGTTTGGCTTAAAGAGGAAAAAAAGCTGGTGTAGTATTTGATGTATGCGTGAAAACTGGTGTAAAGTAAACAATCAATGTAAAACAATTCCAACTTGGCCAGCATGAAACCATGGGTGTTTGGTGATGGAATTCTCTCTATGTAGAGCATGAAATGATGAAGTTTAGGATGCAATGGATTGAGGACATGACATAGAACAAGATTGGTATGGAAATTGAATTGAATAAAGACTTGTAAGATGGTGTAAAATGGCTTAGAACATCAAGGTTCAACACTGGTACATGGGCGTGGCAAGTTGGTAGGTTGGCATGGCAACATGACTTGGAAAATTCAGCATGAACATATCAACTTTGGGCCACTATAACTCCATCATAACTTTCTCAAATGGAAAAATGTCCAACATCAAAGTTGAAGAGAACATTGAGATGAACAACTTTGAAGTTCAACATATTTTCATTTGGAGTTTCCATCGTTGAGAAAAATAGCTTGAAATTTTGCCCACCATGTGTTTGATAAAATTATGGCCTATGGGCCTGAACTTGCCTTGCCATGACTTGGTTTTTGACCTAGTTTTGTCAAACTTTGATTGATCATAACTCCCTCAATTTTGATCCAATGGAAGAGTTATTTATATGGATTTGAAGCTTAGAATGTGAACTTTAATTGGATCAACTTGGGCCTGAGGTTTGGAGATTTTATCATGGAGAAAGAATACCTCAAAGTGTGGTACAAAATGGTCCAAACTTGCCATTTTTGGAAACCCTAAGTTTCTAAAAATGGCAACTTTGTACATTTCTTGATTTTTCATGATTCCTCCATCATTTCTTGATCAAATCTTGTCCAATGAACATATGTAACTTGAATTTCATGATTTTGACCTTAAAAAGTCAGGAGTTGACTTTTTCCTCTGCACAGTTGACTTTTCCCCAAATTGCCTGATTCTCAATCAATTGGTCAATTGAACCTCTTCTGAAATGAACCAATGAGCAATCTTTCATCCTTAGACCCTTGAGAACATGTAGAATACCATGAGATCAAGTATTGCCCAAGAAATCAGAAATAAACTGATTTCATGGCAAACCCTAGTTTCAAACCCTTAGTCTAGGAGAAGATAGCACATCCTCCAAATCCAAATTCCTCTGAATATGATGTATATCCTGTCTAACAAAGATGAGATATGACATTTGGAGGTAATAAAAACTCAAAGATCTTGCCCATTGGGGCATTCCACTCTAGAATTCCAAATCCCTAGTTTTGCCTTGATTAGGATAATGTGATTCCCTTGCATTCTCTTGTCAAGCTTGATCATATGATGAGGTGATGACCAATTAAGACCCCTTGAGGCTCAAAGCTCCTTGGATTTAGTTTAGACACCCTGATCCCATGCCAGAGAACCAATGAAATGCAAATGATGATTATGCCAAAATGGAATGCAGCATAAGCCAGTAAAAGCTAAAAGCAATAGGGCAAATTTTGAGGTGCTACAGCTGCCCCTATTCAAACTTCTTGGATCTGAGGGTATGATAGCGACGACTTTCAGACAATCGGGATACACGGGGTTTGAATACCAAAATAACCTAAAAATTTGCAACCTGTGGGGAGATACAAAATAAAGTGTTGGAATAACCAAGAGAATACCAACCAAAAGTTGGGATGAACAAAGGGTACCAACCAAAAGTTGGAATAACCAAGAGAATACCAACCAAAAGTTGGGATGAACGAAGGGTACCAACCTAAAGTTGGAATAACCAAGAGAATACCAACCAAAAGTTGGGATGAACAAAGGGTACCAACCAAAAGTTGGAATAACCAAGAGAATACCAACCAAAAGTTGGAATGAACAAAGGGTACCAACCAAAAGTTGGAATAACCAAAGAATACCAACCAAAAGTTGGGATGAACAAAGGGTACCAACCAAAAGTTGGAATAACCAAGAGAATACCAACTAAAAGTTGGGATGAACGAAGGGTACCAACCAAAAGTTGGAATAACCAAGAGAATACCAACCAAAAGTTGGGATGAACGAAGGGTACCAACCAAAAGTTGGAATAACCACTGCAAATGCACAGGAAGTAGAATCAACGGACTTATGACCTGAAAAGGAGATGACCCTATTGGGGGAAGAGAAGTCTACACCGACAACTCTGTAGGGGAGTACAAGAAGAACCAACGGTAAGAAAGGTCCACTGGTTGTGGAGTAATGTCAAGCAACATCTCTTAAATGTCATCTCTTTATGCTGGGGAAAGATACTGGCAAAAGAGCTCAAACCTGGCTTATGCTTCGAATGCATATGTTTGAATTTTTCTATGGTGTAATGCTCCATATGAAATGGAAATGCTACGCGTTTGGGAGGATGCCATGCAAGGATGCTTATGCAATGCAAAAGAGGCGCTCCAGCAAAATAAAGGCTGAAGACCAAGGCAGCTCCACCGGGGATGACAAACTAAATTGTCCTCTGACTTAACATACCTTGTTGAAGAAGGCTTCCAGGAATGATTTCCTGATCCCAAACTCTTTTGGAGATGAAAACTTTGAGAGAACTTCCACTCTGTTGGGGATGGATGGAACTATTGAAGTGAAGCCCAAAGAGAAATGCTCTCCGCTGGGGATTACCAATGACTTCTACCTGAATCTAAAAGAATGCCAATAACGATTGGACTTAAGACCTGCTGGGGATATCAACTGATGTTGAACAAACCACCGAGAGGATCACCACCACACTCTGCTTGGGAGAACATGGCAATAATACCGAATCCTGCTTGGAGTATGTTGATTGATAACATCAGCTAGGGGATACCACCAAGGTTAATCCTCAGTTGGGGATCAAATCAAACCATTGTCGGTGAGACAACCTTTTCTTGATCAGCTGAGGAAGATATGCGTTCAGACTCTGTGGAGAAATAACATCTTTGTCCAAATAAAATACTCCAACACTCTCGTTGGGGATATGATCCTCTGTACTCTGGCTGGGGAGAGTAATAACCTGCTGAGGAAAAGATTCACCTTACCCTGTTGGGGATTAGAGTACTCAACTGCTAGTGAAACAAGCATCTCCTCTCCTGCAGAGGTAACTAAGTACCAGACCTCTGACTGCTTGTTGTAGAGTAATAGATCAAGTTCTACTGAGGATGATGATCTTTCAAATGTTGAGGAGAAGAACTCTACTGGGGAGAAATCCTGCTACCCTGCAAACAAAATCAACAGACCACGTAAAATAGCTATCTAGATTATCATCCTAATGACTATTTCATGAGCAACTTCCACTATTTTCCGATATGCTTCGCAAAGCTTAACATCCTGCATGCAATGTCTTATCAACATATCGGACTTTTCACAAACAAAATAGTAAAAACATGGAAAACTCTTTGACTAAAGTGAAAATTTTATTGAATGAATTGGCCCGTAAATAGGCATTTACATTCGGAGGCAATTCCTGAAAAGAGGTAATTGCGCAAAAAGTAAAAGAAAATACACATGTCGGCAATGTGGGGAACAAATATCCACCATGATTCGATTCAGCTATGACCCGTATGTCTCACTTATCCGCATATATTTTGACTTTCGAAGAGACTGACTGGGCTGATTCCTTTGTTTCAAAATTCCCGTGCATCAAAAGTGTTCATAGATCGCCCTTTTCGGGTTTTCAATCCACTGGGATACCCATTTTTGCCAAAGTTACCTTGTCAGGTTTTCAACTTTGCGGGTTTATTCTTTTTTTTTTATCCCTAACTTTTACCCAAACCATTTCTTTTTATGGTTTGTCGGGATGCCCCTTTTTTGCCTGGATCTTCTTTTTATGTCCAGCGGGTCTCTTTTATGCAAAGTATTTTTTGACTACGTATGCGTTCACAGGGGATGTAAAATCTTCTTCATCCATGGTTGAGAGTAATAAGGCTCCTCCAGAGAAAACCTGTCTTACTACATATGGACCTTCGTAATTTGGAGTCCATTTGCCCATGTAGTCTGTTTGAGGAGGAAGGATCCTTTTCAAAACCAATTCACTAGCTTGAAAACACCGAGGACGCACTTTCTGATCAAAGGCTTTCTTCATCCTGCTCTGGTACAATCGGCCATGTGCAATGGCAGTCAATCTCTTTTCCTCGATCAGGTTCAGCTGATTCAATCGGGAACGTACCTATTCAGCTTCCTCGAGCTTTACATCTGCCAGAATCCTTAACGAAGGAATCTCAACCACTACTGGTAGAACCGCTTCCATACCATATACAAGCGAGAAAGGTGTTGCCCCAGTTGATGTATGCACCGAAGTACGATAACCGTGTAAAGCATGGGGCAACATCTCATGCCAGTCCTTATACGTCACTACCATTTTCTGCACAATCTTCTTGATATTCTTATTTGCCGCCTCAACAGCCCCATTCATCTTCGGGCGATAAGGAGAAGAATTGTGATGCTCAATCTTAAAGTTCTGACACAGCTCCTTCATCATCTTGTTATTCAAATTTGAACCATTATCAGTAATGATTCTCTCCGGGACTCTATACCGACAAATGATGTCCTTCTTGATAAACCGGGCTATTACTTGTTTGGTAACGTTGGCATATGAAGCCGCTTCCACCCACTTTGTAAAATAATTAATGGCAACCAAAATGAAACGATGCCCATTGGAAGCAGTCGGCTCAATCTTCCCGATCATATCAATGCCCCACATGGCAAAGGGCCAAGGCGATGACAACACATTTAGAGGAGTAGGCGGTACGTGTACCTTATCTACATAGATCTGGCACCTATGACATTTCTGAGCGTATTTGAAACAATCCGACTCCATAGTCATCCAATAATACCCCGCTCTCAACAATTTTCTGGCCATAGCGTGCCCATTGGCATGAGTACCGAACAAACCTTCATGAACTTCTTCCATCAACAGGCTTGCCTCGTGTTCATCAACACAACATAGCAAGACCATGTCAAAGTTCCTCTTGTACATCACATCATCTTTGTTCAAAAAGAAATTTCCTGCCAGCCTCCTCAGAGTTTTCTTATCTTTGGTGGACGCATCAATCGGATACTCTTGACTCTTCAGAAAGACCTTAATATCATGATACCAAGGCTTGCCATCTGATACCCCTTCAACTGGAAACACAAAAGCGGGTCTATCCAGACGTATGATTCTGATCGAGGGAGTTTCATTCCAACGGTTCACCTGATACATCAAAGATAACGTTGCCCAATGCATCTACCATCTGATTCTCTAACCGGGGTATGTGATGGAAATCAAATCTGTCAAAGAAAGGTAACAACCTTCTGGCATAGTTGTTATAAGGCACCAAATTCGCTTGACGAGTTTCCCATTCACCTGTGATCTGATTAACCACCAACGCGGAATCACCATAGACATCGAGGTTTTTTATTCTCAAATCAATTGCTTCCTCTAACCCCATGATGCATGCTTCATACTCCGCCTCATTGTTGGTACATATGAATGCTAACCGGGCTGTAAAGGGTATATGAGAACCCTGTGGAGTCGTGATGACTGCCTCGATTCCGTTACCATATGATTTGACAGCCCCATCAAAGACTAGCTTCCACTGGGATCCAATTTCAGGTCCTTCATCATGTAGAGGCTCTTCACAGTCTTTCATCTTCAGATACATAATATGCTTATCAGGAAATTCAAACTTCATCGGTTGATAATCCTCAATTGGTTGTTCGGCCAGATATTCTGACAAAACACTTCCCTTAATGGCTTTTTGGGAAACATATTGAATATCGTACTCTGTCAGAACCATCTGCCAACGGGCTATTCTTCCAGAAAGCGCCTGCTTTTCAAACACATACTTGATCGGATCCATCTTCGAAATCAATAGGGTTGTGTGGTTTAACATATACTGCCTCAAACGCTTAGCTGCCCAAGCGAGTGCACAACATGTTTTTTCCAGCATTGAGTACCTCGACTCACAATCAGTGAATTTTTTACTCAGGTACTATATGGCATGTTCTTTTCTGCCTGACTCGTCGTGTTGACCGAGACAACACCCCATTGAGTTCTCAAGAACCGTAAGATACATAATCAATGGCCTTCCTGGCACTGGTGGCATAAGGACCGGAGGTTCCTGCAAATATTCTTTTATTTTTTTGAACGCCTTTTGACAATTTTCATTCCACCTGACCGCTTGATCTTTTCTTAGCAATTTGAATATTGGTTCACAAGTGGCTGTAAGATGAGATATAAACCTAGCAATGTAATTCAACCTCCCCAGAAAACCACGAACCTCTTTTTCTGTTCTCGGCTCAGGCATTTCTTGTATGGCTTTTACTTTAGCAGGATCAACCTCGATACCTCTTTCACTGACAATAAACCCTAGTAATTTTCCTGATCTCACCCCGAAGGTGCACTTGTTCGGATTCAACCTCAATCTGAACTTTATCAACCTATCAAAAAGCTTCTGCAGATTTACCAGATGCTCCTCCTCCGTTTATGACTTCGCGATCATGTCATCAACATATACTTCGATCTCTTTGTGAATCATATCATGAAAGAGAGTCACCATTGCCCGCTGATAAGTTGCCCCAACATTTTTCAATCCAAAGGGCATTACTTTGTAACAGAACGTTCCCCACGGTGTTATGAACGTTGTTTTCTCCATGTCCTCTAGGGCCATTTTGATTTGGTTATACCCAGAGAAGCCATCCATGAAGGAAAACACAGAGTATTGAGCAGTGTTATCTACTAACACGTCGATGTGAGGGAGCGGAAAATCATCTTTTGGGCTTGCTCTATTCAGATCTCTATAATCAACACACATCCTGACCTTCCCGTCTTTCTTAGGTACAGGCACAGTGTTAGCAACCCACGGAGGATAACTCGTCACAGCCAGAAATCCAGTATCTATCTACTTCTGAACCTCCTATTTGATCTTGACAGACATCTTAGGTGTCGTTCTTCTCAACTTCTTCTTAACCGGAGTACATCCCTCTTTGAGCGGCAACCGGTGTACCACGATGTCAGCGTCAAGCCTAGGCATGTCTTGGTAAGACCAGGCGAAGATATCCACATACTTTCGAAGCATTTCAATCAATCTTCCCTTTACACTGTCTTCCAAAGCAGCCCCAATCTTTACCTCTTTTTTCGGATCCTCGGTTCCCAAATTAACAATCTCAATCTCCTCCTGATGAGGCACGATTACCCTTTCCTCCTGTTTTAGTAGTCTGGCCAATTCCTCAGGAAGTTCATAGCCTTCCTCAACCTCTTCTTCAGCCTGATATATGGGATTATCGAAATCATACTGAGCCATAGCCGAATCATGGGGGATGGAATCTGAACAAGGTAACCTGCATGATAGATGATTCATGTTTTATTATGTATGCATCAAACAAAACACATTGCCAATTTGATGTGATTTTATGCACAAAGAAAAACAGAAAAACAGGGATTAGAAATATTTGAATGCGAAAAGTCCTTTATTATTAATAAATAAAAGCATACGAAATGTTGAAGCCCTACAAACAAGAGTCACTACGCCTTGGGTAGATCGTAGGATCAAACATAACAGAAAAAATAGAGACAATTACTCTGGTCCAGTCACTTGGATGATCTTCTCCGATGACCAGTTGCATGGGCTTTGACCAGGCATGCAGGGGCGGATCCAAATATCCATGTCACAATCACTGTCCCCATCCTCTTCAACAGCGTTGACTCTATCAAAGAATACCCCAGCACTGGTAAAACAAACAGGGTCATAAAACTTCGGAGGCTCTTCAGGACGCCTGGGTGGCTTGTAACCCAGCCCATAGGTATCTTGCTTCTTCTGTACCTCAATAATCTGCCCCCATTTTTGTGAGCTTCCAGCTTCAACTACAGCCCGTGCATCTTTAAGGGATGACATAGAAATCTCTGGCTGCTCTACCACTGTAAGCTGCTTAACCATTTCAGACGGGCTAACCTCCTTGGGAACTTCTTCATAAACTTTTACCGCTTCAAAAGCCTGACATAACGTTTCCTGTATCTCGCCATCTACCTCCACATATTTAAAAGTAGATAAATGGCTTATCATAATGTCCTCTTCTCCGCAAACTGTCACCACATATCCATCCACCATATACTTCAGCTTCTGATGGAGTGTAGATGTTACAGCCCCAGCACTGTGAATCCACTGCCGACCAAGTAGACAGCTGTAAGCGGGCTGAATGTCCATTATATAGAATATGGCGTCAAAGATCTCCGGGCCAACCTTAATTGGCAGCATAACCTCTCCAAAGACATCCCTTTTAGAACCATCAAATGTGTGCACCACCAAATCACTTGGCGTGCATATCAACCCTCGGGTGTCTAGCTTCATCGATGCCTTCTTAGGCAGCACATTTAAAGATGATCCCGTATCCACAAGCACATGAGACATCAACGACCCACGACACTCAACAGAAATATGCAAGGCATTGTTATGGTTTCTCCCAGCAGGAGTCAAGTCAGCATCAGTAAACCCCAAACCGTTGCCTGCATTAACATGGGCTATCACCCCATCAAGCTGATTGACTGAGATCTCTTGGGGCACATAGGCAGCATTCAGTACTTTCAATAACGCGTTTCGGTGAGCTTTCAAACACAACAACAAGGATAATATGGATATCTTAGATGGGGTCTGATGCAAATGATCCATAATTTTATAGTCACTTCTTCAAATCAACCTCATAAATTCCGCTACATTCTTGGAGAAGGAACTATCAACTGGCCTTATTGTGGAGTCAGTCACTGCCGGGTTCTGCATAGAATTATCCACGGCCTGTTTACCCTTGTTCTGTTTGGAATTATCAGCCTGTTCATCGGAAGGAGTGAAGATTCTACCGCTTAGGGTAATAGCTCCTGCTTCCTCAAGACTGGAACTTGCTACCGATGTTCCCATTAACTCTTGTTTTTGCCCATTAACGAAAACTTTTGCACCATAGTTCCAAGGAATGGTCTTGGTGCTCTCATAAGGTATGGGTCCAAGACCTGTAATTATAACTGGCGCTAGTCTTGCCGCCGCTGAAATTGTGATTGTCTTAAATGGAATAGTGATGGTAGCCACATCGCTGTCAATAACCTCTTTTCATTGGTCACATCTGTCAAACTGCAACCTACCTTCATCGATCAACTTTTGAACTCCTGATTTCAACAACCTAAACCATTCGTCTGTATCAGACACTCTGAACAATTTTTGTCACAACTGGGGTCCACTCCACCCATCAATAATCTCTCCTTTACCACCATCAAAGGAGTTCTTAACCCGTTCACATCCATAACCAGATTCAAAGATTCATTCTCCTCTAACACAGCGTTAACCCTCGGCCCGCCATGATCCGACATTGGATTCTGGATAACATTCGGCACGTCGTTTGAAAAATTAATAGCTTTAGAATCCACCAGGTTTTGGACTTTGTGCTTAAACGCTTTACAGTCCTCGATGTGATGTCCGGGTGCCCCAGAATGAAAGTCGCAGTGGGCGTTGGGATTATAACCCGGAGGTGGATTACCTGTGAGAGGGGCCAAGGTCCTCTCCTGGATTAACTGTAATTGTTGCAAATGCTGGAACAAATGGGAATACGGCATGGGAGGTGTTTCAAAATTCCTATCAACCGTCCTTTGTCTAGCTGGGTAACGGCGAGGTGCCTGATTTTACTGTTGCTGTGGAAGCGCCGCAGGAATCGTCACTGAAGCTACTTGCTGATTATAGTTCTGGCGTTGTTTCCCTTTGCCTTGGTGAGATGAGACAGAATTGGTTTCCTCCTTCTTTTTGTAATTCGCATATGGTTTCTTCCCCTGACTAGAAGACGACCCATCATTACCCGATACTTTCCCAGCTTTGATTCCACCCTCTAGCATCTCTCCAACCATGATCAAGTTGGCAAACTTGCCCGACATGCAAGGTAACAGCTTTTCATAATAATGTCCCGGCAAAGTATCCATGAACAGATTCAGCATTTCCTTCTCCAGCATGGGTGGTTGTACTCTTGCCGCCAACTCGCGCCATCTCTGCGCATACTCTTTAAAGCTTTCACCACTCTTTTGAGACATATTTTGTAACTGTGTACGATTGGGAGCCAAGTCAGTATTATACTTATAGTGTTTCACAAATGCTTCCACCATCTCCCTCCAATTGCGTACATGGCTCCTCTCAAGTTGCATATACCATTCCAGGGACGCTCCAGACAAGCTGTCCTGGAAGAAGTGCATCAGTAATTTTTCATCACGGGAGTACGCAGCCATTTTTCTTGCATACGCCCGAACATGTGTCCTGGGGCAAGTAGTGTCGTTGTACTTCTCAAAAGTGGGGACTTGAAACTTATGAGGAATTCTCACATCTGGAACCAACCCTAGGTCATCCAGATCCATGCCCACAGAATTTTGATTTACCACCCCTCTTAGCTGCTCTTCAATCATTTTAATCCTTTGATCATCAACAACCGGGAGACCAACATCTCCACCTGGTACAGAGAAAACATCGTCTTGTTGGTCATCAAAGTGATGGCCATGAACTGCATGGATACTGTTTCCTCCTCCAACCACAGAAGGAATTACCATATTTTCTCCTCCGCCCAGAGGTATAACAACAGTGGGAACTGGAACTCCGCCCGGAGGTCCATTCTGAATATTGTGTCCATTAGCGCCTCCGCCCGGAGGAATAACATTGTTCTGAAGACCACCATGTAGTACACCGTTGTCATCAACTCTTGCCACGAGAGGTTGAACGAGAGTTCTGAGTTGCTCCTGTCCCTGTACGACTCCTTGCATCATTTCCATGAATTGGGTGATACGGACTTGCATGGCGGCCATTTCTGCTTGCATTTGCTCCATTACTCTTTTCTGGTTGAGTCGAGTAGAATATTGATGAATCGGTTGGTCAGCTATCCTGCCTGAAACCAAATAAAGGTTAGGAAAAACCGGGACAAGTACCTGATATGCAAAAATGCTTATGATTATGAAAATGCAAATGTCATGTTTTTCATCCCTAGGGCATTTTACACCTTGATTCCAGTCTTAATCACAAGAAGCTCAATAATAGTCACATAACGTTGAGAGAAAAATATTGCGAAGAACTGTGCTGTGATAATGTGCTGGTGAATAGCGTGATGCCGAAGAAACCCCTTTGAATAAGCCATTCATTGAATTCAACAGAAAACTAATAAGTGCCGAAGCATTTTACAACGAGTCTGTAAATGGGAAGTACATCAAGGAAATGACTCCATCAACAAGCCTGATGGTAGCCAACAGTACATCAACAAAACTACATTAAGAAGATGGGAAAGTAAGATCAAACATCTAGCTCCAAATCTTTCAATTTCTCACTAGAATGCTTGATTTCTTCAAAAAAGATTCTGGTGCGCTGATGACCCGGCCTTTCAATCAACTCTTTGATCAAAATGTCTCTCCTCTTCAGAGCTTCGGCTAATGAATCTGCGTACATCAAGAGAGCTTCATCAGTACTCACTTCCTTATACCTTTTCACCCCAGCTTGTATCTTGAGTCTTCCCATCTCCACCATGGCATCCTCAAGCTTTTTCTTGGACATTTTCAGTTCATCCTTAATATTCTCCAGCTGCTCTTAGCTTTTTCCAAAGTCTTCCCGATGCTTTCTCCGTTGTTCATGCGCTCTAAGAAGCTCATCGTCTTTGGCCTTTAATTGCTCTCGCAACTCTGTATTCTCCATTCTGACCTCATCCCAGGCTTGCTGAAGCTTGGCTAACGTGTCCTTAGTCTGGGCTAAGGCATGTTTAGTCTTCTTATGAGCTTGAGTAGCAGCATTGGCACCTTTACTAATTTTCTGAAAATGTTGCGCTCTTTCGGTGAAATCCTTTTCTCTTGCTGCTAAGATTTGTTCCGTGCCTTAGGCTCTCCGCTCCAGCTCTTTGTTGGCATGTAGAGCATTCTGAAGAAGACTACTTATATCGGAATTCTCCACCCGAAGCTCCTTCACCAAAGCTTGCAGTTTGTCAAACTCCTAATGGTTACCGTAGTAGGCTGCTCTGGCATTACGGGATATAAAGGGGGTTCCCTTGAAAAAGGCAAGAGTAATTCGTTCACCTTCCCTTCAATCCATCTCTCGTACTCAGGATAAGATCTGCAATCCATTTTTCCAAAAACTGTTTTTCCTATTTTACGCTGGTGTCCCCAAGCATTCACAACTTCTCGTAGCATTTCCTCCTTTTCAGTCCCTGTAAAGAACAAAGATTTCTCAACATCCTGCTCTGTGGGAGGATACCGGGAAGCGTACCTAAACTGTCTAATGGCCAGGATCGGGTTATAGTTGATTCCCCCTTTCATGCCAATTAGAGGCACATTGGGAAAATTCCCACAACTGGTGATAATCTCTATTCCCAACAACTTACGATCAAACCAAACAATGTTATTAGCAGTTAATCCCATTATCCGCTTAGACCACTTTAGAGAATCCCTCGTGTCCACAAATGCACCAGATTGAGGCAAATGCTTCAGAAACCAATCAAACAAAAGTGGAGTAAGCAGTTGACAGGACCCCCCTTCTTTTCTCATTCTTGAAGTGCACAAAGTAATAAAAATCTCCTAACAAAGTAGGAACCGGATTTTTGAGAACAAAAACTCTTATAGCCTGCATATCCACAAAATCTTGTTGATTAGGGAAAAGAACAATGCCATAGATGCACAAAGCCATGATGGAATTGTAAACTGCCCAATCTTTTGCTCCAGCAGCCTCTTGAGCTTGATCAGTAAGAAAGGCTAAGTGAAAATCTTTGACCCCATTCTTGATAGCCACATTTCCTTTTAGCGCTGAATCTTTCACTTGTACCGCAGCTGCAATCTTCTCTATGCTAGGATGACTACCAGAAAAGAATGGTACTGCTGATTCGACCGGAATTCCCAAAATAAATTAGAACTCCTCCAAAGTAGGCATCAAAATGTAATCAGGAAAGAGAAAGCATCGCAACGAAGGCTCATAAAACTGTAGCAAAGTGTGAAGAGCATCATGTTCATACTGTCTGACTCTGCGGACCATCTCAACCAATTTCCCATATTTCCTCTGGAAAGTGATAAGAACACCCGGGTCAGCCATGGCTATCATTTTGTAAAGTAAATCCAACGTTGGCTCTGGAAATTTGTAAGCGACATTATTCTTCCTCTTAGCATTTGTCTCCGTCGAACCCATTGACTGGAATCAGAGGTAAAGTAAGCACCTAGAAATGACAAACATTAATGTTATAATATGATAATGCAATGCAAAAGGCATGGTATCAGCGTGCCCTGTGTCTGTGCTGGACTGTGTGCACGGTGTTTGTAAAAATCTGAGAATAATACAGTAGATAGAAACCCACTAACTATAACAAGTCACATCAACTGTTTGTGAAAATACCAGAGTATCAGGGTATGTGGAAGGCATGGTCACCTGCAAACCTATAAACACCCACTCATACTTACATGTGGGTACTAGAACAGCGGTTCCTCAGTTTCTGATTCTCTATTTTGAGAAGCAGTAGCACATTCGGCCCGTAGGATATAATGCTATTGCTAAACAAAGAGATCGTTCACTGATTCCCCAAAAATAAAGGCCATCCTATGCAAGTTCCAAAGTGGGCCCTCGGGTGCGAATGGGTTTGCCACAGAATGTGGGCTGCCACTGTCACCACTAAAGAGGGATGTTTCCACTAAGGTCCTCAATGATCGGTCACCAAAGTCGACAACTTTCTAGGTTAACACTCTGAAATGCACAAGACGCGTAAATCAGAGCATCTCCCAAGAAAACCTCGTCTGGTTGTGAATTTCGTGTAAACCATACGTACCAAGACGTTACGTAGTCCACACTACCGTCCACTTTAGCCCTATGTATGTACTCAAGCCTGTGTAATGGGCTTATCTCTCAGAATACCCATCCTGCCAAACAGAAAACCAGCACAGCACAGTCCAGTATAATAATGATACGTAATGTAAAAAATGCGATAAATACAGTAATGTATAGTAAAGCAATAATACAGTAAATAGCAATACAGTAAAAACAGTAAATACAGCATCAAAGTAAACACCCAATGAAAGAAAAACAGACAAGCGCTAGGATTGACTCGCTTAGGGAACCAGAGATTCTGGGTTCGATCCCCAGCAGAGTCGCCAGCTGTCGCTCCCCGGGATTTTCATCCAGGTACAAACGCGAAAGTGGCGCTGGAACCGAGTCGCCAGCAATGTGTATTTATCCCAAGAGAGGGAAAGGAAACATTGTGTAAACCTGAGGGAAGGGAAAAGCATGGTCTTGCGACCAAGAGAAACAGGTTCGGGAGTCGGTTATGCGAAGGGAAGGTGTTAGCACCCAACACGTCCATCGTACCCAATGGGATCCACACTTGTTGTCTCGATCAAAGGGTGATAGAAAAGATACTGGAAAGAAAAAGGAACAGGAATGGAAAAGAAAGGAGAGACAAACGTAGGGAAAATAAAAGAAGTGCTCGAATGGGCCCTACACCACTGCCTACGTATCTCATAGGGAGCATGAGAATCAGAGCGACGTAGTTCCCCTCAGCCAGGGAAAGTTGTTTGTGTTTTTAGTGGAAACGTCAACGTTCACGTCCTAGCAGTTAGGTGTTGCAGCTCGCTGTATGGAGACTTAGGCGTTACCTATTTGCGGTAGAACGAAAATGATGCATCCTTAAGGAATGAGTGTATGAGATGAGGAGAGAAATCCCGAAGGAAAGACGTTATTGTTTGTTTGAAGTTTTTTAGAAAGAAGTTTTTTGATTAATTTGTGTTTACAACGCATATTGTATTTAAGTTCTTCACGTAGGATCGAATGCCTTGCATATCGACCCAAGACGGGACGTATGCTAAATATTCTAAGAAAGTGAGAGAAGACCCCTCACTATCTCATTCTCACATGAAAGGCTCAAATACAATATTTGTTATGCCTTTTATTAAGTGTATTTTTTAGATGAGAAGAAGAGAGACTCAAATGGTTGAGAAAGGTAAAATCTAATGAGGGAGACTAAGACTCAAACCCTAAAGTTGTCATACTTGGATGTTCCTATGGTTAATGTGGTTTAAGAAGCCTAATCCTAAGAGAAAGGAGAAGAAGAGCATAAGAAGCAACTTACTTCCAAGACGGAATTTAAGTTGATCTTAAAGAGGGATGAAGAAAAAGTTATTCAAGGAAAGCATATAAATGCTTATCATAACCACAAGTAGAATGATTAAAGGAGATAAGGGAGAATGGAAGAAAAAAGTGTATGTGGAAGCATGTCCACACACTTACTTACCCTTAGCACCTACATGAAAAGGTTAGTTCAAAAACCATTTACAAGTAGTGAAATAAGGAAAGAATACCAAATAATGATCAAACAAAATAAGAATCAAAGAATAAAGATCCTAAGAGATGAAAATCAATCAAGGTCAGAACCTATGCTCTAAGGATATTCTCTAATGTTAAGATATCTAACATGAACTAAATTTGCACACACAATGCCTTAAACATCAAATAAGTGCAACATGAAAGGAATAAATGAATAATGAGTGGAAATTCAAAGTGAACATGCAATAACGCTTCACAAAAGATCAAGGTCAGAACCACATACCATTTACAAATGTCTCACAATGCATATGAATCATCACACAAATCATGGATAAAAGAATACAAGTAGAAGAAATAAGATGAAGAAGAAGTAAGTATAAGAGAGACATGTTCAATTAGATGCACAAAGTGACATATTAGAGATGCATAACATGTGAAATGATTAGTGAATGTATATGGGCAGTGGCATACTATTGATGAGATGCTAATGGAATTGGGGAAATGTCATACAAAATACACACATGAGACATGTAGAGCATAAGAGGAGATAAGAGGCAAGGAAAAGAATCATGTTAAACTTCAAGTTATAACACATAAATTCATACCAAATGCAAATACAAGTCCAAGTGACCCATAATGAAACAAAGATGACCTATAATATCATACAAATGACCTATAAAAGATGCACAAACAAACATAATATGGTGGCATAAATGCCTCATCAAAACATGTTAGTATGAAATAGAATAAAGTGCACACAAGTAACTTCAAATGTAAGGCATCAACAAATATCAAAGCACATGATAAAATTGTAAAAAACAAGTCCTAAACAACCTAAGTCATAAGCACAAACATGTACCAAAACTCATAGCAAAACTCAAAAGAAAACATGACCAAAGTATTTCACAAATTCACATTGAAACAAACCAAAAGGAGGTGCAAAGATGAACATGCAAACATGTGATAAAATGACTTTAAAAATCAAAAGAAAATTGTTTTAGATGCTTCAAGATGTACTTTAACCAATGCAAAAAGAATGAGTCAAAATTTTGTATGATATGGGAGAAATAAAATGCACAAGTTTGAGTATCAATGAAGAACCTCATTCAAAAAGAAATTGAAAAGAAAATATGGAAATATGCGCAAAAATTAATAAAACCAGAACTAAAAATTGTAGAAAATTAATTAAATGAGTAAAGACGTCACATGAATTTATTTAGAATTTTTCAATGTGTTTTAGTATTTTTAAAATAAGAAAATGAAACAATATGGAAAAAGAATAATAAAAAACAAAAGAAATGGAGTGGGGGTGCAGACATAGTAAAAGGCCAGTTAAAAATGTGTTTGGGCTTAACATGTGAGGTACAAATATCAATTAGTCAACCCAGTCCAAAACGCGTGTTTGTGTGTGTTCAGGTGCATGTGCAGTCAAACATGTGATTCAATCACAACCATACGATCAAGTAGTCAACAATCATCAAGAAAATTAAGTGAATCCAACGCATCTCCTGGCATGCTCACTATAATTATCACGCACGCACCCACATGCAATCTCTCAGAATCAAATATATGGCACGTGATATAGACCCTCCCTCATTTATGCGTTGGCCAAATAATAAGCGTTGGATTAATTTCATGATGATCAAGCATGCAAGATGAGTGGATCAGATGTGAGGCATACGATAATAATCATGAGGCACATGCACACAAACATTCAGATCACAAAAGAAAGCATATGAGATGCACATGTTATTTTAATGCGCTGGCAAAGTCTAAGCCGTTGGATGAAAATGATCAGACGGTCATGTTTAAATCTGTCCTAAAACCCTAAACGCATGCTTACCGACTGGAGAATGACCTCCGGCCATCTCTGGCAACTGTAAACACTACATTGTTCCAGAAATTGATAAAACATACATCAAACGAAAGAGGAACTCAAGCAGAACAAGAATCTGGCCTCATAATTTTCAAATCACAAACACACAGAAAGAATCGAACGCAAGAAGTTAGCCCTAATTTTTAGTCTAAACTCCTAAGGAGCTCTATCAACTAGCCAGATACTCAGGAGCTTCTACTAAGCTCAAATCAACACAACAGTAGCAAAATAAACAAGAAATCATGCAAGAAAGGTTTAAAGATTTTGGAACCTGAAACTTGAAGAACTTGGAATTATTGAGAAAACCAGAGAACCTTATGAGATCTTGAACTTTCAGAGCTTCAATTTGAGCAAAATAAATGCTATTTGATCTGGAGAGTGAGAAGAGAACTGAAACTGCACTTGAGGATTTCACACTTGTTCTTGCTGGTTCTTGATCAGAAACTCACACTGATGAAGATGAATGATGAAGATGATTGATGAAAATGGTTGATTCGTACAGAGAGAGAGAGAGAGAGAGAGAGAGAGAGAGAGAGAAAGAGAGAGAAAGAGAGAGAATTCATAGAGAGTTTGAGAGAGTTTTTGGAGTGAGAGTGAAAAAGTGAAGTTCCTTTAAAATTGTGAGTGTGTTTGAATTATATACTTGAGGTTAGAAGTTAACTCCAATGGTTAAGTGAGTTAGTGAGTGAGGTTAACTGAGTTTAACCTAACTAACTGAGTTAAGTTAGTTAGGGGCGAGTTGGGAGGTTTAACTATGGTGTGGAGGGTTCATGATCACTTATGGTGGTGATGGAAGTGAATGGTGGTGATGAGAGTGTTGCTGCAGCAGAAACTTGCAAGACAAGTTTATTCTTTTCCTCTTGCATGTATGATGGCATGGAATGTACATGGTGTAAGGGAGAATGTTTGGCTTAAAGAGGAAAAAAAAGCTGGTGTAGTATTTGATGTATGCGTGCAAACTGGTGTAAAGTAAACAATCAATGTAAAACAATTCCAACTTGGCCAGCATGAAACCATGGGTGTTTGGTGATGGAATTCTCTCTATGTAGAGCATGAAAGGATGAAGTTTAGGATGCAATGGATTGAGGACATGACATAGAACAAGATTGGTATGGAAATTGAATTGAATAAAGACTTGTAAGATGGTGTAAAATGGCTTAGAACATCAAGGTTCAACACTGGTGCATGGGCGTGGCAAGTTGGTAGGTTGGCATGGCAACATGACTTGGAAAATTCAGCATGAACATATCAACTTTGGGCCACTATAACTCCACCATAACTTGCTCAAATGGAAAAATGTCCAACATCAAAGTTGAAGAGAACATTGAGATAAACAACTTTGAAGTTCAACATTTTTTCATTTGGAGCTTCCATAATTGAGAAAAATAGCTTGACATTTTGCTCACCATGTGTTTGATGAAATTATGGCCTATGGGCCTGAACTTGCCTTGCCGTGACTTGGTTTTTGACCTAGTTTTGTCAAACTTTGATTGATCATAACTCCCTCAATTTTGATCCAATGGAAGAGTTATTTATATGGATTTGAAGCTTAGAATGTGAACTTTAATTGGCTAAACTTGGGCCTGAGGTTTGGAGCTTTTATCATGGAGAAAGAATGCCTCAAATTTTGGTGCAAAATGGTCTAAACTTGCCATTTTTGGAAACCCTAAGTTTCTAAAAATGGCAACTTTGTACATTTCTTGATTTTTCATGATTCCTCCATCATTTCTTGATCAAATCTTGTCCAATGAACATATGTAACTTGAATTTCATGATTTTGACCTTAAAAAGTCAGGAGTTGACTTTTTCCTCTGCACAGTTTACTTTTCCCCAAATTGCCTGATTCTCAATCAATTGGTCAATTGAACCTCTTCTGAAATGAACCAATGAGCAATCTTCCATCCTTAGACCCTTGAGAACATGTAGAATACCATGAGATCAAGTCTTGCCCAAGAAATTAGAAATAAACTGATTTTATGGCAAACCCTAGTTTCAAACCCTCAGTCTAGGAGAAGATAACACATCCTCCAAATCCAAATTCCTCTGAATATGATGTATATCCTGTCTAACAAAGATGAGATATGAAATTTGGAGGTAATAAAATCTCAAAGATCTTGCCCATTGGGGCATTCCACTCCAGAATTCCAAAACCCTAGTTTTGCCTTGATTAGGATAATGTGATTCCCTTGCATTCTCTTGTCAAGCTTGATCATATGATGAGGTGATGACCAATTAAGACCCCTTGAGGCTCAAGGCTCCTTGGATTTAGTTTAGACACCCTGATCCCATGCCAGAGAACCAATGAAATACAAATGATGATTATGCCAAAATGCAATGCAGCATAAGCCAGTAAAAGCTAAAAGCAATAGGGCAAATTTTGAGGTGCTACAGCATGCTATTCAAAAGTGATCATACAAACCAAGATTCAAAGATGACTTTCAGACGCAATTCAAAACTCATGGCCAAAGCACCAAATGAACATCAACATATTATACAATCAATGAGCTAAGTGCACACAAAAAATGAGATCCAAAACATTAGAGGATGGTTACTTTTCAAAGCTTGCATCACAAGGTATAGCAACGTGAACACTATTCAAACCAAAATTCAAGAAAAATATTAAACCAACCCAAAAATGCAATTAAAATTCATCAAAAAATTAATTAAAACATTCAAGAACATCCATGAATTATTTCAGAATTTTTAGCCAAGAGAAGCTATTTTTTAAAGTTGAATTTGCAACGTGTATTAAAAGGAAATTAAATAAAATCACACACAAGCCAGGGGGTGTACCAGAAGTAATTCTCATGTCCATAACCCACTGGGCCCAAGAATGGGAGGTGTGCATAGCAAACGTGCTGGGCCCATGTACATCACATTATCTTCTTCTCTCTTCTGACTTATTATTCAATTTAATAAAAAAAGAAAAAGGAAAAAGAAAATGCCAGAAAAATGAAGTGAAAATAGCACGTGATTCAAAAGATGCCCCTTCATTGAGCGTTGGAGCCACCCTATTGGTGGCCTTGAACAACAGATTCACGCTGGCTCATACAGAAGCACACGTAGATCAAGTTAATTTCCATAGGCCAACGAGAACGAAACACGCATGCATTGGCTTTCTCACATTGCCAACGGGGACGTCGGAGCTAGGGCTACGGTCGTCTTCCCCGATCAACCTCGCCAGAGCCTGAACAAAACCTCACCAAAAATGAAAAACTTTAACTCCATTTCGCTCGTAATTTCACACTGGTTAAGAATATACCCTCAGAATTTTCATACAACCACTATACTAAGAGATTCGAACACAATAATCTAGATCTGAGATTCTTAAAACCTCACATCTCAGCCTGTTACAACCACCAATCAATGCCTTCATGGGAAGGGCTTCAGATGCGCATGATCACGAGCTTCTAAACCTCCTAACTTGCCCTAACATGATGCAAAAAGGATTCAAGAAATCTGACCTTAATGGAGCTTTAAACCTCGTTAATGGAAACCCTGAAAACTTCAATGCAAAGTCTTCAGATCAACACCAGGCAAAATAAATGCCTAAAAACACCTTGAATCTTGAGGGGAGAGACAGCTTAATAATGGAAGGTGGTGAATCCGCAGGGGAAGTACAACTTTCCCATATCAATGAAGATGCATACAGTAGCTAGAAGGAGTTATGGTGATGATGAATGTGAAATAAACTTGGAGAAATCTCCTCACAGAAGTGAGATTCGAAGCTCTCAACAATGGGTGTAACAATGGATTTTTCTTGGATCTCTCTCTCTAACTGTTGTAACTAACTGGATTGATGGTGGTTAGAGGTTTATATATGTTGTTTGGGTATTGGTTAGAGTTTAATCAGGGTTAGGGCTTGGTTAAAATGAAGTTAAGCAAAGTGGCAAAGTGAGAAGGTTTTGGAAGCACACGGGTTAGGGATCTTCATGGTGTATGGATCATGGTCATGATGTGTTTATGATGGCATGTTGAATGGTACCAGCAGTATTACAATAACTTGGTCACTATGTCTTGTTTTCTCTTTTATTTATATGGAGTAAAGTGTTATGATACATGCATGGTGTAAGGTTGGCTTGGTTTGAAATGGTAAAATGAGAAAGACATAAGAGTATCCTACGCGTGAGGCCAGGTCTTTGTTTTGAACTTTTAGTGGAATGATATGGTTTGAAATTGACAAACATATTCATGGTGTGGAGTTTGAAGCAAAATATCTTGATGAATAATGGATCATTTGGTGTGGTTTTGATATCATTAGAAAGAGGGCATTTCTTACAACAATATTGATGTTTGACTCAAGTGGAATGAAGGTCTGAAACTTGGTGCAAAATGTCATTGAAAACCTGGGTACAAAACTGATTTTGGACACTTAGAAAAATTCTAAGTTCTTTCATGTTTCACATTTGCTTGGTCATGACTTTAATAGATTATAACTCCATGAATATTGGATCACATGGTATGATTTTGGTACCAAATTAAAGGTCTCATTTGATACTACAACTTTGATGTGAGAATCAAGTTGAATAGAGGCCTTGAACATGATGAAAAATGGTGTTAAATATGCCATGACACAAGTTGGTTTTTGGGTACTTAGAAAAATTCTAAGTTTTTCACTTTTCCAACTTGATGATCCCAACTTCCATACATCATAAATTTTGACACAAGAATCCAAATGAAGCATTATTTATATGGATGGAAATCTTGGAATGTATACTACAACTTTCATGTTTGACTGAAATTTAAATGAAGCTTGCATCATGATGAAAACTAGCCATGAAGTTGGCTGCAAACCATAAAGAATTTTCCCAAAATGGAAAGTTTCTAAAATCCCTAGTTTACCAAAAATGGTAACTTTCCACAACTCTTGATTTTTCATGATTCTTTTGATATTTCTTGATCAAATCTCTCCCATTGATTACCTTTGACATGATTAACATGAGTTTGACCTAAACAGTCAAGAGTTTACTTTTTCCTTGAGCAGTTGACTTTATTCCCCATTTGATTGATTCTCAATCATCTGGCCAATATAAATCCTTTTGAATGAAATCGATGGTCCATATTCCAATCCTAGATGCTTGAGAACACATAGAAAGCCATGGAATCAAGTTTTGCCCAAAGAATCAGAAATAAACTGATTTTAGGAGTAACCCTAGTTTTGGCCTTGAAAGTTAGGAGATATTGACCAATAGTCAACCCCAATTCCTCTGGAGTGTGTGAAGATCCTCTTAAACCAAGATGTTGTGTGTGATAAGATGGTGTCAAGGCTTCAAGATCCTTACTCACGATGATGCCACATGCATAGATACCCAAAACACTAATTGGAGGATCAAGAGATAGGAGATGAGTGTTTCTCTTCAAGTTTCTTGCCAATCTCAAGCTTTTGATGAAATGGTGGACTAAATGAGATGTCTTGAGGTTTGAGGAGCCTTGGTGGCTTGAGTGATTGAGCAT
Source organism: Lathyrus tuberosus (assembly GCA_022829125.1). Lineage (NCBI taxonomy): Eukaryota > Viridiplantae > Streptophyta > Magnoliopsida > Fabales > Fabaceae > Lathyrus > Lathyrus tuberosus. The sequence goes on along the minus strand of JALAZF010000617.1, from coordinate 1,885,603 downwards.
ATCCCATTTTCTTTGCTTTGATCATTCAATGATGAAGGAACCCTTGATACCATGCCTTGGGAAGACCAATGATGCATGTGTAATGCTTATGACCTAAATGCACATAAAAGGTGAAGCATAAGCCACTTATTGGGTATAAATAGGAGGGCAAATTTTGGGGTGTTACAGTGGCAGTCAATGTGGCGTTCCATTGGGTATTGAACTTAGAGATCTCAACGCGGGCTCTTTCTAAATCTTTCTTTCTCAACCGGAGTATGATGTTGGCGCTTCTCAGGTCTTGACCAACTCGTTCTCTGTTCTTGACCTCTTCTGCTAATTCTTTTTCTCGTTTGGTCAAAAGTTCTGTCTTCACTTTGGCCACATAGGTCGCTTCGTTCTTGTCATGCCCCAGCTGATAGACCTCCCTTTTTAGTTCTTCATTCTCCTTCAGTTTTTCCTTTTCGGACCAAAGTTTGTTATACCTCTCCACATCCACAGTGGTAGGTTGCTCGATCATCAGTGGGTATAAAGGTGCCTCTACAGAGAAAGGCAAAAACACCTCCTCCACCCTCTTCTAGATCCATTCCAAATATGGTGCATAGGCCCTGCAGTCACTCTTGCCTAGAGAAACTTTTCCTTTCCTATGGATCTTTCCCCATGCATCCACAACTCTTTTCAGCAAATCTGGATTAGCTCCCACATGGAAGAAAAGAGATTCTTGAACATCTTGATCTTTCGGTGGCTCTTTTAGTTCATACCTAAATTGTCTAATAGCAAGGGTGGGTTTGTAATTAATTCCCCCTTTTCTCCCTGTTAGAGGCACATTTGGGAAATCTCCGTAGCTAACAATGATTTCCTTTCCCAGCAAGCCATGATTGAACCACACAATATCTCTTGCAGTTAGACCCATTAGTCTTTTTTACCACTCTGACGACTTTCGAGTGTCCACAAAGGCCCTAGAATGAGGGAGATAATCCATGAACCATTTATGGAAGAGTGGTGCATAGCAAGAAAGAAGTCCTTCCCTCCTCTTCTCGTTCTTATGATGCAATGAATGGAACAAATCTCCGAGAAGAGTTGGCACCGAATTTTTCATGATGAAGATTCTAACAGCACTCATATCCACAAAATCAGCCATATTCAGGAACAAGACGATTCCATAAGCACACATGGCCCGAATAGCATTAAAGACAGTCCAACTGTTTGCCTCAGCATACTCTTGAGCTTGACCAACCATAAAACACAAATGAAACCCCTAAAAGCCTCCCTTTCTAGCAATGTTATCATCCAAAATAGACTTGCTCAAATAAAGAGCAGCGGCAACATCTTCCAAATCAGGGCTTTCCTTGGAATAATAAAAAGGTGCCCGCTCCTTAATGGGGACCTCTAAAATGAAAGCATATTCCTCCAATGTTGGAACTAATTGATAGTTTGGGAAGGTAAAGCATCGTAGCGGAGGGTCGTAGAATTGTAGCAGAGTATGTATAGCCTTGTATTCGTACTCAGTGATAGTATATAGTAAACTCAAAATTCTCCCATTTTCCTTTTTGAAATCTTCTAGAATATCGGGATCTGCCAAAGCAACTAATCCATGAAGAGAATCCAAGGTTGGAGCTAGAAATTTATAAACGTTGATCTTATTCCTACCGGCGTCCATCCCTGAAGATCTTCGGCAACAAGAATCAAAGATAAGATGCAAACCCTGGAAATAAACAAACACGAATGTTAGAATGCAAAGATGATGCTATGAAAATGCAAACATGGGATCAAGGTATCCAATACGCTCAGAATAGCTACTGTGTTGCTGACTGAATAAGACCATAATTCTACTCTGACAAGAAATCCAAAATACCAGAATACTGAGATAACCAGAATACCACATTCATAAGTTCACACTAATAACAAGACCAGAAATCTGGGTAGGTTGAAGGTCAAAGTTTCCTGCAAAAACTCGTCCCGTCTCACATGTGGGTTCTAGTCTTGGACAGATGCATCCTAGCAGGTCCTCAGTATCACGGACTCTTAGGTCGAGAAATGATGATACGTTCACCATTTTTGGTTTGGCATCATCATCAATCAAGGAGGCCTCAAATGATTTCCAATGAAATGGTCTCCAGATTCATAAGCTCTCTAAGTCAACACCCTATCATCTGCACTAGACGTGCAGGATAAGATATCTCCAAAGAAAACCTCGTCTGAATATGGGTCTCGTGTAAACCAAACATAACCAGATGCTACATAGTCCACACGACTATCCACTCTAATCCTAAGTATGTACTCAAGCCTGGGTAGTGGGCTTATCTCTCATGGAACCAAACTACCCAACAACACAGCAGCAACAGCATAATAGGATAATAATAGTCAAATGCAATAATGCAGTAAAATACAGTAATATACAACAGCTAATGTACAACACATACAACATACATATGCACAAAAAATAAACACCCAACGAACAGAAACAAACAAGCGCTAGGATTGACTTGCATAGGGAACCAGAGTCCCCAACAGAGTCGCCAGCTGTCATAATGCGAAAGACAACCGGCGAAAAAACAAAGTCGCCACCGAATGTTATTTATCCCGATGGGGGAAAGGAAACGATCTAAGAAACCTCAAAAGGGAGAAGACATGGTCACCGCAACCAAATCCTGGGTTCGGGAGTCGATTACGCGAGAGGAAGGTATTAGCACCCCCTCGCGTCTGTTGTACTCAACGGGATCCACGCTTGTTGTCTAATCAAAGGGTGTGTTATCTAAAGCTCTACTGCTAAACAGAAACAGAAAGGGAAAAAAAGGAGACTCGATAGCACTTCACCGTCCTAGGCCAACGTATTCCCTCGTGCAGTGGGAAAGTCAGAGTCAACGTAGTTCGGAGGACTACGGGTGGATGGGGGAAGGTTTCTCACCACTACATTGCCTTCTTGTGCCTACGTATCCTCATTCGGACGAGAATGAGGAAGTCAGGGCGTTCGTAGTTCCTGGTTACGACCACATATTGGTTAAGTGTTTTTTATGAGCGACGTCAAATTCGCGTTCCAGCAGTTAGGGTCGATGCCTGTTTACGGTGGAACAGAATTAACGTACTCTTTCTGAAAATGATTTGACAGACAATCCCGAAGGATAAAGTGATTTGCATTTGGTTTGTGTATTTTAACAGAATTGAATTGAATTGGTTTGAGATTCGTATTGCACTAAAGTCTATGACATATGAGTGAATGCGTCGTAAGATCGGCCTCAAATGGGGCGTATGCTAAACACTCTAGAAATGCAAGGAGAGACTCCTCACTCATCATTTCCCATATACTTAAGGCTCGTGGTGCACAATACTCGTCATATTTATTAAGTGTTTTGATTTTTTTTTTTAGATGAGAAAGAAGACTCAAAGGTTGAAAAGAAAACAACTAAGGGAAACTGACTCCTAATGTTGTCATGCACATTGGTCTTAAAGTTGGGATAAGAAAGGGAATTCTACTTAATGTTAGCATGCAAAGAGATAGACCTAAGGTTAAGGTTTGAAAGGGACTATCCTAATTTTTATCATGCAAAGGATTGAAAGCCTAATGTCTCTCCTACCTCTAACTTAGTCAGAAATTAAGTTGAGCTAGGAATCCTAAGGGATCATGTGAACAAACACAAGTAAACAGTATACTAATTAATAACAAACATAGACAAACTCAAGACTTAACCTAGTCTCAATAATCAAAAGAAAATAAAGATGAATGAGAGATGAAGGAGGGGGAAGTCAAGTGAGAGAGAAGAAGTCTCATGAGAAAGATGCAACATCATGCAAACAATCAAGGAAGTTCACACCATTAGACATAAACATCAAGCAAATGCAAGGATTAGGTTCAATCATACAAAGTAAACATCGACACCATGTTAAGGTAACCAAAATCCATGTTAAGGTAACCAAAATATGCACAAAAGATTGGAAGTCAAAGCAATTAGGCAAAACAAGGCATTAATACACACACAAATGGCTTAAGTTCCAACAAGAAACAAAATAACTCATCAAGCAAAGTGAAATGAAATCAAATGATATGAGAACCAAGGTAAGGCAGTAGCTATGTCAAGATGCATTAAACTCATGCTATGGATCAAAAGAAAAGCACAAAAGTTCAAGTTATGCATCACATCGAAACTCCATCAACTACCAAACAAATAATCATGTAAAACACACCTCAAAGAAGTAATCATGTAAGATCAAGGTATGAATCCAAGTAGGGGCAGTAGTGTGTGTGCGTGAAGATCAGTTCAGAGTCAAGTTCAATATGTCAAGCAAAAACCATGAGCATCACATCACAACAAGTTCACACTAACAAGCATGTATCAATCCAAGTTTTTCATCAAAGGAAACAAAGATTCATATGAAATTCAAGAAGTGAGAAACATGTCATTGAGAAACAAAGACAAGTCAAGATAGCATTGACAAAAAAGTATTCATGTCCTCTAAGCATCCTAAACATCAACCTATCACATGTTTTCAAATAGGTTCCAAACTAGGTCAAGTAGTCATGCATATCCACTTCAAAGCAAGATCACATTGATGCATCAATTAAATATAGGAGGACAACCAATTGAGACTAAGTATAGGGCTTTACCACATGGTATTTCAATCAAGAATAAGAGATAGGATCAAACCCTAAGTGGTTGCACAAGTGCACCCCTAATCAATCCACAAAGTTCAAGCATATCCAAACAATTAGGCATGAAATGCATCACACATGAAAAATAGCTATGAGTGTCTAAAAATCAAGGAAAATGATCATGATATAAGGGAGGCAGTAACTCAATGTGCCCTAAAAGGAATGCCCAAGCATGTCTGCAAATAATGCTCAAATAATCTCAACCATTAGGCTGATACACAAACTAGTGATTACATAAGTTAAGCTTCAAAATAGAATCAAACATGAACAAAAATACATGAACAAGACTTCAATTGATCACTCAAATTCCCTACATACATGTGCTTAGATGTGTACAAAAGCATGGATCAAGAATCAATTCGAAAAGGCATGAATCAAAGCATTGTTTCTAAACTAGGTCATGGAAACACATCACACAAATAAATCCAAATAAAATATCAAAATAAAATGAAAACTAAAATAAAAAAATATGAAAAATTAAATAAGATGTAAAAGTATCTAAAACAAATTTTTGTAGAATTTTATCATATATTTAACAATCAAATATAAAATGATATTGAAAATAAACCAAAAAAGAATAATAAAAAAGACATAGGAAAAGAGGGGTGTATAAGCAAGTCAGAATCAACGAAGGATTCAGTTCAAATGCGCAATGGGCCCAAACAAGGGGTGTGTGGAAAGTAAAAAATGCAGGCCCATGACCAAATGATTTAGCCAACACACGGATAAATGAAACGTAACGTTTCATTAAAGGATGTGGCAAGCCACATCACTTTTCAACGCACACGCGTGCAAGTCAAATGCCAAGTCAGAGCAACACCTCATCAGCCACGCATCTCATCGGAACCCTATTTCGGTCATCTTCTCGGGCAAGCCTCACCGGAGAAGACTGTAAAACCTCGTAAAAATCAAAACCCATTATACTAAATTGAAGAGAAATTCATGGAGAACAAGAATATAACATTGGATTTTCAAAAAGGCTCTTAAATGATGGTGAAATCAGTGTACGAAAAATTGGATCTCAAACTGAAAACATCACAAATCAAAACAATGGACGTTCAAACATTGCCTCCATCACTAGAGGACTTCAGATGCACCAACATGAGCTTAATGAAGTGCCTAACATGAGAGATTCAAAGTGAAGAAAGTTACCTAACAGAGCAACTCTGTTGGTCCTTCAAACACTGCTTAAGCTTCAGATTAAGGTCACCAATGGACTCCTGATGCTCCACTGAGTATGAATCAAGCAAGAAACCAACAGAAACTTCAAGGATTTAGCAGATTCGAAGTGAGAGAAAATGAAGAAAATTCAAGATGGTTTCAAGCTTTCTCTGCAGCAAATGACCTCCCCCTACTCATTAGGGTTTGCATGGAGTTAAATAGAAATGATTAGGGTCGTTTTTGGAAGCCCATGAAGTGAGAAATGGCTTGTTGTCAAACTTTGCCAACAAATCCAAAAAATGATGCACACGGGTTTGGGATGGATCATACACCACTTTGGGTCAGCATTAGGTACAAGTGAGGGTGAGGAAATGAATAATGATGATTGAAATAAAATAAAATGGATTGGTGCAATGATTTGGCCATTTTCCAAGTTTGGCATGAAAATTCAAACTTGTACTTGATACGTGAATGCATGTTTGCTCATTTTGGGAAATATTTGGATGTCATGGGATGGTGATATAGTAGTACCAAATAGAGAAACAAGAGTACTCCAAATTGTGACTTGAAACTCAAGAAATCGATTTCATGTCACATAACCATGCATGGTGTTTCAAATGAATATAACTTGGTGAATTCTTGTCATAACCATAAAGTCTTGTGACCAAAATGAAGAATGAAGGATAAAGAACAAGTTTTATGTTGGAAACCTCTTGAATTGGTGCTTAGAAGTTCATGAATTTGAGCCTTGAAGTGAAGTGTTCAAACTAGCTCTTAAAACTTACCAAATTTGGCATTTTGAGACCATGACTTAGAAGCACCATAACTTGAGCTACAGTGGGTCAAATGACAAGTTCTAGCTATGGTTGGAAATCTTGAAGAATGATCTACCACTTTTATGTTTGAAGGAAATTGAATTAGAGCTAGGATCTTGATGAAAATGCCTTGGAAAATTGGTTCATGAAGTTGGCAAACCACTTGCCAAATTTTGCATAGTGAAAACCCTAACTTTGTGACCTCGTAACTTGAGTTCCACACATCCAATGGAGGAGTTATAGTACTCAAACGAAAGCTTGGAGAATGTTCTACAAATCTTATGTTTGAAGGAAAGTGATATGAGACCTTGATCATGGAGAAAAATGGCCTTGAAAAACCAATGTTGAACTTGAAAATTGACACTTAAAAAAATTCTAAGTACAAAAGTTCATATTTCACTTTTTTCTCAAATTCATGAACTCGTAACTTCTTATCCTTTTATCTTTTGAACATAATTACTTACTCAAACTAGTAGTTAATGATGTCCTCTTTAATTTGATTACCAGTTTGCCTAATTTGGATCAAGGATGAAAAAGTTATGGATGTTGCAAGAGGGCTAGAAATTGAGATTTTCACACTTAGAAAATTTTCCACCAAAACCCTAATTCACCAAATCTCTTGATTTTATCTTTCTCCTTGATTCTGCTTGATCCAAACACATAATAACACTAAATATGCCATGAAATTCCTATGATTGACCTTGAAATCCAAGAATTTGACTTTGGGAAGCCACAATTCAGTTTCTTGACCAGATGAAAACCAAGCCTTTTTCCACTGCCTGAGGCTCATTCTATGACTTATGATGAGACATAATACATGTAGGGAACCCTTGGGATGTGTGTTGAGCCATGAAACATTGCCTTGCTCAAGAAGATAGCCACAGGTGCCCTAAGACCAAAACCCTAATTCATGAACAAAAGATAGGAGGATATGATCAATGCGTGTAACCCTGATCCAGATGATTGTGTGAGATGGTTGAAAATGCCTTGATGAGGAAAGGACTTTAAAGCTTGAGAATTCCATAAGATTGAGTATAATCCCTTGCTTGAACCTTTGAGGAACATACCCTTCTCTTGAGAGTCAACCAAGATACCTTGATCCCATGTTTAGAACCAATGCTATGCACAAATGATGATGCAGGTGATATAAAACATAAGCCAAAAGGTTAAGAAAATATGAGGAAAATTTTGGGGTGTTACACACATGTCACAACATCATGCTGAACATAATATCTGACTCTCATAGCAGAACATCTGGCTTTACATCTTGCTGACAACATGTTTTACCAAAATGTTGCCAATCCAAAAACCACAGAACTTACAATCTCCCCCTTTGCCAAATTTTGGCTAAAACAACCCTAGCACACATCAGAGGCACACATAGCAGAATCAAAACAGAAACACCAGAAAGCAAGAACCACAACCACAAACACAATACTGTCAAGACAATAGAGCACTTTAGATAGCACAATGTCAAGACATCTAGTCTGGCATCACAAATCAACCAGAACAACACAAGCTACATGAGAACATGTAAGCTTTGTACAAACTGCAACTTTGCAGCTACATAACAGACAGGTACAAAGCTCCCCCTGTCATACATAGCCAATAATCCCCCTCAAGGGGAAAACCTAAATCACAAGAAAAACACACATGAACTCTCTAAGCTCATACAATAGAACCACACTTCAAAAGCACCAAACATAAGTTCACTCCCCCTGAAGACCAAAACTCACTGCAGAGAAAAAAATTAATTCTCTCAGACATAGCAAATGAAATGATGTTAGAACATATAGAATGACATTCTAGCACCACCAACACAAACCTCCCAGCAACACACACTACTAGAAAATTCGTTTTTAGTGACCAAAATAGTGACTAAAACATTTTGGTCTCTCTAGCCACTAAAATAGCCACCAAAATTTAATATCATATACGCAAAATTTTAGATGTCCTAAAATCGGTCACAAAATAGAATTAGTCACCGAATTTGTGACCGCGTCATTCGGCAACCGAATTTGCTTCTATATCTCCCTGTTTTTGAGTTTCTTTTACTTTCCCAACTAAATTTACGGAATTATTTTTTAGTGATATATATATGGATAGTATTAGATAAGACATGCTTCTATTTGTTGGAATTAACCATAACCTACGGGAATTACTCTTCAATATTGATCTCAAGATTGTTAACAAACCCACAAACACGCAATGGCAATGAAGAAGATGAGAAAGAAAAGCAAGAAAAGAAATGAAAGAAAAGGAATATTTGGAGGAGAAGTATTACCCACAAACTGTGGGATTTCTATTATTTCACTTGCTAACTGCAACTGTGAATTACAAAGTACTGTGATTCTTCACTACTTGTTGTTATTACAAAATACAAGGGTTTCTCCCTATTTATAGATTTAGGTTTACTTGTACCCCAAGCCAAGCCCAAAAATATAAAAGCCCAAAATATCTATTTTGGAACTAAATCAAATCTAATATAAATCATATCTAAATTAAATCTAAAATAAATCTGTGTGAAATAACTGTTTCGACACACCCTTCGACATTACTTCGAAACTTCCTTGCTTTGACACTTCGACACAAGGAATTACAATTTAACACACTACCTAATTCATTATGTCTAAGCTGTCTACATTCATTATGGCTCTTAGTCTTCTGAAAGCTTCGACCTGAACTCCATTCGTCATGATATCTGTAATCTGATTCTCAGTTCTACAGTGTTCCAAATTCATCTTCCCTTCTGGTACCTGCTCTCGAAGATAATGGAACCTCATTTCGATGTGCTTGCTTCGACCGTGAGCTATTGGATTCTTCGCCAAGTTGATAGCTGGCATGCTGTCGATCTTCATGGTGATTGCTCCATGACTCTTTCCTATAATCTCTTCGACCAAGTTCACCATTCAGGTTGCTTGACATGCATAAAGTGAAGCAGCTATATATTCTGCTTCGCATGATGACAATGCCACTACTGGCTCCTTTCTCGAACTCCAAGCAACTGGTGCACCACCTAACATAAACACATATCCAGCTGTGATTTTCTATCCTCAACATCACTACACCAGCTGGAGTCAGTGTATCCCACTAACTTGCATTCTTTCCCTTCATCAGCTGCAGGAAACAAAATGCCGTAGTCAAGAGTCCCTTTTAGATACCTCAGTATCCTCTTCGTCGCTGTTAGGTGTGATACCTTTGGCTTCTGCATGAATCTACTTACCATACCCACACTGTATGCTAAGTCAGACCTTGTATGACAAAGGTACCTAAGTGACCCAATAAGTCTTCTGTATTAGGTTAGGTCGACATCATCTTCATCTGGATCCTTCGACAGTTGTAGTCTGGTCTCAGCTGGAGTCGAAGTTGGGTTGCAATCTTGCATCTCAAATCTCTTGAGTATTTCGCCTGCATATCTTCTTTGGTGCATCATCAAACCTCTACTAGTCTTGTAGAATTCGACGCCAAGGAAATATGAGAGATTTCCCAAGTCTGACATTTCAAACTCCTCACTTAGGTCATGTTTGAAACCTTTGATCTCCTTCTTGCAACTCCCTGTTATCAACAAATCATCAACATAGAGGCATAGTATAAGCAATTCATTATTGCTTCTCCTTACATACACTCCATGCTCAGTCGTACACTTTACAAATTCCTTCTCCCTTAAGAAGCTATCGATTTTCTTATTCCAAGCTCTTGGAGCTTGCTTAAGTCCATATAGGCTTTATGTAGCATATACACCTTTCCTTCTTTGCCTCGTTTCACATACCCAGCTGGTTGTGCGACATAAACTTCTTCATCTAAGGGGCCATTAAGGAATGCATTCTTCACGTCCATTTGACATATGTGCCAATTGTTCATATTTGCTAGACCAACAACCGACCTGATTGTTTCGATTCTAGCAATAGGTGCGAACACTTCATCGAAGTCGATTCCTTCCTTCTGAAGAAATCCTTTCACCACAAGTCTCGCCTTGTGTCGAGTTACTTCTCATCTAGGATTCACCTTCACCTTGTAAACCCACTTCACGTCGATTGCCTTCTTGCCTTGAGGCAATTCGAAAAGTGACCAGGTGTTGTTTGTAACACCCCATTTAAAATAATTAAATCGTTATGTGTATTTTGTGTGTATTGGCTTGGTTAGGAGCATTTAGGATCGGGTAAGCGAAGAGTAGTGTCATTATTTGAATAATGGGAATTAAAGACCTTAGTTTAATAATAATATTATAGTAATAATAAGGGACACAAATAATAATAGTAATATGGTTAGTATTATTATTATTATTATTATTATTATGAATATTAATATTATTATTATTAGGAGTGTTTTATATTATTAATTAATAAAATTAAGGGAGATAACTAAGGAGAGTAAAACCCCATAATCTGAATTAGTGAGTTTAGAGGAATAACTGTATTTTCACGTAAAAAAGGGAGAGAGCTAGAGAGGGAAGAACAAGGGTGCTAGGGCAAGAATTCTTCACCAAATTCGCAGGAATTCAGACCAAATTCGAGGTAAGGGGGGAGAATGGGTTCAATATAGGTGATAATATCATGAGAGGGTAGTGAGGGGTCCTTTCCCTCATAGATTTTTCGTATGTATGTACTGTTGATGAATTTTGAATCTGATATGAATATTTCGTTGTTGATCCGTGTGAAATTGTTGACGATAGTATGAATGTCGTGCATAATTTGTGTTGTTGCTACTGTATGAACGGATCTGTTTGCAGATCTGGTTTTGCTGTAGGTGAGAGAACGAATTGAGATCTAGGAAACGTTAAATTGAGTAGTAATAATAGGAGAATGGAATCATATGGAATTACAAGTCCTAAAAGCAATGTAGAAATAATTTTAGGACTGATATGAAGTGTAGAAGAGAGATCAAGGTGGAAGGATTCAGACTGATATGGAAAACTGGAAAATCTTGGTTTCACTGCCCATACGCGTAACAGGCTAGTCATTACGTGTATGGCAAGGTGTTACGTGGGTATTACACGTATGAGACCCAATCTGACACGGCCCTCTGCCCGTACGCGTAACAGTACGTGTATGGAAGCTTGGCCTTACGCGTAACAAGATCTAGAAGTTTGATTTTGTGAGGGGGTGACACGTCTCTGCTCATACGCGTAATGAGAAGGGCAATACGCGTATGGCGAGACAGCAGGAGTGGCATTACGCGTCTGATACGCAGCTAGATGGGCGAGCGAGCTGGGCAATACGCGTACGACATAAGGCAATACGCGTATGACCAGCGAGAGTGCAGAATTCTGCTGTTCTGCAATTTATTTCCCGATTTCGCATCTGATGCAGTTCTTTTGGTTCTGAGAGGTTGGGATAGATGTCAGAACTTGTTGAAACTAGGAATGGTAGTGAAAATAATTAAAAATGGAATTTAGGTGGATTAATTAGATAATTAACTAATTAACGCCATGGGAGGAATTTCCTGTTGTGATGTGTATTACGGTGAGTAGGTATCTCATGTGTGATCAGGAGGATCGTGAAGATGTATAATTGCTATTATACATGTGTGTTGTATGCATATTTATTGTCATACATTCATGGTGTGTCTGATGGTGATGAATTATTGCTCAGGAGGAGTGTCTGTGATTCATCCGAACTCCAATGTGGAGTATGGTGGAGATAGATCATTGCCAAGTAGGGGCATATGTGATCTATCCAGATTCTATTATGAATCGGGTTCGATTGAATGAACCATGGTGTGTTGGTACCACATGCATTGTGTCGGTTGTTGAGTCACATTGCATCATTATGTGTTTATTGAGTTATCATTGTAAGTGACAAGTGTGTCGTGATAGTATGTGAATATGTGTGATTGTGTGATTACTACTCTTAACATGTATTATACACCGTTAATTATTGAATGTAGTTCTCACCCCTTTGTTGTTTGTTGTGTCTGTGCTTCTTCGGAAGTACAGATAATCCAGGTACTTGAGTGTGCATGGAGTACGTGTTGCTTGATCGAGTCTTAGGAGTTGCTCTGATACGTAACACGTGATTTTGGGAGTTTTCATCATTTTTTTATTCTTTATTTGTTTCGTTACGTATCATTCTTTATTTGAAAATATGGTGGACCACGATTTATGTGATTTTTGGTGTTGGCGGCAAATTGCCGTAATTTGAATAAAACGTTTATTTCCGCTGTTTTATTTCATTAATGAAAAGGAGTTTCGTTGTTGGTTTTGATGATGTGACATCCTACTATTTGTTGTATACTCTGATTATTTTCGTATTATATATATTTTATAAAATGGGAAAGTGGGGTGTTACAATTGGTATCAGAGCAGGTCGGTCCGTCCTGCCAGGTATGGTAGTGGAGTCTGTCCTTAGAATAGGAGTAGGCTGTGTGTTCTAACCGTATGTTGATTGTTGAACAATATGGCAGGAAGGAATGATGCTACTTTTGTTGCTGCTATGCAAGCTATGGCACAAGCGGTAGAGAACACTAATCAGGCTGGGGGTGCACAGTTCCGCGACTTAGCATAGTTCCAAAGCAATAATCCACCTATATATGAAGGAGGCATTCTAGATCCTGAGGCTGCACAGAAATGGCTGAAGGCAATTGAGAAGATCTTCAGGACCATGGGATGCAGTGATGCTCAGAAAGTACGGTTTGGCACTCATATGCTGGAGGGAGGGGCTGAAGTCTGGTGGGACAATAGTCGTCAGAGGTTGGAAGCTGCGGGTACTGATATTACTTGGACAGTGTTTCAGGCTGAGTTTCTGGAAAAGTACTTTTCGGAAGATATTCTTAGTGCAAAAGAGATTGAATTCTTGGAACTGAAATAGGGTAACATGACTGTTGCTGAATATGCTGCTCGGTTTGAAGAGTTGGTACAGTATTGTGCTCATTACAATACGGAGGAAGCTATGAATTCGAAATGCTTGAAGTTTGAGAATGGGCTGCATCCCGAGATCAAACAGGGCATTGCTTGTCAGAAGATAAGGAATTATCCAGAACTGGTTAGCAGAAGTAGGATTTATGATAATGATAACAGGGCCCGGATTGCTCATTATAAAGCTGTGAGTGACCGGAAGGGTAAGCAGAGGTTTGTGGGTACTCCTTATAGTGCTCCAGCTGATAAGGGAAAACAGAAAGCTGTTGTGGGGAAGAAACCAAAAGAGGGGGGAGTGGTTCCTTGTATGCTCAAGTGTTTCTGATGTGGTGGTGCGGGTCACCGTGCTAATAATTGTCCGAATGAAGTGAAGAAATGTTTCAAGTGTGGGCAACCAGGTCATGTTATAGCAGATTGTAGGGCCACTATGCCTACCTGTTATAACTGTGGAGAACAGGATCATATCAGCACTCACTGTGAGAAGCCAGAGAAATCTCAGGCCAGTGGAAAGGTGTTTGCTTTGGTGGGAACCCAATCCACCAATGAAGAGCATTCCGTCAAAGGTACTTGTTTTATTAATGACATTCCTTTGATTGTTATCATTGACACGGGTGCAACCCACTTATTCATTTCTGTTGATTGTGTGAAAAGATTAGGAATTGTGTCGTCTACTCTAGATCAGAGGATGACGATTGAAACTCCATCTATTGGTTCTGTGGTTACTTCCTTAGTGTGTTTGAAGTGTCCGTTGACTATGTTTGGTAGGGATTTCAGAGTGGACTTGATTTGTTTGCCACTCGGTAATCTCGATGTTATTTTGGGGATGAACTGGTTGGAGTTCAATCGAGCCTACATTTATTGCTTTAGGAAGACGTTATTGTTTCTTACTCCTGAAGAGGAAGCATTAGCGGATTCTTTGTCTAGCAGAGAGTTGAGGACGTTGTTGGAGGATGAAGCTAAGATGTTTGCAGTGTTTGCCTCGTTATCTGTGGAAAGCAAGACTTCAGTTAATGAGTTACCGGTGGTGAGTGAATTTCCTAAAGTGTTTCTAGATGATATTACAGAATTTCCTCTGACGAGGGAATTTGAATTTACTATTGATCTTGTTCCTGGTACTAGACCTATGTCTATGGCACTGTACAGGATGTCTGCATCAGAATTGGCAGAGTTGAAATCTCAGATTGGAGAATTGCTTGATAAGAAGTTTATTAGACCGAGTGTGTCGCCGTGGGGGGCTCCAGTGTCGTTGGTGAAAAAGAAGGATAGTAGTATGCGCCTGTGCATTGATTATCGTCAGTTGAATAAAGTTACCATTAAAAATAAGTATCCACTTTCGAGGATTGATGACTTAATGGATCAGCTTATGGGAGCTCTTGTTTTCAGCAAAATTGATTTGAGGTCGAGTTACCATCAGATTAGAGTAAAGGAAGATGATATTCAGAAGACTGCGTTCAGAACTCGCTATGGACATTACGAATATGTAGTGATGCCTTTCGGAGTGTCTAATGCGCCGGGTGTGTTTATGGAGTATATGAATCATATCTTTCACTGTTATCTGGATTAGTTTATTATGGTATTCATTGATGACATACTGATTTATTCTAAGTCTGACGAGGATCATGCAGGACACTTGAGAATTGCATTGCAGGTGTTGAAAGATAATAAATTGTTTGCAAAGTTCTCGAAATGTGAATTCTGGTTGAAGACTGTGAGTTTCTTGGGTCATGCTATTTCTGGTGATGGCATAGTGGTGGATCCATCTAAAGTAAGTGCGGTGCTTCAGTGGGAGCCACCGAAGACAGCGATGGAGATTAGAAGTTTCTTGGGTTTGGCAGGTTATTACCGAAGGTTTATTGAAGGGTTTTCTAATTTGGCGTTACCATTGACTCAGTTAACTAGAAAGAATCAAGTTTTTGTTTGGGATGCGGCTTGTGAGGAAAGTTTCGAAGAGTTGAAAAAGAAATTGACTACGACACCAGTATTAATTCTACCAAGTCCAAGTGAACCTTTTGTGGTGTATTGTGATGCGTCTAAGATGGGATTAGGCAGAGTATTGATGCAAGATGGCAAGGTGGTGGCATATGCTTCGCGGAAATTGAGGGTACATGAGAGGAATTATCCTACTCATGATCTTGAATTAGCTGTAGTGGTTTTTGTATTGAAAATTTGGAGACATTATTTGTATGGATCGAGATTCGAAGTATTCAGTGATCACAAAAGTCTGAAGTATTTGTTCTATCAGAAGGAATTGAATATGAGGCAGCAAAGATGGTTGGAGTTCTTGAAAGACTATGATTTTAATTTGAGTTACCATTCGGGGAAAGCTAATGTGGTAGCGGATATGCTAAGTCGGGAGATAATTCATATGTCGGCATTAATGGTAAAAGAAATGGAGTTGATTGAGCAGTTCAGAGACTTGAGTATGGTTTGTGAAACTAAACCTGAGAGTGTTAGATTGGGTATGCTTAAGGTGAATAATGACTTTTTAGATGTAATTAAGGAAAATCATAAGCTTGATGTAAAGCTAGTGGACTTGATGCCTACAAGGGGAAACGATCTTGATGGTGATTTTAAAGTAGATAATGTTGGTGTATTGAAATTCTGGGGCAGGATTTGTGTACCGGATAATGATAAATTGAGGAAAGCAATCTTATAGGAGAGTCACCGGAGTAGCTTGAGTATTCATCCGAGAGCTACAAAAATGTATCATGACTTGAAGAAGTTATTTTGGTGGTCCAGTATGAAGAAGGACATAGCTCAGTTTGTTTATGCTTGTCTGACATGTCAGAAGTCAAAAGTGGAGCACCAGAAACCTTTGGGGCTGATGCAACCGTTGGAAATTCTGGAATGGAAGTGGGACAGTATTACTATGGATTTTGTTACTAGTTTTCCAAATACGGCGAGAGGCTTCGATGCTATTTGGGCAGTGGTGGATTGACATACGAAATCTGCACATTTTATACCAATTAATATCAGTTTCCCATTGTCAAAGCTAGCAGAAATTTATATCAGGGTAGTTGTGAAGCTACATGGTGTTCCATCGAGCATAGTGTCGAATAGAGATCCGAGGTTTACTTCAGAATTTTGGAAGAGTTTACAGGAAGCTTTGGGTTCTAAACTGAAGTTGAGCTCGGCTTATCATCCACATACCGATGGTCAGTTAGAGAGGACTATTCAGTCGTTGGAAGATTTACTGAGAGCCTGTGTGTTGGAGAAAGGTGGTGCGTGGGACACTCATTTGCCATTGATCGAGTTCACGTATAACAATAGTTACCATTCTAGCATTGGAATGGCACCTTTCGAATCTTTGTATGGTAGGAGGTGTAGAACGCCTCTGTGTTGGTATGAGACTGGTGAAAATGTGGTGCTTGGACCTGAGATTGTGCAACACACTACTAACACAATTCAGATGATCCGCGAGAAGATGAAAACGTCTCAGAGTAGGCAGAAGAGTTATCATGACAATCGGAAGAAAGACTTGGAATTCAGTGAAGGTGACCACGTGTTCCTGAGAGTCAACCCAGTGACCGGTGTTGGACGTGCATTGAAATCAAAGAAGCTAGATCCTAAGTTTATTGGACCGTATCAGATCTTGCAAAAAGTAGGTGCAGTTGCTTATAGGGTGGCGTTGCCGCCTGAACTTTCGAACTTGCATGACGTGTTTCATGTGTCGCAACTTCGAAAGTATGTATCTGATCCATCTCATGTTATCCAGAGGGATGAGGTGCAGATTAGAGATAATCTTACTGTGGAGGCGATGCCGATAAGGATCGAGGATTGCAAGATGAAGCAACTCAGGAGGAGCTGCTAGAGGAAGTGTGACATGGGAATTGGAAGATGCGAGAGTCATATCCAGAATTATTTCCATTAGGTACATTTTCGAGGATGAAAATATTTTAAGTGGGGGAAAGTTGTAACACCCCATTTAAAATAATTAAATCGTTATGTGTATTTTGTGTGTATTGGCTTGGTTAGGAGCATTTAGGATCGGGTGAGCGAAGAGTAGTGTCATTATTTGAATAATAGGAATTAAAGACCTTAGTATAATAATAATATTATAGTAATAATAAGGGACAAAAATAATAAAAGTAATATGGTTAGTATTATTATTATTATTATGAATATTAATATTATTATTATTAGGAACATTTTATATTATTAATTAATAAAATTAAGGGAGATAACTAAGGAGAGTAAAACCCCTTAATCTGAATTAGTGAGTTTAGAGGAATAACTGTATTTTCATGTAAAAAGGGAGAGAGCTAGAGAGGGAAGAACAAGGGTGCTAGGGCAAGAATTCTTCACCAAATTCGCAGGAATTTAGACCAAATTCGAGGTAAGGGGGAAAAATGGGATCAATATAGGTGATAATATCATGAGAGGGTAGTGAAGGGTCCTTTCCCTCATAGATTTTTCGTATGTATATACTGTTGATGAATTTTGAATCTGATATTAATATTTCGTTGTTGATCTGTGTGAAATTGTTGATGATAGTATGAATGTCGTGCATAATTTGTGTTGTTGCTACTGTATGAACGTCTGTTTGCAGATCTGGTTTTGCTGCAGGTGAGAGAACGAATTGAGATCTAGGAAACGTTAAATTGAGTAGTAATAATAGGAGAATGGAATCATATGGAATTACAAGTCCTAAAAGCAATGTAGAAACAATTTTAGGACTGATATGAAGTGTAGAAGAAAGATCAAGGTGGAAGGATTCAGACTGGTATGGAAAACTGGAAAATCTGGGTTTCACTGCCCATACGCGTAACAGGCTAGTCATTACGCGTATGGCAAGGCGTTACGTGGTATTACGCGTATGAGACCCAATCTGACACAGCTCTCTACCTGTACGCGTAACAAGACGCGTATGGAAGCTTGGTCTTACGCGTAGGAGGAGTATTATGCGTAACAAGATCTGGAAGTTTGATTTTGTGAGGGGGTGACACGTCTCTGCTCATACGCGTAATGAGAAGGGCAATACGCGTATGGCAAGACGGGAGGAGTGGCATTACGTGTCTGATACGCAGCTAGATGGGCGAGCGAGCTGGGAAATACGCGTACGGCACAAGGCAATACGCGTATGACCAGCGAGAGTGCATAATTCTGTTGTTCTGCGATTTCTTTCCCGATTTCGCGTCTGATGCAGTTCTTTTGGGTCTGAGAGGTTGGGATAGATGTCAGAACTTGTTGAAACTAGGAATGGTAGTGAAAATAATTAAAAATGGAATTTAGGTGGATTAATTAGATAATTAACTAATTAACGCCATGGGAGGAATTTCCTGTTGCGATGTGTATTACGGAGAGTAGGTATCTCATGTGTGATCAGGAGTATCGTGAAGATGTATGATTTCTATTATACATGTGTGTTGTATGCATATTTATTGTCATGCATTCATAGTGTGTCTGGTGGTGATGAATTATTGCTCAGGAGGAGTGTATGTGATTCATGCGAACTCCAATGTGGAGTATGGTGGAGATAGATCATTGCCAAGTAGGGGTGTATGTGATCTATCCAGATTCTATTATGAATCAAGTTTGATTGAATGAACCATGGTGTGTTGGTACCACATGCATTATGTCGGTTGTTGAGTCACATTGCATCATTATGTGTTTATTGAGTTATCATTGTAAGTGACAAGTGTGTCGTGATAGTATGTGAATATGTGTGATTGTGTGATTACTACTCTTAACATGTATTATACACCGTTAATTATTGAATGTAGTTCTCACCCTTTGTTGTTTGTTGTGTCTGTGTTTCTTCGAAAGTACAGATAATCCAGGTACTTGAGTGTGCATGGAGTACATGTTGCTTGATCGAGTCTTAGGAGTCGCTCTGATACGTAACACGGGATTTTGGGAGTTTTCATCATTTTTTTTATTCTTTATTTGTTTCGTTACGTATCATTCTTTATTTGAAAATATGGTGGACCACGATTTATGTGGATTTTTGGTGTTGGTGTCAAATTGCCATAATTTGAATAAAACGTTTATTTCCGCTGTTTTATTTCATTAATGAAAAGGAGTTTCGTTGTTGGTTTTGATGATGTGACATCCTACTATTTGTTGTAAACTCTAATTATTTTCGTATTATATATATATTTTATAAAATGGGAAAGTAGGGGTGTTACATTGTTGACTTCGATGGACTCTAACTCTTCATTCATTGTTTTCACCCACTTCGAATCTTTCAATGCCTCGGTTGCATTGACTTGTTCGACATCTGCATAGAAAGCATAATGTACCAGCTCACCCTCTTCATTAACCACATCATCTGATGTAATTTCACATTCTTGCAACCTTGCAGGCATGTGTCTTGTTCGCCGAGGTCTGCTTGGGCCGGCTTCATCTATGATTGGTTCCTGTCGAACTTCTCTTTCAACTTCAGTGGCTGGTTCTTCGCAAGAGATTCTCACTGAATCCTTCTTGGTATTCACAGTCCAATCCCATTCTTTAAGCTCATTTATGATCACATCCCTGCTGATCACTATCTGCATATTCACTGGGTCGAACAACTTGTAACCTCCAATCGAATGATATCCTATCAAGATCATCTGATTCGACTTGTCATCAAGCTTCCTTCTCAACTGATCTGGCATATGTCTATGTGCTATAGATCCAAACACCTTCAGGTGACTGAGGCTAGGCTTGACAACAGACCAACATTCTTCTGGTGTGATTCCTTCAAGCTTCTTTGTCGGACATCTGTTCAAAATATATGTTGCTGTCGAAACCGCTTCTCCCCATAATTCTTTGGGTAGATGCTTTCCATTCAACATACTTCTCACCACGTTCATGATGGTTCTGTTCTTTCGTTCTGCAACTCCATTTTGCTGTGGAGTGTAGGGTGCACCACCTCATGCACAATCCCTTCTTTTTCACATAATGCATCGAACTCTTTCGACACATACTCTCCACCACCATCAGTCCTCAGAATTTTCAGCTTTCGGCCACTCTGTCTTTCGACCATAGATTTGAATCTGGCAAATACCTCGACCACATTACTTTTCTTCTTGATGAGGTAAGTCCAACTTTCTACTGTAATCATCTATGAACGTGATAAAGTATCTATTTCCACCAATCGAATCTACCTGGATTAGACCACATACATCAGAGTATATGACTTCCAAAATTGCCTTCGACTTCCTTCCTGCATCCTTGCTGAAGCTATTCTTGTGTTGTTTCGACTGAACACACTCTTCACAGACTTCACTTGGAATTTTGATTTCTGGTAATCCTGAAACCATATTTCTTCTCTTTATCTCTCTGATGTCATTGAAGTTGAGATGGCCTAGTCGAAAAAGCCATAACCACTCATCTCTGCTGGCTTCAGTTGCTAGAAACTTGTGCTCCATCACCTTGAGTTCAATCTTGAAGGTCTTATTCTAGGACATTGGAGCCTTCAAGATCAACCTACCACATGCGTCGAGAACTCTCATCATCTTGTCTTCGACAACTACCTTGTAGTTCTTTTCGACAAGCTGCCCTATACTGAGCAAATTACTCTTCATGCCTGGTATGTACAACACATTGGAAATTGTTGACCTCTTGCCATCTTTCCTCATAATCAGAACATCATCAACACTTCAGCTGCTAGAGTGTTGTCATTTACAAACTTCACTATGTTCTTTGACGAGGGCTTCATGTTGACAAACCAATCTTTCTTTCCAGTCATGTGTGATGAGCATCCTGAGTCGAAGTACCACTGATCCTGGAATCTTTCGTCATCTCTTGTTGTGACCATCAGCAACGTCTCTTCTTCTTCATGTTTCGCCAGCTTTGCATTAGTTTCTTGATTTTTCTTCTTTTCTGGACAATCACTAACATAGTGGCCATACTTCTGACAATTGAAACAATGAATATGGCTTTTGTCCGGCTTTCGACCACCACCTCTTTCTCTACCTGCAGCCCCACCTCTTTGGTTGCCTTGGTTCCAGGGTTTCTTCTGATTGTTGTAGCCTCCTCTGCCTTTGTTGCCATTCGCGCTTCCTTTGCCTTTCCTTTCCTTTTATGACTGCGCCTGCAAAGCCATATCACTCTTCGACTTTCCTGCAGCTCTTCCAGCCATCATTTGTTCATGAGACTCAAGCGTCCCTTGAAGCTCTTCCTTCATTAATACAGGCAAGTCTTTCGACTCTTCAATGGCAACTACCATGTGGTCAAACTTTGGAGCCAATGACCTCAAGATCTTTGCAACAACTGATCTTGATGTCAACACCTCTCCACATACCTTGATTTGATTCACCAGCTTTATAACTCTGGTGAAGAAATCTGTTATACTTTCGTTGTCTTCCATCTGAAGCAACTTATAGGTTCTCTTGTGAGTTTGTAACCTCACCTCTTTCACCTTTTCTGCGCCTCCAAACGACTTTTCAAGAATCTCTCATGCTTCCTTTGCTGACTCTACATCGCTAACTTTTTCAAAGTTATTTGGATCAACACACTGATGGATTATAAAGAGAGCTTTATAATCTTTCTTCTTCAACTCTTTGTGTGCAGCCTTTTCTTGATCTGTCGCGTTCTCCGCAAGCGGTGTTACTCCTTCCTTCACAAGATCCCAAAGATCTTGATAACATAAAACCACCTTGATCTGCTTGCACCAGTTCTCATAATTGTCTTTCTTGAGAATCGAATGACTCACCGGAAAGTGCCCGTTTGGATAGTTCATCGCCATCACGATTTTCCTCCCTTGAATCGCATCCGGAGCTCTAGATACCAGATGTTGGAATTAACCGCAACTTATGGGAATTCCTCTTCAATCTTGATCTCAAGATTGTTAACAAACCCACAAACACGCAATGGCAATGAAGAAGATGAGAAAGAACAACAAGAAAAGAAACGAAAGAAAAGGAATATTTGGAGGAGAATTGTTACCCATGAACTGTGGGATTTCTATTATTTCACTTGCTAACTGAAACTGTGAATTACAAAGTACTGTGATTCTTCACTACTTGTTGTTATTACAAAATACAAAGGTTTCTCCCTATTTATAGATTTAGGTTTACTTGTACCCCAAGCCAAGCCCAAAATATCTATTTTGGAACTAAATCAAATCTAATCTAAATCATATCTAAATCAAATCTAAAATAAATCTATGTGAAACAACTGTTTCGACACACCCTTCAACACTACTTCGACACTTCCTTGCTTCGACACTTCGACACAACGAATTACAATTTAACACTATTCTACGGTTGTACTTTTACGGTCCCAAAGGGATTAGGATTTTTTTACACCAATAAAGAACCCTTCCTACCGGTAACCTATTGTTACTTGTTTACACACACACTCTTTATGCTTCTTTTCTTCAATGGTTGTTTGTATGAAATGAGACAAGAAAATGTAGCTGATAAACATTTTTGTTTGCGATACTGATAAGCTTTTCGACTGGAAATTTTGAATGATATGTATGAAATGAGACAGAATATTTTAAAACAAATTTGCATATTATACTCTATGTGAAAGCCTCCACAACGTCCTATTTCATTTGTATTGATTTCTTGGCCATTGAGTATAATCAAATAAGACACATAATTTTTTTTCATGATACTGATAGGTTTAAACTTAGAATATAGGTTGTATATTTAGTCCTAAAATAAAAATATGGACAACAGTTAGAATTATAAGCTTCCAAAAACTATTTTAAGCTTCCAAAATTATCTCTTTCTGAACTTGTTCTAGTATAGTACTTGTAAATGTAACAATATACGACTTTTTCTCATCCTTCTTAAACCTTAGCACTTGCGGTTCAATAGTAACATTCACAGCAGATGCATTCAAGATGTAAGCTATATATAAAACACATTATGGTTGCAAATGGTAGGAAAGTTACTTCGGTTTTTAAATTGTGTATTGTTTTAGCTTACAAGATGTTAGATATCTACTGCTACATGATGGTAGAAAATATTGTAAATTGTGAATATGATTGTGCAAATTTATATAATTGGTATATGAAGTGTGATAAAAGAAATATTAAAATTTGAAGTTGTACCAGCTAAAGTGTAGGATTTGAATTGAGTGATTGACAAAACTTTCCTTCTAATGATTCAAATCTTATAAAAGAAATATTTTTTATTTTCCATTTCAACCATGAGTTAAGATAAATAATATAATTGATATCATTGACAATAAAATATCTTTAATTATGAGAAGAAAAAAATTAAAATACTATGAATCAAGGCATAAATAAAGTTTATTAGCAGACAATGTGAAGCTGTACTAGCTAAAGTGTATGATTCCAATTTTATATTTTTAACTAAAGATATTTTGAAAAAAAAAACATATTTTTAAAATATCAAAAGTTTACCAAAAATATTTGTGTATTCAAAAGTTTTATATAGAGGTACTTGTTATGAATAATACTATACTATTTTGAATGGATATAAAAGTCAATTTTCCCTAAAAATTGTATATTTTTTAACCGTTGTTATTGGTATTTAATGTTCTTCCTTAATTTGTTACCTGTATTTATACCATGTAAATATGACGTGTATTGCAATTTAAAAGATAGACTTGAAGAAAATAATATATCTTCGCTTTCTCTTTGTCATCTCTATTTTGTTTTGGTTAATTTTATAATACATTATTAGCATCAAACTCAATACATGAGTGATTCTATAATTAACTTGCATAGTTTTATATATTCTCTCTTGAATCCATTTTTTTTTATATTTTTTCATTTATGTTATAGATTAAATTTTAACATTTTTATCTTTTATGTTTTTTATATGAAAGTTTTAACATTTTCATATTTATATTTTATCAAAACTTGTTTTAAGATATTGTAATAGATTCTTAATCGAAAATTATTATTTACACATCATTTTCAAGTTTAATTTTAGCATATGCACATGATATACTAAAATTATAACATGTGGGCATAATTTGATAATTATGCTTTTGCTTGCTGATCTTCACTAGCACTTAATTCTCTTCTTTGTATGTCTTACTATTGATGTTAATTTTACAATGCAACAATGTCGATGAATCTATTCGTTGACTCATTTTTAAGGATTATTCAATTTTATTGAACTATTATTGTCATTTTTATTAAAATTGTAGATATTTAGGATCAGAGTGCTCTACATTTTGTACAAGGACTCAACGGAATTTTTTGAAACATAATTGTAGAAGGTAAAATCCTTTAATATTCTCTTGAATTTGATAGCCTCATATATATTGTATGCCTTAAATACCAAAATGACATATAATATGAAATTATAAGTTATTTATTTATTTTTTGTGTCTAACTCAAATACCATACGTGACCTATGCTTTGTTTAAATTCCATACATAATCTATGTGCTTTAATTATATTATAGAATATACATGGACATCCGAATACATCGTAGTTGGATGTATAATAGGCTAAATCCTGGCCGAAAGGGGGTACACTGACGAGTTTTGAAATGGATTAGATGAATTTGTGTCATTTGCACTCCAACAAGAGGGCATAATTAATGATAAAAATTAGATGTCCTTGTTCTAATTGCAAAAACATCCCTTTTAAACACTTCGAATAAGTTAAAGTTCATATTTTTTCAGAAAGCAATCAAACATGATTATTGATATTGGACATGTCATGAAGAAAGTGATCGGGAATTACTTGTAGAAACTAATAAAAAAAATTGCACAAGAGGATCATAGTAACCAACACAGTAGGTTTGAGAACATGGTTTATGATGTTGTTGGACCACAACACCAAATGCAATGTGAGGAAGACATGGAAGAGTCTCCAAATATTAATGATCAAAAGTTTTATGATTTACTACATACAGCACAGAAGCCATTGTGGCCTGGATGCAACAATCACACTGAATTGTCTACTGCTATTAGATTGTTGACGATTAAGTCAGAAGGGAACATGTCTCAACGGTCTTTTAATCAAATGGTGGTATTTATGAAGGAGACACATCCTCCAAACAATCTTGTTCCTACTGATTATTATAGGACCAAGAAAATAGTTTCAAAACTTGGTCTCACTGCAGAAAAATAGATTGTTGTGTTAATGGTTTTATGCTATTCTACACTGATGAATGTAAACAATTAAAAGAATGCAAGTTTTATAATGCACCTCGTTATAAGAAAAAAAAGATTGGCAGGGAGAGATGCAAAGAGGTACCTATGAAGAGAATGCATTATTTACCCCTAATTCCTAGACTTAAGAGATTATACGCTTTAATGAGTTCAGCTCCACATATGAGGTGGCACTATGAAAATAAACGAGAACCAGGGGTGATGGTCATCCATCAGATGGAGAGGCTTGGAAACACTTTGATCAAATTTATCCCGCCTTTGCTGCTGAAGAGGGAAATGTAAGATTGGGATTATGCACTGATGGTTTTATGCCATTTAATCATACAGCCTCACCTTATTCATGTTGGCCAGTAATTGTTACCCCTTACAATCTTCCTCCAGAACTGTGCATGACAACTCCCTACATGTTTCTCACTTTGATTATTCCCGGACCTCATAATCAAAAGAGCAAGATAGATGTTTATTTGAAACCATTGATAGATGAGCTCAAACTTTTGTGGAATGAATGAGTGCTTACATATGATATTTCTAGGAAAAAAGACTTTTATAATGAAAGCTACATTAATGTGGACTATTAATGACTTTTCGGCATATGGAACGTTGTTCGGTTGAAGCACAACTGGAAAATTAGCATGTCCATATTGTATGAATCAATAAAAATCTTTTTTCTTGAAACATGGTGGCAAGTGTTCTTGGTTTGATTCTCATCGTCAGTTTTTGCCTATGGATCATGCATTTTGAAGAAATAAGAATGCATTTTACAAGAATCGAATAAAAAAGTCTCGACCTACAAAACGGTTGACTAGGGATGATGTGTGGGAAAAAGTTTCTGATTTCCCTAAAATAACTGAGGTCGATCCCTGTATATGTGATAGGTTTGGTGTGTCCCATAATTGGAAAAAACAAAGTATCTTTTAGGAGTTACCTTATTGGAAAAACAACTTAATATGGCATAATCTTGATGTCATGCATATTGAGAAGAATGTGTTTGATAATGTCTTTAATACAGTGATGGACATCAAAGATAAGACCAAAGACAATGCTAAGGCAAGAATGGATTTGAAAAAGTATTGTCGAAGAAAGGAGTTAGAGTTACAAACACAATCTGATGGAAAAGTTTTAAAGCCTAAAGCAAAATATGTTTTATCTAGTGACCAACAAAAAGTTGTGTATAAATGGGTTTCTGACTTAAAAGTTTCTGATGGTCATGCCTCAAATTTGCATAGATGTGTAAAAAAAGGTGAAGGGAAACTTATTGGAATGAAAAGTCATGATTGCCATGTATTTATGGAGCGATTGTTACCAATTGCTTTTAGTGCACTTCCACATCAAGTGTGGAGTCCTATAGCCGAGTTGAGCAAATTTTTCAAGGATTTGTGCTCAACAACTTTGCGTGTGGACAATTTGTTGTTGATGGAACAAAACATAGTGATTACAACTTGTAAATTGGAAAAAATCTTTCCACCTGGATTATTTAATTCCATGGAGCATGTTCCGATTCATCTGCCTTATGAAGCAAGGGTTGGGGGTCCTGTGCAATATCGTTGGATGTATCCATTTGAGAGGTAATCATTCAAATTGTCCAGCCTAAAAATCTAAAATTTTAATTTGTTTTTAATTAGTAGTTAAATTTATATATGTTATTGTTTAGGTACTTGAGTAGGTTGAAACAAATGGTTAAAAACAGATCGCGTGTAGAGTGGTCAATTTGCAAGGCATATCTATGTCAAGAGACTTCACATTTTTTCATATTATTTTGAGTCTTATGTGCAATCTTTGAGAAATAGAGTAGGTCGAAATGATGATGGGGTTCAAGATGATGTAGTTCAACATACTTTATCAATTTTTAATCATCCTGGTCGCTTAGCTGGAACTCGTAAAAGTCGACATTTGGATGATAAAGAATTAGTTTTATTGAACATTTGTATATCCTACTAAATTGCGAAGAAGTTCAACCATGTATTGAGTAAGTAAATTAAATTTAACTTGATTTATCATTTAATATTAATCATATAGAATAATAGTTATAATAATAATGTTATGTGTTAGATGCTTTGTGCAATATTTGGAAAAAATTCATCCAAATATACCTCAAACTGTGGTGGACGGTAGGATTGCATCTGAATTTCCAAGTTGGTTTCGAGCATATATAATTGTCATGCAATTTGTAATACGATTTCAACTATAATACTTGACTTATCTTGTAGTTGTGGAATATAATGAGTTTATGTTGCCTATTGTTAGGTACATGACAAAAATAACATGGTGCAGAATTTATATTTGCAATAGTTATCATATGGTCCTAAAAGGAAGGTTCATACCTGGCCTATTTATTTTGTCAATGGTTTTAAGTTTCATACAGAAGAATGGAGTGTTGGTAAGAAAACCATTAATTGTGGAGTTTCTGTCAAGGGTGACGATGAAGGAGTTGAAGAAAATTATTATTATGAGAATATTAAAGAGATTATGCAAGTTGAATACTTGGGAGAGCCCATCAAACAATTGGTTTTATTTAATTGTGAATGGTTTGATGTTGTTGCCAATCGTGGCATGAAAGTTCAACACCAATACGGCATTGTGGAGGTTAATCATCGTAGAAGATATTCAAATTATGATCCTTTAATATTTGCAACAAATGCTATTCTAGTTTATTATGTACCTTACCCAGGAAAATTAAAAGAAAAGATTGATTGGTGGGTTGCCATTAAAACCAAACCTAGAGGCAGAGTCGATGATCAATATACATTAGAGGTTGCATATCAAGATTCAACAACAACTACGACAAGTGTAGATTTTGTAGTAAATGATGAGCTACTTGGTCATTTAAGAGATGAAGGGGAATATGAGGAAATAAAAATTAGTATTGAGGAACTAGAAAAAGAACATGATGAGAATGACGAGGAGAACGAGGAAGAATTTGATTTAGAAAACTCAGAGTATCATGATGATGGCACTAGCAATGATATTGATGATGATGGTGATGATGATGAGGATGATGATGATAGATGGACATAGTGATTATTAAATTGTAATATTTTTATTTTTGTATAAGGTGATGAATTTTATTAATTTATGCTATAAATAATTCTAATTTTTTTTATAATTGCAGATGGCAGGTGAAGATAAAGTTAAAGAAAAAGTTTTCAAGACTCGTAAATCAAAACATCTCAAACGTTCAACTCCACACATGACATCTCAAGATGCACCTCCACACATGACATCTCAAGATGCACCTCCACATATGACATCTCATGGTGCACCTCCTCATATGACATCTCATGTTGAACCTCCTTTTGTTGTACATTCTCATAAGACATTGCATGTTACACTTCCTCCTAAGACATTGAAGTTTGCATCTCCTCGTAGTACCTCTCGTGTTGCACCCTCTTCAAGCACATCTCGTGTTGTACCTCTTTGTAGGCCATCTATTACTAGGAAATCTAATGGCCCACCTTATGTCATCTTCTACAAGGACATCTAACAACCCACATCCTCGTGTTGCACATCCTACAAGGGAATATGCTACTAGGACATCTAATGTCCCTCATTCTCACGTTGCATCTGCTGTTAGAACATCTAATGTCCCACCTCCTGCATCTGCTACTAGGACATCTAATGTCCCACTTCCTCATGTTGCATCTGCTATTTGGACATCTAATGTATCACTTCCTCATGTTCTATCTCCTACTAGGACATCTAATGTCCCACTTCCTCATGTTGCATCTGCTACTAGGACATCTAATATCCCACTTCCTCATGTTGCATCTGCTGTTAGGACATTTAATGTCTCAATTCCTCATGGTGCATCTGCTACTAGAACATCTAATGTCACACCTCCATCTTCAATAAGAGGGGTGTCATCACCATCTATTTCACAACCTTATGATCCTGATAGAGCAAAATCCCAAGATCAAGTGAAACTGTCGTTCCGTCTAAGACCCAAAGTAGTGGCGGAAAGCAAATTTTAATTATAATATGCCATGGAACTCATGGAAAAAGATAGACATTAATATGAGGGACTTGTGGTTTGGAGAGTTTAAGGTATTTTTCTAATATTGTTATTATTCTTCTTATTGTGTTAGTCATTCTATTTGTTTATGTTTGCTATTTGTCTAACCCTGTGTTTGTTTATATATATATATATATATATATATATATATATATATATATATATATATATATATATATATTGTGAGGGATATTCTTCTAGCTACCTTGTTTTAATGATGTCAACAAACATGTAGTAAATTAGATTGTAATTTTAGCGGTATCACTTCACGTGTCGGGCATATTGCATCTAACCATTATCGTTCATGTGTCTAGATGCATAGGATCTTGTCCTTCCCAAAAATAAATGTCCACTATCGTTTTAGTTGTGTCTAGTATGTGTTTCTGATCTAGGTCTGGTGAAAATGCTCAGAAAATTGAATTTCCTGAAAAAATGCACTTCATGCGCTGACCCTTCCAGTTCATGCGCTAACCTCCAATTTCATGCGCTAACCTCCAAAACCTACGGGAAAGCGCGCAATTTAATGGACACGAAAATTCTTGCTTATGCGTCGACGCATGAGGTGTGGAGGTCAGCGCATGACTTCAAAACTCTGTATTTTTCACTTAATTTCTTTTCTGTTATTTCTGTTATTATTTTTTGTTGGTCATTTTATTTTCATATAAATAGTTTTGGTCATCTTTTTATTTCATAACAAGAAACGTGAAAGATATATGTCATTTCTCTCTTCATCTTCATCTTCTTCATTGTGTAAACAAACAATCACACATAATCATCTTTGTTTGTGTCGCCCATTGATCGAAGTGATAACGTTCATAATTTAGGAAGTGTAATCTTCATCTTCTGGGTTGAGAGTTTGGCAGGTGTTTCTTGAATCAAACCAGTGGATTTGTCCTCCAAGAATCGGATAGATTTTGGGGGTTTTTGCATAAACTGTTCTTTCTACAGGGATTCGGCTTGGCGAAGGTAACCGGAAATTGGCGCAATTGTTCGTTTAGTAGCTGTAATCATAGGATCGTAGAAGGGAGGTTTGGGTTCGAATTCTTGGTAGATCGCAATTGACCGAGTGAAGGTAACTGAAGAACGGTGGTTTCTTTCGGTTTAGTAGCGTGGGACGATAATTGGATCAACCATATTCAAAGGACTTGATTCATCTCGAATCAAGGGAAGAGAAAATTCTGCATCAACGATCGAAGATGTTCGAGGGTTTGGATGTTCATAGTTTTCTCTTGTAATAAATAATTTGCAGCAACTATATATATATATATATATATATATATCTCAATTCCATTTGTGGAGTTGGGGGCAGACGTACCCAAAGCGAGGACGATTGGGGAACTGCCTAATCAAACTGCGTTTGTTCTCTCTCTCCTTAACTCTTTTACAATTCAGTTCGTTCGAATTTGTGAAGTCG
The DNA here is from genome assembly GCA_022829125.1 of Lathyrus tuberosus. Lineage (NCBI taxonomy): Eukaryota > Viridiplantae > Streptophyta > Magnoliopsida > Fabales > Fabaceae > Lathyrus > Lathyrus tuberosus. The sequence goes on along the minus strand of JALAZF010000617.1, from coordinate 1,854,694 downwards.
CCAGTCATCGAAATTTCTGTCGTAGAGTAATTGTAAGCTGATAAACTGTTTTGTTAAACTGATACAATTCCTTGAATTGTATCTTTGAGCAGCTTTACATTACCCCTCACAGAAATTCTGTACTTAGTGTGTTTACGCACACTAGGTGTTTGATAATTTGTTTCAAAGCAAAATTCGAACTTGTTGCCTTTAATTGCTTATCACTTTACCTCATTGGATTGGAATAAACATTAAGCAACAAATATTTTGTTGACTGCGTTTTTTAAGTGTAGCATTCAATACTGAATTTTTCTCTTCCATACTCATCCGTGATATATTCGCGCATATCCGATCCTTTTGGTAAAAGGTTCGTTGTAGACGTTCTATCCAGTGGTAGCTTCCATTAAACAATTTTTAAAAACAAACTTTTGTAAACCATTTGCGTGTAAAACTCAAGGGATCTATTCAACCCCCCTTCTAGATCCATAGCCATCGTCTAACAAGTGGTATCACGAGCTCTAGTTAATTCTGGTGCTTCGGTAAAACTTCTTGGATCATGGCGAACGAACCTAAGGGGGCTTATAATAGAGCTCCAGTTTTTACAGGTGAAAACTACAGCTACTGGAAGGATTGTATGCGCGTCCATATTAATTCCATAGATCGGAAGGTTTGGAACGTTATTTTAAACGGTCCCATGGAAATTACTATGACTAACGCGGAAGGCGTTGTCGTTCCTAAACCCGAAGCTCAATGGACTGAGGAGGACGAGAAAAAGTACAGCTATGATTGGAAGGCTCGTAATATGATCATCTCCTCCTTGGGAGTTGATGAGTATTATCGAGTCTCCCATTGTGAAACGGCCAAAGCCATGCGGGATGCTTTACAAGTAGCCCAAGAAGGCACTAATGATGTTAAGATGGCTCGTATTAATACACTAACGCAAGAGTTTGATTTGTTTTACATGAAGCAAGGGGAAACCATTGCGGATATGCAAAAACGATTTACTCACATTATCAACAAATTGCATGTTCTTGGTAAACCAATTCCAATTGAGGTTTCTACTAACAAAATTCTGAGGTGTCTTAACAGGGAATGGCAACCGAAGGTCACCGCTATCAAGGAGGCCAATGATCTTGCTACACTAGACCTCACAACACTCTTTGGTAAACTCGATGAGCATGAGCAAGTGCTCATTAGCTTGGATAAACATGAAAAGAGTATCAAGAAAGAGAAGGCAAAAGATACGGAGAAGAAGTCGATAGCTCTTAAGGCTTCTTGTTCAAAGTCCACACATCAAGAGCTAAGTGATGATGAAACCAATAATGACAAAGATGAAGAATCCGGTGATGATATGGGCCTATTTGTGAAGAGATACAATAGATATGTTCGTAAGAACGATATTCAACACTCGGATAGAAATCTGGTCAAGTTTAGGAAGCAATCTAGAAGCGAAGGAAATAAAAATGGCAAGGTAAAAGGAACGTGCTACAACTGTGGAAAATCCGGGCACTACAAGTCGGACTGTCCATCTCTAAAGAAAGACAAAGATAAGGATAATGACAAGAGTCGCTCAAACAAAAAGTCCAACAAGTCTCGACGAGCATACATCGCTTGGGAAAGAGATAGCGAGTCGGAGAAAGATGATTCCTCAAGTGACGAAAGTGAGTCCGTTAACTTTTGTCTTATGGCATGCCACAACAAAGCAAAAGAGGTAAAGCATTCTAAATATGATCATGTTAATACTATGTCGCATTTAGAGTTACAAAAGGCTTTTGACATGTTACACTATGAGGCTAAGGAAGCATTTCAACGCTTAGCCTCAAATAAAAGGATTTTCACGTATTTGGAGAAGAAGGTTTCCGATTCCGAAAAGGAATTGGAAGCTCTCAAAAACTCTATAGTGGACACATCAAAAGCCAAGGTTGAAGAGGATCCTACCTCTTCATTCAATTGGGGCTGTGACACTTGTCATATTTGGCAACGAGAGGTGAGAACCCTCAAGGCCAAATTGGACAAGGCTCTTAAGCCAAAAGTTATGTTTGCTATTGATCGATCACATTTTCGTGAGAGCATGAATAATCCATATCAAAAGTACACCTATGTGATTCGAGATATTGATAGCAAAAGTAAATTCCAAATGAATCGTAATTGTCTTTACTGTTGTAAGCCTGGTCATACTATTGCGAAATGCTGCTTCAGAAGGTTTCTTGTTCCAAAAGGCATCTACCAATGGTTGCCCAAGTGCGGTCTTGGTTTCACTCACCTTAGAGGACCCAATGAGAATTGGGTACCTACTCTCCCTTGATTGTTTTTGTAGGTACAAAGTCTTGAGACCACCGAAAGAAGATGGGTTCTGGATAGTGGCTGCTCAAGACATATGACTGGTGACATATCTCTTTTCATCGACTTTGTGGTGAAGAAAAATGGGGTTTGTTACCTACGGAGATAACAATAAGGGCCAGATTCTCGGCAAAGGTAGTGTAGGTAACCCCTCATCTACTACTATCTCTGATGTGCTGCTTGTGGAAGGCCTTAGACACAACCTTTTAAGCATTAGTCAACTATGTGACAAGAATTATAAAGTATCTTTTTCAAAGGATTGTTGCATAGTTGAAGATAGCGACAAAAAGAATGTGTTTAAGGACTTGAGGGTGAACAACGTCTACATGCTAGACTTAAGTGAGGTATCGTTGAATGGAGACAAGTGTCTAGTCGCTATGAATGAAGATTCATGGTTGTGGCATAGACGGTTGGCTCACATCAACTTTGATTTGCTTAACAAAATTGTCTCTAAAGACCTAGTCATCGGTTTGCCCAAAATTAAATTCACAAAGGATCACCTTTGTGATGCGTGTCAAATGGGGAAGCAAACAAGAATCTCATTCAAATCTAAAAACATCGTTTCAACTATGAGACCCCTTGAGCTCCTCCATATGGACCTCTTTGGACCATCTAGGGTTAAAAGTCTAGGTGGTAACTATTATGGGCTTGTTATAGTCGATGATTTTTCTAGGTTTTGCTGGACCATTTTCTTAGCAAATAAGAGTGATACCTTTTCGGCCTTTGAACGATTTGCTAGGTTATCTCAGAACAAGTTAAACACAAACATTGGGTCAATTAGAAGTGACCATGGGGGTGAGTTTGAAAATCATTTATTTGAAGCATTTTGTGATTCCAACGGAATTGATCATAATTTTTCCGCACCACGTACCCCTCAACAAAATGGGGTAGTGGAACGTAAAAATAGAGTTTTGGAAGAACTTGGAAGGACTATGATCAATGATGGTGGATTACCAAAATACTTTTGGGCCGACGCCATAAGTACGGCTTGTTATGTTTTGAATAGGGTGCTCATCCGGCCTATTCTAAACAAGACACCGTATGAGCTTTTAAAAGGGCGTAAGCCAAACATCTCTCACCTTCATGTATTTGGTTGCAAATGCTTTGTGTTAAACAATGGGAAAGAGACTCTTGGTAAATTTGATGCCAAGGCCGACGAGGGTATTTTTCTTGGATACTCTCAGTCAAGTAAAGCATATAGAATTTATAATAAGAGGTTACGCGTAGTTGAAGAGTCAGTTCATGTTACTTTGGACGAGTCTTATCCGAGAAATGTCAGAGAAGGTAGTTCTTTTCATGGTGCAGGTGTACCTACTGAAGACATACTCAAGGACACTGATAAGGGAATTGATCAACCTGAAGCAGTGCGTATTGAGGAGGAAAAGGATCACCAACCAGTGAAAAGTGAGGATGATCATCATGCTGATAAAGATGAACTTCCTCCAGCTTGGAAGTCTTCAAAAGACCATCCAATTGACAACATTCTCGGTGATATCTCTAAGGGAGTAACTACTCGCTCTAAACTTAGTAACTTTTGTTATTACTCTGCTTTTGTCTCCCAAGTTGAACCTAAAAACGCTAAGGAGGCGTTACTCGATGAGCATTGGTTTCTATCAATGCAAGATTAACTAAATCAATTCTGGAGAAATGAGGTATTGGACCTTGTCCCCCCTCTGCGAGATCATCGAGTAATCGGCACCCGATGGGTGTTTAGGAATAAACTTGATGAAAATGGAGTAATAACGCGTAACAAAGCTAGGCTTGTAGCGCAAGGCTATAACCAAGAGGAAGGAATCAACTATGAGGAAACTTATGCGCCGGTTGCCCGACTCGAGGCCATACGCCTTCTACTTGCCTATGCTTGCACAAAGAACTTTAAATTATTCCAAATGGATGTTAAAAGTGTGTTCCTTAACAGATACATAAATGAAGAGGTTTATGTAGCCCAACCTCAGGGTTTTGAATCCCACGAATATCCTGATCATGTCTATAAACTTAAACGAGCTCTGTACGGACTTAAACAAGCCCCTAGGGGTATTCAAGAGGTATTCAAGAGGTAGATCAAGGGTATTCAAGAGGAAAGGTTGACACAACCCTCTTTATTAAACGTCAAGGAAAACACTTAATTTTGGTACAAATTTATGTTGACGATATCATATTTGGGTCTACTAACATGACCTTGGTCAAGGAGTTTTCTAGTTTGATGCAGGGGGAGTTTGAAATGAGCATGATGGGGGAGCTCAACTATTTCCTCGAATTGCAAATCAAACAACTTGAAGAGGGCACATTCGTGAGTCAAACAAAATATTGTCTTGAGTTACTAAAACGTTTTGATATGTTGAATTGCAAAGTAATAGACACTCATATGCCTACAAGTGCTAATCTTGATCGTGACGAGAATGGTAAGGATGTTGAGATAAAGAAGTATCGAGGTATCATAGGGTCTCTTCTTTATCTTACCGCATCACGTCCCGATATAATGTTTAGTGTATGCATGTGTGCGAGGTATCAGGCACATCCCAAGGAATCCCACCTAAAGGCAGTTAAGTGCATACTTCGATACCTCTCTGGTACTCCAAAGTACGGGCTGTGGTATTCCAAAGGTAGTGTTTGTTCCTTAGTTGGCTACTCCGATTTCGACTTTGCCGGGTGCAAGTTGGATAGGAAAAGTACTAGTGGCACGTGTCACTTTTTCGCAAATTCCTTGGTGAGTTGGCATAGCAAGAAACAGGTTTCCGTTGCTTTGTCAACAGCCGAGGCGGAATACGTTGCCGCCGGTAGTTGTGGTGCTCAAGTCTTATGGCCTAAACAATAATTACTTGATTTCAACTTAAAACTTGAACGTATTCCAATTTTGTGCGATAACACTAGTGCGATTAATCTAACTAAGAACCCTGTACTACATTCACGCACCAAGCATATTGAAATACGCCATCATTTTCTTAGGGATCATGTAGAGAAAGGTGATGTTATTTTTGAGCATGTTGACACTAAGAATCAACTCGCTGATATTTTCAAAAAACCATTAGCTACATAGCCTTTCTTTCACATCCGTAGGGAACTTGGCATTCTCAATATCTCGGATCGTGCTTAATAATCCTTTAGAGTAGTGATCTTCACATATATACATGCTTGTTTATTCTTTTAACTAACAATGCAAAGAGATATTTAGCTATATGTGAGGGATCTTATCGTCATGATGATCAAGTGTGATAATACAAGTGCCATTAACCTAAACAAAAACCCGATATTACATTCTCACACAAAACATATAGAAGTATGGCATAATTTTATTAGGGATCATGTAGAGAAAGGCGATGTGGTATTTGAGCATGTTGATTCTGAGAATCAACTTGCGCACATTTTCACTAAACCTCTTGCGACGGAGCCTTTCTTAAATATCCGTAGGGAACTTGGTGTTCTCGATATTTCGGATCGAGTTTGATTATATGATTGCATGCTCTATTCTTTTGCTTGTCTTCATCTCTTTTAACTAACAATAAGTGATAAGATCAAGCTATATGTGAGGGCCTCCATCATCAATCGTCGGAGGTAATATCGTTCCTTCTTAGAATTACTATTCTTGATCAATTATGTTTGTGAACTATTATGGCCAAAATGTGGTTTGAATTGATGTTTAATTCATGATTAGATGTAATTTTGATCCATTTTTTAGTTTGGCATGTGTGTGGTTTGTTATTTATTATAACTTGTTGCATAATATGCTCAAAATATGCATTTTTCCATGTTATGCTTGTTTGAGTCGACCAAAACATGGCATGGGTCGACTCAAGAAAGGTAAATTTTTCTCATATATGGGCGCAGGTCAGCGCAGGCCGACCTATGGTCGACGCATCGCTTTAAATCTTTGAAATTATCAAAATTTGTTCAGTGTGCGCCGACGCATGACCTATTTAGGTCGATGCATCCATGACGAACCCATATTCTTTTTCTCCTCGAGAAGACGCGTGTCGCTTCATATAATAAAAATTCTGACCCATTAATGTTGCATGTTTCGTTTTCCAATAGCATGTCATTATACATTGATTCTATTGTCTCCTCATTTCTCTCCTCTCTTCTCCTTAAAAAGTCTCAAACCCTAAAAACCCATTACCACAACTCTCTTTAAATCCAACAAATTTCACAATCAAAGAGGTGTTTAAAGGGGTTTTCTCTACATAGACCCAAGGTTTCTCAGTCTATTCATGTTTATCATCAAGATTCAATATTTTTTATCATCATCTACAAGGTTGGTATTGTTCATCCGTGTTTACAAGAGTGTTCTTCAATGGCTTCACAAAGGGCTACCGAAAAAAGGACCTCCAGAGCATCAACTTCAAGGACAGGTACATCGACAATGCCGATAAATGCTATTTCCTTACTGTCTGATAATCTAACTGATATCTTCAACAAAGATTTTTGAAATCGGTCTGTGGTTAAACAATTTGTGTAATATCCATTGAGTGCTAAAGACTATCATCTGTCTGAAATTATTGAAATTCTAAACATTCAAAATTTTGATGAATTTCTGAAATGTGATACCAAGTATAATGAAGACTTGGTCAAGTTGTTCTACACTGGGATTCTGGGCAAGTTTGAAGGTACTGATTTTCAATACATGATTGGTGGTAAAAAGTACTCTGTCAATGCATCTGTTTGGAACAGTTTAGTTAAACTAGATACAACAGATCTTCCTAAGGTCACAAACTCTGTATTTGTTGAAAATTATGAGTTTAAGGCTGTTTTGAACTCAATGTTACGAGACCCTTTCTCGGAGAGCATTGTAAATAGCAACCTATTTCCTAAGACAGTCACAACAGGACTGTTGAAACCCGTTGATAGTATTCTTCAATGGATTGTTGCTCATATCTTACGACCTAAGAAAGGAGGGTACTCTCGGGTCGATCAAGCAGAAGTTCATTTGATTTATCTGCTGAAAAACAAAAAGCGCATTAACTGGTTGCCTTACTTCACAAGTCAGATGTTTTCACTCCACGACTGTACTCGAGATACGACTTTATGTTATGCCTCTTTTATTCAGTGTCTCTTGAACAAGGCTGGGGTAAAGGTCTCAGGCATTCCTTACGTGACATTTACTACTGATCAAGAGTTTATTGAGAAGACTCTTACCATGATGGGTTATTTTTGGGACTCTCAAGACAAGAAATACAAATTTAGGCACCGAACAACATATCAAGATACTCAGTATGATGTTACAGATGAAGAAGAGAATGCACAAGAAGGACAAACTGGTAACAACATGCAAACTGAGGTGAATATTGTGGAAGATGACAATGCTGAATGGATGGGCTACTCTCCACCTCAAGATCCCTATGAAAATCAAGGATGGGGTGAATGGCAGCACACTGGATGGACCTCACTTGGTTCATCTTATATTCCTCAGAATCATGGATGGCACCAACATGAAGAATATGAATGGCACCAGCCTGAATATTCTATTCCTACACCTACACAGCAGCCGCAACAGAACAACGAGGAAATCCTCGACATGTTACGCTCAATGAAGCTCCAGTAAGAAAGTTTCATGACCACACAAGAAAAGAGGTATACGTTTCTCTCAAACCAATTGAAAGCACAAAATCAAAACTTCAACAAGTTTGCTACTGCTGTCATGACTCACTTTGACAAGTTGGATACTGCTGCTCAAAGTCAGACACGCTGTGTGACTAATGGTATCAACACTCTCAACCGGGCTGTATTGGAACTGAATGAGCGGTTGGAAGAACAACCACTTCCCCACCTCAAGACCAGTATTTCAGAGGAAGGGGTCACCACTTAGGGGGGGAGACCATGAGAAATAGGATCCTAGTTTAATGCATGTTATGTCTAGTTTTTGCTTGTATGACTTTTTATTTGCTGCATTTTGCTTATGTACTTGGTTTGCCTTTGGAATATGTTACCAGTTGATCTATTATGGAATGTATTTTGAGTCTTTATGTATGCATTTCTTGTGCCTTATTTATCCATATAATTTTTTGCATTATCACCATTCTATGTGAATGTATGTTGATGTATCTTGTTTGCAAAATGTTGAGTGTATCCATAAGTATATGATATGAGATTCTTTGGCCATCGTCTTTTTCTCTTTTTGATGTTGTCAAAGGGGGAGAAGGACATCTACAAGCAGCAAGGTTGAATCTTAGAAGACTTCGCACAGTTAGGGGGGATGAGATTCAAATTACAAAACAAACTAAAGAAGATTTTGCCATCATAAAAAAGGGGGAGTATGTGAGGGAAAGGTGTCTCTCATTTGAGCTTTATTTTAATGATGTCAAAATGTATACTAGCTAGTAGTTTGTAATTTGGACGGTATCATCTCATTAGAGTCAGTATTCTAATTTTACATTGCATAATCATGAGTCCAAACATATAGTGGAGTCTTGCATATCCCTTACATGTGTGTGATCATGGTATTAGTATTAGGCATGCATAAACTGTGCCTAAATGGATGAAAACGTGTCGAAAAACCATTTTTTAAGTGTTTTTAAAGCTTGAGTCGACCTAAGCTGAGGTCCGGTTGACTCATGAATTATTGACATTGTGTGAGTTTTGCTCGAGTAAGCGCACACATACCCTGCGGTCGACGCACGTGTCGCTCCCAGGATTTTCATCCAGGTACAAACGCGAGAGTGGCGCGGAAAAACAGAGTCGCCAGCCGTGTAAATTTATCCCAAGAGAGGGAAAGGGAACACCGCATAAACCTGAGGAAGAGGGAAAGGAATGGTCATCGCAACCATAGCCTGGGTTCGGGAGTCGGTTACGCGAGGGGAAGGTGCTAGCACCCCACCCGTCCATCGTACTCGATGGGATCCACGCTTGTTGTCTATTCTAAGGGTGAGTTATCCTATCATCTATGGTTGTACTAAGACGGGAGAGGGGAAAACAAAGACAGACTCAGTAGGACGTCGACGTCCTAGGCCTACGTACCCCCTTGTGCAATGGGGAATTCAGAGTCAACGTAGTTCGGACCAAGTTCTTTTTGTGTTTTTTATGAGCGACGTTAAGTTTGCGTCCGGCAGTTAGGGTCGATGCCTGTTTGTGACTCAGACGGAAAGTGACGTGCCCTTTTTGAAAATAGCCTTTGGTTTGACAATCCCGAAGGACAAAAAGGTTTGAAGTTTGTTTGTGTTTTTTAGGACAGAAGTGATTTGAGTTAGTTCATAACTTGCATTGCACCAAAGTCTAGGGCACAGGGGCGAATACTTAACGCATCATCCCAAGACAGGACGCTCGCTAAGCACTCTAGAAAGATGAGAGGAAGCCCCTCATTTCTCATTCCCCACGCTTAAGGCTCATGCGCAATGCACTTTATCTTTATTAAATGTTTTCAAGAAGATTTGAGATGAGAAGAGAGAAGACACAAGGGATACTCTAAAGGGGAACTAAGAGTCCTAATGTTATCATGCATGGGTGACCTACGGTTAGTGAGGTTTGACGATAACCTAAACCTAAAGGAAAAATATGAGAGAAGGAAAGAGTAAGGGTGACCATGAATACTTATCCATACCCTTAAAGAACTTACCTTAGTCCCTGCATAAAAGGTTAGTATGAAACAGACATAGGTGATATCAAAGCAAAATAAAACCAAACAATGGCATATAATAATGATAACAATCCAAACATGAATTAAGAAATCAAATAAACAACCCCAAAACAATGGCACAAGTGCCTTTCCAAACAAGGTAACCAGAGGTGATCAGAAATACACATACAAGCAGATCTCAAGTGAAAGTAATCAAATAATTAGAGAAATAGCTTCCAAAATTCCCAAATTAAACATCAATATTATTCAACCAGAGGCAAACAAAATATCAAAAACTCCTGCAAAAATTCAAGGTGTTAGTCACTCAAACAATTATGCAAGGCTTAGATGAGAAATATGACTTAATATGCAAAAAAGAGGACCAAAATGCAATATGAAATAATTTTAAAAATGAAGGAAAAATATTTTAATGCACTTCAGAATGTTGGTAAATGAATGCAAAAGGAATGGATTGAAAATGTTTTATGGATGCAGAGAAATAAAATAAACAATTTTAAGTATGCATGATATGAGTAACTCAAAAGAAAATAGACTAAATAATAAATTTAGATGATAAAAAATAAAATAAAAATAAAAAATAAAATTTGGAAAATTTTATAAAATGATAAAAAGTATGCATGAATTTTCTGGGATTTTTTAATGTAAAAAAACTATTTTTAATAATTAAAATATGGGATGTAATAATTAAATAAAATGAAAAATGAAGAAAATGGCATGGGGGGGTGCAATGAGTAAATAGAATACGTTAGAAATATAATTGGGCTAAGGAGGGGGTGCCAATAGCAGGGCCCAAACATAAAAATCCAGTCAGCGAAAAAATAAAAAAAGGAACACATGGGTTCAGTCAACTAGTTGACTCAGTATCCACCTTTGGATCAATCGTGCGCTCTTCATCCAGTCAACCATTCACACGGGTAATCCAGATCAACGAACATGATCCATACGCCCATGATAACTACCATAGACAAGCACACACACGGGCTAATCTGGAACTAAAACAACACGTGACCAACACCCTCCCCATTTAATGCGTTGGCACGTCCTTAGCCGTCCGATCACAAAAACGAGCGAACACGATTATGTCTTCTTCGCCCAAACCCTTGGCCGGCCGGAAGCTCCCCAGGTCGCCGGAGCCCTAGCTCCGGCCGCCGCCCACGGTGCCTGCAATTCAAAAAGTGCCCAGAAAACGCAAAGGCCTATACCATTTTGACCAGATTTTCGCAAGGATCAATAATATCCAATCCAAATTTGCAAACAATTAGTGCATAATAAAAAACGAAAGGAAAAAGGTTAGGGCTCCAAACTTAAAATTCATAAAACAACCAACATACACAACCATATCCAAAACAAATTATATCAGGATGATCACCAGACATCACACATCAATATGCATACTTAAAAATTGAGTTTTATGATGGTCAAAAGAATGGCTAACCTGAGATGGTGCCACACGTGTCCTTGCTTTTGGCTTCAAAGGGTGATTTGTTCGTGCTCTAGAGATCACAAGGGTTCTATTGGTGAAAGAATTTCTTGAAAACTCTTTGTAGATTTAGAGATATGGATGTGATATGCTTTAGGGTTCAAGTTCTTGTTCTCCACAAATGCACGTGTAAACTCTCCTAACCAGTGCATGGATGAGTTTAAATAGACTAGGGTTTTTCACTGATAATGATTTGGGCTTGGGCAATTCTTTGTTTAATGAGTTTTTGAATAATTTTGGAAAATCACATAATATTAGATACACCTCCTTCCATGCATGGATATCCAAATATTTCATGATGGATCACTTATGTTTAAATTGCTAACCACACCTGAATTTGATTGGGCCTCAAAACAATTTGATTCATAAGTTTTTAATGACTTGGCAATTTTGGAATAATGGAGAATAAGTGAAGAATAACCCATGAAACCACTTGATTAAAAGGCTAAAAATGCTCCTTATGAATTGTCCTTTGATGTTAAAACATGTCTTGAAACAATGGAATTAATCATAGGTCCATATGTCCCAAAATCCAAAAGTTGTGAAAATGAAACCCTAAAAACCACTTTGCCTTATTTTGACCATAAGTTGAGTTTCACAAATGATATGGAGACCCACTAGTACTTGTTGGAAAGAGGAGAAAAAGATCTTCAACTTTTATGTTGGATAAAAATTCATTTGAAGCTTTCTTGATGATGAAAAGTCAAGCTGAATGCAGTGTAAGAACTTGCCCAAAAAGAAAACTTTCAAATTATGGGTCATTTCCATATTTAGTAACTTTTGCACCAACTCCTGATTCTTGATAAATGGCATGAAACTTGACTCTTGATGACCATATGAGGATGTGATACCTTGAAATCCTTGAAGAGAACCTCAAAATTCCACAGTTGACTTCTCCTCTCACTGTTAACTTTTACCCAATTCACCTGATTTCCAATCCATTGGCCAATTGAATCTCTCCTGAATCAAACTGATGGACAAACTTCCACTCCTAGATGCTTAGGGACCCAAGGAATACCATAGAATCAAGTCTTGCCCAAAAAATCAGAAATAAACTGACTTTATAGCAAACCCTAGTTTTGCTACCCTCAGTCTAGGAGGAAATAGCACAGTCTCCAAATCCAAATTCCTCTGAATATGATGTGTATCCTCTCCAACAAAGATAAGATATGTCATTTGGTGATGATAAAAACCCAAGGAGCTTGCCCATTGGAGCAATAAACCCAAGAATTTCAAAACCCCAATTTATGCACTGGTTAGGAGAAAGTGATCCACTTGAGCTCTCTTGGACAATACCAGGACTCTTGCTTGACCCTCTGAAGCACTGCCTCAGGCACCTTGACCCCATGCTAAGAACCAATGATATGCACATATGATAATGCAAAAATGCAATGAAACATAAGCCAATTAGTACTAAAGTAAGGAGGGCAAATTTTGGGGTGCAACAGCTGCCCCTATTCAATCAACTTGGTCCTGAGGGTATGATAGCGATGGCTTTCAGACAATCAGGATGCACGGAGATTGAATACCAAAGAACCCGGAAATTTGCAATCATCCACCGGAGAATTAGCCATAAATGCTGTAAGGAAACAAACTCTCCCAGGTTATGTCATCTCTGCTGATAAAGAGAACCGACAAAGGAGTTTCAAAATACGCCATCCCTGCTGATAAAGGGAACTGACGAAAGAACAACTTCAAAAGATTGCTATCTCTGCTGATAAAGAGACCTAGCAGAATAAATGACATCCCTGCTGATAAAGAGCACTGACAAAGGAAATATCCAAAAAGGTTGCTATCTCTGCTGATAAAGAGAACTAGCAACACAAAAGCCATCCCTGCTGATAAAGGGAACTGACGAAAGAAAGTCTTCAAAAGACTGTTATCTCTGCTGATAAAGAGAACTAGCAACAAATGCCATCCCTGCTGATAAAGGGAACTGACGAAGAAAATATCTGAAAGATTGCTATCTCTCCTGATAAAGAGAACTAGCAACACAAAAGCCATCCCTGCTGATAAAGGGAACTGACGAAAGAAAATCTTCAAAAGACTGCTATCTCTGCTGATAAAGAGAACTAGCAAAATAAATGCCATCCCTGCTGATAAAGGGAAACTGACAAAAGAAAATCTTCAAAAGCTTGATATCTCTGCTGATAAAGAGAAACTAGCAAAATAAATGCCATCCCTGCTGATAAAGGGAAACTGACAAAAGAAAATCTTCAAAAGCTTGCTATCTCTGCTGATAAAGAGAAACTATCAAAATAAATGCCATCCCTGCTGATAAAGGGAAACTGACAAAAGAAAATTTTCAAAAGATCGCTATCTCTGCTGATAAAGAGAAACTAGCAAAATAAATGCCATCCCTGCTGATAAAGGGAAACTGACAAAAGAAAATCTTCAAAAGCTTGTTATCTCTGCTGATAAAGAGAAACTAGCAAAATAAATGCCATCCCTGCTGATAAAGGGAAACTGACAAAAGAAAATTTTCAAAAGATCGCTATCTCTGCGAAACTAGCAAAATAAATGCCATCCCTGCTGATAAAGGGAAACTGACAAAAGAAAATCTTCAAAAGCTTGCTATCTCTACTGATAAAGAGAAACTAGCAAAATAAATGCCATCCCTGCTGATAAAGGGAAACTGACAAAAGAAAATCTTCAAAAGCTTGTTATCTCTGCTGATAAAGAGAAACTATCAAAATAAATGTCATCCCTGCTGATAAAGGGAAACTGGCAAAAGAAAATTTTCAAAAGATCGCTATCTCTGCTGATAAAGAGAAACTAGCAAAATAAATGCCATCCCTGCTGATAAAGGGAAACTGACAAAAGAAAATCTTCAAAAGCTTGCTATCTCTGCTGATAAAGAGAAACTAGCAAAATAAATGCCATCCCTGCTGATAAAGGGAAACTGACAAAAGAAAATTTTCAAAATATCGCTATCTCTGCTGATAAAGAGAAACTAGCAAAATAAATGCCATCCCTGCTGATAAAGGGAAACTGACAAAAGAAAATCTTCAAAAGCTTGTTATCTCTGCTGATAAAGAGAAACTAGCAAAATAAATACCATCCCTGCTGATAAAGGGAAACTGACAAAAGAAAATCTTCAAAAGCTTGCTATCTCTGCTGATAAAGAGAAACTAGCAAAACAAACGGCGACTTCACTGGGGATAATGTAAAACAACACTTCTGGTTTAAGCCAAAATATGTCAAGCAAGAACGGGCTTTCACAAAAGAGAAAGGCCAGACAAACTTCTAACGGACCCATGATCCACAGATAAGATGACTCTGCTGGGGAAAGGAGGAGTCTAAATAAAAGACTCTGTCGGGGAGCACAAGTATGAGGAACGCATCCCTCCAAAATCTCCTGAGTTATGCCATCTCTGCTGATAAAGAGAACTGGCAAGGAAAGTACCAAACATGTCTTATGCTTCGAATGCAAATGTTTGAATAGTGGCGTAATGCTCCATACGAAATGGAAATGATATGTGCTTGAGGATGCAATGCAAATGCTTATGATATGCAAAAGGGGTCTCTCCAGCAAAATAAATGCCGGAGAGAAAAGACCAATTCAGCCGGGGATGACAAAAATAAATTGTCCTCTGAATCCAGGAACTCTGCTGAGAAGGGTCATACTGATCGACTCTTCGGATCAACAACTTCTGCTGGGGATGAAACCCCGAAAGAACTACCGGGGGCCACACGTCTTTCACTGAAGGTAACATCCAAAACCTGAGATTTCTCCTCTGCTGGGGGAGTTGAGAATGAGTGCCAATAACAGAACCGGAAGTTCGTTGCTGAGGATTGCTAATAACCAATTGGGCTCAGGACCTGCTGGGGGATACCAGCCCATAATACCATCCTGCTTGGGGGATGCTGCTGATCTTAGCCTGCTGATGGGGAGAATGACTTTACTCCTACCTTGCTGGGGGCTAGAATATGACATTGTCGGCGAAAGCATGCTTCCTGACTGGATGGGGAAGGTGAACACCCTGATTCTGTGGGGAAATAACGTCTTGATCCGGATAGAATACTTCCCAAGTCTCCTGCTGGGGGCGGTCTGCTCTGCTGAGGAAAGTTTGTTCTGCTGGGGAAGGAGCAATCTCAATGCTGGGGAGAGCCAACTGCTGGGGATGTACAATCTGTTGCCCTGCAACCTGACTTGTCTTTATGGTCATAAGCGGCTCTTTGAACTTTTCATCTCAAGAGGATTTTACAGAAGATCGGGCGTTCGCACTGCCCTAGGGTCTTCAAACTCTTGGAGAGATTTATCATATCTCGACATAACTGCCCCAGTCTTCATAATCCATGATGTACATTACCTCGAAGGGGATCGTAATGACTTGACAATACTCTGCTTTAGCATCTTGAACCTTGAGGAGGTGTTTTCAATTAACCATTTTCAAGAGTGGACGATCTCCCATGCTCTAGAGGTGGCCTGCCCCACTATGGGCTTTGAAGTGACTTTGCCCCTGATCCTAGAATGAATGCCCCAGAATAACTGAATTTTGGAGAGTTTTCTCGACGTGACTGCCCCAGATTGGCTACATCTTAACACGACTTACTGGGGAAAGCCCACTCTACACTGGGTCTCTTGGCCGCATGCCCTTTGATATGGTTGTCTTTCAGAATTTTCAAGCACCTCAACGTGGTAGGATCAAGCTTCTTGACTGACGTTCACTGTGTAAGCTGCCATTGATGTTTAGGCACATGTATGCAAACAGAACAAGTTATTTATAAGAATGAATAATCCTAATGCAACACTCATGTTAACCTTGAAGTTTTTATTGAAAATGCGTCGCCGAGCCTTGTGAATGAACCACTTGCTGGGATGCGACCTTGATTTTTGAATGGGAAAAACAATGCGCACATGCAATACCAATAAATCTTATTAGTACAACTCATAGGAGTCAGGAACGCCATCCGGTTGGAGTACGCTTTCGGACTGAACCCTGTTTCAATTAGGACTTTTAAGAGCTGTAACGTGGTCTGGTTCACGTTTTCAGAAAAAAGGATTTATGGCTCAAAATTTATCGGTGCCCACCCACTCTTTGTGATGTTCTCCAGTCCTATGTTCAGTTATCCTGACACGAACGCTCATCTCTCAAAAGGTTTATGATCTTTAAGGAACCCATGCCACTAATGGTTTGACAACTAAGGAAGTTTTGGAGTGACAGTCACCCTTTTTTATCTTTTGTGTCTGTAATCACACGAATTTGTTCTTATCGAGGATTTTCTGTTGTAACGCTTTTCGCTTTTTCTCTTTTTTGCTTTTTTTTTATCCCTAAGTTTTGCCTGGACTGACTCTTTTGAGTTTTTTCGAAGTCCAGCGAGATGCCCTGACTTTTGCCTAAGTCACTTGTTTACGAGTTTCGACTTAGCGGGCTTTCCTTTTTTATTCCCCTTTTTGAACAAAGCGTGTGACACTGGTTGTCTTACTTGCTTGGAAGGGTTGTGACTGCCTCACTCCTTGATTGTTAAAGGATAACCATTGTGGTTTCACATCTCTTGCTAGCGGAATGGGAGGTAATGGATCCTCGGATGCACACTCTTCTTGGAATTTGAACGCTCGGTCAAACTAACTGACGCCTACCCTGCCCCTGGGTTAAGTATGAGGGTTTTTTCGTACGAAAGAAGCTCCCACTTCAAGGCTCAAAGGGGTTAACGAGGGTCTATCTCCCTTATATCTCCAGTGTTTGTGAATTTGAAACAATGCCTGTACATCCTTAACAGGGTTTCATCCAAATGCGCACCATTAGAAATTTGCGCTCTTATTTCGTCATCCTCCCTCAAGAGTTCTAAACAAGAGAATCGGTATTGCAGTGCATATAAACATTTAAGAGTGAAAACGAATGGATTACTTCAAGAAAAACATACTCATTGCATTAATATCATCATAAAAAACAATCAAGTCTCACATGCATACGATGCTTTCAACAAGAAATGAAAAACTACAAATGAAAATGCAGTAAAGAAGCTGAAAATTGCCATTGCTGAGGAAGCTTAATTCTGTCTGGACGTACTTGCAGACTGTGTGTTCATTTGAGAAAGGAGGCTTCCATTGATGTACATATCATCTTCAGTGAATACAATGATCTCTGAGTCTACCAGGTCTTGCACCTTGTGCCTGAATACATTACACTCATCAATTGTGTGCCTAAACGTTCCCGAGTGGAACTCGCACGTAGCAGTCATGTCATAATCCGGAGGAATAGGGTACGGTACCGGCGCGGTACTCCTCGTTTGAATCAGAGAGCCCTTGAGCAGACGAGCAAACAACTGACTATAAGGGATAGGAATATGATCAAATATCCTCTTGGGCCCTCTTGGTCTCGGTTGCCCCTGCTGCTGATAACTCTGTTGTCGGTGCTGATTTGGGCGCCTCACCTACGCTTGTACTTTCCTTTCCACATTTGGCTGAGGCACGAAAAAAGGTTGCTGACGTAGAACTTCTGCAGCAAAAGGTTGTGGAGAAAGTCCATGACATGAGGTGGATCCTGCAAAGAGGGGAGGAGCCTTCACTTCTTCTGCAACAATTGGGGTAACATCACCTTGTACATTCACGCCACCCGACGTGAACTCAATTGCCCCTGCATCAATCAAATCCTGGACTCGGTGCTGAAAGGCCCTACATTCCTCCACGGTATGCCCCGGTGCCGCAGAATGGAAATCACAATGGGCTCTTGCATCATAGCCTGGTGGAGGATTGCCGGTGTGAGGAGCCAAAGTCCTTTTTTGTACCAGTTGAAACCGAAGGAGATACGGCAATAGTTGAGAATATGGCATAGGGAGCGGATGAAAAACTCTTTCAGACCTCTTATGCCCCTGTGTACACTTTTTGCCCTTGGGCTTCTCTTGGGAGCCAAGACCTAACTGCTATTGGGAGAATTCTGGAACTTCCGCTTGTACCAGAGACTCACGAGGTAATCCATAATTTAAATCAAATTCCAAAGAGATGGGAGGAGTACGGATCTCTGTTGCAGAAGTGGGCACAGGACTGTCTTCCTTCTTCAACACTATTTTCAAAATCTCCATGACCAAACCCATCTGAGTCTTCATCTGGTTGATCTCCTCCCTCAGCATCCTCTGCTCCTGGAGCATGTCTTCCCCAAATTGCCTCATCTGAACCTTCAGTTCACTCAACTCAACTTGAACTCGCTCCATGATCAACTCTTGAATGGCCTGAGGAGTTAAGTCTGCAATTCTGAGATATAACAAGATAATAACACCGGAGATAAACACCTGTTATGCAAAATGATCATGCAAAATGATTATGAATATGCAAATGCAAATGGACATGCTTGAAAATTCACAGGGCGACCCACCCCTTGATTCCAGTTTAACAACAAGATAAAACGGAACTTCGGCTCATATATTAAAAAAACCAGAAGAAAACCAAATGTCAACAATCACAAATCCAAGATAACAGGTCTGAACACAATAATCAAAGGGGTCCCAACCAACAAGCCTGGTGGTGATCCAAGTACAATAAAAGAGAATAGAAAACTACGGCATATCATCAAAATCCACAAGTGTCAATCCCCCCATCCACTATGCTTTCTGCTCCAGTCCTGAATTTCCTTGAACAGCTTTTTGGTGTCGGGATGCTTTGGTCTTTGAATTAGCGCTTGAATGAGAACGTCTCTCCTATGTATGATCCCTTCCAAGTATCGGCAATGCAACTCCCAAGCGTCTTCTCCCGAAGCATCATCCATGCTAGGACCCTCATGTCTAGGTTTCTTCACTTCAGCTTGGACCTTCAGTTCCTCTATGGAGGCTATGGCTTCATTGAGTCGACCCTCGACTGCTTGTCTCTTGAATATCCCTGATAAGATCTCAGCGTCTTTTTTCTTGAGCGTCGATGTCAATTGGTCAATCTTAGCTAGATAACCGTCTTCCTTTCTCTTATTCTCGGCCATTGCAGTTTCTCGGTGTTCATCGAACCTGTGAATTTTTAACAAAGCCTTGTCTAATTCCTCCTTCTTCGACTCGAGGACCTTACTGATACCATCCAAAGCTTCTTTCATCCTTTTTCTGGATGCGACCATGTCAGCTAGCTCTTTTTCCGCCTTAACAAGAAGCTCTATTTTCAACTTGGCGGTATGAACAGCTTCACCCCGCTCATGTTTCAATTGATAGATCTCTCTTAGTAGCTCTCTGTTTTCTTCTCGCAACTTTTCCTTTTCAGCCCACAACTTGTCAAACTTCTCTATCTCGACTGTGGTATGAGGCTCAACCAGTAAAGGATACGAAGGTGGTTCCACCGGGAAGGGAAGAAGCTCCTCTTCTGCTCTCTTCTTAATCCACTCTTTATAGGAAGGAAAAGCCCAATTATTACATTTCCCGAACGAAGTTTTTCCCTTTTTGGTCACCTGCTTCCAAGCATTCACAATCCTCCTCATCATCTCTTGATCCTCAATACCATTGAAGAATAAGGACTCTCTGATATCTCTCTCTTCAGGTGGACCTCTCAAAGGATAACCAAACTGCCTGATAACAAGGGAAGGATTATAGCTGATTCCACCTTTTCTCCCTATCAAGGGTACATTAGGGAATTTTCCGCACTTGCAAATAATCTCCATTCCTAGCAAGTCATGATTGAACCAAACAATGTTGTCAGCAGTCAAGCCCATCAACCTCTTTGACCACTTCAGAGAATCTTTCGTATCAATAAAGGCACCAGTTTCAGGGAGATGGCTCAGAAACCAAGTAGATAAGAGCGGTGCACAACAACTCACAGTTTTTCCCCGCCTATTTTCATTCTTGTAGTGAACTGAATGATACACATCACCTAGCAAGGTAGGTATATGATTCTTTGAAATAAAGATTCTGACAGCATGCATATCTACCAGATCAGGAACATTGGGAAACAGGACAATCCCATAGATGCACATAGCCAGAATAGCTTGGAAAGCAATCCAATTCTTCTCTTTAACATGTATGCAAGCTTGATCAAATAAGAACTTCAATAAGAAACCCTTAGCTCCTTGTTTTTCCTCAATATTACTGTTCAGAACGGATTCACTAATATGAAGAGCAGCAGCCATTTCTTTTACCCCGGGGTGTTCTTCAGAAAAGAATACTATGTCATGCCTGATGGGGATTCCCAAAATAAATGAGAACTCCTCCAACGTTGGGGCCAAAATGTAGTCCGGGAAAGTGAAGCAACGCAAAGACGGATCATAAAACTGAAGAAGTGTATGGATGGCATCCTTCTCATACTTGGAGATATTGTAGACAAACTTCAGAAGTCTCCCATACCCTCCACTGAACTCTGTACGAACTCCGGGACCAGCCATATTAATCAACTTGTTAATCAATGTCAAAGTCGGATCTGGGAACGAATAGGCAACAGTCTTCTTTCTCGGGACATCCATGCCAAGGTAACCTCAGAAAACCGGAATCAAGAGTAAGATGCAAGCCCTGAAAAATGTCAAACATGTTAGAATGCAAGAAAATGACATGCTCATGCAAACATGGGATCAAGGTGACACTGCTGGATGTGTTGTGCTGTTAACTAAACGAGAACCACAACCCAGGAAACCAGAATTCTGAACCACTGAGATAGGAACCCAAATAATCAAACATTGATGAGAAATCTAGAAAAACAGGGTAGGTTGAAGGTCTCGGTTACCTACAAACCTGCAAACGCCCATCCCCTCTCACATGTGGGTACTAGGATGTTCAGTATCACGGGCTCTCAGGTCGAGAAACGATGATACGTTCACCATTTAAGGTTTGGCATCATCATCAATCGAGGAGGCCTCAACTGATTCTCCAAAGCGGAAGGTCCTCAGCTTTGGCACTGAGGTCGAGAAACAATAGTACATTCATCCCTCAGGGTATAGTACTATCGTCAATCGAGGAGTGCATCCACTGATTCTCTTCAAAAAATAGGGGTCATCCTATGCGAGTTCCAAAGTGGGCCCTCGGGTGCGAATGGGTTTGCCACAGGATGTGGTCTGCCACTGTCACCACTAAAGAGGGATGTTTCCACTAAGGTCCTCGATGATCAGTCACCAGAGTCGACAGCTCTCTAGATCAACACCCTAACATGCGCAAGACACACACGTCAGAATGCGTCCCAAGATAGCCTCGTCTGGTTGTGAATTTCGTGAACACACAAACGTACCAAGCGGGCACGTAGGTCCCACTACTTTCCACTCTAGTCCTAGGGTGTACTCAAGCCTGGGTATTGGGCTTATCTCTCAAAACCACCCAACCTGCAAAACAAAAACAGCCAGCACAAC
This sequence comes from Lathyrus tuberosus, assembly GCA_022829125.1. Lineage (NCBI taxonomy): Eukaryota > Viridiplantae > Streptophyta > Magnoliopsida > Fabales > Fabaceae > Lathyrus > Lathyrus tuberosus. The sequence continues at coordinate 1,833,090 of JALAZF010000617.1, read as the reverse complement.
ACAGCAGTATGACAGTAATAAAAAAAGAAATGCAATGCAGAAAATGCAGTAAAAATAAAATACGACAAATAAAGCAAAACAAACACAAAACACCCAAAGAGAACAAAGACAAGCAAGCGCTAGGATTGACTCGCTTAGGGATGGACCAGCATAGGTCAACGTTGTCCCCAGCAGAGTCGCCAGCTGTCACTCCCAGGATTTTCATCCAGGTACAAACGCGAGAGTGGCGCGGAAAAACAGAGTCGCCAGCCGTGTAAATTTATCCCAAGAGAGGGAAAGGGAACACTGCATAAACCTGAGGAAGGGGGAAAGGAATGTTCATCGCAACCATAGCCTGGGTTCGGGAGTCGGTTACGCGAGGGGAAGGTGCTAGCACCCCACGCGTCCATCGTACTCGATGGGATCCACGCTTGTTGTCTATTCTAAGGGTGAGTTATCCTATCATCTATGGCTGTACTAAGACGGGAGAGGGGAAAACAAAGACAGACTCGGTAGGACGTCGACGTCCTAGGCCTACGTACCCCCCCTTGTGCAATGGGGAATTCAGAGTCAACGTAGTTCGGACCAAGTTCTTTTTGTATTTTTTATGAGCGACGTTAAGTTTGCGTCCGGCAGTTAGGGTCGATGCCTGTTTGCGACTCAGACGGAAAGTGATGTGCCCTTTTTGAAAATAGCCTTTGGTTTGACAATCCCTAAGGACAAAAAGGTTTGAAGTTTGTTTGTGTTTTTTAGGACAGAAGTGATTTGAGTTAGTTCATAACTTGCATTGAACCAAAGTCTAGGGCACAGGGGCGAATACTTAACGCATCGTCCCAAGACAGGACACTCGCTAAGCACTCTAGAAAGATGAGAGGAAGCCCCTCATTTCTCATTCCCCACGCTTAAGGCTCGTGCACAATACACTTTATCTTTATTAAATGTTTTCAAGAAGATTTGAGATGAGAAGAGAAAAGACACAAGGGATACTCTAAAGGGGAACTAAGAGTCCTAATGTTATCATGCATGGGTGACCTACGGTTAGTGAGGTTTGACGATAACCTAAACCTAAAGGAAAAAGATGAGAGAAGGAAAGAGTAAGGGTGACCATGGATACTTATCCATACCCTTAAAGAACTTACCTTAGTCCCTGCATAAAAGGTTAGTATGAAACAGACATAGGTGATATCAAAGCAAAAGAAAACCAAACAATGGCATATAATAATGATAACAATCCAAACATGAATTAAGAAATCAAATAAACAACCCCAAAACAATGGCACAAGTGCCTTTCCAAACAAGGTAACCAGACGTGATCAGAAATACACATACAAGCAGATCTCAAGTGAAAGTAATCAAATAATTAGAGAAATAACTTCCAAAATTCCCAAATTAAACATCAATATTATTCAACCAGAGGCAAACAAAATATCAAAAACTCGTGCAAAAATTCAAGGTGTTAGTCACTCAAACAATTATGCAAGGCTCAGATGAGAAATATGACTTAATATACAAAAAAGAGGGCCAAAATGCAATATGAAACAATTTTAAAAATGAAGGAAAAATATTTTAATGCACTTCAGAATGTTGGTAAATGGATGCAAAAGGAATGGATTGAAAATGTTTTATGGATGCAGAGAAATAAAATAAACAATTTTAAGTATGCATGATGTGAGTAATTCAAAAGAAAATAGACTAAATAATTAATTTAGATGATAAAAATTAAAATAAAAATAAAAAATAAAATTTGGAAAATTTTATAAAATGGTAAAAAGTATGCATGAATTTTCTGGGATTTTTTAATGTAAAAAAACTATTTTTAATAATTAAAATATGGGATGTAATAATTAAATAAAATGAAAAATGAAGAAAATGGCATGGGGGGTGCAATGAGTAAATAGAACACGTTAGAAATATAATTGGGCTAAGGAGTGGGTGCTAATAGCAGGGCCCAAACATAAAAATCCAGTCAGCGAAAAAATAAAAAAAGGAACACATGGGTTCAGTCAGCTAGTTGACTCAGTATCCACCTTTGGATCAATCGCGCGCTCTTCATCCAGTCAACCATTCACACGGGTAATCCAGATCAACGAACATGATCCATACGCCCATGATAACTACCATAGACAAGCATACACACGGGCTAATCTGGAACTAAAACAACACGTGACCAACACCCTCCCCATTTAATGCGTTGGCACGTCCTTAGCCGTCCGATCACAAAAACGAGCGGACACGATTATGTCTTCTTCGTCCAAACCCTTGGCCGGCCGGAAGCTCTCCAGGTCGCCGGAGCCCTAGCTCCGGTCGCCGCCCACGGTGCCTGCAATTCAAAAAGTGCCCAGAAAACGCAAAGGCCTATACCATTTTGACCAGATTTTCGCAAGGATCAATAATATCCAATCCAAATTTGCAAACAATTAGTGCATAATAAAAAACGAAAGGAAAAAGGTTAGGGCTCCAAACTTAAAATTCATAAAACAACCAACATACACAACCATATTCAAAACAAATTATATCAGGATGATCAGCAGACATCACACATCAATATGCATACTTAAAAATTGAGTTTTATGATGGTCAAAAGAATGGCTAACCTGAGATGGTGCCACATGTGTCCTTGCTTTTGGCTTCAAAGGGTGATTGGTTCGTGCTCTAGAGATCACAAGGGTTCTATTGGTGAAAGAATTTCTTGAAAACTCCTTGTAGATTAAGAGATATGGATGTGAGATGCTTTAGGGTTCAAGTTCTTGTTCTCCACAAATGCACGTGTAAACTCTCCTAACCAGTGCATGGATGAGTTTAAATAGACTAGGGTTTTTCACTGATAATGATTTGGGCTTGGGCAATTCTTTGTTTAATGAGTTTTTGAATAATTTTGGAAAATCACATAATATTAGATACACCTCCTTCCATGCATGGATATCCAAATATTTCATGATGGATCACTTATGTTTAAATTGCTAACCACACCTGAATTTGATTGGGCCTCGAAACAATTTGATTCATAAGTTTTTAATGACTTGGCAATTTTGGAATAATGGAGAATAAGTGAAGAATAACCCATGAAACTACTTGATTAAAAGGCCAAAAATGCTCCTTATGAATTGTACTTTGATGTTAAGACATGTCTTAAAACAATGGAATTAATCATAGGTCCATATGTCCCAAAATCCAAAAGTTGTGAAAATGAAACCCTAAAAACCACTTTGCCTTGTTTTGACCATAAGTTGAGTTTCACAAATGATATGGAGACCCACTAGTACTTGTTGGAAAGAGGAGAAAAAATATCTTCAACTTTCATGTTGGAGAAAAACTCATTTGAAGCTTTATTGATGATGAAAAGTCAAGTTGAATGCAGTGCAGGAACTTGCCCAAAAAGGAAACTTTCAAATTATGGGTCATTTCCATATTTAGTAACTTTTGCACCAACTCCTGATTCTTGATAAATGGCATGAAACTTGACTCTTGATGACCATATGAGGATGTGAGACCTTGAAATCCTTGAAGAGAACCTCAAAATTCCACAGTTGACTTCTCCTCTCACTGTTGACTTTTACCCAATTCACCTGATTTCCAATCCATTGGCCAATTGAATCTCTCCTGAATCAAACTGATGGACAAACTTCCATTCCTAGATGCTTAGGGACCCAAGGAATACCATAGAATCAAGTCTTGCCCAAAAACTCAGAAATAAACTGACTTTATAGCAAACCCTAGTTTTGGTACCCTCAGTCTAGGAGGAAATAGCACAGTCTCCAAATCCAAATTCCTTTGAATATGATGTGTATCCTCTCCAACAAAGATAAGATATGTAATTTGGTGATGATAAAAACCCAAGGAGCTTGCCCATTGGAGCAATAAACCCAAGAATTTCAAAACCCCAATTTATGCACTGGTTAGGAGAGAGTGATCCACTTGAGCTCTCTTGGACAATACCAGGACTCTTGCTTGACCCTCTGAAGCACTGCCTCAGGAACCTTGACTCCATGCTAAGAACCAATGATATGCACATATGATAATGCAAAAATGCAATGAAACATAAGCCAGTTAGTACTAAAGTAAGGAGGGCAAATTTTGGGGTGCAACAGCATGCTACTGGAATTTCTCATTGTGCATTTTTCTTAGCCATGCATCGACGTATAACCCCTGTAGAGGTCAACGCATGGTCTTCCAACATGCGCAGATTGCCCACGGGTCAGCGCAGGCTGACCCTCTTAAATGGTTGGTCGACCGCTCACAGTTAGTAACTAATTTTTCTGATTTTTTCTATTTCAAAATGCTGTTATGATTGGTTATTGATCCTGGCATCATATAAATACATGGTTCCTCGTTTTTTACAAAACAACAAGAAAAAGTGAAAGATATACATTGAAATTTTTCTCTCATCACCTTCATCTTCTTCTTGCGCCTTTCTCAACAAATGTACATAATCATTTTTGTTGATTTTCTGCATCATGAAGTGATAACGTCCAAAACATAGAGTTGTATCTTGGTTTGGGGTGAGTGTTTTAGTGGGTTTTTTCTTGAATAAAACGTCTAGTGTTTTGTCCTCCAAGATCATTTAGATTTGGGGGTTTTTGGATCAGATCTTGTGTGCATTGAATTCAGCCGAGCGTAGGTGATCAAAGAATGGTGGGTTTTATCGATCTAGTAGCGTTAATCGGAGGATTGTGCAACAAAGTTTGGGGATCGAACTGTGTGTGGATCAGAATCAGCCGAGTGAAGGTGATTGAAGACATGTGTGTTCTTGCAATCTAGTAACGGTAAACGGAGGTTCTTCCAACAAGTTCGAGGCACTTGATTCGACTCGAATCAAGGGAAGAGAAGACAAAGTATCTGCATCAACGAAGTTTCTTGAGTGTGTGATAGCTAAGTTTTCTCTTGTAAAAACAATTTGCAAACAAGTTATAGATATCTCAATTCTAGTTTTTAGAATTGGGGGCAGACATACCCGAAGCGACGACGAAAGGGGAACTGCCTAAACAAACCTGGTGTCGTTTCTCTTTCATTATCTCATTTACATTTCGAACTGTTTACGCTTGTGATCGTTCAATTGATCGAAAAAAATAATTTTGGTATAATTTAGTGTAGAAAATTAATTTGAAAACCTCTGCACAATCATTTTGGATTGTGCTTAGTGAAAATTCTGCATCAACTATCATAGAAGGTTTAGCTTGGAGTTTTATGCTCTCCAAGTGCTCGATAAATTGAACGCTTGCAAGGTGTTTGATATATTGTCAAGTTTGGTTTAATTTTTGACTGCTCATTGGAGATTGCACCATATTAAGTGCTTTTGGAAAATTGATTAATTGTTAAGTTACGATTTTATTTTTCTCTTCCAACCTTTCGTTCCATTTGGCTTACGTATATCCGATTCTTTCAGTAACTCGGTTCGTGTAGGCAAATTATCCTCGGCCGCTTCCGCAAAATATTTTTTAAAATCAAATTTTATCTCCGACTCGCATTTAAAAAGAAGTGATCTATTCAACCCCCCTTCTAGATCAATTGACTTCGTCTAACAAATGATTTATGCCATGATATGAAGGTTTCCAAAATGCCCCAACAGAGGGTAATTGAAGGAAATGGTTCCTTTGCAGCAAGGATTCTTATCTGTTAGAAGGTAAAGGGCTATTTGGTGGGTGATAGCATGATTCTCTGACACTCATCTTGAGATCAAAGGTTGTTGACGAAATCTACTTACTTGAGCAGCTTGAAAGCATGGAGATAACTTGCCCCTCTGTAGCTCATCTTGTCCCAGTCTGGGTCTTTGGAGACATTTTTCTTGGAAGGAAGTTTGGAAGCAGTTGTAGCATAAAATGAACTCAAGATGGCTCGCCCCAAAATTCTGAGCCATGACAGGATTTGTCCTTAAACAGAAATCCGGAAGCAGTCGCACCATGAGATGAACTCGAGATGGCTCACCCCAAAATTCTAAGCCATGACAGGATTTGTCCTTGAACGAAAATTCGGAAGCAGTCACACTATGAGATAAACTCGACATAGCTCGCCCCAAAATTCTGAGCTATGACAGGATCTGTCCTTAAACGAAAATCCAGAAGCAATCGCACCATGAGATGACCTCGCGATGACTTGCCCCAGAATTTCAAGTCATGAAGGGATTGTTTCTTGAGAGGAAGTCGGAAACAGTTGTACCATGAGATGAACTCGAGATGGTTTATCCCAGAATTTTGAGTAATGAAAAGATTTGTCCTTGATTGACGGACTCTTGGAGTATTTTTTCTTCGAAGTACCCTTGAGGTGGCTTATCCTAGAATGAGCGTTGAAGCGACTTAACTTATGATGATTGAGTATTGGAGGGATTCCCCCATAGTCAGAAGAACCTCCGGGTAGCATGCCCTTAGTTGGTAGGGTCTTAAGATGATTCACTCCTGATCAACCGATTCTTGGATGACTTACCCCATAATCAATTGCTGCGCGGGGACTTATGTCATACCCTAATTTTAACCCCTAAGACACCGTATCTTTTTGCATCTTCTGCATAGCATATCATGTGTTTAATCTTGCATAATACCCAGTTTAGCAGATGAAATGAACTTTTTGAATTTACAGCCGAATCGGTCAAACCAAAGTCAATTGTGCGTAAAATCTATGGACGGAGAATTTTAAAATTGAGCTTGAAAACGTTAGTGATATTACTCTATGTTTCGCGTAGTTTAACCTGGCGTGCTCATTTTAATTTTTCGATGGCTTTTCGGTCGCATTTTGGACAGTTTAAGTCATTTAACGGAGTAAAATTTATTTCGAAATTTGACCAAATGCTGTATTTTTTCAATACGTATATTTCGCGCTGATCATTTTGGTGTATTCATTTTTATTGTTCAAGCATCTCGATACCGGTCCAATTATTCATTTTTTACCACTTTTATTTCTTTTTTATTTATTAATAATTTCTTTTAATTAATCAGATTGTTTTTATCTAAGTTTTGTTATTAAATACTTTTAATTTAATTTGTGTTTTTATATAATATTAAATTTTCTTTTCTAACTATTTAAAGTAACACTTAGTCCACAAGTTTTGTGAGTCAATTTTGTTTGTTTCATTATTTATGTAAACTAACATTGCATGCATGCTCCATATTTTGTTTGCATCATCACTCAGTATACACAAAACCTTCTGCCTATTGTTTCATATAATAAAGAAAAAACAGGACCCTCATTGAATTCACCCTCTCTCTCTCTCTCTGAAGGTGAATAGAAAAGATAAAGAAACATATACACATTATACTCTCCATGACCTTTTTTTCATAAACTCGCAGTGCTCCTACTTACCTACATATCTCTCTCCCTCATGTTGCATTAAAGGATAGTACATCTTATTCTTATTTTTTTCGGTACTGTAAATTTCTTTTCTTCTTTACTAAGCCCACTCATTTTTCTTAATAACAACAACTTGCTAGTTTGAGAAAGAGAAGGAAGAAAACCATTACACTCATCTTTCTCTATTCACACATCATCTTCTTCCATTTACTAGAAACCCCATTTGATCTTCTTCTACCAATCACAACACATACACCATCACTTTTTTTTTCATGATAAACCATACACTCCTTCCTGCTAGTTGAAAAGAACGACAGCCTCCTCATACGACCTAACCACTTCATTTTTTATCCCCACAATAAACCCCTTAAACCACCCTTCATTTCATTTAAAACAAAAAGTTCCCATCTTCTTCTTTCCCAACCTCATTATGTCCTCATCACACCTCAACCCATAACACCATTAACACTTCAACATAAGCTTCCTTCATCCTCCACTTCACTGTCGGCTAAAAGTTCACATATCCGAATAATAACACGTAATACAACAACAAGAACGTGAAGCTTCCGCGACAACAAAAACTGAGCTCCCGTCATCACGCGACGACAGTATCCGACGAACTACCATTGTTGAATAACTGCACACGAGCCATTATCCCTCACCACGAGATCTTCACATTCGATAATTATCAAATCAACTTCTCATGTGTTTTCACGTACTCGTTGTCTGTTTTATATGTTGATTCGTCCGGTCATTAATTTTTCCATGAAAAGATATTTTAGGGAGTATGATTCCTGTGTTGCAATTCATTTTTTTAGTTTTCTGTTTAAATTTCTCGACTGACCCTCATTTGTAGTTGCCATCACTCTTCTTTCATAATTGTTTTCATTTCTATGGTCTGAATAGTCTGAGTATGGGTCCTATATCAATATCAATGTTGCATAATTAGTCATCAAGTGATTATACTAGCCATCCCTTTGGAGGCATACAAATTTATGTTATTCAAATCAGTTACATGCCTCTCTAGTTTTAAGCGCAGCAACTAGTAATTTTTAACGTATCGGTGTGGGCGAAATCTTCGTAATTCATTGCTTATGTTTATGTTCAGTTTTTATTACGTGTTAGTTTAATACTGGTGTAGTTTAGTTTTTATTAAATATTTTAGTAATTGTTCTCATTACCTTTTTTAGTAAACCTTTGTTTTATTATTATTATTTTTTTAAATCAATATTATTATGGGCTAATGAGACATTTAAATTGAGTCCATATGACTTTTTTTTTCATAAAAAAAAAGAAGAAGAAAAAGATAAATTTACGTTTTAAATATTTTTTTATTTGCATATTCAAAAAATACCAAAGAAAAAACATTTTAATTATTTATTTTAGTATTTTCTTATTTCTAGTTTTATTAGTTAATTTGAATTATATTAAAAATACAAAAAAATAATAATGTTATTAATTATTAGTTGATTTATATATTTTTATTTAATATTAATTAATTAATCTTATTAAATATTTATTTTTAAATTAATTAATAATTCTCTTGTCACCCGATTCTATAAGATGACTTATCTGTTTTCATGTTTTGGGTTTGTTCTATCTGATTAATTCTTGATGTCGCTTATCCATGATTAATCTGATATCACGATGCTTTGCCGTGACTGTTAATATTTTATCACGATGTTTTGTCGTGATTGTGATCGTATTTTGTCTGAGGATTTTATCTGTCGTTTCTACACGATGTTTTGCCGTGAATATCTTTGTTGCTTTTATTCCACGATGCTTTGCCGTGATTGTTGTTGTATTATTTGTGGATTTATCACGATGTTTAGCCGTGACAGATTGTTACTTTTTTGTGATGCTTTGCCGCGTTTCTTTGTATGTTTATGCATGATGTTTTGCCATGTATCTTTTGTTAACTTTTCACTGTCTGATTACCATGATGTTTTTCCATGTGTATTATGTGATATCTTGTTTGTCTGGCCATATATGATGTTCTTGTCGTGTACTGTGTCTGTGTTTGATGCTTGCTGATTACATTATGTTTTTCCATGTTTCTGCTGCTTTCTATTCCTTGTTGACCTAATCCAAGCGAAGGAATTGTATGTTGACTTATTGTCATTGTGCATGTCCCTCGTTTGTACTTTACCTGTCTCTGTTGTTCTTTGTTCTTAAAACCTAACAACTTGTAGTTCCACGAACTACGGACGCCCTGATTTCTCAAGTTCCTTTTGAGAATACGTAGGCACAACAACCCTAATCCCTAACGAGCACACTTTTCTTTTTTTCACACTCTTTTCCTTTTTACACCCTTTTTCATCTTAGTTCCGAACTACGATTGCTTTGACTTCTTATTAAGGATACGTAGGCATAGGATTGCGAGATCCTAGCGAGCTACCTTTTTCTTTTTCCACCTTTTCTCTTTTCTTTTCCCATCTTTACCCTTTACCAAACAATTTTAGCAAAAACACAAATATTTTAAGAGGTTCTTGTAGAGTACTATAGATACTTAGGGTGCTAGTACCTTCCCTTAGTATAACCAACTCCCATACCTTTGATCTTTCTTTGCTTAGCTTTAGGCCTTGCTTTTTGCTTTGCATTTTACTTAGGGTTTTTGTTAGATCTTTTCTCCCTTCCCTTGGATAAAATAAAAGTTCGGTGGTGATATCATTATTTTGAGTGCCAAGTTGATCCCATAGCTTTGGTATCTGATTCTCACCACGACAGAAATGGCGACTTCATTGGGGACCTCCCCTAAGAGGGTTAAGCGTATCTTATTTGTATTTGTGTTATTTTTTGCTTGCATGTATACATGTATATTTGTATATTTGTATATATTTGTATTGCTTGGGTTTTTCTGCTTGCAGGGTTGTGACCTTTGTGTGGTGAGATAAGTCCTATACCCGGACTTGAGTGCACTTATGATAGGATGGGTGGTATAGTCAAGGAGACTTTGAGGAAGTAATCCCGAAGAAGTTGACTTGAGATCCCCCGCTCAGTGGAGGCCCTCTTGAGGGTAGGATTGTTGAACGAGTAATCGTGAATGCATTACTACTTTCGACCTAGGAGCCCGTGACACTAGGGACCTTTAGTCACCCACTTACCCCACTTGGCCTTCTAGGATGTAGTGTGGTGACTATAAGGGTGTAAACCTAAAGTAGTTGATACGCGATACTACACTCAAACGAGGTTCTCTTGAGAATATTACTGATTCACGAGTAATTAAAGTGTTAGTAATATCCAAAAGATGGATCGATGACTCTGGGAACTTTGTTAGAACCCGTTGTGTAGGTTCTTTACCCCTAGTACACACCCTGTGGTTGGTTCTTTACCCAGACTCCATGTTGTGATCTCAAACCTTTGATCCTGTTGTTTGTGATATGCATCTTGTGTTGCATGGCATTGTATATCATTTGCATCTTTGTATGATTCATTGCATACATTTGTTTGTCTAACAACTCATTTCAGAATGTCACTATCTTCTAGTGTCATCTGTCAGTCATCAAGCTGATTCCTCAACACTGATACAGACGTAGAATGTCAGAGCAAGAAGTGTACAACACAGAGATCCGAATGGAAATTGACGCTCTTAAGTGAAGCATGACTAAACTCACTGAGATGCTCCAAGTCCTGATTGCTAGAGGGGAACCACCTCAAAGGACTGTTATCCAAGAAGTTGCAAGTACTGCTATTGATCCTCAACCTTCCTAAATGCCACCATCCATATGGCCTGAGTTTTGTTTACCTCACAACTTCTCTCCACCTATTGCATCTACGGCTATCATTTGTCAGACCGCCATACCAGTTTTTCAAGCTCCTGTCTTCGCCGAGCCCAGACCTGTGGTCCACAATGTTGCCCAGACTGCCCGAGCTCCCTTTTAGAATCCTCTCTTTGAAGTAAAACGCTTCAAGTGCTCAAGGTGAAGACTGTGAAGATTTTGTTGAACCTAAAGTTGTCCGTGAACAGTTTCAGACCATAGACAAGAGACTTAGAGCCATGGAGGGCAATGACTTCTTTAGTGTGGACGCAGACAACATGTGCCTGGTTTCTGACCTTGTTATGCCTGCTAAATTCAAAACTCCTGAATTTGTGAAATATAAGGGTCACTCTTGTCCAAGGGCTCATTTGGTCATGTACATTCGAAATATGGCTGCTTATACCAACAATCAGAAGTTGCTCATCCATTGTTTTTAAGATAGCTTGAGTGGAGCTTCACTCAAATGGTACATGAGCCTTGAACAAAACAACATTCATTGCTTCCAAGATCTTGCTAATGCTTTCATGAAGCAGTACAAGTACAACCTCGACATGGCTCTAGATTGTCGCCAACTTCAGAACATGACTCAAAATGAGAAGGAATCTTTTAAGAAGTATGCTCAGCGGTGGAGAGAAGAAACTCACTGGAATATTTATGGACACCTTGTATCCATTCTGCTGGGAAAAGATGATTGGCAGTGTCTCTTCCAACTTCACGGATTTGGTTACTATTGGACAAAGACTTGAAGAAGGTCTCAAGAACGGTAAAGTGTCCAAGGCTACTGAATCTTCCAATGGTGCGAATAAATCCTATGGGAACTTCCAGAAGAAGAGAGAAGATCAGACTAATGTTTTCATGGCTGAAGTGAGAAGAACTTGCCACCGACCTCAATATGTTAATCACTCTGATGTTACTGTTGTTGCTGTTGCTGTTGTTACTGCTCCACGACCAACTCAGGTTCCTCAACGTCCGGCTATTGAACAGAACCAGCAACGTAATAGGAATCAATTTGATCCTATTCCCATGACGTACACTAAACTTTATCCTAGTCTGGTTCAGAAAGGTTTGGTCACCACAAGGACTCCACCTCCTCCTCCAAATCCTCCATCTGGATTCAGATCTGATCTCTATTGTGCATTCCATGAAGGTGTCACGGGCCACGACTTGGAAAATTGCTATGCACTAAAGGCTAGAGTGCGTTATTTGATTAAGGTCGGAATCATTACCCTTCAAGACACCAATCCTAATGTCAATAACAACCCTCTGCCAGGGCACGCCAAGTGAAGCTTCAGTCGACTTCCGCCCAGCTACTTCCTAAAGACATGCCAGCTCATCCATGTTGTTGATTAGTCACTAGGCCATGTTTCTTGTTGTTTACATTTTCCTTATTTTGTATTAGCTATTTGCTTTCAAATTATGTTTGTACTTTTATGTTTAATGAAATGAGCATTGCAACTTTTTGATTCAATTCATTTTGTCCATTATTTACATATTTAAGATTTCCTTTTCAAAAAATATTTTATCTCTTTTCCACTTTCATTTTTATTGTGCAAAGATTGGGGGGAGGATGACGAAAACTTTATACCCATAATTGCTGGTATGCTTTCAAATAAACTTCACTGACGATGTAAGGAATTGTTTCAACTCCCAAACACTGGAGAAATAAGGAAGTTATTCCCTTGCCAACCCCTTCGAGCCTAGAAGTTGGAGTTTCTTCCTCACAAAAACCCGCAATCTTAACCTTGGGATGGGTAGTTCTTAGTTAACTTGGTTGTAAGTTCATGCAAGACACCTTTCATATAAAGGTTGCATTCACAAATTTTCCTTCACACACAGCAAGCAAGTGTCGAAGATGTCTTTCAAGTCAAACGCCAATGATGGTTCACCATAATCATTAAGCTAGGGGGTCACTCTCTTTCTTTCAAAAAAATCAATCAAAATAAAATCCCGCTAAGTCAAAACCTATGAAGGAAACTTAGGCAAAATTGGGGCATCTCGCTGACTGTAAGCTTCACAAGTAACAGTTCAGGAAAAATTTAGGGATAATAAAATAGGAGATCTTTAAATCATCATCCTGAAAACCCTCAATGAAAAAATAACCAAATGTTGTAAGGAAGCAGTGACTGCCATCTCAAGAGTCCTTTGACTTTTGAACCATCATCATCACTATCATCAGTGCAATTCCAACATGTGGGAACCTGAGCATATAGTCTGAGTTAACTGAGCGTAGGACTGAAGATCATCACTAAGATTGTGTGGGCGCAAATAAACTTTGAGCCTTTATCCTTTGTTTCATAAACCGTGAACCATGCCACGTTAGAACCATCAAAGGACCTAACTGAAGAAAGGTTATTTTGAAAGCATACTACAGCAAGGTTGTGTAAACTAACTCCAAAAGATCTTTGTAGATCATTTGTTTTGGCATCACACCTGTGCTTTACCTTTCACTTTAATATGTCTTGAACCGCCGTGTTCTGACTAGTGACTTCTATTTTGCATCTTTCCAAAAATGATTTTTATTTCAAAAAGTTGCATGATTTTTGCATTAAAATTACCATATTTGTATGAGCACCTTTGTTTGCAAACTAGCTTTCCACTCAAGGAATTTTCAAACAGTTGAGAAACTTGGTCGATGATCCTATCAGGGGCAAGTTCCTTCCAAGTCCTGTTGAGAATCAGTTCAAGATCTGTTCAGTGCAAGTCCTTCAGAATTGGTTTATCCAGAAGAGTTTTAAGACTCAAACTAGGGCAAACTTTCCCAACAAAAGTAAAGCAGTCATTTCAAGCATCATTCAAGCTGAAGCAACGATCATTCCATCTACAACAGTCAGCTAATCTAGGGCAATTTACTTAAAGAATCCCCAAACAGCTCTTCATTCTTCCTACAAGGACCATCACTTGATACAATTTACTAGTGTGGCAGAGATGTGTTCAACAGTAACATCTTTAGTCCCCAAGCAGAGTGTGAGTGATCTCTGTGTTGAGGAATCAGCCTTCCAGTCTTATCCTCTTCCCAGAAGAGTCAATCCATGTTGTCAGCATCTGCATTTGTATTTGATCATATATCATAGTAAAACTCATATACATATGCATAGCAAGAGTGTTTCATCCTCATTTGCATTTCACCATAGATCGTGTTGTTATCCACGTCTTACCTTGTGGTCAAATCCAACTTACTTGGCACCTATCAAACAAATACCTTTATGTCTTATCTGACGCATTTCCAGATATGACCTTTCTTATCCGATTGTTTTTTTGGATATTTCTGCTCCTGTCTTTTGCGTCCAATGCTATTCTTGGATGTTGTCTCTCTTTTGTATCCAATGCCATTCTTAGGTATCGTTTTTTTCACATTCATCTAGTGCCATTCCTGGATATTGTGATTCCTTTTAATCCAATTCCATTCTTGGATCTCTACTTTGTTCACATTCATCTGATGCCATTCTCAGATATTGTGATTATACCTTTCATTCAAAACCATTATTGGATGGCCGGTCTCTTTGTATCTGATGTCATTCTAAGATATTGTGATTATACCTTTCATTCAAAGCAATTATTGGATGTCTGGGGTCTTTTCATCCAATGTCATTCTTGGGTGTCACATATGTTTGTCTGTCTGACGTTTTTCCATATGTGTCTTTTGTTCTGTTGTTTTTCCAAAACCTATCCGATGTTTTTCTAGATATTCCCTTTGTGATTCCGATGCTTTTCTAGAATCTATCCGAGGTTTTATCAGATATGTTTATCTCTCTGATGTTTTTCCAGATTAAGTCTTTTATTCTGATGTTTTTCCAGAACATATCTGATGTTTTTCCAGATATTTCCATTGTAATTCTGATACCCTTTTAGGATTTGCTTTACTCCCAGTGAGTTTCCAGACATATACCTTTGTAATTCTAATGCATTTCTAGAGTTTCATTTCTTTTCTCGTCTGATGATTTTCCAGATACGACTTTGCTTCTGATGTTTTTCCATAAACTCCTTCGTGTCTATCCGACGTTTTTCCAGATACGACTTTGCTTCTGATGTTTTTCCAAGAACCCCTTTGTGTATATCTAACGTTCTTCCAGATACGAATTTTCCTATCTGATGTTCTTCCAGATATGATGTTGATTATCTGATGTTTTTCTCGTACATTTAATGTTATTCTAAATGTTTCGGACGTAGTTTCAGAATCTTTGTCTTCATCTAATGCTATTTTAGATGTTTTCAATTTATCTCTGACTTTGGTTAACAACTGCTGAATGTCTTCAAGTCTGTTTCTATTCTTCATCCAATGCTTTTTCTGGATGTTTTCTAGAGTCCATTCAATGCTTTTCTGGATGTCTCTGATGTTTTCATATGTTCTGGAGTTTATTCAATGCTTTTTTGAATATCTCTGATGTTTACCAGAGTTCATTCAATGCTTTTATGGATATCTCTGATGTTTCTTATGTTTTTTGGAGTTTATTTCAATGCTTTTCTGGATACCTTTGATGTTAGCTTGAATGTCCATAATGTATTTCCCAAAATCCTCCTCATCTCATTCAATGTTTTTCTGAATGTTTTGACTCTTTTCCATCCATTTCCATTCATGAATGATGACCATTGATTCCCCAGTAAAGCTTATTCAATGATATTCTGAATATCACTGTTGATTGCCTATTTATCTTTGTTGTCCGTTGTGTTCCAAAGTTTATTCAACGTTCTTCTGAAAGACTTTGATGGTTGTTACTGTTCTTTTCTAGAGTTTTGTTCAATGCATTTATGACAAAACCTCTGATGACTGTAACCATTTTCCCAGTAAAGTTGCTTTTGCTTTCTGGATGTTCCTGTATTCCATAGTAAAGTTAATTTCTTTTTTGGAAGTCTTAGTTGTATCCTCAGATTTGGTCTCATTCCACATCTAATGTTTTTCTAGATGTTTCTGATGTGTTTTCTAGAATGTGTTCCTTTCAGAATTTGATGCTTTTTCGGATGTCTGTGTCTTTGTTTAGGGTTTTTTCCTTCTCTTTTAAGTATTACTGGATACTCTTTGTCACCTTGACAAATTTCCATAATATCTTGTATTCCTCAACTGTGTCTCTTCAATATCTGTTACTTATTTTCCTGTGGTGTTCCTTTGTTCTTTGCTTGTTTTTCCCAACAACAGTTTGTCTTCTGTGGTTTCATTCCCCACAGAACTCCTAGTCTTGCATTCATATCATATCATAAGCATTTTTGTGGTATCTTAGGGCCAAAAATTGCTCATGTTTGTATTTAAGTCTCTCCAATCTGTCAAGACGAAGATTTCAATCTTCATATCTCCGGATCGAAGAAACTTAAATATGGGCATCTGTTATACTCTAATTTTGACCCCTAAGATCCCGTATCTTTTTGCATCATTTGCATAGAATATCATGTCTTTTATATCGCATAATACCCAATTTATCAGCTAAAATGAACTTGTTGAATTTACAGCTGAATCGGTCAAACCAAAGTCAACTGTGCGTAAAATCAGTGGACGGAGAATTTTAAAATAGAGCTTGCAAACGTTAGTGATATTAATCTACGTTTCGCGTAGTTTAACCTGGCGTGCTCATTTTAATTTTTCGACGGCTTTTCGGTTGCATTTTGGACAGTTTAAGCCATTTAACCGGGTAAAATTTATTTCGAAATTTGACCAAATGTTGTATTTTTCCAATATGTATATTTCGCGCTAATCATTTTGGTGTATTCATTTTTATCGTTCAAGCATCTCGATACCGGTCCAATTATTCGTTTTTTACCACTTTTATTTCGTTTTTATTTATTAATAATTTCTTTTAATTAATCAGATCGTTTTTATCTAAGTTTTGTTATTAATTACTTTTAATTTAATTTGTGTGTTTTTATATAATATTAAATTTTGTTTTCTAACTATTTAAAGTAACACTTAGTCCACAAATTTTGTGAGTCAATTTTGTTTGCTTCATTATTTATATAAACTAGCATTGCATGCATGCTCCATATTTTTTTGCATCATCACTCAGTATACACAAAACCTTCCGCCTGTTGTTTCATATAATAAAGAAAAAAACATGACCCTCATTGAATTCACCCTCTCTCTCTCTGAAGGTGAATAGAAAAGATAAAGAAACATATACACACTATACTCTCCATGATCTTTTTTTCATAAACTCACAATTCTCCTACTTACCTACATATCTCTCTCCCTCATGTTGCATTGAAGGATAGTACATTTTATTCTTATTTTTCGGTAATGTACATTTCTTTTCTTCTTCACTTAGCCCACTCATTTTTCTTAATAACAGCAACTTGCTAGTTTGAGAAAGAGAAGAAAGAAAACCATTACACTCATCTTTCTCTATTCACACATCACCTCCTTCCATTTACTAGAAAACCCAGTTGATCTTCTTCTACCAAACACAACACATACACCATCACTTTTTTTTTCATGATAAACCATACACTCCTTCATGCTAGTTGAAAAGAATGACAACCTACTCATACGACCCAACCACTTCATTTTTTATCCCCATGATAAACACCTTAAACCACCCTTCATTTCATTTAAAATAAAAAGTTCCCATCTTCTTCTTTCGCAACCTCATTATGTTCTCATCACACCTCAATTAATAACACCCATTAACACTTTAACATAAGCTTCCTTCATCCTCCACTTCACCGTTGGCTGAAAGTTCACATATCCGAATAACAACACGTAATACAACAACAAGAGCTATTATCCCTAACCACGCGATCTTCGCATTCGGTAATTATCGAATCAACTTCTCATGTGTTTTCATGTACTCGTTGTCTGTTTTATATGTTGATTCGTCTGGTCATTAATTTTTCCATGGAAAGATATTTTAGGGAGTATGATTCCTTTGTTGCAATTCAATTTTCTAGTTTTCTGTATAAATTTCTCTACTGACCCTCATTTGTAGTTGCCATCACTCTTCTTTCAGAATTGTTTTCATTTCTAGGGTCTGAATAGTTTGAGTACGGGTCCTGTATCAATATCAATGCTGCATAATTAGTCATCAAGTGATTGTACTAGCCATCCCTTTGGAGGCATACAAATTTATGTTATTCAAATCAGTTACATGCCTCTCTAGTTTTAAGCACAGCAGCTAGTAATTGTTAACGTATCGGTGTGGGCGAAATCTTCGTAATTCACTACATATGTTTATATTCAGTTTTTATTACGTGTTAATTTAATACGTGTGTAGTTTAGTTTTTTATTAAATCTTTTAGTAATTGTTCTCATTACCTTTTTTAGTAAACCTTTGTTTTATTATTATTATTTTTAAATCAATATTATTATGGGCTAAAATTGAGACATTTAAATTGAGCCCATATGACTTTTTTTCGTTAAAAAAAAAGAAAAAGAAAAAGTTAAATTTATGTTTTAACTATTTTTTATTTGTATATTCAAAAAATACCATAGAAAAAACATTTTAATTATTTATTTTAGTATTTTCTTATTTCTAGTTTTATTAGTTAATTTGAATTATATTAAAAATACAAAAAATAATAATGTTATTAATTATTAGTTGATTTAAGTTTTTTATTTAATATTGATTAATTAAATTATTAATTAATCTTATTAAGTATTTATATTTAAATTAATTAATAATTCTCTTGTCACCCGATTCTATATGATGACTTGTCTGTTTCCATGTTTTGGGTTTGTTCTATCTGGTTAATTCTTGATGTCATTTATCCATGATTAATCTGATATCATGATGCTTTGTCGCGACTATTAATATTTTATCACGATGTTTTGCCGTGATTGTGATCATATTTTGTCTGAGGATTTTATCTGTCGTTTCTACACGATATTTTGTCGTGAATATCTTTGTTGCTTTTATTCCATGATGCTTTGCCGTGATTGTTGTTATATTATTTGTGGATTTATCACGATGTTTTGTCGTGACAGTTGTTACTTTTTCGCGATGCTTTGTCGTGTATCTTTGTCTGTTTATGCATGATGTTTTGCCATGTATCTTCTGTTGACTTTTCACTGTCTGATTACCATGATGTTTTTCCATGTGTATTATGTGATATCTTGTCTGTCTAACCATACAGGATGTTCTTGCCGTGTACTCTGTCTGTGTTTGATGCTTGCTGATTATATGATGTTTTTGCATGTGTCTGCTGCTTTCTATTCCTTGTTGACCTAATCCAAGAGAAGGGATTGTATGTTGACTTATTGTTATTGTGCATGTCCCTTGTTTGTACTTTACATGTCTCTGTTGTTCTTGGTTCTTAAAACCTAACAACTCAAAGTTCCACGAACTACGGACGCTCTGATTTCTCAAGTTCCTTTTGAGAATACGTAGGGACAAGGACCCCAATCCTTGGCGAGCACACTTTTCTTTTTTTCACACTCTTTTCCTTTTTACACCCTTTTTCATTGTAGTTCCGAACTACCATTGCTCTGACTTCTTATTAAGGATACGTAGGCATAGGATTGCGAGATCCTAGCGAGCTACCTTTTTCTTTTTCTACCTTTTCTCTTTTCTTTGCCCATCTTTACCCTTTATTTAACAATTTTAGCAAAAATACAAATATTTCAAGAGGTTCTTGTAGAGTACTACAGATACTTAGGGTGCTAGTACCTTCCCTTAGTATAACCAACCCCCGTACCTTTGATCTCTCTTTGCTTAGCTTTAGGCCTTGCTTTTTGCTTTGAATTTTACTTAGGGTTTTTGTTCGATTTTTTCTCCCTTCCCTTGGATAAAATAAAAGTTCGGTGGTGATATTATTATTTTGCTAGCCAAGCTGATCCCATAGCTTTGGTATCCGATTCTCACTGCGACAACTTGCTTTAGACTGGCTGATTCCATAATCATTGGATGTTGATGCCTCTTATCCATGAGGTGATCTTAACTCTGATCAAGTTTGACGAATGATCAAGTCCTCTTTGATTGCTCTTTTGTTGGAATTTCCTTCATGTTAAGTGCTGACTTGCAATTAAAAATGTTTATTCACAAATAGTAATTTTAATGCAATGCTCATGCAAGTTTTGAAAAAATCATTCATTATTGGAATGATGTGATAGTGTGTGACGAATGGACCATTAGTCCAACTGTAGTGCTGATTTAGCTAATGTGTGAAAGGTACAGCAAGAAGAAGATTAGCAAATTTGTAAAAGTCAGTTTACGCATCCTTGCTTCTGTATGCTTTTAGAATAAACCCCGCCTCAATTAGGTCTTTTGAGGGTTATATCATGGTCTGATTCACGGTTATCAGAACAAAGTATATAAGGCTTAAAGTTTGATATTAACCCACCCCTTCTTCGTGATGTTCTCCAGTCCTACGTTCAGTTAGACTTGACACACACACACACACACATATCTTCTGCGAGAGTTCGACGTTGTAATAGTGAAAATGAGGATCTGCTTGAAATGGCAGTCACTTTATTTGCTTTTGTCATGGATGTTAGTGACCCTTTTATGATGGTCACTGAATCCTGTTTTGGTTTGTTGAGGATTTGAGGACCTCTTTTGATTTTGATATATATGTTTTTTTAATCCTTAAATTTTTCCTGGACTGATTTTGTATATTCAAGTCCACCGGGATTGCCCTTATTATTGCCTAAGTCACCTTTTTTTGGTGTTTGACTTAGCGAGCTTTTCTTCTTTCTTTTTTTATTTTTTATTTTTTTGGAAAGGCTTGTGACTGCCAAGTCATTATAGCTCCTTCGACACTTCACGATGTGTGCGAAGAATAACATGTGTTTGATCCTCAGGCGGGATGTATCATCTTGAAATTAAATGTGTAGTCATATTAACTAAATACTACCCATGCCCCAAGTTAAGCGTGAGGGTTTTTTAGATATCCGAAGGAAACTCATACTTCTATGCTCGAAGTGGTTAACTAGGGATTAACTCCTTATCTCTCCAGTGTTTGGGAAATGAAACAATGCATGTACATCATCAGCAGGATTTTATTTGAAAGCATACATTTTGCAATTATGGGTATTTCGTTTTCATCATCCTCCCTCCAAGCTTTGCTAAAACAAAAATTTGATAACGAAAATGGACGAGAGGTGTATGGATGTATTTTTTGTATGATTTTTTAAATAAGTGAAGAAAATTGAGCGAATGTGACATGATTAATTCAGAAAATGCATGATCACTTCATTAATATTACCATTCAAAACAACAATGTTTAAAAAATAAGTAGCATTTAACATGAATGAAACTACAAATACAAATGATAAAAGCGATCCAATGATTTCCAGTTCCAAGGAGAATGTCTTCCTATCTGAACTGCTGGCTTTAGGGTACTTGATTCATAACTTGGTTGACCTCTTTGGGACCCAAAGGTTAATGTCTTCATCTTCCTCAATGTCAATGGAATGATCTCCAAATTCTTATTTTTGGGCCTCCTCAGAAGATGCAACCTTCTTGGACGTGTCACCCAACTCTTCTTTGTCTACCCTTGTGTGGGTGGGTAGTGACCTCCTCTACTATTGCTTCAGCGTTATCACCTAAACATACATCCAATTCATCTTCCATAGGCATGACCTTCTCTTTGTGATACATGATCCAAACATGTATTTCACTTTTCTTTTTGCCAAGTCTTTGGTTTAAACCATTTATGTTTAAGTCTTCTTTCTTGATCAACTTCTGCAGTTTTCTTTGAAAGCTCTCGTATTCATTGACAGCATGCCCCATAGTTCCGGTGTGGTACCCACACTCAACATCTGGGTTATCTTCTTCAAAGACTATGCGTGTGTTATTAATTAGCTTTTGAACTTTATTCTTGAATGACCAACAGTCTTCAATAAAGTGCCCCATCGCCCTTTTATGGCATTCACACTACGTATTAGGATCATATCCAGGTGGAAAAGGGGTACAAGCCGGCCCGAGGGATGTGGGTACCGCCAATGAACTCTAAATCAGGTATGATAGCAGTTATCCACATGGTATAGGAATAAGGTCGAGAATAGGGCATGACTTAGATTGCTTACTGTAACGCCCCAGTTTTGCCAATTTTATTTTTATTGAGTCTTTTTGATTATTTTATTATTATTTTATTTTATTTTCGACTTTTGTGTGAAAATATGTTATTTTTAGTCGTGAATATATTTTATCGCGTTTCGGGAACATTTGCGAGATATTTGAGTGTGGGGGTATTTTGGGCATTTCATAGATATTTGGATAAGTTAGTAAGAATAGAAAATAGAAAAGGGAAAGAAAGAAAAATAGAGAGAAAGAAAGGAGAAGGAAAGAAAAAGAGAAGAAAAGAGGAGAAGAGAGAAAATTGGAGAAGTGTGGAAAAATCATCAAGATCAAGTTCTAGAGTCGATTAAATCAGGTAAGGGTGCGAAACTCGATTATACTATGATTGTGTATGATTATGTATGTTTGTGTGGAAGTTTTGTTGGTTTTTCAAATATAGGTCGAAATGAGATAAACGAGTAGAAACCGATGTTTTCACGGATGAATTTCGAAATAAATTGCGTAGATTAGTCGTATGAGGTTAGACCGAGATTATAGAAACTCGTTTGGTTGAAATCGGTTGATATTGTGAGTTTGACATTTTTGGGTTTTGAGAATGTGAGATTTTGGTGAAAAATAAAAGTCGTGGAATCGGGTTTTTCTTGATCCTAATATGTTGGTATGTATTTATGTGATATTACCATGTATTTATTCGGAAGAAAGTAATTGAATCGGTCGGGTTTCGGGCGATTACGCAGCTGTACCAGAATGTAGCAGAATTTCTGGTTTTGTGCGCAGTCGTACGGACGCGTGCTGTAGGTGGAAAATTCTGTTTTGGAAAAACTTCGGAAATTCATATCTCTTGAACCGTAAGTCGGTTTTGATCCCCGTTCGAAGCGTTGGGAAGCTAACGAGATGTTCTTTCTAGGAAAAATAGTTTTGAGGTCTGAAACTAGTCCAATCGGTACAGTTTTTTTGAACCGTTTCGTAGTGTCGGGCGTCCGGTTTATGTTTTTGCGTTATTTTGAAATATTCATATCTTCTTCGTTGTTTATCCGATTTAAGTGTTCTTTATATGGATGTGAAGCTAAAAATATGTTCTATGATTTGGTGAAGAAAAATATTATTTTTAGCCGACTTTACCGATTAATCGTGAATAGTTGTTTTTGATGAAATGTTGTGATGATGATTTGTGGCCGAAAGGCAAGAAAATGCTAAGTGTGGTATTTGATGATATATGCATGATTGTGGATGTGTGTGTGCATGCAATGTGAATGTCATGAGTCATTGTATGCCAAGCATCATGATGTGCATTGTTGAAATGTCCTGAGTGGCGGTTTGGTTCCTGATGGAATCTGCTATAACATCGTGTGCCTCGAAAATATGAGGCGCTGCCTGAGGACCTAAAGCGGTGGTTATAGACGATTGTGGGCTCCTTTGGAGACTTAAAGCAATCCTTAACGTCGTGTGCCTCGAAAATATGAGGCGATGCCTGAGGACTTAAAGCGACGGGTGAACATCGTAGGCCCGACGGGGAGTTACTTGAGATTCTCAGTAACGAGCGATGGTTCCAATAGTTCCTGAGTGAACTGATGATGAGACATGAGACATTGGAAGTCGGTACCGCATGACATGTGCATAGAGTCGTTGTGTCGGTCTATGTGCATTGCATAAATCATGAATTAATTGTATGTGAATTTGTGAATGTGATTGATGATTGTATGGTATATGTGTGGTGTGTAATGGTATTCGATGCTTGAGAATTGTGCGGTATTATGTTATATGTGGTTGTGGTGAGAATGTGTTACTTGTGCATTTTTGTGTTTATATATATAATTTTATTCAATTATATTATGGTTGTTTTTCTCACCCTTCTGCTGTTTTATAACGCTCTATGAGGCGTTGCAGATTAGAGCTGCTGGAGGTATTCCTTTTTGTGAAGCGTTGCGTCTTCATTATTTTGGTCGGTCGGCTCTGATATGTGACTCCGGGTAGTTAGGGTGGCCGCGTGCTATTATTTTGTATATCTGATGGTATATTTTGGTTGTACATATGCTACCTGATGTATGACAAACTGTTTATATGTGTATATGTATATATGTTAATCAGATTTTAGATTTTCCGCTTTAATTCTAATTTCTGAAAAGTGGGTGTAAGGAACAAAGTTTCCTCTGTATGATTGCTACCCCACGGTTGCATATCATTATGGGCAGGTGTTGCATGTTATGTGTATGTTTGGTTACTTTGATGTGATTCCCCTTTCTATGCCGTATTTCAAATATACTCTGACGAATTTTCGAATTTTCTTTTACCGCCTTAATTGCGTGTTTTTGGGGGTATAGATTGGGAGCGTCACACTTACGGCTTCTCCAATTTAGATTCTCGCGCCCTTGGGACAGAATGGGTGATGACCACTGATTCTGAGGCTTTGGAAGGATTGGTTGGGGATAAAACCCAAAAGGAACACACAGTGGGTTATTCAATGCGGGTTGCGGAGTGGAAGAAACAACGGGAGTAACATTCCTAGTTGTGGTATCTTCTCGAAACTTTTCCTTTCTTGTCCCCATAATTGTTATAGCTTCTGGCATCCACTTCATCTTTCCTTTCATGTTGTTCATGTAACGCCCCAGTTTTGGTTAGTTTCATTTAATCGAGTCGTTTTGATTATTTTATTATTATATTATTTTATTTTTTGACTTTTATTTGGAAATATGTTATTTTTCATTGTTGTTATGTTTTATCGCGTTTTGGGAGCGTTTGAGAGATATTTGAGTGTAGGGGTAATTTGGTCATTTTGCTTTATTTTCCTTAAGTTAGAAAATAGAAAGAAAAGAGAGAAAAATAGTAAGGAAAGAAAAAGAGAAGAAGAAAAAGAGAAAGAAGGAAAAGAAGAGAAGAAAAAGAGAGAAAACTTGTGGATTAAGAAATCAATCAACCGACATTCAAAAACACGATTAAATCGGGTAAGGGTGCGAAACTCGATTATATTATACTTGTGTATGATTATGTATGTATGTTTTTGGTTGATATTGGATTGAAATTGAAATATAGAGTAAAAACCATAATATGTTGGAATTGCTGGAAATTGGTATAATCTATGTCTGAAATCATGTTTTAGTGTTCCTTATTGTTGATACATGATAGATACATGTTGTTAGGCATTCAATTGGTAATTTTCTGGTGTTTAGGTGAGATTGGGAGTTATTTTTGGTTGAATTTCGTCGAAAAATTATGCAGGAAATTTCTGGTTTTTCCACTGCCCATACGCGTATCACTCAAGGCAATACGCGTATTGGTTAAGGCAATACACGTATAGCAATGAAGAAATATGGGCAATACGCGTATGGAGTTCCATTTTTCTTGGCCATCTGCCCATTTGCGTAATGGTACGCATAAGGTTGAGGGCAATACGCGTATGAAGTGAGGCAATACGCGCATTGGAGTTTTTAGTGGGATTTTTAGGAGGAATTGGTCTCTGCCCATACGCGTATCACTTTGGGCAATACGCGTATGGATGGGCGAGTGAGCTGGGCAATACGCGTATGGCTCAAGGCAATACGCGTATGGCCAGGATGATTGCAGAATTGTGTTTTTCACGATTACTTTTCTTGTTTAGTCCGTAACTTGTGTTCTGATTATCCGTTTTTAACATTCTTGGTATCATTGAATAGCTATTAAACTGTACTTTCTTATGAAGATGATTTTGAGATTGTTGGCCGATTTAATTATGTTGAGAATTTGGAATAGTGTCGTTTTGGCAACTTTTACCGTTTTAATTGTGCGTAATTGATGAGTTATCATGCGACGTGCTGGTGATATATGTTGTATGACTTGTGTGCTGATTATATGAGGTGAATGTATGTGTTTAAATGTTGTGATGAGGGTTTGTGGCCTTATGGAAATTAAATGCATTGTTTTGGGCTTGAGTGCAAAGCATGATTATTGTTGAGTGAGATGATTGCATATATGTGTGCATTTGAATGTCATGATTCATTGTATGCCAAGCATCATGATATGCATTCTTGTGATGTCGTGTGCCCTAGTGGGTGCGAGCGACAAAACGATTCCAGAGGGAATCCGCTATAACATCGTGCGCCTTATATAAAGAGGACCTAAAGCGATGATTATAGACGATCGTGCGCCTTATACAAAGAGGACCTAAAGCGATCGGATTGTGCGTCTTATACAAAGAGGACCTAAAGCAATCCATAAACGTAGTGCACCTTATACCAAGAGGACCTAAAGCGACGGGGAACATCGTTTTCCCGACAGGGAGTTACACCAAGTAACAAGCGATGGTTCCAATAGTTCCTGAGTGAACTAGTGTTAAGATGATGGATGGATGGTACCGCATTGCATTGCATAGAGTCGTTGTGTCGGTCTCTGTGCATTTGCATAAATCATGAATGAATTGAGTTTGTGTGGAATTGTGATTGGAATTAATGAGTTGAGATATATATATATATATATATATATATATATATATATATATATATATATGTGTGTGTGTGTGTGTGTGTGTGTGTGTGTGTGTTGTTGATAAAATGCATTTATTTGATTATATATGCCTTGGTGATGGATATATGATGATATGCATTGTGTTGTTTTGTGTTTGAATTCTGGTATAAGTTGTGGTGAGAATATTTTACGTGTGTATTTTTGTGTTATTATATAATTATATGCAATTATATTATGATTGTGTTTCTCACCCTTCTGCTGTTTTAATGCTCTATGAGGCATTGCAGATTAGATTGCTGGAGGTCTTTCTATGAATCTTAGGTCTTCATTCTTTTGTCGGTCGGCTCTGATATGTAGCACCGGGTAGTCGGGGAGATCGAGTGTGATTATTATGTATATATATCTTTTGGATTGTGCATGTATGATTGTATATGACAGAAAAACTTTATATATATATATATATATATATATATATATATATATATATATATATGAGATTTCAGTATAGATTTTCCGCTTTTATTTTGTAGCTGAATGTGGGTGTTAGGAACGGAGTTCCTTTGTTTGTATTACTACCTTATCATTACATATCTTTATGAGCAGGTTTATGTTTATTGAGTTTCAATTGATGTGACGCCTCCGTCTATGCCGTGAATTTTTTCATTATACTCTGACTAATTGTTATCGCTTTATTTAATTGGGGGTATAGATTGGGGGTGTTACATTAAGTGGTATCGGAGCCAGTCCGTGTCAGTTTGTGTCAGTCCTTGTCGGTGTTTGTGTTTGGATGAGCTGTTTGTTTAACCATAGTTACTGTTATTGGAAATGAACAGAATATGGCTGGTAGGAATGACGTTGCTTTAGCTGCTGCGATGCAAGCTATGGCTCGGGCTGTGCAGGGTGCACCTAATGCTGCTGGGAATGATGAGTTCAGGAAGAACAAACCGCCTGTCTTCAACGGGAGGCATGATCCTGATGGTGTACAGATTTGGCTGAAGGAGATTGAAAGAATTTTCCGAGTGATGGATTGTGCTGAGGATCAGAAGGTGAGACTGGGTACTCACTTGTTGCAGGAGGAAGCGGATGATTGGTGGGTTAGTACTCGTCAGGTGTTGGAAGCTGCAGAGGAAGAAGTCACTTGGGCTTTGTTTAGTGTGGAGTTTCTGAGGAAGTATTTTCCCAAAGATGTTAGAGGAAAGAAGGTGATAGAGTTCTTGGAATTGAAACAAGGTAATATGTCTGTTGTTGATTATACTGCTAAGTTTGTGGAGCTTGTGCAGTTTTATCCACATTATACTGAAGCGACTGCGGAGTTTTCTAAGTGTGTGAAGATTGAGAGCGGATTGCGTCCTGAGATTAAGCAGGCAATTGGTTATCAGAGAATTCGAAGGTTTTCTGATTTGGGGGATTGTTGTAGAATTTATGAAGAAGATAGCAAAGCTCGTTCTACTCACTATAAGAGTGTGAAAGAAAGGAAAGGGAAACAACCATTTCGTAGTGGTCCTTATGTGACACCAACTGATAAGGGTAAGCAAAGGGGTAATTTTGATAAAAGGTTAAGTGGAGGAGGTATGTCTAATTCTCCGAGATGTTTTAGGTGTGGTGAATTAGGACATCGTCAGTTTGAATGCAGAAAAGATATGAGGAAGTGTTCCAATTGTGGAGGTTTAGGACATGTAGCGGCTGAGTGCAAGAGGAAGAATGTGGCGAAGTGTTTCAACTGTGGTGAACCTGGTCATATTAGTACAAAGTGTCCGAAACCGAAGCAAGCTCCAGCTGGTGGGAAAGTTTTTGCATTGGTGGGAACTCAGACTTCTAGTGCAGATCGTCTGATCAGAGGTACTTGTTTTATTAATAGTATGCCTTTAGTTGCTATTATTGATACTGGAGCGACTCATTCGTTTATTTCGTCTGAGTGCGCGAAGCGTTTGAATCTTTTGTTGTCTTCGATGGGTGGAGAGATGGTTATTGATACTCCAGCAATGGGGTCGGTAACTACTTTTTTGGTTTGTTTAAGTTGTCCTTTGACCATTTATGGTAAAGATTTCGAGATGGATTTGGTGTGTTTGCCGTTGGAGGGTTTAAATGTGGTTCTGGGAATGAATTGGTTGCAGTTCAATCGGGTTCATATTGATTGTTATCATAAGATGGTAAGGTTTCCTTCTCTTGAGGAAGACGAGGACTCGAGTTTCTTATCTACCAAAGAGTTGAAGAAACTTTTGGCGGATGAAGCTTAGTTGTTTGGGTTATTTGCATCGTTGACTGTGGATAGTCAAGTTTCACTTTATGTGTTTCCAGTTGTGTGTGATTTTCCGGAAGTGTTTCCTGAGGATATTTCAGATGTACCGCCAGAGAGAGAGGTGGAGTTTTCTATAGATCTAATTCCTGGTACTAGACCTGTATCTATGGCACCTTATCGTATGTCGGCATTTGAGTTGGTTGAGTTAAAGAAGCAGTTGAATGAATTGTTAGAAAAGAGGTTTGTGAGGCTAAGTGTATCGCCTTGGGGTGTGCCAGTTTTATTGGTGAAAAAGAAAGATAGAAGTATGCGACTGTGTATTGATTATCGTCAGTTGAATAAGGTGACGATTAAGAATAAGTATCCTCTTCCGAGAATTGATGATTTGATGGACCAGTTGGTAGGTGCGTGTGTGTTTAGTAAGATTGATTTGAGGTCGGGGTATCATCAGATTAGGGTGAAAGAGGACGATATTCAGAAGACGGCTTTTAGGACACGTTACGGTCATTATGAATATTTTGTGATGCTGTTCGGGGTTTCTAATGCGCCAGGTGTGTTTATAGAGTATATGAATCGTATTTTCCATGAGCATTTGGATCGATTTGTCGTTGTGTTCATTGATGACATATTAATTTATTCTAAGTCCCGACAGGAGCACGCAGAGCATTTGCGTGTGGTGTTGCAAATTTTGAAGGAAAAGAGACTTTTTGCCAAGTTGTCCAAGTGTGAGTTCTGGTTGTCAGAAGTGAGTTTTCTTGGGCACGTGATTTCAGGTAATGGTATTGTTGTGGATCCATCTAAAGTAGAAGCAGTTCTACAATGGGAGGCTCCTAGATCTGTTACTGAAATTAGAAGCTTTTTGGGTTTTGCTGGATATTATCGAAGGTTTATTGAAGGTTTTTCCAAATTAGCACTTCCTTTGACCCAATTGACTTGTAAAGGTAAAGCGTTCATTTGGGATATTCAGTGTGAGAAAAGTTTTAGTGAGTTGAAGAGAAGATTGACTACAACTCCGATTTTGATCTTATCAAATCCTACTGAACTATTTGTGGTGTATTGTGATGCATCCTTGATTGGTCTAGGTGGTGTGTTGATGCAAGAAGGTAAGGTGGTGGCTTATGGTTCGAGGCAGTTGAGGGGCATGAGAAAAATTACCCTACTCATGATTTGGAATTAGCGGCTGTGGTGTTTGTATTGAAAATTTGGAGGCATTATCTCTTTGGTGCAAGATTCGAAGTCTTTAGTGATCACAAAAGTTTGAAATATTCGTTTGATCAGAAAGAGTTTGAATATGAGGCAACGGAGATGGTTGGAATTCTTGAAGGACTACGATTTTGGCTTGAATTACCATCCTAGTAAAGCTAATGTGGTAGCCGATGCGTTGAGTCAGAAATTGTTGCTTATGTCCGCTCTAATGGTTAAAGAGTGGGAACTTTTGGAAGCGTTTAGAGATTTAAGTTTGGTGTGTGAAGTGACATCCGACAGTGTGAGGCTGGGTATGCTAAAGGTTACTAATGAGTTTCTGTTGACCGTAAGCGAGAAACATAAGTTGGATGTGAAATTTGTGGATTTGATGTTGGTTGGAGAAAAAGATGCGAGTAGTGATTTTAAAGTGGATGATAATGGTGTTTTGAGATTCCGTGGTCGAATTTGTATCCCGGATGATTCGGAATTGAAAAGGATGATTTTAGAGGAAGGACACTGGAGTAATTTGAGTATACATCCGGGAGCTAATAAGATGTACCAAGATTTGAAGAAGATCTTTTGGTGGTCTGGATTGAAAAGAGATGTGGCTCAGTTTGTGTATGCGTGTTTGACGTGCCAAAAGTCGAAAGTGGAACATCAAAATCCTAGTGGTCTGTTGCAACTGTTGGATATTTCTGAGTGGAAATGGGATAGCATTTCTATGGATTTTGTAACAGGGTTGCCGAATACACTGAGGGGACATAATGCTATTTGGGTGGTTGTGGACAGACTGACTAAATCGGCGTATTTCATACCGATTGGCATCAGTTTTTCTTTGGAGAGGTTAGCTGAGATTTATATCAGTGTGATTGTGAAGCTGCATGGTGTTCCGTTGAGTATTGTTTCAGATCGAGATCCGAGGTTTACCTCGAGATTTTGGGAAAGTTTGCAAAAGGCGTTGGGTTCTAAGTTGAGGTTGAGTTCTGCTTATCATCCTCAGACGGATGGACAGACGGAGAGAACGATTAAGTCGTTGGAAGATTTATTGCGGGCTTGTGTTCTTGAACAAGGTAGTGCGTGGGATAGTTATCTTGCGTTGATGGAATTCACGTATAACAATAGTTTCCATTCGAGTATTAGAATGACACCTTTTGAAGCGTTATATGGAAGAAGATGTCGAACACCGTTGTGTTGGCATGAATCTGGTGAGAGTTCGGTGGTTGGACCAGAATTGATTCAACAGACTACAGACAAAGTGAAACTTATTCGTGAGAAAATGAAGGCTTCTCAGAGTAGGCAAAGAGTTATCATGATCGAAGAAGGAAAGATCTTGAGTTTCAAGAGGGTGATCATGTATTTTTGAGAGTTACACCAGTGACGGGTGTTGGTCGGGCATTGAAGTCGAAGAAGCTTACTTCTCGGTTTATTGGTCCTTACCAGATATCCACGATAGTGGGTGTTGTGGCTTATCGGGTGGCGTTGCCGCCGAATCTGTCGAATTTACACGATGTGTTCCATGTTTCACAGCTTCGGAAGTATGTTCCAGATCTGTCGCATCTGATTCCGATGGATGAGGTTGAGGTAAGGGAGAACCTTACGGTGGAGGCATTACCAGTGAGAATTTTGGATCACGAGTTGAAGCAGTTGAGGGGCAAGGATATTGCACTTGTGAAAGTGGCGTGGGGAGGCGCTGCTGAGGGCAATTTGACTTGGGAGTTGGAGAGTCGGATGCGGAAGTCGTATCCAGAGTTGTTCGTCTTAGGTAATATTTTCGAGGCCGAAAATTTCTAAGTGGGGGAGAGTTGTAACGCCCCGGTTTTGGTTAGTTTTATTTAATCAAGTCATTTTGATTATTTTATTATTATATTATTTTATTTTTTGACTTTTATTTGGAAATATGTTATTTTTCATTGTTGTTATGTTTTATCGCGTTTTGGGAGCGTTTGCGAGATATTTGAGTGTAGGGGTAATTTGGTCATTTTGCTTTATTTTCCTTAAGTTAGAAAATAGAAAGAAAAGAGAGAAAAATAGTAAGGAAAGAAAAAGAGAAGAAGAAAAAGAGAAAGAAGGAAAAGAAGAGAAGAAAAAGAGAGAAAACTTGTGGATTAAGAAATCGATCAACCGACTTTCAAAAACACAATTAAATCGGGTAAGGGTACGAAACTCGATTATCTTATACTTGTGTATGATTATGTATGTATGTTTTTGGTTGATATTGGATTAAAATTGAAATATAGAGTAAAAACCATAATATGTTGGAATTGCTGGAAATTGGTATAATCTATGTCTGAAATCATGTTTTAGTGTTCCTTATTGTTGATACATGATAGATACATGTTGTTAGGCATTCAATTGGTAATTTTCTGGTGTTTAGGTGAGATTGGGAGTGATTTTTGGTTGAATTTCGCAGAAAAATTATGCAGGAAATTTCTGGTTTTTCCACTGCCCATACGCATATCACTCAAGGCAATACGCGTATTGGTTAAGGCAATACGCGTATGGCAATGAAGAAATATGGGCAATACGCGTATGGAGTTCCATTTTTCTCGGCCATCTGCCCATTTGCGTAATGGTACGCGTAAGGTTGAGGGGAATACACGTATGAAGTGAGGCAATACGCGTATTGGAGTTTTTAGTGGGATTTTTAGGAGGAATTGGTCTCTGCCCATACGCGTATCACTTTGGACAATACGCGTATGGATGGGCGAGTGAGCTGGGCAATACGCGTATGGCCAGGATGATTGCAGAATTGTGTTTTTCGCGATTACTTTTCTTGTTCAGTTCGTAACTTGTGTTCCGATTATCCGTTTTTAACATTCTTGGTATCGTTGAATAGCTATTGAACTGTACTTTCTTATGAAGATGATTTTGAGATTGTTGGCCGATTTAATTATGTCGAGAATTTAGAATTGTGTCGTTTTGGCGACTTTTACCGTTTTAATTGTGCGTAATTGATGAGTTATCATGCGACGTGCTGGTGATATATGTTGTATGACTTGTGTGCTGATTATATGAGGTGAATGTATGTGTTTAAATGTTGTGATGAGGGTTTGTGGCCTTATGGCAATTAAATGCATTGTTTTGGGCTTGAGTGCAAAGCATGATTATTGTTGAGTGAGATGATTGCATATATGTGTGCATTTGAACGTCATGAGTCATTGTATGCCAAGCATCATGATATGCATTCTTGTGATGTCGTGTGCCCTAGTGGGTGTGAGCGACGAAACGATTCCAGAGGGAATATGCTATAACATCGTGTGCATTATACAAAGAGGACCTAAAGCGATGATTATAGACGATCGTGCGCCTTATACAAAGAGGACCTAAAGCGATCGGATTGTGCGCCTTATACAAAGAGGACCTAAAGCAATCCATAAACGTCGCGCGCCTTATACCAAGAGGACCTAAAGCGACGGGGAACATCGTTTTCCCGACAGGGAGTTACACTAAGTAACAAGCGATGGTTCCAATAGTTCTTGAGTGAACTAGTGTTGAGATGATGGATGGATGGTACCGCATTGCATTGCATAGAGTCGTTGTGTCGGTCTCTGTGCATTTGCATAAATCATGAATGAATTGAGTTTGTGTGGAATTATGATTGAAATTGATGAGTTGAGATATATATATATATATATATATATATATATATATATATATATATATATATATATGTTGTTGATAAAATGCATTTATTTGATTATATATGCCTTGGTGATGGATATATGATGATATGCATTGTGTTGTTTTATGTTTGAATTCTGGTATAAGTTGTGGTGAGAATATTTTACGTGTGTATTTTTGTGTTATTATATAATTATATGCAATTATATTATGATTGTGTTTCTCACCCTTCTGCTGTTTTAATGCTCTATGAGGAATTGCAGATTAGATTGTTGGAGGTCTTTCTGTGAAGCTTAGGTCTTCATTCTTTTGTCGGTCGGCTCTGATATGTAGCACCGGGTAATCAGGGAGATCGAGTGTGATTATTATGTATATATATCTTTTGGATTGTGCATGTATGATTGTATATGACAGAAAAACTTTATATATATATATATGAGATTTCAGTACAGATTTTCCGCTTTTATTCTGTAGCTGAATGTGGGTGTTAGGAACGGAGTTCCTCTGTTTGTATTACTACCTGATCGTTGCATATCTTTATGAGCAGGTTTATGTGTATTGAGTTTCAATTGATGTGACACCTCCGTCTATGCCGTGAATTTTTTCATTATACTCTGATTAATTGTTAGCGCTTTATTTAATTGGGGGTGTTACAGTTCACATTATTTCTCAGCTCAACTTGATTCTGCGCCAAGCATTCCATGGTCCTCCAAGAGCTACCTCAAGCCTAATACGTGTGTCGGGAAATCAACTGCGGGTTATAAATGAAGGATGGATGAGTTTTTTTGTTTTGTTTTGGAAAATGATATAGAATGTAGTAGTATGCAAATGAATGCAATTCAATGCTCAGGATCACAGGTTCATTATGTTCTTAGGTCAGTCAGAACAACGGGTAAATAACGAATATCTCTGATTAAAGGAACACCCTAGGTAGGCTCTAAGACAAGTAAGTGACCGGTATTATTGATCAAAAGACACCATGGGTAGGCGCAAAAAGGTAGGTGCCTAGAGTCATGGATCCCTATCAAAGACATTATTACCCTAACGAATGTTCATCAGACAATAATACCTTTGAAACGATCTCTTCTAGGTGAGGCCTTCATATCGTCCCAACGAAAAATATTCCTCATTGGTTTTTACAGCACAACCATCGACACAAGGTTTCTAAAACAAGGTTCTCAGAGTCATAGATCCAGGCTGAAAATATTAATGTCAACTAGTAATATGTTCAAGAGATCTCATCTTATTGGGGCTTTCGTATTAACCCAACGATTCCAAAGGTCTCGTAGGTTAGCACTACATAACCACCGTGGATAGAACTGGTTAAAGGTCCTTAGAGTCAATGATTCAGGCCTGAAAACATTATCATTATGATGAAGGTTCATCAAAACAATAACATCTCCAAGGGAATCTACTCTAAGCAGTGTTTTCATATCGGCCTCACGAGGAAGATTCCCCGCAAGTCTCTACTACACAACCACCAGCCTAAGCTTATGTTTTTTCTTAGGCTTGGGTATAGAGCCTATCTCACAAAGCCCATGATCAAAAGGCCCAATAATAATAACAATAATAAAACAGATGATTGAATAACAGAAAATAAAAGAATTCAATAAAAGAAGACACACAAACAAAAATAAAGAAGACAACTAAACTAAGGGAACACTCCTCGCTAATTATCCTAAGTTAGGCTCGACTCTTTCATGCATGAAGCAACTGACCCCAGTAGAGTCGCCATCTGTCGTACCTCGAAAAGTATGATCCTCGCGAAGGACGCGAAAAAACATGTTCGAACAAGTCGCCACCAAACTTTAATTTATTCCAATGAAGGAATAGGAAAATATCGAGAAAACCTTTTTAAAATGGAAAATGGTCATCGCATCCATATTTGGGTTCGGGATTCGGTTACGTGAGGGGAAGGTATTAGCACCCCCTCACATTGTTGTACTCAACGGGAACCACTTAGTATAATTAGTGATTTTGAGTGTCAACTACGCTTATTTGTCTTCTTTGAGTAATAAAAGGGAAAATGTTAGCTAAAAGTTTTAACTAGGGTTTAAGGGAAATGGTTGATTTTATTATTAGGGTGCTCGCCAAGGATTAGGGCCCTTGTGCCTACGTATTCCCTTGTGCAATGGGAAAGTCAGAACAATCGGAGTTCGTACTACGGTTGGTTAAAAAAGGTCTCGATCACACTTGGGACAAGAGAAAATGTTAGTTAGTTGTTAGTGGGCTCGCTAAGGAATGTGATCCTTGTGCCTACGTATTCTCAACAGGAATGAGAAATTAGAGCGTCCGTAGTTTGCACTACGGTTTCTTGGTTTGTGTCTTTTAATGAACGAGTGTTTAGATTGCATTCTAACTGCTAAACGTTGACTTTTCTACTCACTAGGAGAGGCTAAAGCACTATTTTATATGTGCGATAGAAAGGACTAAACAATGTTCTTTTAAGAAAAAGTGTTTGATCGCACGGGGGCGAGTAATTAGGTTTGATGTGTTTTTTGTAGATGTTAACTGCTTGAACATGAGAAAGACATCTCATACCCAAACAATTAAAAGAGAGGAATGAAATACTTCACACCCCTCTATTTCATCCTGAGCGAAATAATGTTAAGATATGATTAAGTATTTTTAGAAAACAGTTGTCTGAACACGAGAAAGATATTCCGCACCCAAACAAGTGAGGAGAAAATTTTGAAGACTCAAAATCCGTCCTTTTTACTTTTAATAAATGGATTTTAGTATAATGAGGTATTTCGTATTTGTTAAAGATATTTTTTGTATTTTTTGAAGAAAATATTTTAGTTTAAAAGAAACGGAAAGTCTAACCTAATTCTATGACCTAATATTAAGATTGAAGGGAAAATATTCTAATGTGATCATGCAACAGAGATTGATCCTAGAGTTTATATTGATTCACTTTTACCAAAGATAAAGTTAAATCGAAAAATTAAGGGAACATGGGAATCAAAATCAACAAGAACATGCATCAGGATTATCTAACATCTATCAAGATTTCATGAGAATTTGCAAGAATAAAAGTCATAGTTAGCATCTAAATCAATTAATCAATCAACTAGGATTTTCATTAATTAATCAAAAAAATTATTAATTAGAGTTTCAATTAATCAATTAAAAATCTAATTAACTAAATTTTCAATATTAGTAATTTTAAACAAAATTTAACATCTAATCAACGGTAACCAAATTAATTAAAAAATTTACGCTAATCACATGTTAAAAAAAATAAACATAAAAACTAAATTAAATTGGAAAAGGGTGCAAAAGGGAAATGGGGTGTTGTTAGAAGCAACTTGGACCTTTGGCTTTTAAAGCCCATCGAGCCAAACAAGCCTAAAATGAAAATGAGCAAAAAAAAAAACAAAAAGAAAGAGAGAACTCAGCAAGCTCTCCTCTCGTCA
Source organism: Lathyrus tuberosus (assembly GCA_022829125.1). Classification (NCBI taxonomy): domain Eukaryota; kingdom Viridiplantae; phylum Streptophyta; class Magnoliopsida; order Fabales; family Fabaceae; genus Lathyrus; species Lathyrus tuberosus. The sequence goes on along the minus strand of JALAZF010000617.1, from coordinate 1,796,237 downwards.
CTCCCTTGCGTCGTCTCCCTTTCCTTCCTCTCTCCTTCGCCTTTCTTCTCTCGTATTACCACTCACCACAATCACTCCTCTTCACAAACAAACTCAAACAACAACAGATTTTTCAAAGAATCACACAAAACTATCAAGGGCGATAGCAATTACCGACGGAAACAGAAGATTCACGATGGCGGTATGGCGTGAAAATCGACATCAATTTCGCGGGTAGAGCTTCGCTTTTATTATTCTTCGATTTCCTTTCCCTTGTTTTGTGTGTGCTGTTGCGTCATGTTTGTTGTGACAGTTGTACGTGTGATGTTGTTGTGATTTTTTCAATTTCTCTGCAATGTGTATGAGTAAGCGATGTTGTATGTGTGTGATGTATTGTGATTCTGCTTGTGTACTGATGCTTGTCCTCATGCTGATGATTCTTCATCCCTTTATATAGAGTCATTGAATTGAATAAGGGAATATAATGTCGTTTCTAATTTCTTGGTGATAAGAATGTTTTCCTTTTTCAAAGGAACATGTCTATATTTTGTTTTGGAAAGTAACAGCTGCTTATGAACCTGATTTTATGATGATGATATCATTTCCAAAACATGTTTGAACATGTTCCAATTTCCTTATTCAATTAGATCTCCTCTCTGAATGCTTAAATTGATGATTATGATGTTTCCTGATTTCTTGCTGTGCTTCTTGACTTCTTGCTTCATCATAAGTTCTTTGAAACATGTGAGGCTGGATTGTGTAGGCTTAGTGTTCCATGAAACATTCAAAAGTTAAGGGATTATTGTCTATCACCATGTACTGCAATAAATCCACTATATATTCCCTATTATGTTTGTTGAAACTTTTGATTTTTTGCAACTCACTAATGTTCCAGAAGGAGCTGAACATTGCCACGACAATGAGGGTTCGGAGTCGAATTCGAAGGTTATGGTGCGAACGGTGTTGGTGTTTTGCCTTATAGAATGGGAAAAGTGAATGGTTGAATTGAATATGGCTTTGGTTTAGTTTAGGTTTGTGTGATGTGAAGCTAAAGCTATGAAGCACAGACTCCGACACGGACACCGGGACATGACACGATACTCTGACACGGACACCGGGACATGACACGATACGGACACTTCGACACCGGTAATGTTAAAACATAGGACACCGACACCGCTTTATATAAGAGAGTATTTAAGATTTATTTATCCATCTATGATTAAATAAATTGAAAATATTCTAATCAAAATTAATGTCTTAAATAGTATACGGTTAACAATTAAATCTGTGCGAGATTTGTCTAAAATATGTATACAAATGTATTGAAGCAAAAGAAAAAAAGCAAATTTTTGTTTAAAACATTTGTCTGAATTGTCAAACAAGTGTGTCAACCATTAATTTGAAGAGTTTCAAAACAAAGAAAAAAACTATTTTTTTAGTGGACACTTTTTTTACTTTTCCGACACTTCTTTGACTTTTACGACGCGTGTTGTACGGGTGTCATACAAGTGTCGGACACCGACGTGTGTCGGACACCGCGACACACTACTCCTAAAGATGTCCGTGCTTTATAGGCTAAAAGTAACGTGGGTGGGTGTGTGTTGTCTAGAAACACTTGATATATAAAAAAGCAAACTATATGTTTCTTACATTCCCATGAGCCGCCCCTGTTATTGTTTGATGATGATAATACAAGTCAATCTTCTTTCTTTTGTGTAATGTTTAGGGAAATGTAATTAGGTATTGGTACGTTGCAAATTCTAAGGATTTTGGTCATGTCTTGTTCAAATGGTATTAGGCTTGTACCATGTTTTAGGCTTGTGCCACCTTTGATGCCGTGTAAGCAAATTTCAAAAGTTATATCATTTCAAATCTTGCACACTTGTTGAAACTTGGTAACGCCTAGCTAGTGTGATGATGGTGCCTTAACCTCGGCAAGTTTTATAAAGTTCATAATTATTGTTATGTAACTTTGGCTATGACAAAAAAGAACTTTTGTATCTCCTTTTGGGAAGTAATTGTAACGTGTTGCCTTTCTTGAAATGATAATGAAGCTTGTACCACCCACTTGTCTTGAACTTCACTTGCACAAACTTGATTTTTTTACCCAAACTTTACCATTTCCAACAAGAAAATCCGAACTCTCTCACTTAAGGAAACAATATAATGATCCAACCTCATGGATATGAATAACGTCTCTCTTGAATTAAGCTTGATCTTCGTTACCCGCATAGTCTAAGATGAACTTGGTACAAGAACCATGCCCTTCGGAATAAAGATACAACATGTAATATCACTTGCTATGAAACTCTAACCAATCTCCAAATATCAATGCTCAAAACCAATGGAAGGCAAACCTTGATTCTCCTTGGGGTATACACTAAAACTTTTGAGAAATCTTGAGCAAAATGACCAGTTAGAAAACCTTAGGACCTTTTAAACCAAAATCCAATGGTCATGTCTTGAAGTATTTGACTGTGAGAATGAATACCATCTCCACTTGAACTTAATGCACCAGCACAAATTTGTTAGTCGTAATAAATACGCATACAAGACCCTATGGCCTAAATCTCAGAAGATCATGGCCAAGGACAGATGATCTTACAGAGAGAAGGTAAGACAAATTTGGGGTATGATATGAGCCTTATACTCATTAGGTAAATGAGAGAGAGCTAGGGAGCTCAAGATGCCATATGCTTACGAGAAACCCATGTTTCTTATGGTGGCCAAACCACCTACCATTCCTATTGAAAACATGGAGAAGTTTCAAGAAGCTTTATCCAGGATGAAGCAAGAGAGGGATACTTGGGAAGGCAAGTTTCATGCTTCAAATATTGAGAAGATAGAATTGCAGAATCAATTGAAATAAAAGGATGATTTGATAGAGTTGCTCGAGCAGCATGCTGAGAAGAGGCATAGGGAGCAAGAGGATTTATTTTCATCTAGCATTCCACGATCTTAAAGTATTTATCTTCCTACTTCAGGTGCTTGGAAAGGCATTGTAGATCAGTTTGCGATAGAGAAAACTGCCATGAAGTATGCTTATGAGAGAGAGATCAAGAGGCTTAGGAGGAAGTATCAACATGGAGTTGGATCGTCTTCATATGTGGTTCCTTAGGACCCTTAGGATCTAGCTATTTCCTCTTGTATTTAGGATATTTTGAAACTTGTACTTCAAATTGTAATCCTTCCAATTATTAATGAAATGAGGATATTCAGTATTTAAAAAGTCTTTTTTTATGATGTTTGCAATTGCTTTATGATATCTTAAAGTTCCTTGAAAACTAATAATAAAAATAAAACATTTTCATTGCATATCATGTATCATTTTGCATTTGGTTTTGATTTTTGAGAGTTTTCCAGGGGTCTTATTTACTTTCTCTTGGTCTTCTCAGAAGACAAGCTATCTTATCAGTATAATACTCGAGCTAATTATCAGAGGAAGATGGAAACTATTGAACAAGAGCAACGGGAACTCCGTGAAGAGGTGAATTCTTTGAGAGTTTGAATGGATCAAATGGCCGCTTTGTTAGAATCTTTGGTGGCTTCTCAGAATCAGCCTCCGCCTATTTCTCAACCTCATGTGCCTATTATTTCAGAGATTGCAAATACTCCGGTTGTGCCTGCTGGACCCTCGCATCAGAACCAAATGCCTGCTGGGTTTCCTTGGGGTATGCCTCCTTATTTTGTGCCAGAGAATTATGTTACTGCTACTGAGACTTTTGTGGTGAGTTAAATTCCTGTTCAACCTGTGACAGTTACTGCTCCTCCAATTGTGCATGTTGTGCCACAAATGGATGACCTTGTTTTTCACACTGCTCCGAGCGAGAATCCAGATGTGTATGAAAGAATGGATGAGTTCCAAGATCACTTCCAAGAGATGCAGAAAGAGCTGAAAGCAATGAAGGGTAAGGATTTGTTTGGAAAGAATGCATGTGATTTGTGTCTGGTTCCCAATGTTAAGGTCCATGTGAAGTTCAAAGTGCCTGACTTCAAGAAGTATAAAGGAAACTCTTGTCCCCAAAGCCATTTGACCATGTACTGTCGAAAAATGCTACTCATACTAACGATGATAAGTTGTTGATTCACTACTTCTAAGACAGTTTGATTGGTGCCGCCTTGAAATGGTATATGGGATTGGATAGTGCTCATGTTAGTTTATTCAATGATCTTGTAGAAGTGTTTATATGTCAATACAAGTACAATTTGGATATGGCTCCTGACCGTGACCAGGTGAGTGCTATGTCACAAAAGGACAAAGAATCGTTCAAAGAGTATACCCATAGGTGGTGAGAGGTTGCTGCTCAAATTACTCCTCTGATGGAAGAGAAAGAGATGACCAAGATGTTCCTTAAGACTCTGAGTCTGTTTTATTATGAGAAAATGGTTGCTAGTGCTCCAAGTGACTTCACTGAAATGGTGGGTATGGGAGTGAGATTGGAGGAAGCTGTCCGAGAGGGCTGATTGACCAAAGAAGCCGGTTCATCTAGTTCAACAAAGAAGTATGGCAGTGGTTTTCAGAAAAAGAAAGAAGGTGATACTAATGCCATTTCTCAAGGAGGAAGGCAAAGAAGATCCAGAAGTGGTGGTAATCATAGCCAGTCTCAACAATATTATCAACAGACTCACATTGCTGCAGTTACTCTAGTAACTTGTCTGACGCCTGCTGCTCAGACTTACTCGCAGCAAAATCAGGAACTTAACTGTAATCAGTAAGCACGTAGGAGGCCTCAGTTTGATCCCATTCCTATGACTTAATCAGAATTGTATCCAATTTTGTTGCAGAAAGGGTTGATTCAAAATAGAGATCCTCTAGTTGTTCCAAATCCACTTCATTGGTTGTATAATCCTGAGGTTTATTGTGCCTTTCATCAGGGAGCGCCTGGGCACAATCTTGAGAATTGTTTTTCTTTGAAATCTGAAGTTCAGAGACTTGTTAAGAACGGTTTGTTGAAATTCCACGAAGTCGGGCCGAATGTCCAAGTTAGTCCATTACCCAAGCATGGGGTGCTGTTGTGAATATGGTGGATGGTTGTCGTGGGGACTATCGTATCTTTGATATTAATCTGGTTAGGGGATCTTTGGTTGAGACGCGCATCAATTTGTGTAAGATCAGTTATTATGAACATGATCATGCTTCTTGTAGAGTTTGCTTAAGGAATCCTCGTGGATGTTTTGTTGTGAAGAGATATCTTCAAGAGATGATGGATCAAACACTTCTTTATGTTACTAGAGCAAGGGCTGATAATCATGAGGCACACATGGTTGGTGATTACTCTGGAGAATACCATGTATGTGATGTCAATATGGTGAAGACTCCTTTGGCTGGTATGCATGCCAAGTTACGTCAAGATGGTTTGTTCAATAGTGAACATTCTGATTGTCAGTTATGTAAACAAAATTCGGAAGGATGTGTTTTGGTGAAGGAAGATATCCAAGGTTTGATGGACCATGGTATTCTGCAAATCAGTGCCAAGTATAGAGATTATGAGGTAGCTGTTATTGTTCCTCAAATTGATGTTCCAGAGGCTGTTGAAATCACTTATCAGGGTAAGGGTAATCATGTTGATCCTTTGATAATTTGTTTGTCTGGGTCGTTTCCTTATGAATTCAATAAAGTTGTTCCTTGGAGGTATGGTGCCACTGTGGTACAAGATGATGAGAAAGTGATAGCTGAGTCAGCTAGTCCAGTTGAGAATATAGCAGGTGTTAGCGGTATGACTCAAAGCGGTCGTTTATTCACTCCAGCGCCTCTCCGATAGGTTGGTGTTGTGTCAACAAGTAAGAAAGTGCACGGTAAAGACTCAGTTGTTGTTAATCCAGAACATGTGGTTGTTAGCCTGTCTGTTAAATCTAAGAGGAATGACAATGCTGAGGAATTGTTAAGATTGATCAGAATGAGTGACTGCAAAGTTGTAGATCAACTTCTACAAACTCCTTAAAAAATATCAGTGTTGTCTCTGCTGTTGAATTTTGAAGCTCGTCGAAAATATCCGATGAAGGCGCTAGATCAAGCTTATATGGACCACGATGTAACAGTTGATCAGTTTGGTGGTGTAATTGGAAATATTACTGCTTGTAATATTCTGGGTTTTAGTGATGAAGAATTGCCACCAAAGGGCAAAAAGCACAATCGTGCTTTGCATGTATCTGTTAGGTGTCAAGAGGATACTTTGTCCAATGTTTTGGTTGATATCGGTTCGTCACTCAATATGCCGAAAGTGACCTTGTCCAAGTTGGTTTACCAAGGTTCTCCCATGAGACATAGTGGTGTTGTTGTCAAAGCTTTCGATGGCTCTAAGAGAACGATTATTGGTGAAGTTGATCTTTCTAAGATGATTGGTCCTCATGTTTTCCAAGTCACTTTTCAAGTGATGGATATTTACCCTGCTTACAGCTGTTTATTGGGAAGACCGTGGACACACGACGCCTGGGCGGCGACGTCTACTCTACATCAGAAGCTCAAATTTGTGAAGAATGGTAAACTTGTGATTGTTTATGGTGAAGAAGCCTTGTTGGTTAATCACCTTTCCTCTTTCAGATACATAGATGCAGATGATAAAGTTGTCGGAACTCAGTTCCAAGCTCTTGATATTGTTAATGTTGTTCAGAAGAGTGGGTTATCCATAGCTTCATTGAAAGATGCACAACAAGTTGTAGAAAACGGTCAATCGGATGGTTGAGGCTAGATTGTCGAGCTTGTTGAGAATAAAAACAGAGTTGGTTTAGGGTTTTCACCTGGTATAACTAGAAGAGAGTTGAAGCGCATGCAAGAAATTTTTCATAGTGTTGGATTCATCCATCCTGGAGATCATACTGTTTCTGCCATCAGTAAAGATGCATCATATCCTGAATAGCCTTGTTTTATGACGCGTGGAGAGACTAGCCAGAATTAGATGATTGTTGATATTCCTTGTGTTGTTCATTGTTCAAAGTAGTTTGTTTTTGTTTTTTCAAAATATTTCCTTTCACTCTGCCCAAGGTGAAAGTGACTTTGTTAGGGCACCTTTGTTTCAAACTTTAAGATCATTAATAAAAGTCATTTTGTTATCCAATATGTGTTTTTATTTGCTGCATTTTTCTGGAAAATGGTAACTAAAAAACCTATTAAAAATGATTCCATTTAATGCATTTCTCTTTGCATTTGTTTATTTTCTGAATCAAAGCATAAATCATGTGCAGATTAAATAAACCCATTGAAAACAATGACTCTATGCTTTATCCCGACTTTGAATTCCCTGTATTTGAAGCTGAGGAAGAGAGTGAGGAAGACATTGATATTCTAGAAGAAATTACTTGATCACGAGAGGGAGACTATTCATCCGTACAAAGAGCTTGTCGAATTGATCAACTTGGGTTCTGAAGAGAGCAAGAAAGAGGTCAAGATTGGGGCACTGCTTAGTGATGAGGTCAAGAGAAGGTTGACAAAGCTTCTGAAAGAGTATGTAGATGAGTTTACTTGGTCTTATCAAGATATACCATGTTTGAATACATATATTGTTAAGCATCGGTTGCCGCTTAAGCCAGAATGTCCACTAGTGAAACAAAAGTTGAGAAGAACTCATCGTGATGTAGCTATCAAGATCAGAGAAGAGGTGCAAAAATATATTGATGTCGATTTTCTTGTCACATCTATTTATCCTCAATGGGTGGCCAATATTGTGCCAGTTCCAAAGATAGACGAAAAAGTTAGAATGTGTGTTGATTATCGAGATCTAAATAAAGCAAGTCCAAAAGATGATTTTCCTCTGCCGCATATATATATATATATATATATATATATATATATATATATATATATATATAAAAGTTGGTAGACAACACATCAAAATTTAATGTTTTCTTCTTTATGGATGGCTTTTCCAGGTATAATCAAATTAATGGCACCCGAGGACATGGAAAAAACAACGTTCATCACCCCATGGGGAACATTCTACTATAGAGTGATGCCCTTTGGCCTGAAGAACGCTGGTGCTACGTACTAGAGGGCTATGAATACCATATTCCATGATATGATGCACAAGGAAATCGAAGTCTATGTGGATGATATGATTGCTAAATCCAAGACTGAAAAGGACCATTTGGAATATTTGTTGAAGTTGTTTCAGCGTTGGAGAAAGTACAGACTCCGTCTAAATTTAAACAAATGCACTTTCGGTGTTCGTTCTGAAAAGCTGTTGGGTTTCATTGTCAGCCAGAAAAGTATAGAAGTGGACCCTGATAAAGTCAAGGCTATTCGCGATAAGTCTGTGCCTAAAACAGAAAAACGAGTCACAGGGTTTCTCGGACGTTTGAATTATATTTCCAAGTTCATTTCTCACATGTCTGCCACGTGTGAGCCAATCTTCAAATTGCTTCGTAAAGATCAAAGTATTGCGTGGAATGAAGATTTTCAAAGAGCTTTTGATAGTATCAATGATTTTTTTGTTTGAACCTCCTATTTTGATCCCACCTGTAGAAGGGAAGCCTCTAATTATGTACTTTACTATCTTGGATGGCTCGATGGGTTGTGTCCTCGGACAACAGGATGAGACATGTAGAAAAGAGCAAGTTATCTACTACCTGAGTAAGAAGTTTACAGATTGTGAATCTCAGTATTCTTTGCTTGACAATCTCAGTTTATCAGCCTATCTAGATTATCAACCTATCAGTTTTTTCTTTTATGATGAAGATGTTATGTACCTCAAAGCTAAAGAATGTGATGAACCAGGACCTGAGGAAAGGCAAGATCCATGACCTCGGCGGGGTTTGGTAATTGACGGTGCCTCTAATGTATATGGTCATGGAGTCGGAGAAATTATAATCACTCCGCATGGTTCCCATATTCCTTTTATTTCAAGGATTTGTTTCGATTATACGAATAATATGAAAAAGTATAAAGCGTGTATCGTTGGCCTCGAAGAAGCCATTGATCTCAGAATTAAGAATCTTGATGTATTTGGGGATTCCGAGTTGGCTATCAATCAGATCAAAGATGAATGGGATACTCGTCATCCTGACTTGATTCCATACAAAGATTATGCTAGGCGGTTGTTGCCTTTCTTCAATAGAATCAAGTTTCATCATATCCCTCGAGAGGAGAATTGAACGGTTGATGCTTTAGCTACCTTGTCCTCTATGTACCAAATTTCGGTAATGAGGAACCTCAAATTACAATCAGACGTCTGGACAGGTTTGCTCATGTGTTTATGGTGAAAGAAGGTAAAGATGATAAGCCGTGGTATTTTGATATCAAGTGTTTCCTCCAAAGTCGAGAGTACCCAGATGGGGCATCCGATAAAGATAAAAAGACTTTAAAAAGGTTAGATTACAACTTCTTTCTCAATGGAGAAGTGTTGTACAAAAGAAATTATGACATGGTCTTGCTCAGATGCATGGATAGACACGAAGCAGACATGTTAATGCAAGAAGTGCATAAAGGGTCCTTTGGTACCCACGCCAATGAGCATTCTATGGCTAAGAAGATGCTTTGAGCTAGTAATTATTGGTTGACGATGGAGTATGATTGTTGTCAATTTGTAAAAAAATGTCACAAATGTCAGATTTATGCGGACAAAGTGCATGTGCCTCCAACTCTACTCAATGTTATTTCATCTCCATGGCCTTTCTCCATGTGGGGAATTGACATGATTGAGCATAAAGCTTCAAACGAACATTTTTTTCATTTTGGTAGCTATTGATTATTTTACCAAATGGGTCGAAGCGGCATCATATGCTAATGTGACTAAACACGTGGTAGTCCGGTTTATCAAAAATCAAATTATTTGTCGGTATGGCATTACCAGTGAGATCATTACTGATAATGGTTTGGATTTGAATAACAATATGATGAAAGAGCTCTGTGAAAGTTTCAAGAATGAACATCACAATTCTTCACCTTACAAACCCAAAATGAATGGGGTTGTTAAAGTGGCAAATAAAAATATCAAGAGAATCTTACAAAAGATGGTTGTAACCTACAAAATTTGGCATGAAATGCTTCCTTTTGCTTTGCATGGATATCGGACGTCTATCCGTACTTCAACAGGGGCAACCCTTTTCAATTTAGTCTATGGCTTGGAAGCAGTGCTCCCCATGGAAGTCAAGTTGACAGAGGCTGAATGGTATCAGAATAGATATGATCAGTTGAATTTGATTGAAGAAAGGAGAATGGTAGCCATGTGTCATGGTCAATTGTATCATAAAAGAATGAAGAATGCATTTGATAAGAAGGTTTATCCTCGTGAATTCAGAGAAGGCAATCTCGTGCTCAAAAAGATCTTGCCTAACCACAATGATTCTCGTGGCAAGTCGACTCCAAATTATGTAGGCCCATATGTTGTTAAGAAAACCTTCTTTGGCAGTGCATTAATTCTTACAACTATGGATGGTGAGGAGCTCCCTCATCCCGTGAAAGCCGATGCAGTCAAGAAATACTTCGCCTAAAAAAATTAAAAGAACAACTCTCTAAGTTGAAAACCCGAAAGGGCAGCTTAGGCAAAATGAGTGTCTCGGTGGATTGAAAACCCGAAAGGGCGGTCCAGGAAAGAATTAGAGACATAAACAGAAATAATTCATCCCGGTAGATTCAAAACCCGAAATGGCAATCTAGGAAAAAGTTAGGGATTTCATGGCAAGTAACTGCATCAGGCAAGGCTTGATCACTCGAAGCAGCGTCATCATTATTTTGGAAGTCTCAGTTCAGTCTCTCAACGAAAGCTGAACTACAGGAATTCAAAGGTTTTAGGGAGAATAGGGTCATTGTATTTCAATGTAGCCTTTCCATTTACCATTTTCCAAACTTTGTAATGATCCATGGAGTCACGTCTTTTGTGGACTACCATTCTATCAATAAAATCATGTAGAAGAACTTGTTCAATGATGAAGATATCATCCTCAGTAATTATTGCTTCGGTAATCTCCCTGAGATGTATTGCAACAACAAGTGGCAATCTCTTTATTTGAGAAGCTTGTTTGTCCCAAACAGAACAATTTTTATTTCAACAACAAGTGGCAGTCTCTTTATTTGAGAAGCTTGTTTGTTCCAGGTATATCAATTCTTATTTTCACAGCAAGTGGCTATCTCTTCAGATAATCTCTGACAGAGAAGCTTGTTGTGATTCCATATATCAAAGACAACAGATTGTTCCCCAACAGGTGGTTGTCTCTTTATTTGGGAAGTCTGTTGTGATTCTCCAATCAAACTCAATCTCCAGTAAGTTAAGACCGCTTCAGGTTGAAGACCAGAAGACGATGAAAGCTTGTCTGTTACCCTTTCCAAGTGGAATACTTGGTTAAATAAGAAACTGAGACCCGTTCCTGGTTTTAGACCGGAAGTCATGAGAGGTTTATCACCCTTTCCAAGTAGAAGACTTGGTTAAAGAAGAAGTTGATCCCCGTTCTAGGTAGAAGACCGGAAGTTATGGGAAGCTTGTTATCAATTCAAATCCAGCCACTGCCTTTGTCCATGAGTTGGTAGTATACCGTCATCTATAAATCGGTATCGTCTTGTTATTTTATTCTCTACCTTTGACAGTGAGTTGGTAGTTTACCATCATCTATGAGTTAGTATTGTATTATCTTTTTCTTTCTACCTTCGGCTATGAGTTGGTTGTTTATCGTCGACTATGAGTCAGTATTATTTTATCATTTTGTTTCACTACCTTCGTCTATGAGTTGGTAGTTTACCATCTTCTATGAGTCGGTATCGTCCTATTTAGTGCCTTCGTTTATGAGTTGGTAGTAATTCCTTGTCCCACTGATTACTCAGGTGTTTCCCTAGTAATTTCAGTATTCTCCTGCTGGCTGTTTCCCCAGTAGAGTTTTCCACTATTGCTTTTCATTTCTATCCATGCTTTGGGTTGTGTCCTTGTGGTTTATTTCCACTCCCCAGTGAGTTGTGTCTCTCCGGTGGACTTCTTTCAAGCTTTTCTCCAGCAATATCCCTGGCACAATTTGTTCTGTGTGGTGTTTTTCCCTGTAGAGTCTCTTTTCTTACATTCATTCATATAATAAGCATTGTGCGGCATCTTAGGCCTAAAAATTGGGTTTTCTGTATTTAAGTCTCTTTGATCCCGTCGATACAAAGATTTTCATTATTCATATCTTCGGATAGAAGAAAATTAAATAGGGACATCGGTCATACCCTAATTTTTGCCCCTAAGATGCCACCTATTATATTCATTTGAATCTCATTGCAATCACAAACATGGATCCTGCTAGCTCGCCTCTCAAGAGTTTTGCCCTTGTGTAGGAGGTCACCAAGCACTTTTTTGTTGTTTTTTTGCTTTTATATTGTTTATGTTTACTAACCATTAATCAAAATGTAAAAAATATGTCTTGTCCCTTTTGTTTCTTTTGCAAGGTAGGGTTTGGAATCAAGAGCATCAAGTGATTGTCTACTCAGCTAGGATTTGTGCTCCTCAAGTCAAACTGTGGTCAACCAGTGATTTTCAAAGGCTATTCACCAAAGCATGACCTCTAATCTCAAATAATAGGGTCTCAAGCATCATTCAACTTCATTTGACCAAAGATAGCTCAAAGTTGGGTTACCTGATTTACAAGATATTTCAAAGGTCCATGTGTTTATTTCCATGCCTTCATCAACAAGTTTCTTCAAGATATTTCAAGATTCATCGAAGGACAATTAAGAATCAATCATTTTAAGTTCATATGATCATCAATGTGCCCTAAAATTCAAGAAACATCCAAAGTTGCAAGGTTGTTCAAAGTGGGCTGGCCTAAAAAGTCAACATTTCAAGTCCAAGCTCAAAACTTCACAATTCACTCATTTTTCAACATTTTTCAGTACCTCCTTAAGAAAATGACTCTTCTTGACATCCCTTAAAACTTCTCTTTAAAAGTCAAAAGCCAAATATGCTTGAAAGATCGTCAAAAGTTTGGAAACATTAGAGGTCACTTTGTGGACTTAGTGAAATTTGACCCAAAACTCAAGTATGACATGCCTATGTTCCAAAGATCATTACTCCTTCAATTTTCAACTTTTATGGACGTTTCTTTTTGCCAAAAATCCCTTTTGATGTCCTCTACAACTTTTATTTAGAGGTCAAACATCAATTCATGCTCTAAGTACCTCAAATCTTAAAGGACATTTGAGCACAAAACTAGGTCATGACCTGTTTGACCTAATGCATCCCTAATTTTCAATAGTTTTTCCTCAAATTTCCAAGCTTGCCATTTTCTCATCAAGCATCCAATTGAGTTGGTTCTTTTTACATTGTGTTATACTCCATGAAAGGAACATTTGGCTCAAGCAAAATCATAAAACGCATGAGGAAATTTCATTTGGCCTCAGTTGGAAGTTGGTGACTTGAACTATGCTTTGTGCTGTGACCTGTAATTTGGAAATCATGTGCAAACTTCATTTGGGGACCACCAGCCCATGTGCATTTCACTTTTGTTGCTAAACGCACTCCATTAAGTGTAAAACGACTCATTTTAGTGCTCAGGTCATGCTTTCCATCACTCAATTTCACACACTTGGATATAGAATTTTCCAAGTTTGGTTCACACGATTGGGACTCTATTTCACACGAGCAATGACCTCACTCTCTTCACCTATAAATAGAGAGTCGTTCTACACTGAAAACCAAGATTGAATAGCCAAGAAACCTCTGCTCCTTTGAAGCCTGAAACCTCTCAAAAACCAGAAACTCATTTTCCAAATTCAGCTTCGTTTTACTTCTTTTCTTTGCCCAAAACTCTTCATCGTAACCTTCTGAAGCTGTGTGAACCATTATAGAAGCTTGCTGTGACCTCTAATCACTAAACTGATTCCACCATTTTCAAGTTTTGAAGCTCAGTTGGGAAAGGTATATACAAGTTTCTTTTCACTCAAACAAGTTACCATCCTCTTCGTCTTGTTCCACTGAGTGTTTCCCCTAACCTAACTGAAATTTATCTTTCATATTTGGAATTTAATTTTACTTTGAAGCAAGCTAGGGTTCATCGTATTTTTGCAAATTCTCTCTTCTTAGAGCAAATAAATTATTATGATGAAGAGAGACATGGATGGTGACATGAGATGAAGCTAAACCATATGGTTTGATAGCTTAAAACCTCTGAATCCATGACCTGCAAAATCAACTGAACGGAGGGTGAAGATGAACGCGTTCGCGCGCAAGGGTGGGAAATTTTAATTTCCTTACCATTCAAGTTGTGCCACACCTTCCTATCCATTGCATTTTTGTCTTTTTTTCTGTTAAATTCTTTTTTATTTCATTTTCTTCTAAAATTCATAAAAAATAGCTCCTAAATGATTTTTCACTCCAACTTTTTTTCATAATTTCATAATACTATTTTCTACATCATTTTTCTTAGATTTTTAAAATCATTTTTAGAATTTTTTGCTAATTTATTTTGAAAGCTCCAAGGATTTGACTAAATTTTGGTAAAAGATAATGTTGAACAAGATGTTCTAGTTTGAAGATGTCGAATGATATGTCCCATCATGAAGACTCGACATCATGAATGTCACAGTAGGTTTTGTTTTTAATTATGTTTCAAGATTCAAGGCACGTTTGGCAGTGGATTAAGGACAGAAGATTTGAAGCCCAAGGAAGCTGAAGACTATAAAAGAAGACTTAGACCTAGGGCTGAATAACTAATCCTTATTATAATACTTGTTAAGTAGAAAATAAGTTTTAAGGTTTTGAGAGTCGTAGGACTTTCTTGTATTGTGAGTCTCCCTTTGTATCGGTTTGATACATTGTGGTAGACATATTTGTTTATACATATTCAGAAGCCTTTAGGTATTGAATTGTATATTGTTCTTGGATGAAGCTTTGAAGCAAATCCAATATAATCCGAGTAGGATTGTTAGTCAAGGTTACTTGGCTGAACTTTGCATTGAAAGAGGTGTCTTTCAAGTAGGATGATACAGTAATTGTGACTATAAATGTTAGATATCACAGGTTGTGATTTAGGGAGTGGGATGGGTTTCTCTTATCAATTAGATGTGACTTTTAATGATAAAGTTTTAATTGGGTAGCGATAGGTAAACCAGAGGTTGTTTACTGTAAACCAGAGGTTGTTTACTGTAAACTAGAGGTTGTTTACATAAAACTATACTACTGATAGTGGATTCTTCTGCCTGACTTGGTAGCCCCCAGATGTAGGTGATTTGCACCGAACTGGGTCATCATATTCTGTGTTTTTATCATTCTACAATTTATAGTTCAGTATTGATTAACATGTTGTAACAGATGTTGAAACATCTGTTGCTGATATTTAGAGTATCAGCTTGTTTGTTCTGCCCTTGTTTTAAGGTGATGCAGAGAACAATGTCGTGACATGTATTAGGACATCTGCTATCTGCTATACTAGAATTTCAATTGGTATCAGAGCAGGCATCTTGTCTGTTTCTGGATGAGATCTTGGGAGATACTTTCTGGTTTTTTAAACAAGGTGTGTGTGCGATCAGACCATTCATTGGATATCTAGAATGATTGGTACTGGATCAAGGATGACAGCTTCTGTTGGTTGTCTTTTGCTTCTATGAAGTCTCTCCAGCCGCTACTGGTGAAGAGGTTCTTTTCTGCTAGGTGTCCCCTAAGATGTCTTGACATCTTAACTTGTGCTTGTTGAAGATGTGTTGGCGTTCCGCTACATGTATTTCTGATGAAAGAACTTTGGTAAATCTAGATTGAAGACTCTGTTCATGAAAGTGTCAACATCTATTGAAGTTCTAGCCATTCTAGCAGGGAGTAATGGAATGGAGAGAGTTGTTTGTTGTTGTTTTCCATTGACGTCTTGGCACTTGGAAGGTTGGTTCCTTCAGGTATTTTGAAGTCAGGAGAGGAGAGGTCTAGGTTATCAATTTCTAGGTTTATGAAACTGGTAAATACCCGTGTCATGATAAAGTTGCCAAAGACACTTGAGAGTTCTCTCAAGTCCACTCATAAAGACATCTCTTGTCATGAGAAATGTT
The DNA here is from genome assembly GCA_022829125.1 of Lathyrus tuberosus. Taxonomy (NCBI): domain Eukaryota; kingdom Viridiplantae; phylum Streptophyta; class Magnoliopsida; order Fabales; family Fabaceae; genus Lathyrus; species Lathyrus tuberosus. The sequence goes on along the minus strand of JALAZF010000617.1, from coordinate 1,780,327 downwards.
CTTCTTTGGCATTCTGGAGGCTTCTGGTTGCTTTTCTGGATCAAGGTTTGTCCTGAGGTTTATCAATCTGAAGAATTTAGGGGTGATTTATTTTCACCTTCAGATCAGTTGAAGTGGTTCTTCTCAAGGAAGATGCAGAAGTTTGTGCCAGCTAAGTCAAGGGTGTCAGCCTTAATGTATCAACATTCTGCATGTACATAGGGTACCTACACTAAAGAATCCTTGATTGGTATTCCTAAAGTGTTGATATCACATGGATGAATGGGCTACTAAACAAGGATTTAAGATAAATTGATATTTGTGGAGTGCACAAGTATTTAATTGGTTATCCATGTTCTTGAAGCTCAAGATTGCTGGAGTTCAGGAGGTGCAACATTTCTCGCTGCAACAGCTCAGGGACTAACATCAAGTGGATGATCCAAGAAGGTTTTCTTATAAGGATTTCAGATTCATCGCTATTTGTGATATTCACAAGTATTTGATGGATTATCCTTAGTTGAAGTTCAAGAAAGATGAACCCAAGGTGTCTCATCAGTGGTTGCATCATCAATGCTCGAGTAATTGGTACTTGGATCTGTTTGGTCTCTTCAAGGATCTGATGTTCAACTAGATGTTGAAACATCTCATCAGCAGAGTTTGTGCAGAATCTTGTTGATTCAAGGAGTGAATCTCTAGAACAAGGAAGGGGAGTAGCTTATGCTCTGGGAACCAAACTTCTGTATGTTGACATGAAGTGTTGGGAACCTTCTTCTGGTTGGATCTGCTGAGGCACATATTCTAACTAGAAAGTTTCACGGCGGGAAGCTCATCTAGAATATGGTGCTGATGGAAGTGAAGATGAAGACTTCTTATTCTTGATGAATATTGCTTGGATCAGTTTATTTCTGATCTAGGTGAATTGGAGTATAGCTACTGAGAGCATGAGATACATTTCATCATGAAGGTTCTGGATTAGTGTTCAGGATTCTATCTCTGACATCTTGAAGATTTTTTTAAAGAAATTTGGATTTCTTGTAGCCGTTGAATACTCTTTCCTAAAGAATCAGGCTTTGGCATGTTTGGTTCTTCTGAGGATGAGATCTTGAAGCTGATGCTCTTCAAGGTATCTAGTCCTAAGACTGGTGTGGACCATTAACAAGGGATGAAGGTTGTCTACTCAAACTTGGTATCTTGGTCAAGTCTATGAGAGCATGAAACTCTTGTTCTGTAGAAGTGGAGAAGTTTCTCAAGATGGTATGTCTGAGGGGGAGTTAATCAAGACTGTTTCAGACAGACTTGAGCTCATCAGTTGGAAGTCATGACATTGATGTCAGATGTTCTGACATCAGGGTTATCATCATAATGTTCTCTCAGTGGGATTTGGCTACAGTAGAAGTATATTATCTTGAGAGAAGCTTATATGACTGGAATGGATGTTGTAAAAGGCCTATGCAATGTATGGGAATTGCAGAAGCTAGTAGTGGCTACATTTCATAGTCTTAGTGTATCTAAGATGTCTTGCTGAAGACCCATATTCTTGGTTGGAAATTTGGAGGAAGCTGTGACACTTGGCTTGCTGATTGCTGAAGGGATCTTCACTTAAGGAGCTTGCCTTGGTGGGAGTATGAGAGTTTATTTCTCTCTACAACTGTCTGAAGTTCTTGATAATCAAGCTGGTAAGAGTTGTGTTCTCTAAAGATCTTCAGTTGGATTACTATGGTGATAGTAAGTCCAATGGTAATTATATCAAGAACCATAGTGTGTGGTGTCTGTGATATGATTCAGATGTCCTAACTGATATTAGAACATCATCATGTTTTTTGAACTTGGAGTTTAGATTGTGGAAGCTGATATTCACCAGTTGAATCAGAAGTGATCTAACTTATCATACGGGAGACTGATGAAGTGAAGACTGTCTTGGATCATGGGGTGTTTATCTGGTAGTATGGCTCTTGTTGATGTCAGAATACTTGTGGAGAGGTGGTTTCTTCTGCTATAAGTAACTCTAGAAAGAAGTGGATCAGTTTGGTGCTTGTGAAGCAAGTAAGCTGAGAATTTCTGGAGCATGAATTTGATGTTTTTCAAGTGTGAATGACATCTGGACTAGCTAACAAACTAAGAGATTATGTATGTCTCTTTGAGGAATGTGAAGCATTCCATATTCAATTGGATTTATTCTCAAGGAAGAAGGATATCTATGGCTGTAAAGTTCAAGGTAGATTTGTACAGGGTATGGATGGGTGATTTTGGTCTCAATCCAAGAGTTTGTTGGTTATTGTACAAGGATGTGATCCTGGCACTTCCTCACTATATAAGCATGATGTTGGTCATGTGATATCATGTGGTGATTTTGGGTGTTTCTTGTTGGAAGGAGCATCATTTATAAAAGATAGGGGGAGAACTTCTGTCTGTTGGGTGTACTAGTATGGTACATAGATTGCTTGTGGATCAAGCAGTGAGTGAATGCGTTCAGCAGGTGTGTTGAACAAGGAGTGTGCTCTTGAAGACATGAAGATGAGTCTTATGTTTTCCATTCATTTTAAAGTGTTCTTCTTGCAAAGGAGCACTGGTTATCTACGACAGGGGGAGTTGGACTTCTGTCTAGGATCAGTTGCTCCTGTAGTGCAGTTGTTTATCAAGATTGTTTGTGGTTTCAAGCAGCCAGTGATTGAATACCTCTGGTGAGGGCGTAATGTCAGACAAGATGTCGTGACATTGTGTTACTGTTATAGTTCTGGGAGGACTTGACGGGTTGATTTTGGTTTTGTCATTGGGTGTCAATGAATTGAATCAGAGTTATACAAGCTTATAAGGAGTGTCCTGAGAGTCATTGCTTGTGTCTGGGAGAATTTATTTTTCTCTGCAGATTGGAAGATCAATGGAAGCATTTTGTTGATATGTTAAAGATGTTGTGATCAAGTATGCTAATTCTAGATTAAAGAATTGATTTAGAATGAAGAGAAGAAGATTGTGATTATCTTTTTAAACTTGTTAAGTTTGTGCTAATGAAACAATACTGTGGGGACTTGGTCAATGTAAAAGAAGGTCCTTGGGTCATTCTTGAGAAAACTGATAAAGTTAGATCAGGTGTCAGGACATTCTCAGAATCTGTTTCAGATAAAGACAATAAAAGGGACGATGGTTTCAAGTACATGTCAGAAAAAGTGGAAACTTTCAAAACTAACTTGGCCATTGGTCAATATCCCATTCATTGACTAATCTTTTGTTTCTTCCAAATGAATCGTCACTGCCTATGTAGCTTCTTCAATATTTAAGGAGGCTCGTGCTTCTTGAGTTACAGGACATTTTCCTTGTTAAGTTGAGAGAAAATGGGTTTTATCCGTGTTTAGGTGAGTACAGTTTGGGTATGGGTCTGTATTGGTCATTTTTGCCAACTTTTGGCTAAAAAGGGGGAGAATGGCTATTTGCTTACTTCTGTGAGCTGTATGTGTGCATTTGTGTTGTTGGTCTGCAAAAATGTCTCAAAGGATGTTCTAACGTTCTGGGTTCTAACATCTTGTGGGCTTGTGTTTTGTGATTAGAGTTATGAAGCAAGTTGTGTTTTGTGATATGAGTTACATGTTATGTGTACTCTGTACCACGGGGTGAATGAGGAGGGTGACTGGAAATTATCTTCTCACTCGCTCATTCAAGAGGAGGGTGTCTTGAAATTATCTTCTCACTCTCACATGAATGAGGAGAAGGTCTAGAAATTATCTTCTCCCTCTTCCTTGACACTTGCTTCAGGATTTCCCACTGCATGCACCATCAAACTGAAGAATGTTTTAGCCAAAATTTGTCAAAAGGGGGAGATTGAAAGCTCCAAGGATTTGACTAAATTTTGGTAAAACATAATGTTGAACAAGATGTTCTAGTTTGAAGGTCGTCGCTTCTAGGATTTTCATCCAGGTACAAACGCGAAAATGGCGCGAAAACAGAGTCGCCAGCAATGTGTGTATTTATCCTAAAAGAGGGAAAGGAAACACTGCGTAAACCTGAGGGAAGGGAAAGAGCATGGTCTCGCGACCAAGAGAAATGGGTATGGGAGTCGGTTACGCGAGGGGAAGGTGTTAGCACCCCACGCGTCCATCGTACTCGATGGGATCCACACTTGTTGTCTCGATCAAAGGGTGTCGTCATCTGGAGCTCTACTGCTACTGGAAAGAAAAAGGAACGGGAACGAAAAATAAAAAAGAAGAAACGAAGAAGGAAAGAAAAAGAAGTGACTCGATAGGACATCGCCGTCCTACGCCTACGTATTCCCTCGTGCAATGGGAAAGTCAGAGTCAACGTAGTTCGGACACGAACTAAGGGGGAGGTTGCTCGCAAAGACATCGTCGTCTTGTGCCTACGTATCCTCAATCTAACCAGAAGGAGGAAGTCAGAGCAGCCGTAGTTCGACCTAACGAGGTCGCTATTTTTTATGAGCGACGTTAAGTTCGCGTCCAGTAGTTAGGGTCGAAGCCTGTTTGCGATGGGACGGAAAATAACGTGCCCTTTTGAAAAGGTTTGAAACAACAATCCCGAAGGATAAAAAGGTTTGAATTTATTTGTGTTTTTTAGACAGAAGTGGATTGAAGTTAATTCATAACTTGCATTGCACCCAAGTCTACAACATAGGATCGAATGCATCGCACATCGACCCAAGACGGGATGCGCGCTAAACACTCTAGGAAAGTGAAAGGAAGCCCCCCACTCTCCATTTCCCATGTACAAGGCTCATGCGCAATACATGTTAACTTTATTAAGTGTTTTAGAAGTGGTTATGAGATGAGAAGAGAAGACTCAAGGAAAATAAAACACTACGGGAATTCTATCCTAATGTTATCATGCAAAGGTGGCCCTAAGGTCAAGGTTTGAGAACCTAAGTCTAAAAGAAGAGAGGGATAACACTACCTAATGCTTATCCTACCTCACCTTAATAAAAAGTTAAGGATGAGCTAGGATCCCAAAGGGTGTGGGAAAGTTGTACACAAAGCATTATATCATGCTATTCACCAAAAGAAAAGACAAGTAAGATAAATGAGAGATGAAAGAAGAGATGAATATGGATAACCATCTACATGTTCAAGCACCTTACCTATGCCCCTACATAAAAGGTTAGTACCAAATGATTACAAGTAATGCATACAAGTATCAAAAGTAAACCAAACAAGTGCTAGCTGCTTAAAGAAGACAACTTGAAAAGCAAACAAAGGTTAAACTAAAAGGGAAGAGTCCTAAGGGTTAAGGATGCTTCAAAGTCAGTAGGTACATGCCAAGGGATCCTACTAAGGTAAACATTCCAAATGAAACCAAACAATGTCAACTATGCATCAAAAGTTGACACAAATGCAAGTTGTGCACAAACTAAGTAATATGAATGCATATGGTTCATGAACATTAATGAATGCATATGTAAACATCAAAAGCAGAAGAGAATGACATTTATTAATGTATATGAATATCATTGAATGAACATACAAGTCATGGATGCAAGCATTTAAAGAAATGAAGCAAGAAGAAGTGAACAAACACAATTGAAGTTCAACAATGAAGCATACTTGTAATGCAAGTCAAAGATAAAAACGAAATGGGATCATACATGTCTAATGGACACAAGTCAGTAGCATATTACATTTGAAATGACATGTAGAAGTCAATAATGTATGCACAAAGTTCACACAAGTATCATGTTAAAGCACATTAAAGATTAGAAGCAAACATGGTTCAAACTAGGTCAAACAAGTCCAAACAAAATCCCTAAGATTTATGAACTTAAGAGACATGTGAAGTGATGTTAGAAGCCATGGCATAGGGTCAAGAATGATTACAAACAGAAGTGGAATCATGTCAAAGTGAATGTACAAGATTATGCAAGAGTTGATACAAACATGTGCTCAAAGGAGGTCAAGTTAGAATGCACAATTACACAACACATTTCAAGTTAAAACATGTGCATACAAGTCATGTAAGGCTGAACTTTGAGTGACCTATAACATGAGAAAAGTGACCTATTATATTCATGCAACATGGATTAAGAGGTCTTAACAATTGTCAAAAGGAAATGCACACAATGCATATTAAAACCCTAGCACAAGTCTTCTAACATTCACACAAACAAACATGCTTTTAGAATAAACCAAAAGAACATGTTAAGAGGATAAGAAAAATTGGAAACTGCAAGCATTTTGAAGTGCAACCAGTGTGCAAACATGTCTAAAAAAGATAGCTCAAAACCAATTACCAAACATGCTCAAAGATGCTTCACAATCTCATACCAATCACACAAACAAATGGCTCAAAGACCTCAATCAAAAGTCAATAAAAAATAACCTAAAAATCTATAAAAAAAAATGAGATGTATCAATACATCACATAGGCATGTATCAATTATCATGTGAAAATTCAACGCAAAACTATGTCAAACAAATTAGAAATGAAGTATGTATCATGGATAGATGTTCACACTAAAGAAATTAAAAGAATATTCATGGAGAAATGAAAAAATATGATAAAATCAGAAAATAAAATATGTCAAAATTATTTAAATGTCTTATAATGCTTCATGAATTTTTGTGGGATTTTTAGATGCATGAAAGTATTTTAGAAATTAAAAATGAATCAATTATGAAAAAGAAAATAAAAAAATGAGAGAAATGAGCCAGGGGTGCCATGAAAGCAAAAACCAAGTTATAATGCGCATTGGGCTCAAAAGCATGGGGGTGTGAATATCATTACCAGCCCAGTCCACTAACACGTGTTCAGCTGAGGTGTATAGCATGTTCAACAGTCAAACATTGACTCAATTTAGCCTTAGGATGCAGTCAAGTCAAGATGATCATGAAAGTAACACAATCAAATGGATCACAACCCGTGCACATGTTAAGCAATGATGAAACATACCCATGAAATCACACAATTAAAAAATAAATAAAAAAACAAGCACGTGCAGGGGAGGTGGTTTCATTAATGCGCTGGTGTCACATGGCGCGTTGGATTAACAAGATCGTGTGGTTGTGACTTGTTCTGAGAAAAATACTAGGGTTTCATGAAGCTGATGAACATCAACGATCGGAGAAGACTCCGGTCATCTTCTCCGGCCGTTCTCCACCGTGCCAAAATTTTCAAGTCATCAGAAATTAACAAATCATAGATCAAAATAATCCTCAAGTCATATAGATCATGGATCCATCATCAAAATTCACAATCAAAGCATACACAGAGAGAATCGAAGCCATGAAGTTTGCCCTAGGATTTTGAAACTATGCACCTATGGTGCCTATCAACTAGCCGGTGATCACATGGCTCCTATTGAGCTCAAGAACACACAAAACAAGTTCAAATCAGAGCAATATGAGAGCAAAAAGTTTGAGATGGAACCTGTTCTCTTGATGAATTCTTTGAAAACAAGAAAACCAGAGGTGAAACACTTGATCCTTGCAGTGATTATTGGCCAAGTAAAGGCAATGTGAGAGGTGTAGATTGCTTGCAAATTCAGAAGAAGAAAGATGAGATTGAAGTTGAGGAAACTGCTACACGATCTATTGCTTCATTCTCTTGATGCTTGATGATTAAGAGAAGAGAGAATGCAGAGAATCTTGGAGTGAAGATGAAGATTCGAAGGAGAAAGCTCAGAGAAAGAGAGAGTGAAAATTTTGGAGTGTGAAGAATGAGGTGAACTCCATCCAAATTCGGTTGGAGTTTCTATTTATATGTGAGATTAACTGTTAACCAACTATGGTTAACAATTAGAAACTTGGTTAACTGAGTTGGGAGTGAGTCAAGTTAGTTATTGCTTGAGTTGTATGGTGTTTTTATTATGGTGAGGAGAGGAGCATTGAAGGTTATGGTGAGGTAAGGATGAAGGGTGATGATGATGTACTGAGTTGTATCAGCTGCAACTTCTCCATCAAGTTTCTTTTCTCTCCTTTGGTTTGAACATTTGTGGAAAAGATGTACATTGACATGTATGATATGTAAGGACCATGTTTGCATTGAAATGGCAAAGTTTGATGACATGAGATGTGAAGCATGCGCATGATGTACAAGAAAAACAAAGCTTTGTCTTGGTTTTGTTACTTGGCATAAAAGAAAACAAATGGCATGATGATGAGTTTAGAACATTGGTTCTCCATAATCCATGGATGGAAAGACAAGTTCTTAGGCCATTTGGAAAGAGGAAATGGAGGAGAACAATATTGGTGTTGAAAATAATTGGATTTGAGCTCTTGGACATGTTTCAAAATGACCATGAAAGTGTTTAGTCATGGCTGAGTTGGCTGACCAACTTGCCTTGGTCGTGCCTGGCTTTTATGTTCTTGGGATGAACCTTTGATGCACCCTACTTTGCCCCACCATATTTCCCAAATGGTTGATCATATGAAAAATTCCTCAACATCAAAGTTGTAGAGGAGATTGAGAGGAACAAAACTCATGTTGAACAATTTTTCATTTGGAGTCTCCATCATGGAGAAATCTGACCTTGAACTTGGACAAAACATGCACACAAGGTGTTTGTGAAAATAACTGTGTACTGACTGGGCATAACTTGCCAACTTGCCTTGATTTGTCTCAACTTTAATCCATCATATCTCTCTCAATTTTAATCCAATGAAGATGTTCTTGGTATGGTTTTGAAGCTTGAAATATGAACTTTTGATAGGCCTCCATAAACTTTCATTTTGGAGCTTGGAGCATGGAGAAAGAATGCTCCAAAGATGGCCATTCAACTTGACAAAACTTGCCATAAATGGAAACCCTTCATTACTATTTTTGGCAACTTTGAACATTTCTTGATTTTTGATGAATCTCTTGATAATTCTTGATCAAATCTTCACCAATGAACATATTTGACACGAGGAACAATATTTTGACCTCAAAAAGTCAAGAGTTGACTTTTTCCTCTGCGCAGTTGACTTTTCCCCAATTCTCCTAATTTTCAGTCAATTGATCAATTGAAACTCTTCCAACCAAATTGATGGACAATTCTCCAATCTTAGACATTTAAGGACATGAGGAATACCATAGAATCAAGTCTTTCCCAAAAAGTCAGAAATAAACTGATTTTATGGCAAACCCTAGTTTGGTTCCCTCAGTCTAGGAGAAATCAGTACATCCTCCAAATCCAAATTCCTCTGAGCATGATGTGTATCCTCTCAAAAAATGATGAGATATGCCATTTGGTGAGGAAAAAAACTCAAAGATCTTGTCCATTGGGGTGTTATACTCCAGAATCCCAAAACCCTAATTTTGCACTGGTTAGGAGAAGATGGTTCCCTTGAAATCTTTTGACAAGCTTGATCATATGACAAGAAGATGAATCAGTTAAGATCTCCTGAGGCTCAAGGCTCCTTTGATTTGAATTAGATGCCTTGATCCCATGCTAAGAGCCAATGATATGTAAAGATGATAATGCAAGAATACAATGAAACATAAGCCAGTTAATGCTAAAACATGAGGGAAAATTTTAAGGTGTTACAGCTGCCCTTATTCAAACTTCTTGGATCCGAGGGTATGATAGCAACGGCTTTCAGACAATCAGGATGCACAGGGTTTGAATACCAAAATAACCTGGAAATTTGCAACCTGTGGGGGGTAATGCAATATAGTGATTACGAGGGCGGCCGAAGGCGAACTCGAAAAGGAAGACCGACCGAAGGCGGATTCTGCGGGGGGACAAGATAATACGAGAATGGCCGAAGGCGAACTCGAAAAGAAACACCAGCCGAGGGAGGAATTTCAAACAAAGGTAGACCGGCCGAAGGCGGACTATGCCGGGGAGGAAGACAAGACCGGCCAAAGGCGAGCTAATCAACAAAAAGATACGAGAACGGCCGAAGGCGAACACGAAAAGAAAGACCAGCCGAAGGTGGACTCTGCGAAGAAAGACTATACCGAAGGTAGACTTTCACATGAAGACTATACCGAATGTAGACTTTCAAAGAAAGACTATGCCGAAGGTAGACTTTCAAACAAAGGATACGAGGCCAAGCCAAAGGTGGACTCGAAAAAGAAAGACCAAACCGAAGGTGGACTTTCAAAGAAAGACTATGCCGAAGGTAGACTTTCAAACAAAGGAATACGAGACCAAGCCGAAGGTAGGCTCGAAAAAGAAAGACCAAACCGAAGATGGACTTTCAAAGAAAGACTATGCCGAAGGTAGACTCTCAAACAAAGGGTACGAGGATGACCGAAGGCGAACTCGAAAAGAAACGCCAAACCGAAAGTGGACTTTCAAAGAAAGACTATGCCGAGGGTAGAATTTCCAACAAAGGAAAACGAGACCAAGCCAAAGGTGGACTCGAAAAGAAAGACCAAACCAAAGGTGGACTGTCAAAGAAAGACTTTGCCGAGGGTAGACTTTCCAACAAAGGAAAACGAGATCAAGTCAAAGGTGGACTCGAAAAGAAAGACCAAACCGAAGGTGGACTTTCAAAGAAAGACTAAGCCGAAGGTAGACTCTCAAACCCAGCAATACGAGACTAAGCCAAAGGTGGACTCATAAAAGAAAGACCAAACCGAAGGTCAAATTTCAAAGAAAGACTACGCCGAAGGTAGACTTTCCAACAAAAGAATACGAGACCAAGCCAAAGGTGGACTCGAAAAGAAAGACCAAACTGAAGGTGGACTTTCAAAGAAAGACTATGTCGAAGGTAAACCTTCCAAACCTAACAATACGAGACCAAGCCAAAGGTGGACTCGAAGAAGAAAGACCAATCCAAAGGTGGACTCTCAAGCAAAGGGTGCGAGGTCGGCCAAAGGCGATCTCGAAGAGAAAGACTATGCCGAAGGTAGACTCTCAAGCAAAGGCTAAGTAGAATCAACAGATCTACAAAGATGACTCCGCTGGAGAAAGATAAATCTACACAGACAACCTTGTAGGGGAGCATAGGAATGAACAATAGTGAGAAGGACGAATCCATTGGTTGCGGTGTAATGTCAAATAACATCTCCTGCACTACATCTCTTTCTGCTGGGGAAAGAAAGTTGGTAATAGACACCAAACCTGGCTTATGCTTCGAATGCATATGTTTGAATTTTTCTATGGCGTAATGCTCCATACGAAATGGAAATGCTACGCATTTGAGAGGATGCCATGCAAGAATGCTTATGCAATGCAAAAGAAGCGTCTCAACAAAATAAATGCTGAAGACGAAGGCCACTCCACGGGGATGACAAACTAAATTGTCCTCTGAATTAAAATATCCTGCTAAGGAAGATTTCACTGAATGACCTCCTGATCACAAACTCTGCTGTAGATGAGAACTCCGAGAGAAATCCACTCTGTTGGGGGATGGATAAAAATGAATACTGAAGGTGGAACCCAAAGAGAATTTTCTTCGCTGGAGATTACCCACGACTTCTACCGAAGACAGAACTCAAATCTTGGACCTGAAAGATGCCAATAAATATTGGACTTAAGACATGCTGGGGGAATCAACTGTTGTTGAACAAACCACTGCGAAGATCACCACCAAACTCTGCTTGGGGAGGCAAGTCAATAATGCCGAACCTGCTTGGGGATATTACTGAACTTAACCTGTTGTTGGGAGATGTCCTCATCTTCACCCTGCTGGGGAATATCAGCCACTATTAGCACACCTGCTTAGGGAATAGTGATTGACGACATCAACTCTTCTAGGGGATATCATCAAGCTTATCCATCTGTTGGGGATCAGACCATACCGTTGCTGGTGAGAAAACATTTCCTGACTAGCTGAGGAAAATGGGTGCCAAGACTCTGTGGGGAAATAACATCTTTGTCCAAAGAAGGTATTCCATCAGTCTCCTACTGGGGATGCAGAAGTATCAACTTCTGGCTGCTTGTTAAAAGAGTAATAAATCAACCACAACTCTAGCTGGGGAAATAATCCTTTGTACTTTGGCTGGGGAGAGTAACAACATGATGAGGAGCATGAAATTTTAATGCTGAGGAGAATAGCTCTATTGGGGAGAAATCCTGTTGTTGGAGGAACAAATTTACCCTGCTGGTCATTAGAGCACGCCGTTGTTGACGGAACTACACTTCCTGGCCTCTTGAGGAAAGTGATTACCAGGCTCTGCGGGGAAAATAAAGTCTTTTCAAAGACATCCAACACACCTCCTGCTGGAGATACAACCACATTCACCTCGGAGCAATCCAGTTTAAACTGCTTGCTGGGGAGAATGAGTTCTACTGGGGAGAAACCCTGCTACCCTGCAAACAAAATCAACAGTATATGCAAAATGGCTATCTCGATTACCATTACAATGACCGTTACTTGAGCAATTCCCACTGTTTTCCGATATGCTTCGCAAAGCTTAACATTTTCGCATGTAATGTTTATAAAAAATATCGGACATTTTCACAAACAAAAACAGTTAAAGTAAAAACACAAATGGAAAACTCTTTGAATGAAATGAAAGTTTTATTGAATGAATTGGCCTGTTAATAGGCATTTACATCCGGAAGCAATTCCTGAAAGAGGTAATTGCACAAAAGAAGTAAAAGAAAATACACAAGTCGGCAATGTGGGGAACAGATATCCACCATGATTCAATTCAGCTATGACTCGATATGGCTCGTTTATCTGCAGATGCTTTAACCTTCGAAGAGACTGACTGGACTTATTCCTTTCCTTAGAAACTTCCAAGTATCAAAGGTGTTCACAGATCGAACGCAGATCGTAGCCTCTTGCTTTCAAATCCCTAACTTTTGCCTGGATTTCCCTTTTCGGGTTTTCAATCCACCGGGATACCCATTTTTGCCAAAGTTTCCTTTCCAGGTTTTCAACCTTGCGGGTTTATTATTTTCTTTTCTTTTTATCCCTAATTTTTGCCCGAACCTATTCTTTTTATGTTCGCCGGGATTCCCTTTTTTGCCTGGATCTTCTTTTTATGTCCAGCGGGTCTCTTTTATGCAAAGTATTTTTTGACTGCGTCTGCATTCACAGGGGACGTAAAATCTTCGCCATCCATAATTGAGAGTAATAAGGCTCCACCTGAGAAAACCTGTCTTACTACATATGGCCCTTAGTAATTTGGAGTCCATTTACCCCTGTGATCTGTTTGAGGAGGAAGAATCCTTTTCAAAACCAATTCACCAGCCTGAAAACACCGAGGACGCACTTTCTGATCAAAGGCTTTCTTCATCCTGCTTTGATACAACCGACCATGTGCAATGGCTGCCAATCTCTTTTCCTCGATAAGGCTCAGCTGATCCAATCTGGAACACACCCATTCAGCTTCGTCAAGCTTCACATCTGCCAGAATTCTCAAAGAAGGAATCTCAACCTCTACTGGTAGAACTGCTTCCATACCATATACCAATGAGAAAGGAGTTGCCCTAGTTGATGTACGCACTGAAGTACGATAACCGTGTAAAGCATAAGGCAACATCTCATGCCAGCCTTTATACGTTACCACCATCTTCTGCGCAATCTTCTTGATATTCTTATTTGCTGCCTCGATAGCCCCATTCATCTTCGGACGATAGGGAGAAAAATTGTGATGTTCAGTCTTAAAGCTCTGACATAGATCCTTCATCATCTTGTTATTCAAATTTGAACCATTATCAGTAATGATTCTCTCCAGGACTCCATACTGGCAGATGATGTCCTTCTTGATAAACCGAGCTACCACTTATCTGGTGACGTTGGCGTACGAGGCTGCTTCCACCCATTTCGTGAAATAATCAATGGTAACCAGGATGAAATGATGCCCATTGGAAGCAGTCGGCTAAATCTTTTCGATCATAACAATGCCCCACATGGCAAAGGGCTAAGGTGATGACAACACATTCAGAGGAGTAGGCGGCACATGCACCTTATCTGCATAAATATGGCATTTATGACATTTTTGGGCGTATTTAAAGCAATCAGACTCCATAGTCATCCAGTAATACCCCGCTCTCAACAGCTTTCTAGCCATAGCATGCCCATTGGCATGGGTACCGAAAGAACCCTCATGAACTTCTTCCATTAACAGACTTGCCTCGTGTTCATCAACACAACGTAGCAAGACCATGTCAAAGTTCCTCTTGTACAACACACTGTCTTTATTCAAAAAGAATTTCCCTGCCAACCTCCTCAGAGTTTTCTTATCTTTGGTTGACGCACCTTCTGGATACTCCTGATTCTTCAAAAAAACCTTAATATCATGATACCAAGGTTTGCCATCGATACACCTTCCACCATAAACACAAAAGCTGGCATATCCAGACGTATGATTCTTATTGAAGGAGTTTCATTCCAATCATTCACCTGATACATCGAAGACAACGTTGCCAACGCATATGCCATCTGATTCTCCAATTGGGGTATATGATGGAAATCGACTCTGTCAAAGAAAGGTAACAACCTTCTGGCATAGTTGTTATAAGGCACCAAGTTCGCTTGACGAGTTTCCCATTCACCTGTAATCTGATTAACTACCAACACCGAATCACCATAAACATCGAGGTTCTTGATTCTCAAATCAATCGCTTCTTCTAACCCCATGATGCATGCTTCATACTTCGCCTCATTGTTGGTGCATATGAACGCTAATCGGGCAGTGAAGGGTATATGAGAACCCTGTGGAGTCGTAATGATTGCCCCGATTCCATTACCGTATGAATTAATAGCCCCATCAAAGACCAGCTTCCGTTGGGATCCAATTTCAGGTCCTTCATCATGCAAAGGCTCTTCACAGTCTTTCATCTTCAGAAACATGATATGTTCATCGGGAAATTCAAACTTCATTGGTTGATAATCCTCAATTGGCTGTTCAGCGAGATATTCTGACAAAACAATTCCCTTAATGGCCTTTTGGGAAACATATTGAATATCATATTCTGTCAGAACCATCTGCCAACGGGCTATTCTTCCAGAAAGCGCTTGCTTTTTAAACACATACTTGATCAGATCCATCTTCAAAATCAAGAGGGTTGTGTGGTTTAACATATACTGCCTCAAACGCTTAGCGGCCCAAGCGAGTGCACAACATGTTTTTTCCAGCATTGAGTACCTTGACTCACAATCAGTGAACTTTTTACTCAGGTAGTAGATGGAATGCTCTTTTCTACCTGACTCGTCGTGTTGACCGAGCACACACCCCATTGAATTCTCAAGAATCGTAAGATACATAATCAATGGCCTTCCTGGCACTGGTGGCAAAAGGACAAGAGGTTCCTGCAAATATTTTTTTATTTTTCCAAACGCCTTTTGACAATTTTCGTTCCACCTGCCCGCTTGATCTTTTCTTAACAATTTGAATATTGGTTCACACGTGGCTGTAAGATGATAGATGAATCTAGCAATGTAGTTCAACCTCCCTAAGAAACCACGAACCTCTTTTTCTGTTCTCGGTTCAGGCATTTCTTGTATGGCTTTTACCTTAGCAGGATCAACCTCAATACCTTTTTCACTGACAATAAACCCTAGTAATTTTCCAGACCTCACCCCGAAGGTGCATTTGTTCGAATTCAACCTCAATCTGAACTTTATCAACCTTTCAAATAGTTTCTGAAGATTCACCAGATGCTCTTCCTCCGTTTGTGACTTCGCAATCATGTCATCAACATAGACCTCGATCTCTTTGTGAATCATGTCATGAAAGAGAGTCACCATTGCCCGCTGATAGGTTGGCCCAACATTTTTCAATCCAAAGGGAATTACCTTGTAACAAAATGTTCCCCACGTTGTTATGAACTTCGTCTTCTCCATGTCCTCTGGGGCTATTTTGATTTGGTTATACCCAGAGAAGCCATCCATGAAGGAAAATACAGAGTATTGAGCAGTATTGTCCACTAACATGTCAATGTGAGGGAGCGGGAAATCGTCTTTCGGGCTCGCTCTATTCAAATCTCGGTAGTCAACACACATCCTGACCTTTCCATCCTTCTTAGGTACAGGCACAATGTTAGCAACCCACAGAGGATAACTTCTCACAGCCAGAAATCCAACATCTATCTGTTTCTGAACCTCTTCTTTAATCTTGACAGACATTTCCGGTTTCGTCCTTCTCAGCTTCTGCTTAACTGGAGTACATCCCTCTTTGAGCGGCAGCCGGTGTACCACGATGTCAGTGTCAAGCCCAGTCATGTCTTGGTAAGAACAGGCGAAGATATCAACATACTCTTGAAGCATTTCAATCAATCTTCCCTTTACACCGTCTTCCAAAGCAGACCCAATCTTTACTTCTTTCTTTGCGTCCTCGGTTCCCAAGTTAACAATCTCGATCTCCTCCTGATGAGGTACAATGACCCTTTCCTCCTGTTTCAACAGTCTAGCCAATTCCTCGGGCAAGTCACAATCTTCATCAGTCCCTTTTTCAGCCTGATAAATGGGATTATCGAAATCATACCGAGCCACAGCTGAATCGTGATTGGTGGTATCTGAACAAGGAAACCTGCATGATTGATGATTTATGTTTATTATGAATGCAACAAACAAAAACACATTGCCATTTTGATATGATTTGATGCATAAGGTAAAAACAGAAAAACAGGGATCAAAATATTAGAATGTGAAAAATGTCCTTTATTAATGATAAAGAAATCACACAAAATATTCAACCCTACAAACAAGAATCACTACGCCTTGGGCAGAACGTAGGATTGTCATAATAGAAAAACAAAGGCAATTACACTGGGCCAGTCACTTGAATGGCTTTCTCTGATGACCAGTTGCAAAGACTTTGACCTGGAATGCAGGGGTAGATCCAATTATCCATATCACAATCGCTATCCCCTTCTTCATCAATAGCATTGATTCTGTCAAAGAACACACCAGCACTGGTAAAGCGAACCGGACCATAAAACTTGGGAGGATCCTCAGGACGCCTGGGTGGCTTATATCCCAGCCCGTAAGTATTCTGCTTTTTCTGGACCTCGATAACCTGACCCTATTTCTGTGAACTGCCGGCTTCAACCACAGCCCGAACATCCTTGAAGAAAGACATGGAGACCTCTGGGTGATATACCACTACAGGCTTAACCATTTCAGATTGGCTAACTTCCTTGAGAGGCTCCTCAGTGATCTTCACCGCCTCAAAACCCTGACATAAAGTTTCATGTATTTCGCCATCTACCTCCACATACTTGAAAGTAGATAGATGACTTATCATGATATCTTCTTCTCCGCAAACCGTCACCACATGTCCGCCTACCATGTACTTCAGTTTCTGATGCAAAGTGGATGTCACATCCCCAGCACTATGAATCCATGGACGGCCTAGCAGACAACTATAAGCAGGCTGAATGTCCATGATATAGAAGGTAGCATCAAAACCTCTGGACCAACCTTAATTGTCAGCACGATTTCCCCAAAGACAGATCTCTTGGAACCGTCGAAAGCATGCACCACCAAATCACTTGGCGTGCAGATTAACCCACGAGTGTCCAACTTCATCAGTGCTTTCTTCGGTAAAACATTCAAATATGACCCAGTGTCAACAAGCACATGCGACATCAAAGATCCTCGACACTCAACTGAAATGTGCAAAGCATTATTATGATTTCTCCCAGCTGGAGTCAAATCAACATCCGTAAATCCCAAGCCATTTCCTGCATTAACATGAGCCACTACCCCCTCAAGCTGGTTAATTGAGATCTCCTGGGGTACATACGCAACATTCAATACTTTTAACAACGCATTTCGATGCGCCTCCGAGCACAATAACAGAGATAAAATGGATATCTTAGACGGTGTTTGGTGCAGCTGGTCAACAATTTTGTAGTCGCTTTTCCAAATCAGCCTCATAAACTCTTTTACATTCTCGGAGAATGAGTTGTCACCCGACTTTGCTGCGGAATCATTCACTACCAGCGTCTGCACAGAATTATCCATAACCTGATTTCCTTTGTCTGGTCTAGAACCATCAGCGTGATCATCAGATGGGATAAAGACTCTACCACTCTGGGTAATAGCTCCTGCTTCACCATTACTTTCAACACTGGAGTTCATCACTGACGTACCCATCAACTCTTGCTTCTGCCCGTTAACAAACACTTCAGCACCGTAATTCCAGGGGATAGCTTTTGTGCTCTCATAGGGAACGGGCCCAGGAGTGGTGATAATGACCGATGCTGGTCTTGCCGGTGCTAAAATGGTTACCGTCTTGAAGGGGATAGTAACAGTGGCAATATCATTCCCTCTGCCATTAACTTTCTTCTGTTAGTCATACCTATCAAACTGCAACCGACCTCCGTCAATTAGCTTTTGAATTCCGAATCTCAACAGATCACAACCATTAGCCTGCACCAAACACTCTGAACAACTTTTATCACAACCAATGAATACTCCCCCTTCAGTAGTCTCTCTTTCACTACCAATAACAGAGTCTTCATTTCATTCACGTCTAGAACCAAATTCAACGATTCACCCTCCTCTATGACAGTATTAACCCTCGGCCCATCGTGGTTCGGCATTGGGTTTTGAATGACATTTGGCCCGTCGTTGGAAAAGTTGATGGCCTTCGAATCCACCAGATCTTGGACTTTATGCTTAAAAGATTTACAGTCCTCAATGTGGTGCCCCATAATGAAATTTACAGTGGGCATTGGGATTGTAACCCGGAGGTGGATTACCAGTAATAGGAGCCAAAGTCCTCTTCTGAATTAACTGCAATTGCATCAAATGCTGAAACAACTGGGAATAAGGCAACGGTGGAATATCAAAGTGCCTATTCTGCTTAGGCCTTGGCTGATATTGGCGAGGAGCCTGATTCTGCTGTTGAGGTGGAAGTGCTGCAGGAATAGTTACTGAAGCCACCTGCTGATTATAGTTCTGACTCTACTTTCTCTTACTACGGTATAAAGATACTGAATTCGCTTCCTCTTTCTTCTTATAATTCACATAAGGTTTCTCCCCTCCACCAGAAGAAGACCCATCACTGCCTGACACCTTTCCAGTTTTAATTCCACTTTCCAACATTTCCCCAACCAAGATCAGATCAGCAAACTTTCCTGACATGCAAGGCAACAACTTCTCGTAATAATGACCCAGCAAGGTAGCCATGAACATATTCAGCATCTCCTTCTCCAACATGGAAGGCTGTACCCTCGCTGCCAGTTCACGCCACCTCTGGGCGTATTCCTTGAAGCTTTCACTGTTCTTCTGAGACATACTCTGCAGCTGAGTCCTATTGGGAACCATATTAGTGTTATATTGGTAGTTTTGACAAAAGCCTCTACTAAATCTCTCCAATTGTGGACATGACATCTCTCTAATTGCATATAACACTCCAGCGATGCCCCGGACAGGCTATCCTGGAAGAAATGCATCAGTAATTTCTCGTCACTAGAGTACGCAGCCATTTTCCTTGCGTATGCCCGGACATGAGTCTTTGCGCAAGTGGTACCATTGTATTTCTCAAAGGTGGGAACCTGAAACTTGTGCGAAATTGCGACACCGGGGATCAGCCCAAGATCATCCAAATCCATGCCCACAGAGTTCTGATTCACAACCCCTTTCACTTGTTCCTCAATCAACCTGATCCTCTGATCATCAACAATCGGGGGAACACCAGCATCCCCGCCTTGCATAGAAAATAGGTCATCCTGTTGGTCATCATATCGACAGCCATGAACAACACATACACTATTTCCTCCTCCTCCAACAGAAGGAATCACAACCTGCTCTCCTCCGCCCAGAGGAATCACCATAGAAGGGCCATGAACACCTCCGCTCGGAGGACCAGTAGGAATACCATTACCCCCAACACCTCCGCCCGGAGGAATGACATCATTATGAAGGCTGCCATGAAGAACGCCATCCTCGTCAACTCTTGCCACCAGGGGTTGAACAAGGGTTCTGAGCTGTTCCTACCCCTGTTTAACTCCTTGCACCAGTTCCATAAATTAGGCCATACGGGCCTGCATGGCAGCCATTTCTGCTTGCATTTGTTCCATTACTCTCCTTTGATTGGATCTGGTAGAATACCGATGAATCTGCTGATCAGCAATCCTTCCTGTAACCAAATAAAGGTTAGAAAATCCCGGGACGAGTACCTGTTATGCAAAACAATGATATGTATGAATGCATGCATATGCCATGTTTTTCATTTCCATGGCATTTCACACCCTGATTCCAGTCTTAACCACAAGAAGCTGAATAATATACATATTTTTGTTGAGAGAATTTTGTGGAGAAGAAATATGCTGTGATAATATGCTTGTGAATATCAACATTGACAAGGAATCATCTCTGAATAAACCAGTCATTTTCAAATTAACAGAAAGCCAGTACGTGCCGAAGCATTCTACAACGAGTTCATAATTTGGAAATACATCAAGAGAATGGCTCCATCAACATGCCTGATGGTAGCCACAGTACATCAATAAAAACTGCATTAGGAAAATGGAAAGAGAACTATAAATCATTTAGCTCCAAATCTTTCAGCTCCTCACTAGAATGCCTAATTTCTTCAAAGAGTACTCTGGTGCGCTGATGGCTTGGTCTTTCATTCATTTCCTTAATCAAAAAACCCCTTTTCTTCAAAGCTTCAGCTAATGAATCCATGTGCATCAAGAGAGCCTCATCATTACTCACCTCCTTAGGCCTTTTCACACCCACTTGTACTTTGAGCTCTTCCATTTCTGCCACAGCATCCTCATGTTCTTTCTTGGAAACTTTCAACTCATCTTCAACCTTCTTCAACTGCTCTTGGCTTTTACCGAAGTCTTCACGATGCTTCCTTCGTTGTTCATGTGCTCTCCGAAGTTCATCTTCTCTGGTCTTCAATTGCTCTTGCAACCACTACTATAAAACGGCAAAACAACAACGCCAGGTTTACAACGGCATCCTATACACCGTTCTTATAGTGCGTACTGGATGCGCGCGCATTATTTTAATTAGAAATCTCAAGGGTATAATAACGGTTTTTATGAAAACCGTGGTGATACAATCTAGCTATCATGGGTTCGAACCTCATCGCCCTCAAATAGTTTATCCCTTTGATGTAAATGCTCCCTTTTTAAGTTTTATTAATATTTAACTAAAAACTAATAAGGATATCACGACGGATATTTATCAAAACTGTTGTTACAAATTGAAGCTTCTTTTTATGTATTTTAAACACCAAGTATATATATATCAATTTATCCATTGAAACAACCCTAACACCAATGTCGTCACCATTGTCGGGAAGAAGACAACAACAACAACAAAGTGTTCTACTTTAAGGTGTTGCAATGTCACATTTGAAGACAAAATCATCCAAAGGTGTTTCTACGTCTTGTTCCAGTGTAAAATCTCGATCTGGAAATTTTTGTGGTTGTGATGGTCGTATGGTTTCGTATCAATGCAAGAAGGGACAAAATAAAGGAAGGCTTTTTTGGAGATGTCCATTTTGGAGGAGCGATGAAACATGTAATTTGTTCATATGGGATGAAGACGTGGGAGAAAGAGATGGAAATGACGATGAGAGCATTATGAAGACAGAGTTGGAAGATGTGGGCTATCTGAAGGTTATGTATGAGGATTTAAAGAAAAAGAACAAGAATTTGAAGAACAAATTGAAATCAGAGATATTTTCTGGAAATATCAAGATGTTATGTTTTTTTGTTTCCTTTATGTTTAATATTTACTTTGTTATGAAATGTAATAGTTGAATTAGGGTTCGAATTACATTGTTGATATTTAAACTGCAGATGCATTGTGAATTACATTGTTGATGTTTAAACTGCAGATGCATTAAGTTAGAAGTTAAGGCGCACCTTTTCTTTTTTATTTATTTTAAAATTCATAAATAAAAGGGTTATCACTACGATTCTTCTGGTTATCCGTAATGATATATTTATAATAAATAAATACCTATGTATACGGTTTTTATTTATTTTAAAATTCACAGATAAAAGGGTTATCACTACGGTTATTCTGGTAAACCGTAGTGATATATTTATAATAAATAAATACATATCTATACGGTTGTTATTGTTAACCGTTGTGAAATAGTTTACCCATATATAAGCGAAATAACTTTCACTTAATTGACAGTAACGCCGTTGCCTTCAAAGTGGAACCCTAGAACCCATTTTTTCTCTTCGTTTTCACCATTAGCCGTGAATCTTGTGCTTTATACATTAAGGTATTCTTCTTCTTCCATCTATTGTTAGATATTTCCCATTATCTCGTTTGTTGCATGTTGTTTTTGTTGATTGTTCTCATTTTTTCAGATTCGTTTTCACTACCTTAACAAAGACCATACTTTGGAAACTTCATAATGTTTGTGTTGCTATGGAAAAATGTATAAGAAGCATGAAGCTATGATGGAAACTTCATCCACCTTGTACCTTTTCTTCATAGCATCACGAACAAGATGTTAGTAAATGAAGAAACAACAGTGTAAGCAAACTTTATCTAGTTTTAGAAGCAATGAAAAGAAGTATAAGAAGTATGAAGCTTTTGTGTAAGCTTCTTCCTCCTTATATTTCTTTTTCATGGCTTCCCAAACTAGTTCAACATCATAATTGATTCCTGTTCCGCGATTAGTTTCATTAAAAGGTGCGTTATTCCTGTTCCTCTCTTTACTCATCACTAGATTATGGTTTTAGGGTTTGTTTTCAACTGAGGATGCTCATTTTTGAAGTTTGCTTTGTTTCCTTTCAGGTTAAGGGGATGATACAGGGTGATGATGCTGGTGGAAGCAAGCGTATTATATCAGTTTATAATTTCTGGATCTGGTATTGAATGTTGTTTGAGTTTATCATATTCTATTTACATTGTTTGCTTAACTAACCCTCACTTAAAGTTTGCTAGTGGTAGCAAGTGTATTATATGAGTTTATAATATCTGGATCTGGTATAGAATTTTGTTTGAGTTTATTATATTCTATGTAGATTGTTTGTTTCACTAACCCTCACTTAAAATACATTCAGTTAATTTGACATAGATACTTATAATCTGCAAATTAAGTTGTATTTGAAAACCAACTTAAACAAACCAATGTTGTTTTCTGATTGCATGCCTCTCATCATTTATCTCACGTTCTTTTATATATAGATTATGGTATAATGATCTCGCTCCTTAGATGCATCACCATCTTCCAATATAGTTAAATCAAAGATGAGGCAAATTATCCAATGTCTTGTTTATCTTATGGAAATTTAACTATAATCGAAGATAGCGATATATCGAAGGAGTCAGATCAATAAACCATAATATATGTAAAAGAGCGTGAAATCCACGATGAGACGAATGCAATCAGAAAACAACATTGGTTTGTTTAAGGTGGTTTTCAAGAACAGTTTAATTTGTAGATTATAGACATCTTCATCAAATTTAATCCATGTATATTTATTTAACGAGGTGTTTGGAAAACAAGCAATCTACATTTAATATAATAAACTTAGGGTACTTACAACAACAGTTATATATTGTAACCAATATCATAAGTAATTTATGTTTTATATAAATTCGCTACTGATGGGTTTCGAACCCAGAACTTAAGTGTATGTATCGCAACGGTTTATTATCATAACCGTTGTGATATATGGCGCGCGTCCTGCCTTTCAACAACGATTTCCAGACCGTTATAGAAACAACGAACTTACAACGACAATCTACATAACAACGCCTTCGCCCGCGTCATTATATGTCATTCCCAACCCTTGTTAAATGGGTTTTTCGTAGTAGTGAGCTTTGCATTCTCAATTCTAACTTCGTCCCATGCTTGCTGAAGTTTAATGAGCTTGGCTTTTGTTTCGGCCAAAGATTGTTTAGTCTGCCTGTAAGTCTGAGCAGAAGTTTTGACAGCCATATTAACTTTCTGGTAATGTCGGGCTCTGTCGGAAAAATCTTTTTCTCTTGCTGTTAAGATCTTTTATGCGTCCTGGGCTTTGCATTCCAGTCCCCTGTTGGTATGTAAAGCGTCTTGAAGATGGCTACTCAAATCAGAATTCTCCACTCTAAGCTCTTTCACCAGACTCTGCAATTTGTTGAATTCCTCCATGGCCACTGTGGTAGGTTGTTCCTGTATCACTGGGTATAGAGGGGGCTCTCTTGAGAAAGGAAAGAGCACCTCTTTTACATTCATCTGGATCCACCTTGTGTAATCAGGGTAGGCTCTACAGTCCCTTTTCCCTAAGACGGTTTTTCCTTTCTTGGACATATGTATCCAAGCGCTCACCGCTTCCCTTAGCACCTCTCTGTCCTCAACTCCATTAAAGAATAAGGATTCTTCGATATCTCGGTCAGCGGGAGGATTCCTTGAAGCATATCCAAATTGTCTGATAGCCAAGATTGGGTTGTAGTTAATTCCCCCTTTCCTGCCTATCAGAGGCACATTCCGAAAATTCCCGCAGCTGGTAATAATCTCTACTCCTCGCAACTAATGGTCAAACCAAACAATGTTATCAGCAGTCAACCCCATTATCCGTTTAGACCACTTTAGAGAATCCTTCGTGTGTGCAAAGGCACCGGTCTGAGGTAAATGCTTCAAAAACCAATTGTATAAGAGTGGAGTGAAGCAGTTGACCTGTCCTCCCCTTCTCTTCTCATTCTTGAAATTCACGGAGTGGTAGAAATCACCCAATAGAGTAGGAACCAGATTTTTCAAGACGAAAACCCTTACTGCGTGCATATCCACAAAGTAATGTTGGTTAGGAAACAAAACGATACCATAGATGCACAAGGCCAGGATAGAATTATAGACCTCCCAATTCTTGGCGTTGGCACACTCTTGAGCTTGGTTGGCAAGAAATTCCAAGTGAAAACCCTTAACTCCATTCTTACTAGCAACATTTCTCATCAGCACTAATTGTTCCACCTGTAAGGCAGCTGCAATTTCTTCTACTTTAGGGTGATCCCCAGAAAAGAATAGTACTGTTGATTTGATTGAGATACCCAATATGAATGAAAACTCCTCCAGTGTAGGCATCAAGATATACTCCGGAAAGACAAAGCATCTCAACGACGGCTCATAGAACTGCAATAATGTGTGGAGAGCGTCATGCTCATACTTTGTAATGTTACGGACCATTTTCACCAACCTCCCATATTTCTTTTGGAAGATGATAAGAACACCTGGGTCAGCCATGGCTACCACCTTGTGAAGTAGGTCTAAAGTTGGCTCTGGAAATCTGTAAGCAACATTATTCTTCCTTTCAGCATTTGTCTCTGTCGAACCCATTGAATGGAATCAGAGGTAAAGTAAGCACCTATAAATGATAAACATGAATGTTATGATATGATAATGCAATGCAAAAAGCATGGGATCAGAGAGCCGCGTGTCTGTGCTGGACTGTGAACGGTGTCAGTGTAGATCTGAGAATATCACAGAACCATGGACAAGAGCCATCTGAATATAGTAGGATGAATAGTCCTTTTGTGTAATAATACCAGAAAACCGGGTATGCGAGAGGTTATGGTTACCTGCAAACCTGCAAATACCCGCCCATTCTCACATGTGGGTACTAAAACGAAGGTTCCTCAGTTTCGGATTCTCCATTTGAGAAGCAATAGTACATTCATTCCTCGGGGTACAATACTATCGCCAAACAAAGAGGTCGTCCACTGATTCCCCAAAAATAAGGTCATCCTATAGCAAGTTCCCAGTTTCGGGTCCTCGGATCAAGAAACGTAATGGGTTTGCCATTTCTGGTCTGCCATTATCGCTCCTTGGGAGGAGTGCCTCAACTAAGCCCTCGGGAATGGTCACCAGAGTCGACAGCTTTCTAGGTTGATATTCTGAAATGCACAAGACGCGCAAACCAGAACATCTCCCAAGAAAACCTCGTCTGGGCGTGGATTTCATGTAAACCATACGTACCAAGACGCTACGTAGGCCACACTAATTTCCACTCTAGTCCTATAAGTGCACTCAAGCCTGTGTAATGGGCTTATCTCTCAGAACATCCCAACCCGCCAAACAGAAAACCAGTACAGCACATCACAGTCCAGCATAATAATGAAATGTAATGTAATAGATGTGGTAAAATAGTAATACAGTAAAGCAATAATACAGTAATACAGTAAAACAGCAATACAGCAAAATAAATAACCACAATAAACACCCAATGACAATAAACAACCAAGCGCTAGGATTGACTCGCAAAGGGGATGGACCAGCAAGAGGTCAACCAGTCCCCAGCAGAGTCGCCAGCTGTCGCTCCCAGGATTTTCATCCAGGTACAAACGCGAAAGTGGTGCGAAAACAGAGTCGCCAGCAATGTGTATTTATCCCAAAAGAGGGAAAGGAAACACTGCGTAAACCTGAGGGAAGGGAAAGAGCATGGTCTCGCGACCAAGAGAAACGGGTACGGGAGTCGGTTACGCGAGGGGAAGGTGTTAGCACCCCACGTGTCCATCATACTCGATGGGATCCACGCTTGTTGTCTCAATCAAAGGGTGTCGTCATCTGGAGCTCCACTGCTATTGGAAAGGAAAAGGAACAGGAACGGAAAAGAAAATAGAAGAAACGAAGAAGGAAAGAAAAAGAAGTGACTCGATAGGACATCGTCGTCCTACGCCTACGTATTCCCTCGTGCAATAGGAAAGTCAGAGTCAACGTAGTTCGGACACGAACTAAGGGGGAGGTTGCTCGCCAAGACATCGTCGTCTTGTGCCTACGTATCCTCAATCTAACCAGAAGGAGGAAGTCAAAGCAGCCATAGTTCGACCTAAAGAGGTCGGTATTTTTTATGAGCGATGTTAAGTTCGCGTCCGGCAGTTAGGGTCGATGCCTGTTTGCGACGGGATGGAAAATAATGTGCCCTTTTGAAAAGGTTTGAAACAACAATCCCGAAGGATAAAAAGGTTTGAATTTGTTTGTGTTTTTTAGATAGAAGTGGATTGAAGTTAATTCATAACTTGCATTGCACCCAAGTCTACAACATAGGATCGAATGCATCGCACATCGACCCAAGACGAGACGCGCGCTAAACACTCTAGGAAAGTGAAAGGAAGCCCCCCACTCTCCATTTCCCATGTACAAGGCTCATGCACAATACATGTTAACTTTATAAGTGTTTTAGAAGTGGTTATGAGATGAGAAGAGAAGACTCAAGGAAAAGAAAACACTAAGGGGAATTCTATCCCAATGTTATCATGCAAAGGTGGCCCTAAGGTCAAGGTTTGAGAACCTAATTCTAAAAGAAGAGAGGGATAGCACTACCTAATGCTTATCCTACCTCACCTTAATCAAAAATTAAGGATGAGATAGGATCCCAAAGGGTGTGGGAAAGTTGTACACAAAGCATTATATCATGCTATTCACCAAAGGAAAAGACAAGTAAGATAAATGAGAGATGAAAGAAGAGATGAACATGGATAACCATCTACATGTTCAAGCACCTTACCTCTGCCCCTACATAAAAGGTTAGTACCAAATGATTACAAGTAATGAATACAAGTATCAAAAGTAAACCAAACAAGTGCTAGCTGCTTAAAGAAGACAACTTGAAAAGCAAACAAAGGTTAAACTAAAAGGGAAGACTCCTAAGGGTTAAGGATGCTTCAAAGTCAGTAGGTACATGCCAAGGGATCCTACTAAGGTAAACATGTCAAATTAAACCAAACAATGTCAACTATGCATCAAAAGTTCACACAAATGCAAGTTGTGCACAAACTAAGTAATATGAATGCATATGGTTCATGAACATTAATGAATGCATATGTAAACATCAAAGTCAGAAGTAAATGACATTTATTAATTCATATGTATATCATTGAATGAACATACAAGTCATGGATGCAAGCATTTAAAGAAATGAAGCAAGAAGAAGTGAACAAACACAATTAAAGTTCAACAATGAAGCATACTTGTAATGCAAGTCAAAGATGAAAATGAAATGGGATCATACATGTCTAATGGACACAAGTCAGTAGTATATTACATTTGAAATGACATGTAGAAGTCAAGAATGTATGCACAAAGTTCACACAAGTATCATGTTAAAGCACATTAAAGATTAGAAGCAAACATGGTTCAAACTAGGTCAAACAAGTCCAAACAAACACCCTAAGATTTATGAACTTAAGAGACATGTTGTAGCGAACGATTTAGGACGCGGTTGCGAAGCGCTATTGCTCTTTGGTGTCTACAACTCGATTCATTTTTTATCCTATTAAAGCTGATGAAGGAAGGGAAATAGATGTCTCCAACTAACCCTGCTTGCATACTGAGATTAAATAGTCAAAACTGTTGGTTTACAGATGCTACAAAGATTCGGGGTTTCTCCTAGGTTATTTTGTTGACAAGGGGTGCTTTAGGCTATCGGTTAGGATGTTAGGACGAATGTATGAGAGTATGGGATTTTGGGTTTTTGTTTAGTGTGCTCGCTAAGATTTTTCTTTCAATCTTATGCCTACGTATTCCCGTTTTTCCGAAACAGGGAGATCAGAGCATTCGTAGTTCCTCCTATTCTATGGGAGGAAATGATATTTTTGGCGTCTTGTTCGAAGCCCAAGACGTGAAGCAAAAGGTGATATATATCTTGTTCAAAGCCCAGGATGTGAAGCTGAAAAAGTATATTTGTATCTTGTTCAAAGCCCAAGATGTGAAGCTGAAAGGTGTTGTCTTTAGAGAGAATTTGTCATCTCTAAAGAGGGGGTTGTATGTCACAACTGTTTATAAAGGAGAATTACTTTAACCGGGATGTGTGAATCCGGCAATGCCATAATTTCCTTTAAAGGGGATTTCCAACCTGAAGGGGAAGACTTTAACTCAGTTTAGAGCAATGCTATCTTTCCTTAGGAATTTCTCATGCTAAAAGAGGGATAGTGGCATGGATGTAGATGATCCAGAGGCTTACCGGTTACAGCGATTAGATGGAGGGGAAGGAGTTGTTGATGTTTGTATACTGTGAACGAGGCACAACTTTGATGCTAAAAGGTTGATTGGATCAACCAGTGGTTTTTTTATACAAAGCCTAAGAGGAGGCTATTATGTGTCTCGTACAAAGCCCGAGAGAGAGGCTAAAAGGTTTTGACTCGACGATGGAGTCTTTTGGTATCTCGTATAAAGCCCGAGATGAAGGCTATTTGACTCAACAAGAGACTTTTTTTGTATCTCGTATGAAGCCCGAGATGGAGGCTGTTGTTTGTTTGGCTCAATAAGAACCTTTTTGTATCTCATATAAAGCCCGAGATGGAGGCGAAAGGGTGATTGACTCAACGAGGGGGTCTCTTATGTGTCTCGTACAAAGCCCGAGAGAGGGGCTAAACGTTGTTTGACTCCGCTGGGGGGATCATTGTACAAAGCCCAAGAGGAGGCTATGGTGACTGTTTCAGTTGAGTGATAGGTCCAGTATACTGATTTTGAAAGAGAAAATCAGTTCTTATATGAGCAACATTGTACTCAAGGATTTGATTCGAGCATCTGGGTTATTCCTATTTTTAAGGAAGTGGGAAATCCGAAGGGTATTGAGATTGTCCGAGTCTACGGGTTTTCTTCCTATTTAACGAATGGGTCACTTGAGAATGTCTGGAAAACTCAAGGAGATTAGACTGTCCGTGTCTAGAGTTTCATCTTTTGTACTATGCATTGAGAAACAGTAGTAAACTCTTTGAAAGGACTGTTCTATGAAGATGACTAGGTTCTGTTCCTATACCTCTAGGAGGTCGTCGGGATAATTTGTACGAAGCCCAAGAGGAGGCTGGAAGCTTTTAAGAAGTCGACGAGTCCTTGTACTAAGCCCAAGAGGAGGCTATCATTCCCGGAGGAAGAGATCATTATACGAAGCCTAAGAGGAGGCTGTGAATACTTCTAAGAAGCCGAT
Organism: Lathyrus tuberosus; assembly: GCA_022829125.1. Lineage (NCBI taxonomy): Eukaryota > Viridiplantae > Streptophyta > Magnoliopsida > Fabales > Fabaceae > Lathyrus > Lathyrus tuberosus. The sequence continues at coordinate 1,750,689 of JALAZF010000617.1, read as the reverse complement.
GGGTCCTTGTACTAAGCCTAAGAGGAGGCGAGGATGCTTTTAGGAAGCCTGCGGGTCCTTGAACAATGCCCAAGAGGAGGCCGATGCTTTTAAGAAGCCGATGGGTCCCCAAACCCCGAGAAATTCAAGACAGGCCATTCACGAGGAATAGATCAAGCCAGGAAAGTTTGAGAATTTGGAAGAAACTCAAGAGATGCCATTCACGGAGAAAAGATCATCTCCGGGGAATAGAGTTTCTTGACAAGTGCTTTTAAGAAGCCTGTGGGTCCCCAAACCCCGAGAAGTTCAAGCCAGACTATTCACGAGGAATAGATCAAGCCAGGAAAGTCTGAAAATTTGGAAGAAACTCAACAGATGCAATTCACAGAGAAGAGATCATCTCTGGGAAGTAGAGTTTCTTTGACAACTTCTACGAGTGACAGTCTATAAAAGGGTTCACAGAGAATGTTGCCTTTCATATCTCCATATTGTTTAACCCCAAGAGGAGGGAAGACTGTGTCTGGTAATCCTATGGGGATCTAGCTGTCTATTTCTACGAATAAACGAAACGGCTTTACCTAGTTCTAGACGTGGTTGCCGGGGAAACTCTAAATATCTATACTATTATTACACAGTTGATATGAGTTTATGAAAGAAGACTTACAGCGAAACAGCCCCACAATACAGTTATATGTATATGATAGTGGTAAATGAAAGCGTATAAACACTTACTCGGTTGTAGAGCTTCCATGCTGTTTGGTTAGTTGTTCAACAAAGAAAGATTGAAAACAATAGTATATTTCAAAATCAAAGGAGAAAGTGCTTTGAAAAAGAAAGATTTGGGGGTTACAGCTCAAGGAGAGGCCCAGGGTTTTACCAGTGATTGCACTGTTGAATTTGTACAGAGGGATTTATACAAGTGACTGTGGCCCAAAAAGGTTTTCTGTACAAAGGGATGGGTCTTACACTCTCTCAAGAGGCCCAAAAAGTTTTTAAAGAAAAAGAGTGGGGCTTATAACACGAGGGTAGGCCCAAATGATTTTTCCGTTTAAAATGGCGATCGCGCCGAGATTTTCTTTTAACGCAGAGGGACTTATACAATAAGTGAGGCCCAAAGTTGTTTTTGGTTAAAAGGGGATTGGGTCTTACACTCTATTAGAGGCCCAAAGTGTTTTGAATGGGTCTTATAGCTCGAGGAGAGGCCCAAGGTTTTTTGTTTTGAAAAGGCGACGATCGTACCGTTGGTTTTTTACGGTATCGGGACTTATACAATACATTGAGGCCCAAAAATGATTTGGTCAAAAAAAGGATTGGGTCTTACACTATATTAGAGGCCCAAAAGTTTTGAAAATGATTTATGAGGGTTGAATTAATCCAAAACCCTAATTTGTTTTCAAAAATGTATTTAATTGAATAAAAATTCAATTAAAATGATCAAAATTGTTTAACATATGGAAAACAAATTGTGATCTTGGATTAATGCTTCAAAAATTAAGTATTGACCTACAAAATTATTAGAAGGCATTAAAAGTTGCAAAATCAAGGTGGAAAAAATATTTTAAATGTTAAAAACAATTAAAACATTAATTCTTTGCAAAAATATCAATTATACAAAATAAATAATATTTTTGGGATTTTTTGGGAAAATAAAATATTTTAACATTTTTGTGAATTATTAAAAAAAGAATCAACTCAAAATCATTAAAACTCAGAGAGAAATTAATTTTTGAATCAATTAAATAAAACCACAAAATTCAAATATTTGAATTTCAAAAAATGGCGCCAAGAACACACCAAGAACACGCGCGTGTTCTGGGTTTGCCCAGATTTGCATTTTCTCTCCAATCTCACTGAATACTTAATCATATCATGTAATCCACATACCAATCAACTCGTTTCAACCTCACGATCATGTCTATGACAATTAATTTCATTTAAATTAAGCATAAAACAAGAAATCACGAAAAATCCTCAAGAACCCTAATTTCTGCATGAAGGCTAGGATTTTTGATACACGATTCAAACAATGCAATTAATTTAGGGGAAACATTCCATGCATGATTATGAACATATGGCCAAATTATTGTGCAGCAAAAATTGCATGGATCATAGACTTAGAAGAGCTCATGCTTACCACTTGCAGCTGGTGATCGTGATTTGTGTTGGAGGTGTTACAGCTAGGTTCCAATGATCTGGATAGCTTCCCTAGGTGCCATGGAGTGTGTATGAATGCTTGGAATGGATTGAAATGATCTGGAACTTGAGATGGTACCCCAACTGCAAATCTGTCAAGAACTTGAGCAATTGGCTGGTGATTTTGTGAAATCTGTGTTCCAGATGTTATGTGAGTGTTTGGATCACTTCTATATGATGTATGTGAGGTGTGTGAGTGATTGGTTTGGTTGGAAAAGCTCTCAAACTCAAAACCCGATAGTGACTTGCCTTAGAAGGCAAAATTGGAGTGAAAGAAGAGATTTTGAGGAAAGCATCTGTTTGATGGCTTTGGTGTACTCAAACTGATCACAATTGAGCTCTATTTATAGTAGAGCAAGTTTGTTTTGCAAGGAATAGTGAATGGCAACTGCTGAGTAGGTTTGGCCAATGTTGGCAAATGAAAATCCAAGTCTCCTCTAGCCATTGACTAGAGGTTAGGGCACAGGCTGCTGGTTCCCTTGGTCTTGGATAAGTCTTGACTGAATTCAGTTGAGAATGGCTCAGTCCATGCCACCTTGATGCTTCCATTGAATGCTTCAATCCAAAATTGGAGTCTTGTCCCTATTTTGGCAATTTTAGGTTCAATATGCTATTTCTTGTTCCAAAGACTTTGGAGGCTTGGCTCAGTGATTGTCCCCTTTAGATTCAATCCTCAGAGGTGCCCAAGTGGATAGAAGCATTTGGATTTGGCTGATTTTGGCAAATCGACCAAAAGTGTAAAAATTTGCCTTGCCTTGGCAGATTTCAGCAAGGCAACTTGCCAATGTCATATCTCATGACTCAAATTGAATTTGGTAATGTTCTTGGCCATTTTGGAAAGCCCTTACATGATACAACAACTGTTTGAACATGTTTGGTTTTGATCTCTTTTAAATCCAAGTGAAAAATCCCCCTACATTTGGAAAAAAGTAAGGCAAAATCTGACTTAGTGACATTTTCACTAAGTGTTGAAACAAAGTGACTTTTCTTGATTTTGATCACTCCATAACTCAAAATCTATGAGGAATTTGGACATAGGTCAGTATGAAGCTTTTGTAGAGGGCAATGTGATCTACAAATCAAGCTTTGAATGGGGAACAATGGCCTTGTGGTTTAGGAGTTATGGTCCTCCAAAGTTGGCACATTAGTGTCACTTTTTCCATAACTTAGAAATTTTTCTAAGTTTTTATGGTTACCCCTTTTACAAGTTATCCCACTTTCTTTGATTTTTCTTGATGAATGATGATTCAAATCACACTTTAACATCATTTTAGGGTTAAAAATCCATTTTGGTGAAAAAATCTCAAAAAGTCAAAGTTGACTTTTGTGCACAGTTGAGTTTTTATCAGATGAATTCCAAACTGTGCAATTCTTCAGGAAATCATGTCCTTGACCTAAATCAAACTTGATGGACATGTTCCATGGGTGCCATAGGGTATATTGAATCATGCCTTAGGGCTTGGGAGCATGTCCTGGTCAAAAGTCAAAGTTACAGTTGACTTTCCTCGCGAAACCCTAATTGTGGTGCAGATGAAATTGAAACTTGTTGCTCAAGCTTCTTGGATTAATCCATTGTTCCAAATGGATCAATATAGTTCATTAGAGACCCTCAAACCCTTTCTTGAGGTCATGGCTCATGATTAGCCCTAAAAGTCAACTTAGGGGTGAATTAGGTCAAGAAACCCTAATTCCTGACTTTTAATGAATGCATCCCCTGAGGAAAAATTGACTTGATGATTGGGTCCATGAGGTTCCATGGAGTATATTAGGTCATGTTTTGGATCATTGGCTTGTGCCCAGATGAAAAATTTTCATCTAGAGGCCCTGGTCGACCAAAACCCTAATTTGGTGACACTGTCAATCTTGAGACTTGATCCACCTAGAAGGGAGCAGCCTTGTGCTTGATCCTTGAAGTGGGAGTCTTTTTGATCCATTATGGATGTTTGAGAGGTTAGACAAGTTGAAGATCATGTCATTCCTTGATTGATCCTTTGTCTAAGCACTCAGAGAGGGCTTGAAACCCTAATTTTGATTGTAGTGAATGCTTAACAACCCTTGAGGCATTTGATGAGGCATGATGGTTCATCCATATTTTGATGATGATTTGCACAATGATGGGAAATCTTAGTGGTCAAAATTTGGGGTATGACAGATGCCCCTATTTAATCTTCTTGGACACGAAGGTGTGAATGACGAAGGTATTCGGGGTGCAAGAGGATTAAATATCGGAATACCAGAAATTTTGATGGAGGTTATGAATGGTAGCTTACGCATTCATCTTCCTTAGCTAAGCGATGATGCTTAGAAAAGGTAAACTTCCCCTCGATCCTGGTCTTCAGCCAAGGAGCTGGTCTCAGTTTCCTTTTGGGATAAACTTCCCCTCGATCCTGGTTTCATACCAAGGAACTGGTCTTAATTTCTGATTTAAACTTCCCCTCGATCCTGGTTCCCTACCAAGGAACTGGTCTAAGTTTCTTATTTAAACTTCCCCTCGATCTTGGCTCCCTACCAAGGAACTGGTCTAAGTTTCTTTTGTCAATAAACTTTATTGACAAGGGACGCTATTCATAGCGGTTTTCCTCAAACTTCTCGCTGAATTTTCCTGGGGAGATGCCATTTGACGAAAGAAAAAAATTTGATGTCAGAGTTGCTGGGGAACCCAGTCGTCTGAGTTGTAGAGTTGCACAAACTTCTCTGTTGGAGATGCCATTTGCTGACTCTATCTGGGGAAAGCGAGTCTCTTGAGAGGCTGCTTCTGCGTGGGATCTTACATCATAATTTTCTCGGGATCTTCCCGGAGAAATGCCATATGATGGGGTCCAATTTTGAGGTGCCGATGACCTTTTCATCAGCGGCCTTTTCGGAGCGAAACTGGCATGCTGCCGAATCTCTGATTACGAGGCTTTCTCTGTGGATTTTCCTTAATCCGGGAAAGTAAGGATATCATCTTCAATGGCGAAGAGTGATGCTGACTGAAAGTTCCTCTGGTTTTTCAGAGGTTCAAGTTATCAAAGTGGTCAAGGGCCAACTTTCTTCCAGAAATAAACTGGAGGCGAGGTTGTTCAAACACAGCGTTTCCTGACGAGGCAAGAACTGACAACTTGATTGAGAGAACTTCTATCACTAGGGGACAAGACCGACTAGAGTGATAGTGATGCAATATGAAATGTGAATGCAAATCAATAATGCATGATGTATGTATGTATATGCTGACAAAATTGACGCGACACACAAACTAAAAGATGAACATGACTGGATACACGGCCATCACGGGTGTAGCGGTACCGCTGGTTCAGAATAGCAATACCACCTTGCTTAGGAAAGATAGTCCCTATTGGGAGCTATGTTGGTCGGGCTTAGGAGATAAGAACTCGGTCGAGGCGTGTCAGACGAAACAAGGTCTCTGACATAGTTGATCCCTTCATTCAGGCGTACTGGCGTAGAAGGAGTACTTTGATTCTAAATTTTGAAGTTTGCATACTTCCGGAGAAGCGGTTGATGCTCTTTTGATGTTCAAGAGTCAAAATAAATTGCCATCTTTATTTTAAAGCAGAAAAAGTTTTAACAAGTAAATTCATTTTTGTTTCATTTCAAGAATCGTTAATCATATTAAAACGCCCTTCTGTAAAGCTAAAACAAATAAGAATTACAAACAAAAGCACAAGGGCTCAAATTTTATTTATAAGAAGGAAATCAACCAAACGCGTGATTCCAAAGAGTATATACAAAGTTTGAAAATGGTAATTTACAGGGAAAAGGGCTACGTTGAAATATAACGACCACTATCCTTCTACCAACTTTGAATTCGGGACATCCTGAGCTTCTGTCGAAGATGACCTTGACTGGAATTTTCCTCCGATGGATGGTATAACTGCTGCTGCTGAGGGACTTGCCTCTGTTGAACATAGTTACTTGCCATTATCCCTAATTTTTGCCTGGATTGTACTTTGATGTTTCCAATCCACCGGGATGATTTTTTTTTCATGTCTCTAACGTTTGCCTGGACCGCCCTTTCGGGTTTTCAATCCACCGAGACATTTTTTTTTTAGTTTAGGCGAAGTATTTCTTGACTACATCAACATTCGTGGGGTAGGCAAATTCCTCTTCGTCCATGGTTGTGAGTCTCAAGGCGCCGCCTGAGAAAGCTTTCGTGACCACATAGGGGCCATCATAATTCGGAGTCCACTTGCCCCGGGAATCAGTGAGAAATGATTGTATCTTCTTGAGCATGAGGTCTCTTTTCCTGAAGATGCGGGGTCGAACCTTTTTGTCGAACGCCTTCTTTATTCTCTGCTGATACAACTGACCATAGCATAATGCCGTTATTCTCTTTTCTTCGATCAGATTCAGTTCGTCGTGTCGGCTTTGACACCATTCAGCTTCGGTGAGCTTAGCTTCCATCAATACCCGGATTGATGGGATCTCTACTTCTATGGGGAGCACTGCTTCCATGCCATATACTAGAGAGAAAGGGGTAGCCCATGTTGAAGTGCGGACAGATGTGCGATAACCATGAAGAGCAAAGGGTAACATCTCGTGCCAGTCTTTGTAGGTTACAACCATCTTTTGAACGATCTTCTTGATGTTCTTATTGGATGCTTCTACCGCTCCGTTCATCTTTGGTCGGTAGGGAGATGAGTTATGATGTTCGATCTTGAACTCTGCGCACAACTCTTTCATCATCTTGTTGTTCAAGTTAGATCCATTATCAGTAATGATCTCGCTTGGAACACCATAACAGCAGATGATATTGTTTTTGATAAATCGGACTACCACTTGTCGGGTTACATTAGCGTATGACGCTGCTTCGGCCCACTTGGTGAAATAGTCAATGGCTACCAGGATGAACCGATGTCCATTTGAAGCCTTAGGTTCGATCAAGCCAATCATGTCGATTCCCCATATGGAAAAGGGCCACGGGGAAGAGAGAACTTTGAGATGCGATGGCGGTACATGAATTTTGTCGGAGTATATCTGACACTTGTGACATCTCCTCATATACTTGTAGCAGTCGGATTCCATGGTCAACCAATAGTACCTTGCTCTTAGAATTTTTCTCGCCATTGTGTGTCCGTTGGCATGAGTGCCAAAGGATCCTTCATGAATTTCTTTCATAAGCATGTCCGCTTCTGGTCTGTCGACGCATCAGAGCAAGACCATGTCAAAATTCCTCTTATAAAGAGTGTCACCACTCAGGAAGAAGCTTCCAGCCAATCTTCTGAGGGTTTTCCTGTCTTTTCTGAGTGCCCCAGGTGGGTACTCTTGTTTCTGAAGGAAGCATTTGATATCATGATACCAAGGTTTATCGTCTATGACTGCTTCAATCGTGAAGATGTAAGCGGGTCATTCAAGGCGCATTATGTCGATCTTAGGTAAGTCGTTCCATTGACCTACACTAATCATGGAGGAGAGAGTGGCTAATGCATCAGACATGTGATTCTCCTCACGAGGGATATGATGAAACTCAACTCTGTTGAAGAAAGGTAGCAACCTTCTTGCGTAGTCTTTGTAAGGAATCAATCCTGATTGGTATGTGTTCCAATCTCCTTTTATCTGATTGATAACCAAGGCTGAATCGCCGTATACATCCAAGTTTTTGATCCTTAAATCAATTGCTTCTTCGAGACCCATAATACAAGCTTCGTATTCGGCCTCGTTGTTTGTACATTTGAACGTAAGTCTAGCAGTGAAAGGAATGTGGGTACCCTGAGGGGTAACAATGATTGCCCCAATTCCATTTCCATAATGATTGACTGCTCCGTCAAAGATTAGTCCCCACTGAGAACCTGGTTCTGGCCCTTCACTGGGTGGCGGTTCATCACAGTCCTTCATTTTTAGGTACATGACATCTTCGTCTGGGAAGTCAAACCCGATTGATTCTTAATAGTCAATCGGTTGATGAGCCAAATGATCGGCTAAAATACTTCCCTTAACGAATTTCTGAGCGTGGTACTCTATGTCATATTCTGATAACAGCATCTGTCAACGGGCAATCCTTCCCGTGAGAGCAGGTTTTTCGAAGACGTACTTGATTGGATCCATTTCGGAGATTAACCAAGTAGTATGACAAATCATGTATTGGCGAAGACGTTTGGCCGCCCAAGCCAAAGCGCAACAAGTTTTCTCAAGCATCGTGTACCGAGTTTCGCAGTCGGTGAATTTCTTGCTTAGATAGTAAATGGCAGACTCTTTCCGTTTGGTTTCGTCTTGTTGGCCAAGTACACATCCCATTGAGTCCTCTAGAACTGTGAGGTAAATGATCAGTGGTCTTCCTTCCACTGGAGGTGATAGAATCGGCGGATTCAACAGGTATTCCTTAATACTGTCGAAGGCGGTTTGGCAATCTTCTGACCAAACACAATCCTGATTCTTTTTAAGTAACTTGAAAATCGGCGCACACGTGGCGGTCATAAAGAATATGAACCTGGAGATGTAGTTCAAACGTCCCAAGAATCCTCTGACTTGTTTTTCAGTTTTCGGAGAAGGCATTTCTTGAATGGCCTTGACCTTGTCAGGATCAACCTCAATTCCTTTTTGGCCGACGATGAACCCTAAAAGTTTCCCTGAACGGACACCGAAGGTGTACTTGTTGGGATTCAAGCGGAGTTTGTACTTTCGCAAATGCTCGAATAGTTTCGACAGGTGGGTCACATGCTCCTCCTCTGTCTTAGATTTTGCAATCAAGTCATCGACATATACCTCTATCTCTTTGTGTATCATGTCATGAAACAGAGTAGTAATGGCCCTTTGATAGGTTGCCCTGACGTTCTTCAAGCCGAACGACATCAGCTTGTAACAAAAGGTACCCCATGGGGTAATGAACGAAGTTTTCTCCATGTTTTTCGGCGCCATTTTGATCTGGTTATAGCCCGAGAATCCATCCATGAAGGAGAAAATTTTGAACTTTGTTGTGCTGTCTACCAGCATGTCAATGTGTGGTAAAGGAAAGTCGTCTTTTGGGCTTGCCTTATTCATATCCCTGTAATCAACACACATTCTGACCTTTCCGTCCTTTTTAGGAATGGGTACGATGTTGGCTAACCATTGAGGATATTCAGATGTAGCGAGGAAACCCGCGTCAATCTGTTTCTGTACCTCTTCTTTGATTTTGATGGCCATGTCCGGGTGAGTCCGTCTCAACCTCTGGTTTACTGGCGGACATTCTGATCTTAATGGTAAGTGATGTTTCACGATGCTGGTATCCAACCCTGGCATATCCTGATAGGACCAAGCGAATACATCGAGAAATTGTCTGAGAAGCTTTATCAAACCCTCTCTGGCAGTTGGACAGAGAAGTGCCCCAATCCTGATTTCTTTTCTCTCTTTTTCCGAACCCAAGTTTACCATTTCCAACGGCTCTTTGTGAGGTTCAATGGATATTACCTCTTGTATGAGTAGTCGGGAGATCTCTTCTGGAATTTCGTTGTCAACTTCTTCTTCAGCTCCAAATACCGGGAACTCAAAGTTGGGAGAAGGCATTGGATCGTATGTTTCAATTGGGTTTAAAACAAGCAATCTGCATGACGTGATGATTCGTGTTTAGAAGAGATAGAGAGAATGCAAAAGTGTGTGCAGTGTATTTTTTTTACTGCTTGTTTTTATTATTGATTTGTTTTTTAGGATTACCATTTTCTGAAAAAGCAAAAAGAGAAAACAACAATTAATGCGGAAATTACAGAACGACGTTATTTTATTAATGAACAAGTCGATCCTTGAAACTACAGCCCTATAAAACAAAACTCTGTCGCTTTGGGCAGAGCGAAGAGGGAAAATTTACAGAAAGCGAGCCCTATCAAAACATCCGTTTCACCTGGGCAGGGTGAAAGGTTAAAGATGGCAATTACTTTGACTGATGAACGACCTCCGGAACCTCGACGGCAACCCATTGGCGGCGAACTCCTCGGTGAATCACAAAGTCTGGTACCTTCCTTGATTTGTTTTTAGAAATAACGCTGATTTCTGGTGGAGCAAGATCATTAGAATCTGTCTCCCAGGCAGAGTTGTCGTAGGAGAATTCCTCAGTTGTATTTTGCATAGCATTTGTACTCTCAACTATATCTCCCCATCCAGTTGGCTGGACATCTTCGAGCCTGATACGAGAGCTTTCGGGAGCGGTGTATTTGACCATATAGTCGTACTTTCCACTCAGTTGTCCCAGGGTGTCCCACACTTCTTTGGAACTGGAGGGGTCATCCCTCTCGATGACCTCAGGAAAAGCATAGTTGATGAATTCAAGTCCTGCAAACATTGCAAATTCATCTTCATGTTGAGTAGCTTCAGGATGACCTGAGTGTTGATCCCATGACATGGTGGGGACACAGGTATTCTGTTCAATGAGACTCAGCTGATTTTCATTATTCGGCTGACTCTCTTGCCCCAAATCTCCTAGATAAGGTCGCCACATTGGCAGACCATCCATTGGACCATAGTAGTTGTAGTCAAAGTTGTCTTTCATCAGAGTGTCTTCCTCTAATGAATTTGGCGGAGCACGACATCCTTCCGGATCACAATCTCCATATATCATTTCGACATCTGACCGTGGTATAAATCTCGGACTCTGTGCGGGATAGCAAAATGGTATAGGCACTTCTTCCTGAGACATGTAACCGTCCTCGTTAAGGTAGGACTTCCATTCTTCATCTGTGTCAGAGGGGTCTTCCTCATTGATAGCATGTACTGCCTGAGACACTGGGTGAAGAAAACCTCCACTGTGGAAGAAGTTTTGAAGGGGATGAAGACTTTCATCGTTGGCAGCTGTCTGGGTACAGGTTGCAGAAAAACCAAGACCCTTCTTTGTTTTATTGCTAGTAGGAATGACAAGCTGTCCCCATCCGGTTGTGTCGGTACTCTCGACCGCTTTGATAGCATCTTTGTATGAGGAAATCGAGGTTCCTCCTTGGGATTGATTGTCCTTGCTCACCAACAGTGCTTGGAACTCATTTCCAATAACCTCCTCGGGTTCTATACCAGTAGACGACGATAAGTTACTCACGAGCAAGGCCTGTTCTCCACAGACTGTGACAAGTTGATCGTTCTGAACGAACTTTAGCTTTTGGTGGAGGGTCGAAGTGACCGCTCCAGCCTGATGTATCCAAGGTCTCCCTAATAAAGAACTGTACGTTGCCCGGATGTCCATGACCTGGAAAGTGACTTGGAAAGTGTGAGGACCGATAGTTATGGGAAGATCAACTTCGCCGATAACTATTTTTCTGGATTCGTCGAACGCTTTGACGACGACCTCGCTGGTTCTCATCGGAGGGCCTTTGAATGATAATTGCATCAAAGTAGACTTTGGCATAACATTCAGGGCTGACCCTGTGTCTACCAGTACGCTGGCTAAAGCATCGTCCTGGCAGTTGACTGTGATATTGAGCGCCATGTTATGACGACGACCCTCTTCGGGTAATTCCTCATCACTAAATCCCAAATTATTGTAGGAAGTGATGTTAGAGACAATGCTATCGAACTGTCTGATTGTTACATCCTGTTCCACAAAGGCTTGCTCCAAGACTTTCTGTAGAGCCTCCCTGTGGGCTTCTGAACTGAGTAACAGTGATAATACCGAGATCTTTGAAGGAGTCTGTAACAGCTGATCAACAATGTTATATTCACTCCTTTGGATGAGCTTCAGCATCTCATCATTATTTTTCGAAAGGTCGGGATTACTGGATTGACCGACTGATGGATCGGGAGCTTCTGTCTGAAGTTCCTTTTCCTTGTTAGACTCTCCAACTCCTCTGTTGAAGATTCTACCACGCCGTGTTACACGACTGATGTCTGCAATATTCACGACGGAGGGTAATGGAATTTCCTTTCCATTTTCAATTATCGTTGCACCGTATTTGTAAGGGATAGCCTTAGTTGATTCATACTGTAGTGCTCCCGGTAGATAGATGACTATGGGAGCCTTCTGATTTTTCTGACCATCATAAGTAATCTCGATCCGTTCTCGGTTGGGAACTTTAGATTCGTCAAGTAGAGGGATAATGGCAAAAACATCCTTGGTCCTGTGATGACCAGAGATTGTGACAACGTCCTCGACTTGATTAGCAAGGTAGTTCGACATCCAGTTGATGGGTCCAGAACCCGGATATGGGCGAATCTCTCCACGATCCACCTGACCCTGAAGAGTTGCTTCACAAGGTAACACCCTTGGTTACTTTCCGAACAGACACTACAACGGTCATAGTTGTGTGAGGGCACCTGACCACGCCCACTTTGAATACAATGTAACCTCACTAGGTTAGCTTCCATAGATCAGACATCCTGACTCTGACGCCGAGTAGGATTCCTGTTACTGATACTAATTTGCTGAGTATCTTCATCCATGTAGATTGGCATCCACCAGTGATTTAACAAGTGCTGAAGTGCCTCCTGGACAAGGGTACAACCTCGATCATTTTCGCAACCTGCTTTACAGCTTTGATACTCGTGTGATATTAAGAATCCGAGTCGGACCTGCTCAGCATGTAACTCTACCAAGTTGGCATTCATCACGCGAATATCGAAGATCTGAACCATGTTGATCTGATAAGGGTTCCTATCATGGTAGTCTTGGATCCATCCAAGATCCATCTGACGCTGGAGGGCCTCTTGTATGAAAGAGCATCCCTGTTTGTTTACCGAGCAAGTCAGACAAGAACTATAATCATGTCGCGGCAGATTATGATACTGGCTTTGCCTTGAGTGCATTGCCACTAAGTTGACATTCATCGCAAGGATGTCGTGGTTTTGAATGACGTTAGAATTCGTGTAGACCATGTTAACTCCACGAACTCGGTGCTTTTGGATCCATCCGAGATCCATTTGTTCCTGTAGAGCTGCTTGTACCACAGAACATCCCTGGTTGTCTTTAGAACAGATATCACACTGGTGATAGTTATGAGGTGGCACATGGCCATATCCACTCTGTCTACAATGCATCTTGACCAAATTGGTTTTCAACAAGAGTACATCGTGAATTTGATAGACATCGTTAGTCTCTCCTTCTATCAAATTGACTGCAGCTTTCTCATGTTGAGGCAGCGGGTTCGTGAGAACATTAGGATTTGTATCCTTGAAGGATAAGACCCCGCTCCTAACAAGCTTTTGCACGTCGGACTTGAAATTGAGACAAGTTTCGATGTTATGCCCTGGTCCTCCTTGGTGATAAGGGCAAGTTTGATCCACCTTAAACCAGAAAGGCGGATTTTTCGGTACTGTAAGAGGAGACTTAGTCTGGATGTGCCCCTTAACTAGTAGTAACGGAAATAGTTCTGCGTACAACATGGGTATAGGATCAAACCCTGATGGTCGTATTGTATGGTTGTTATTATATGGAGGACGAGCCTGCTGAAGAGGCTGTTGTGTCCTTTGCTGATTAGGTTGGCTCTGCGCAACCTGAGGTTGATACGTAGGAACAGGCGCAGGGCTGATAGCAGGAGTTACAGCTGCTACTGGTTGATAACGTCACCTTTGCTTTCCGAGAGAGATATTCCCAATATCTTGCTCTTTTTCTTAGGGAGAGCACTACCGTATCGTTTTGTACTACTCGATGATCCAGCGTCTTTTATCAAACGTCCTTCTCGGACGACTTCCTCAAGACGAACCCCCATACCCACCATCTCGGTGAAATCACTGGGCGCACTGGCAACCATTCTATCGTAGTAAAATGAGCTTAAGGTCTTTAAGAAGATTTTTGTCATCTCTTTTTCCTCAAGAGGCGGACAAATTTGAGCGGCAATTTCACGCCATCTCTAGGCGTACTCCTTAAAGGTTTCCTTGTCCTTTTGTGACATGATCTGAGTTGATCTCTGTCCGGTGCCATGTCCAAATTATATTTGTATTGTTGGACGAAGGCAGTACCAAGATCTCTGAATGTACTGATCGTAGTACGGTTTAAACCCATGTACCATTTGAGTGCGGCACCGGTTAAACTATCCTGGAAGTAGTGAATCAGTAGGTCCTGATTCTCAGTCTGAGCTAACATTCGCCGAGCGTACATCACCAAGTGACTTTGAGGGCAAGAGTTACCCTTGTATTTTTCAAAGTCGGGCACTTGGAACTTGTACGGAACTTTCACATTAGGGACCAGACAAAGGTCTGCGGCATCCTTTCCAAATAGATCCTGACCGCGAATGGCTTGCAGTTCTTTCTGCATTTCCAAGAACTGTTCCTGGAATTCGTCCATTCTATCGAACATAGTTTCCTTCTTACCAGAAGGTATCGGCGGAATCTGTCCTTTCGGGACAGTGTGCACCACAGGGGGTGGTACCGTGACTACGGCAGTGAATCTTGGCGTTTCCCGAAGTTTGTAACCTTCAGGAGTCTTCAATATGCCTCCGGCATCTTCGCTTTCCCAAAGTTTGTAACCTTCAGGCCCAGCGGCTTCTGTTGTGATTCCCCGATCTTCAGTGATCGGCGGAACATATGGGCGTCGAGGTGATCTCTGAGATCACAGTTCTTTGTAGCTAAGCTTCTGCCATGGCTTGCATGTCGTTACGAAGCTTTCCCATATCCTCTCTCAGAACTCTCTATTTTCTTCCTCAAGATCATCCATCTTTTTCTGCCGATTGGCCCGAGTATTGTACGAATGAGACAATTTGACTCTAGAATCGAGACACAAACGTGAGATTCGTAGGTAAGAAGAATACGTGATGTGAGAATGATGAATGCAATGATTATATTAATTGTTTTTTGGTTTAATCAAAATAAACTTCGACAATTAGATTGCAAATATCAAACAGTGGGGAAACCCCTTTTTATTGAAATTCAAAGGATTACAGAAATGGAAATACAGTAGATTACAAGGTGTAGAAACAGAAACCAAAGCTAATGGGTCCTGAGTCCTCTCTGAAGAGAAATCAGGTGCTGACTCTGGTACCTTTCTCTTCTTTGACCGGGGCTCTTGGGCCGTTGTCGGGTTGTCATTCCTTTGCCATGTGAAAGGAGCGAGCAAATTCCTTTGGTCATTCTGATTATCCATAGCATGTTGCTCTAAAATTTCAATCATAGCATCTTTCTCTTTCAGTAGTTGTTGTATTTTGATGCACTCCACATCGAGGGTGCGGTACTTGTTCTTCCAAGACCTCCTCTCCCGTTGAACTTTGTTGAGAGTAACCTGAAGCTTTTCAGTTTTCGTCATGAAGTACATGACAGATTCCCTTGGCGGAAGAATTCCGTAACGAGGATAAGGCATCTTCAACTTGAGAGCTCTAGTTTGTACCCAGTGGAGATAAGGCTCCACCGAGACATAGTCCGGTTTTCCTAGAGACTCCCGTCCTTTCTTATGAACATTTTTCCAAGCGTGCACTATTTCCGTCTTTAGTGCTCTGTCATTTTCTCCTTCCTTGAAGAAAAGACCTTCCAGATGAACACCCCGTGGGACGTGTCTCATCGGGTATCCAAATTGACGGCGAACCAATATCGGATGATAGTTGATTCCTCCCTTAGTTCCTATAAGGGGTACGTTGGGGAAGTTTCCACAATGATCAATGATTCTGATTCCATCATAGATCCTATTACACCAATCTGTATCAGAGTTGGTGAGGGACATGATCTTCTGCGACCACCGTAAGGCACTCTTGAAATCCCAGAAAGCAGCAGACTTGGGTAAGTGGGAGATAAACCATTTGTAAAGCAAAGGTACATGGCATATGATCTCCCCTCCGCTGTACAAATTTCCCAAGTGTACAGAATGATACGCATCTGCGAGCAAAGTCGGCACAGGGTTTCCAATGAGAAAAACCTTAATGGAGTTGATATCGACGAAATTATAAATGTTGGGAAACAAAAATAACCCGTAGGTGAGCAAGACAAAGATGCTTTCAAAAGCAGTCACGTTTCCTATACTGGCAAAATACAGGGCTTTCTTTGTCAAGAACTGGGCTGGCAAACCTTGGATGCCACCCTTAGTGGTCAGGTTAGTCTTGACCTCAGACTCGTCCAAATGAATTGCTCTTGCAATGGTATGATTCTTTGGAATTTCTTCCAGTCCAGAAAATGGAGCTCGATCAGTGATATGTAAATCGATCAGATGAGAATACTCCTCCAGCGTTGGTGCTAGCTGGTAATCCGGGAATGTGAAACAGTGATAAACTGGATCATAAAATTGAATGACCGCATCCATGATTCCCTCAATCACATGGACTCTTAACAGTGGTAGTAGACCTCCGTGCTTGGCTCTGAAAGCCTCAGGGTTAGTGATCATCCTCGCTAACCTTCTCAAATCCTCTAGCTTTGGAACCTTGAAGGTATACCTATGGGTTCTCCTTCTACCGAAATCCATTAGCGCAATCCTTTACTCTGATATTTGCAATCACAGTCTTAGTTTAATTTGAAAAACAGAAAGACTAGAAGAGAAATTTTTTCTTTCGATATTTTTTTAATGTTTTTTAGATGAATGCATGAATGCAGCACACAAAAACATAGGAAAAACATGGGGCAAAAGGGTCGTTGTCATGAAGTTAAGGCTCTACCCATCCCCAAAGGTTTATACTAAGGTGATTTTTGTACCTGTACTCATTATCATCAGCTCCTCCCAATAAAGCAAAACAACAAGCGGATCGCCAGCGAGTTGTAGAGCAATCTTAGAGTAAGTGTCATTCACCGAGAATAGATCACCAGCCTCAAATGAGGGTAGTATCGTGTGACAACTATTTCCGATAGCTTCCGCACCACAAAAGGGTTTGGCTCCTCAGCTTCTCAGACATCACAATCGGCCCATTGTCTAGGTGAGAGAATGGGTTGCATTGGTCAGCCTCCACTGAGGTTGATGGTCGACCTCGTCGCCACCACTTATCTTAAGTGTATACTCAATCTTTCCACATGCGGCATCACACGCATTCCCATTAGCAGAAAAATAAACACGTATAGCAATTAGGAAAAGCAGTATATATATTTGTCATAATGTCCTAAACTTTTAAAAGCTAAGAATCTTAAGTTCCTGACAGAAAATGGGTTCCCCGGCGGAGTCACCATCCTGTGGTTTCATTCCAAATTAACGGCGTTTTGACCTAAGATCCTAGTGACGTCAAGGTTTCTACCTAGGGGACAAGAAGAGTCCCCAGCAGAGTCGCCATTTTTCTGTAGCGAGCGATTTTGGACGCGGTTGCGAAGCGCTATCGCTCTTTGGTGTCTATAGCTCGATTCATTTTTTATCCTATTGAAGCTGATGAAGGAAGGGAAATAGATGTCTCCAACTAACCCTGCTTGCATACTGAGATTAAACAGTCAAAACTGTTGGTTTACAGATGCTACAAAGATTCGGGGTTTCTCCTAGGTTATTTTGTTGACAAGGGGTGCTTAAGGCTATCGGTTAGGATGTTAGGACGAATGTATGAGAGTATGGGATTTTGGGTTTTTGTTTAGTGTGCTCGCTAAGATTTTTCTTTCAATCTTATGCCTACGTATTCCCGTTTTTCCGAAACAGGGAGATCAGAGCATTCGTAGTTCCTCCTATTCTATGGGAGGAAATGGTATTTTTGGTGTCTTGTTCAAAGCCCAAGACGTGAAGCGAAAGGTGATATATATCTTGTTCAAAGCCCAAGATGTGAAGCTGAAAAAGTATATTTATATCTTGTTCAAAGCCCAAGATGTGAAGCTGAAAGGTGTTGTCTTTAGAGAGAATTTTTCATCTCTAAAGAGGGGGTTGTATGTCACAACTGTTTATAAAGGAGAATTACTTTAACCGGGATGTGTGAATCCGGCAATGCCATAATTTCCTTTAAAGGGGATTTCCAACCTGAAGGGGAAGATTTTAACTCAGTTTAGAGCAATGTTATCTTTCCTTAGGAATTTCTCATGCTAAAAGAAGGACAGTGGCATGGATGTAGATGATCCAGAGGCTTGCCGCTTACAGCGATTAGATGGAGGGGAAGGAGTTGTTGATGTTTGTGTACTGTGAACGAGGCACAATTTTGATGCTAAAAGGTTGATTGGATCAACCAGTGGTTTTTTTATACAAAGCCTAAGAGGAGGCTATTATGTGTCTCATACAAAGCCCGAGAGAGAGGCTAAAAGGTTTTGACTCGACGATGGAGTCTTTTGGTATCTCGTATAAAGCCCGAGATGAAGGCTATTTGACTCAACAAGAGAGTTTTTTTGTATCTCGTATGAAGCCCGAGATGGAGGTTGTAGTTTGTTTGGCTCAATAAGAACCTTTTTGTATCTCGTATAAAGCCCGAGATGGAGGCGAAAGGGTGATTGACTCAACGAGGGAGTCTCTTATGTGTCTCGTACAAAGCCCGAGAGAGAGGCTAAACGTTGTTTGACTCCGCTGGGGGGGATCATTGTACAAAGCCCAAGAGGAGGCTATGGTGACTGTTTCAGTTGAGTGACAGGTCCAGTATACTGATTTTGAAAGAGAAAATTAGTTCTTATATGAGCAACACTGTACTCAAGGATTTGATTCGAGGATCCGGGTTATTCCTGTTTTTAAGGAAGTAGGAAATCCGAAGGGTATTGAGACTGTTCGAGTCTACGGGTTTTCTTCCTATTTAACGAAGGGGTCACTTGAGAATGTCTGGAAAACTCAAGGAGATTAGACTGTCCGTGTCTAGAGTTTCATCTTTTGTACTATGCTTTGAGAAACAGTAGTAGACTCTTTGAAAGGACTGCTCTATGAAGATGACTAGGTTCTGTTCCTATACCTCTAGGAGGTCGTCGGGACAATTTGTACGAAGCCCAAGAGGAGACTGGAAGCTTTTAAGAAGCCGACGGGTCCTTGTGATTAGCCCAAGAGGAGGCTATCATTCCTGGAGGAAGAGATCATTATACGAAGCCTAAGAGGAGGCTGTGAATACTTCTAAGAAGGCGATGGGTCCTTGTACTAAGCCCAAGAGGAGGCGGGGATGCTTTTAGGAAGCCTGCGGGTCCTTGAACAATGCCCAAGAGGAGGCCGATGCTTTTAAGAAGCCGATGGGTCCCCAAACCCCGAGAAATTCAAGACAGGCCATTCACGAGGAATAGATCAAGCCAGGAAAGTTCGAGAATTTGGAAGAAACTCAAGAGATGCCATTCACGGAGATAAGATCATCTCTGGTGAATAGAGTTTCTTGACAAGTGCTTTTAAGAAGCCTGTGGGTCCCCAAACCCCGAGAAGTTCAAGACAGGCTATTCACAAGGAATAGATCAAGCCAGGAAAGTCCAAGAATTTGGAAGAAACTCAAGAGATGCAATTCACGGAGAAGAGATCATCTTTGGGGAGTAGAGTTTCTTTGACAACTTCTATGAGTGACAGTCTATGAAAGGGTTCACAGAGAATGTTACCTTTCATATCTCCATATTGTTTAACCCCTAGAGGAGGAAAGACTGTGTCTGGTAATCCTATGGGGATCTAGCTGTCTATTTCTACGAATAAACGAAACGGCTTTACCTAGTTCTAGACGTGGTTGCCGGGGAAACTCTAAATATCTATACTATTATTACACAGTTGATATGAGTTTATGAAAGAAGACTTACAGCGAAACAGCCCCACAATACAGTTATATGTATATGAAAGCGGTAAATGAAAGCGTATAAACACTTACTCTGTTGTAGAGCTTCCATGCTGTTTGGTTAGTTGTTCAACAAAGAAATATTGAAAACAACAATATATTTCAAAATCAAAGGAGAAAGTGCTTTGAAAAAGAAAGATTTGGGGCTTACAGCTCAAGGGGAGGCCCAGGGTTTTACCAGTGATTGTACTGTTGAATTTGTACAGAGGGATTTATACAAGTGACTGTGGCCCAAAAAGGTTTTATGTACAAAGGGATGGGTCTTACACTCTCTCAAGAGGCCCAAAAAGTTTTTAAAGAAAAAGAGTGGGACTTATAACACGAGGGTAGGCCCAAATGATTTTTCCGTTTAAAATGGCGATCGCGCCGAGATTTTCTTTTAACGCAGAGGGACTTATACAATAAGTGAGGCCCAAAGTTGTTTTTGGTTAAAAGGGGATTGGGTCTTACACTCTATTAAAGGTCCAAAGTGTTTTGAATGGGTCTTATAGCTCGAGGAGAGGCCCAAGGTTTTTTGTTTTGAAAAGGCGACGATCGCGCTGTTGGTTTTTGACGGTATCGGGACTTATACAATACACTGAGGCCCAAAAATGATTTGGTCAAAAAAAGGATTAGGTCTTACACTATATTAGAGGCCCAAAAGTTTTGAAAATGATTTATGAGGGTTGAATTAATCCAAAACCCTAATTTGTTTTCAAAAATGTATTTAATTGAATAAAAATTCAATTAAAATGATCAAAATTGTTTAACATATGGAAAACAAATTGTGATCTTGGATTAATGCTTCAAAAATTAAGTATTGACCTACAAAATTATTAGAATGCATTAAAAGTTGCAAAATCAAGGTGGAAAAAATATTTTAAATGTTAAAAACAATTAAAACATTAATTCTTTGCAAAAATATCAATTATACAAAATAAATAATATTTTTGGGATTTTTTTGGGAAAATAAAATATTTTAACATTTTTGTGAATTATTAAAAAAAGAATCAACTCAAAATCATTGAAACTCAGAGAGAAATTAATTTTTGAATCAATTAAATAAAACCACAAAATTCAAATATTTGAATTTTCAAAAAATGGCGCCAAGAACACGCGCGTGTTCTGGGTTTGCCCAGATTTGCATTTTCTCTCCAATCTCACTGAATACTTAATCATATCATGTAATCCACATACCAATCAACTCGTTTCAACCTCACGATCATGTCTATGACAATTAATTTCATTTAAATTAAGCATAAAACAAGAAATCACGAAAAATCCTCAAAAACCCTAATTTCTGCATGAAGGCTAGGATTTTTGATACACGATTCAAACAATGCAATTAATTTAGGGGAAACATTCCATGCATGATTATGAACATATGGCCAAATTATTGTGCAGCAAAAATTGCATGGATCATAGAGTTAGAAGAGCTCATGCTTACCACTTGCAGCTGGTGATCGTGATTTGTGTTGGAGGTGTTACAGCTAGGTTCCAATGATCTGGATAGCTTCCCTAGGTGCCATGGAGTGTGTATGAATGCTTGGAATGGATTGAAATGATCTGGAACTTGAGATGGTACCCCAACTGCAAATCTGTCAAGAACTTGAGCAATTGGCTGGTGATTTTGTGAAATCTGTGTTCCAGATGTTATGTGAGTGTTTGGATCACTTCTATATGATGTATGTGAGGTGTGTGAGTGATTGGTTTGGTTGGAAAAGCTCTCAAACTCAAAACCTGATAGTGACTTGCCTTAGAAGGCAAAATTGGAGTGAAAGAAGAGATTTTGAGGAAAGCATCTATTTGATGGCTTTGGTGTACTCAAACTGATCACAATTGAGCTCTATATATAGTAGAGCAAGTTTGTTTTGCAAGGAATAGTGAATGGCAACTGCTGAGTAGGTTTGGCCAATGTTGGCAAATGAAAATCCAAGTCTCCTCTAGCCATTGACTAGAGGTTAGGGCACAGGCTGCTGGTTCCCTTGGTCTTGGATAAGTCTTGATTAAATTCAGTTGAGAATGGCTCAGTCCATGCCACCTTGATGCTTCCATTGAATGCTCCAATCCAAAATTGGAGTCTTGTCCCTATTTTGGCAATTTTAGGTTCAACATGCTATTTCTTGTTCCAAAGACTTTGGAGGCTTGGCTCAGTGATTGTCCCCTTTAGATTCAATCCTCAGAGGTGTCCAAGTGGATAGGAGCATTTGGATTTGGCTGATTTTGGTAAATCGACCAAAAGTGTAAAAATCTGCCTTGCCTTGGCAGATTTCAGCAAGGCAACTTGCCAATGTCATATCTCATGACTCAAATTGAATTTGGTAATGTTCTTGGCCATTTTGGAAAGCCCTTACATGATTGAATTCAGTTGAGAATGGCTCAGTCCATGCCACCTTGATGCTTCCATTGAATGCTCCAATCCAAAATTGGAGTCTTGTCCCTATTTTGGCAATTTTAGGTTCAACATGCTATTTCTTGTTCCAAAGACTTTGGAGGCTTGGCTCAGTGATTGTCCCCTTTAGATTCAATCCTCAGAGGTGTCCAAGTGGATAGGAGCATTTGGATTTGGCTGATTTTGGCAAATCGACCAAAAGTGTAAAAATCTGCCTTGCCTTGGCAGATTTCAGCAAGGCAACTTGCCAATGTCATATCTCATGACTCAAATTGAATTTGGTAATGTTCTTGGCCATTTTGGAAAGCCCTTACATGATACAACAACTGTTTGAACATGTTTGGTTTTGATCTCTTTTGAATCCAAGTGAAAAATCCCCCTACATTTGGAAAAAAGTAAGGCAAAATCTGACTTAGTGACATTTTCACTAAGTGTTGAAACAAAGTGACTTTTCTTGATTTTGATCACTCCATAACTCAAAATCTATGAGGAATTTGGACATAGGTCACTATGAAGCTTTCGTAGAGGGCAATGTGATCTACAAATCAAGCTTTGAATGGGGAACAATGGCCTTGTGGTTTAGGAGTTATGGCCCTCCAAAGTTGTCACATTAGTGTCACTTTTTCCATAACTTAGAAAATTTTCTAAGTTTTTATGGTTACCCCTTTTACAAGTTATCGCACTTTCTTTGATTTTTCTTGATGAATGATGATTCAAATCATACATTAACATCATTTTAGGGTTAAAAATCCATTTTGCTGAAAAAATCTCAAAAAAGTCAAAGTTGACTTTTGTGCACAGTTGACTTTTTATCAGATGAATTCCAAATTGTGCAATTCTTCAGGAAATCATGTCCTTGACCTAAATCAAACTTGATGGACATGTTCCATGGGTGTCATAGGGTATATTGAATCATGCCTTAGGGCTTGGGAGCATGTCCTGGTCAAAAGTCAAAGTTACAGTTGACTTTCCTCGCGAAACCCTAATTGTGGTGCAGATGAAATTGAAACTTGTTGCTCAAGCTTCTTGGATTAATCCATTGTTCCAAATGGATCAATATAGTTCATTAGAGACCCTCAAACCCTTTCTTGAGGTCTTGGCTCATGATTTGCCCTAAAAGTCAACTTAGGGGTGAATTAGGTCAAGAAACCCTAATTCCTAACTTTTAATGAATGCATCCCCTGAGGCAAAATTGACTTGATGATTGGGTCCATGAGGTTCCATGGAGTATATTAGGTCATATTTTGGATCATTGGCTTGTGCCCAGATGAAAATTTTCCATCTGGAGGCCCTGGTCGACCAAAACCCTAATTTGGTGACACTGTCGATCTTGAGACTTGATCCACCTAGAAAGGAGCAGCCTTGTGCTTGATCCTTGAAGTGGGAGTCTTTTTGATCCATTGTGAATGTTTGAGAGGTTAGACAAGTTGAAGATCATGTCATTCCTTAATTGATCCTTTGTCTAAGCACTCAGAGAGGGGTTAAAACCCTAATTTTGATTGTAGTAAATGCTCAACAACCCTTGAGGCATTTGATGAGGCATGATGGTTCATTCATATTGTGATTTGCACAATGATGGGAAATCTTAGTGGTCAAAATTTGGGGTATGACACATGTGAAGTGATGTTAGAAGCCATGGCATAGGGTCAAGAATGGTGACAAACAGAAGTGGAATCATGTCAAAGTGAATGTACAAGATCATGCAAGAGTTGATACAAACATGTGCTCAAAAGGAGGTCAAGTTAGAATGCACAATTACACAACACATTTCAAGTTAAAACATGTGCATACAAGTCATGTAAGGATGAACTTTGAGTGACCTATAACATGAGAAAAGTGACATATGATATTCATGCAACATGGATTAAGAGGTCTCAACAATTTTCAAAAGGAAATGCACACAATGCATATTAAAACCCTAGCACAAGTCTTCTAACATTCACACAAACAAACATGCTTTTAGAATAAACCAAAAGAACATGTTAAGAGGATAATAAAAATTGGAAAAATGCAAGAATTTTGAAGTGCAACCAGTGTGCAAACATGTCTCAAAAATATAGCTCAAAAGAAATTACCAAACATGCTCAAAGATGCTTCACAATCTCATACCAATCACACAAACAAATGGCTCAAAGACCTAAATAAAAAGTCAATAAAAATGGCCTAAAAATCTATAAAAAAAATTATGAGATGTATCAATAAATCACAAAGGCATGTATCAATTATCATGTGGAAATTCAACACAAAACTATGTCAAACAAATTAGAAATGAGGTATGTATCATGGATAGATGTTCACACTAAAGAAATTAAAAGAATATTCATGGAGAAATGACAAAATATAATAAAATCAGAAAATAAAATATGTCAAAATTATTTAAATGTCTTATAATACTTCATGAATTTTTTTGGGATTTTTAGATGCTTGAAAGTATTTTAGAAATTAAAAATGAATCAATTATGAAAAAGAAAATAAAAAAATAAGAGAAATGAGCCAGGGGGTGCCACGAAAGCAAAAACCAAGTTATAATGCGCATTGGACTCAAAAGCATGGGATGTGAATATCATTACCAGCCCAGTCCACTAACACGTGTTCAACTGAGGTGTATAGCATGTTCATCAGTCAAACATTGACTCAATATTAGCCTTAGGATGCAGTCAAGTCAAGATGATCATGAAAGTAACACAATCAAATGGATCACAATGCGTGCAGATGTTAAGCAATGATGAAACATACACATGAAATCACACAATTCAAAAATAAATTAGAAAATAAGCACGTGCAGGGGAGGTGGTTTCATTAATGCGCTGGTGTCACATGGCGCGTTGGATTAACAAGATCGTGTGGATGTGACTTGTTCTGAGAAAAATGCTAGGGTTTCATGAAGCTGATGAACATCACCGACCAGAGAAGACTTCGGTCATCTTCTCCGGCCGTTCTCCACCGTGCCAAAATTTTTAGGTCATCAGAAATTAACAAATCATAGATCAAAATAATCCTCAAGCCATGTAGATCATGGATCCATCATCAAAATTCATAAACAAAGCATACACAGAGAGAAACGAAGTCGTGAAGTTTGCCCTAGGATTTTGAAACTATGCACCTATGGTGCCTATCAACTAGCTGGTGATCACATGGCTCCTATTGAGCTCAAGAACACACAAAACAAGTTCAAATCAGAGCAATATGAGAGCAAAAAGTTTGAGATGGAACCTGTTCTCTTGATGAATTCTTTGAAAACAAGAAAACCAGAGGTGAAACACTTGATCCTTGCAGTGATTATCGTCCAAATAAAGGCAATGTGAGAGGTGTAGATTGCTTGCAAATTCAGAAGAAGAAAGATGAGATTGAAGTTGAGGAAACTGCTACACGATCTATTGCTTCATTCTCTTGATGCTTGATGATTAAGAGAAGAGAGAATGCAGAGAATCTTGGAGTGAAGATGAAGATTCGAAGGAGAAAGCTCAGAGAAAGAGAGAGTGAAAATTTTGGAGTGTGAAGAATGAGTTGAACTCCATCCAAATTCTGTTGGAGTTTCTATTTATATGTGAGGTTAACTGTTAACCAACTGTGGTTAACAGTTAGAAACTTGGTTAACTGAGTTGGGAGTGAGTCAAGTTAGTTATTGCTCGAGTTGTATGGTGTTTTTATTATGGTGAGGAGAGGAGCATTGAAGGTTATGGTGAGGTAAGGATGAAGGGTGATGATGATGTACTGAGTTGTATCAGCTGCAACTTCTCCAGCAAGTTTCTTTTCTCTCCTTTGGTTTGAAAATTTGTGGAAAGGATTTACATTGACATGTATGATATGTAAGGACCATGTTTGCCTTGAAATGGCAAAGTTTGATGACATGAGATGTGAAGCATGCACATAATGTACAAGAAAAACAAAGCTTTGTCTTGGTTTTGTTACCTGGCATAAAAGTAAACAGATGGCATGATGATGAGTTTAGAACATTTGTTCTCCATAATCCATGGATAGAAAGACAAGTTCTTAGGCCATTTGGAAAGAGGAAATGGAGGAGAATAATATTGGTGTTGAAAATAATTGGATTGGAGCTTTTGAACATGTTTAAAAATGACCATGAAAGTGTTTGGTCATGGCTGAGTTGACTGGCCAACTTTCCTTGGTCGTGCCTGGATCTTATGTGCACCCTACTTTGCCCCACCATATTTTCCAAATGGTTGATCATATGAAAAATTCCTCAACATCAAAGTTGTATAGGAGATTGAGAGGAACAAAACTCATGTTGAACAATTTTTCATTTGGAGTCTCCATCATGGAGAAATCTGACCTTGAACTTGGACAAAACATGCACACAAGGTGTTTGTGAAAATAACTGCGTGCTGACTGGGCATAACTTGCCAACTTGCCTTGATTTGTCTCAACTTTAATCCATCATATCTCTCTCAATTTTAATCCAATGAAGATGTTCTTGGTATGGTTTTGAAGCTTGAAATATGAAATTTTGATAGGCCTCCATAAACTTTCAATTTGGAGCTTGGATCATGGAGAAAGAATGCTCCAAAGATGACCCTTCAACTTGACAAAACTTGCCATAAATGGAAACCCTTCATTACTATTTTTGGCAACTTTGCACATTTCTTGATTTTTGATGAATCTCTTGATAATTCTTGATCAAATCTTCACCAATGAACATATTTGACATGAGGAACAATATTTTGACCTCAAAAAGTCAAGAGTTGACTTTTTCCTCTACGCAATTGACTTTTCCCCGATTCTCCTGATTTTCAGTCAATTGATCAATTGAAACTCTTCCAACCAAATTGATGGGCAGTTCTCCAATATTAGACATTTAAGGACATGAGGAATACCATAGAATCAAGTCTTGCCCAAAAAATCAGAAATAAACTGATTTTATGGCAAACCCTAGTTTGGTGCCCTCAGTCTAGGAGAAATCAGTACATCCTCCAAATCCAAATTCCTCTGAGCATGATGTGTATCCTCTCAAACAATGATGAGATATGCTATTTGGTGAGGACAAAAACTCAAAGATCTTATCCATTGGGGTGTTATACTCCAGAATCCCAAAACCCTAATTTTGCACTGGTTAGGAGAAGGTGGTTCCCGTGAAATCTTTTGACAAGCTTGATCATATGACAAGAAGATGAATCAGTTAAGATCTACTGAGTCTCAAGGCTCCTTTGTTATGACTTAGATGCCTTGATCCCATGCTAAGAGCCAATGATATGCAAAGATGATAATGCAAGAATGCAATAAAACATAAGCCAGTTAATGCTAAAACATGAGGGCAAATTTTGAGGTGTTACAAAGATGTCGAATGAGATGTCCCAGCATGAAGACTTAACATCATGACTGTCACGGAAGGTTTTGTTTTTAATTCTGTTTCAAGATTCAAGGCGTGTTTCACAGTGTATCAAGGATAGAAGATTTGAAGCCCAAGGAAGCTGAAGACTATAAAAGAAGACTTAGACCTAGGGATGAATAACTAATCCTTATTGTAATACTTGTAAAGTAGAAAATAGGGTTTAGGTTTTTGAGAGTCGTAGGACTTTCTTGTATTGTTAGTCTCCCTTTGTATCAGTTTGATATATTGTGGTAGACATAGTTGTTTATACAGATTCAGAATCCTTTAGGTAATGAATTGTATATTGTTCTTGGATGAAGCTTTGAAGCAAATCCAATAGAATCCGAGTAGGATTGTTAGTCAAGGTTGCTTGGCTGAACTTTGCATTGAAAGAGGTGTCTTTCAAGTAGGATGATATAGTTATTGTGACTATAGTTGTTAGATATCACAGGTTGTGATTTAGGGAGTGGGATGGGTTTCTCTTATCAATTAGATGTGACTTCTAATGATAAAGTTTTCATTGGGTAGTTATAGGTAAACTAGAGGTTGTTTACTGTAAACCAGAGGTTGTTTACATAAAACTATACTACTGATAGTGGATTCTTCTGCCTGGCTTAGTAGCCCCCAGATGTAGGCATTTGCACCGAACTAGGTCATCATCATATTCTGTGTTTTTATCATTATGTAATTTAGACTTTAGTATTGATTAACATGTCATAACATATGTTAAAACATCTGTTGTGATTCTGTTATTGATATTCAGAGTATTAGCTTGTTTGTTCTGCCCTTGTTTTAAAGTGATGCAGAGAATAATGTCGTGACATGTGTTAGGACATCTGTTATCTGCTATACCAGAATTTTATATTTTATTTACTTTTAAATTAATTTTCAACATTTTAATTTTAATCATTTTCAAACATTTTGAACCCAATCTTTTGGGATCTTGATCCTTGGAGTTTTTCTGACTTTCAATAATTTTCTTGAGGATTTATTTGAGGTTTTGATGCTTCATTTGAATTTTCTCTTTTATTTTCCAATTAAAACCATTTTAAAAAATCATTTAATGCTTTATTTTATTTCTTTTTTCCATTTTAATTTTGTTTGACTTCTGTTGACTTAGATTAGGGCTTGATTGATCAAAATCTTCCTCAATCTCAATGGACTTTGGGTGTTGATGAGGTTGGATTAATCTTCATCAATTCAAATCTACCATTAAATTATTAGTAGAATCATTTTTGGTGTTTTGGGTTGATGATATGTTTAGTACCTTAATCCATCAAGAGAGGTGATTGAAATTGATGATAGATGAATCTCAAGTCATGGTTCAACTTGGTTTCATTTCTCTTCATCTCTTTCTCCTTCTTTTCTCTTTTTTTTTCTCTTGATCAAATGGATGATTAAGAGTCCATCTTGTTCATGAAGTTTGCATTGATGCTTGATGAACTTTCATCATTTCAAATCTACCTTCCAATTGATCATGGATCATTTGAGGTACTTTGGATTGATGCATAAGTTTGTCCAAAGTTATCATTAAGAATGATTAATGTAATGGACCAATCTCCTTGCCTTAGTGCTTGATCCCTCCTTGGTTTTTACTTGTGCTACATGTTTTAGGAGTACGGTTTCTATCATATCTCTAACATGTATGGTACATAAATTGTTATTAACTAGTCTCCAATAGTATGATCTTCCTAATAGATTGTGCTACGATTGCTTAAAATAGCGCTAAATTTGTCCTGAATCGATTCATTAACTCTAACATCAATACTAACATTATTATTGTACTAGCTTTACTTTATGTCATTTAATTTTCTTGCCATTTAATTTTCTTGTCATTTAATTCGTGCTCTTTACTTTTATGCCTTTATTTTTTTAGCATTACATTTCATATTATTTATGTTTCTTTTTCCTTTGTCCACTTGGACATTTTCTTTTGCTCTTAAGATATTAATAAAGGAAAAACCATAAAAAACTTGGTCCTCTGATCTTTGGACTAATGGTCACTATCCTTAGCTTGACTTGGAGTTAGACTTTTGGACCTATGAACTTTGGTTACTTTTCCCTATGCTATTGGATTGTTCTGAGACCTTAGTTCATTCATCCGATACTTGAGACCTTTGAAGACTTGGCTCTGATACATAGCTTTGACCTTATGGATTAAGTTCTTCTTTCATCTGATGCTTGTCTTATTTTGTGCTTACTTTTTGCTTGTGGCTCAATCCAAATGGAATGGAATGTTTGCTTGACTGATGTCAAATGCTGGCTAGATCATGGTTAGTTCACAATGCACACACAAAGGCTTCCTCTTAGGCTACCTAACAATGAGACCTTTTATTTTATTGCTATTTAATTTGTGCATTAGGATAGTCTTTCATCTCCTCCCCTTCTTTAATTTTCAAAATCTTCTCCCTTTTTCAAAAACCTTCTTGTTTTAAAACTTGAACCACTTTCTCAATAAACCTTGACTTTGTCAAGTGATTTTCAAAACCTTTTTCTTAAATAAAGGCTAAGACATCTTAATGATATCAAAACGATTTCAAAAGACATAAAAAACACAAAACTTATTCAAATCTTTTGTGCCTGTGTGCACCTTTTCCTTTTGAACATTTTTCTTCAGGATAGTCATTAGTTGTGTTCTTGTAGTGATGCAACTCCTATACTTCCACAATAATGTAGAGAGGTGATGACATTTTCCACTTAGATGTTGAGTGATAGACTTGTTGATTTCAATCCAAGCAAAAATCCTCCATCTCAAGATGATGCAAATGCTCCTTCCTCATTAATTATGGGTAGTAAGTTGAGTTTCCACTCGAATATGACGAAATGTCTATTCATTTAAAATCAATCAAAACAAAAACTTTTTGTTATTTTTACCATAAACTACGAGGTTTTGATCCTCCATTGCACTTTGTTGGTACGTAAGCACGAGGCTGAGAAAGTATTGTCAAACAAAAATCTTAAAAAAAATACTTCTCTTTTCATATCCTCAATCTTTTGTAAACAACATCCTTTTTAAGCCAAAACGCAGATTTTCAAGAGGTTCCTATAGAGTACTATGGATGTGAGGGGTGTTAACACCTTCCCTTTGCATAACCAACCCCCGTACCCTTATCTCTTTGTTTTATTCGTTTTGTTTTTAAAACTTTTGTGGGTTTTATTCGCTCTTTTCCCATTCCTTTAGAAACAATAAAGAGCGGTGGCGACTCTTGATTTTGTGAGTTAAGTTAATCAATAGCTTAATCTCAGTTTTTTTTCCACTGTGACACATACTTGAGGATGGCATTGACATGACTGTTGATGGTGTTGGGATGGTGAAAGATAGAAAAACTCTTATACCAATTTAAAAGTAAGTTTACATAAAACACCACAGAGTAAGGGGTATTTTGATTGAGGCTCTACCTCACTCTGAATATATAAAAATTATTGATAAATCTACAGCTAAGACTATTTTTGAATCATTGACTTCCACTTATGAAGAGAATCAACAGGTGAAAAAAGCTAAGGCAAACCTTCTTTTGCAACACTATGAGTTGTTCATGATGAAGGATAATGAG
This sequence comes from Lathyrus tuberosus, assembly GCA_022829125.1. Lineage (NCBI taxonomy): Eukaryota > Viridiplantae > Streptophyta > Magnoliopsida > Fabales > Fabaceae > Lathyrus > Lathyrus tuberosus. The sequence goes on along the minus strand of JALAZF010000617.1, from coordinate 1,719,789 downwards.
GACATTGAAACTAAGTTCTATAGGTTTCAAACTTTTGTATTAGGACTTCAGATCTTGAGAAAAAGATACAATATGGTTGACCATATAAAAAAGATCATGAGGAGTCTTCCGGCTAAGTACAGACCCAAGGTCATAGCTATTCAGGAGGCTGAATACTAAGTGTTTTGAAAGCATAATTAGCAACCTTCAGAGCCATGAAATGGAACTGAATGGGGATGAGCCAGTGAATAAATCCAAAACACTTGCTCTAAAATCTGTGGCTGGAAGATCTGGTGGTAAAGCCGTCAGATTCTCCAAAGTCTGGAAATCAGAAAAAGCTTCTAATGAAGAAGTTTTTTATGGTGATTCTGATGAGGAGGAAATGGCCTTTATCATCAGAAGGTTTCACCTACTGAAAAGAAGGAACAAAATATTTTATGGGAAAAGCAATAACTTCAGAGGGTCAAGTTCCAAGGATAATAGTGATGACCAGAAGAGCTGGTTCAACTATCAGAAGCCTGGTCGTTTCAGGGCTGAGTGTCCTAACTTGAAAAAAATAAGATTGAAGAATGGAAGCTTTCAAAAGGAAAGTTTCAGAAACAAATTCAAGAAGAGTATCAAGGCAACATCGTACGAACTTGATAATGAAGGCGACTCAGACAGAGACGAGGGAGAGATAAATATTTCCCTAATGGCTCTCACACCCTCAGATACAGAATGTGAATCGACCTCTGGTTCAGACTCTGATGGAGAAGAAGAGGTATTTTCTAACCTATCTTGTTCTGATTTAATATATTTTATTTAAGAACTCATGTGTCATTGTCAAGATAAAGCAAGACATATGAAACCTTGAAAAAGGAATGTGATCTTCTAGAGGAATAACTTAAACTTTAAAAAAAAAGTTGAATCCTTGGAGAAAGATCACATTACTCAAGTTAATAAAATTCCTGATAAAACCTTGAGTAAGCAAGAAGTTGCACTTCAAGATTGTACTATGATAGGTCTTGAGAGAACAAAGCTTGCATCCATGATATATGGGGTAAGCAAGAGCAAAGAAAAAGGTCTGGGTGACAGGAGAAGAACTCAGATGCTTCTTCTATAAACAGTGCTCATACAGTGCTGAAAACTTGTTTTTATGTCTGGCTCTTATAAAGGTAAGAGTATGAATAAATCAGAAACCAAGATTATTGAATCAAAGGTTCTGAACAAAATAATACCAAAAATATCAAAATCAAAGGTAGTGAAGAGATCATAACCTAACATTCAAAAATTAAAGGTTCTGACGAATCCTGAACCCAGAAATCCAAAGTCAAAGGTTCTATAGAGAACAGAATCCAAGACCTACGGACCAAAGGTTCAAAGAGTTTCAAAAGTCAAAACTCACCCAAGACAAAAAATTTATAAAAGAAAATTATGGAATAAGTATAGACCCTTCTATCAGAAAAGGGCTCAAAATAAAAGAAAGCATATTAAGACTAACAAAATAGGACCCATAAGAGTATGGGTACCTAAATCCCAAATTGTTTTCATTGCATATTTGCTTAAGAGGAGAAACAAAGAAGCAATCTTGGTACCTGGATAGTGGTTGCTCACATCATATGACGGGAGAAAAACTTATGTCCCAAACCCTAACTCTGAAGGAGGAAGACAATGTGGGATTTGGAGGAGGACAAAAAGGAGAGATTATTGGTACGGGAACTATTGGTAAATCTATAATCTCTATAAAAAATGTATGGTTAGTAAGTGGACTCAAGCATAACCTACTGAGCATAAGTCAATTTTGCAACAGTGGTTATGAAGTTGTGTTTGATAAGAACTTTTGTTTTGTAATCAATGAGTATGACAAAACCATTTTGTTCAAAGGTAAGAGGAAAAGAAATATTTACAAAATTAATCTTTCTGAATTGACTGAAAAAAAGGTTTTGTGCCTTATGTCAGTGAGTGATGAAAAATGGGTCTGACACAAGAGGTTAGGTCATTCTAACTAGAGGTTGATCTCCAAACTTAGCAAGCTAAAACTTTTTAAAGGGCTGTCAGATCTTTATTATCACTCAGAGGCTCTATGTGGAGCATATCAAGTAGGAAATATTAACAAAACCTCTTTCAAATTGAAAAAAACACTGTCTCAACCTCTAAACCCTTAGAACTGCTTCACATTAACTTCTTTGGTCTTGTTGGGAGTGCATCAATCAATGTGAATAAGCATGGTTTGGTCATTATTGATGATTAAAGCAGATGGACTTGGGATAAATTCCTTAGATCCAAGGATGAGTCATATAAGGTATTCAGGATCTTCTGCACACAGATTCAATCTGACCAGGAACTAAAAATTTTGAAAGTCGGAAGTGATCATGGCGGTAAATTTGAAAACGAGTCTTTTTGAGATTTTTTGTAATAAACATGGAATTATCCATTAATTCTCTTCTCCTAGAACTACAGAGCAAAATGGGGTTGTAAAAAGAAAGAACTGATCATTGCAAGAAATGGCTAGGACCATGATCCATGAAAATAATCTTCCTAAATATTTGTGGGTAGAAGCTTTCGATACTTCTTGTTATGTTCAGAATATGATCTATATCATACATATTCTAAACAAAACATCATATGAGTTATTCAAAGGAATAAATCCAAGCTTATATTAATTTTACCAATTTGGATGCACTTGTTACATTCTGAACAATAAGGTCTACCTAAAGAAATTTGATCTTAAGGTTCTAAAGGGTATCTTTTTAGGATACTCCGATTATTCTAAAGCATATAAATTGTATAAATCTGAAACCAATTGTCATACCCCAAATTTTAACCACCAAGATTTCCCATCATTGTGAAGATCATTACCACAATATGGATGTACCATCATGCCTCCTCAATCTCCTCAAAGATGGGTGAGCATTCACCATAATCAAGAATTAGGATTTTGAGCCCTCTCAGAGCACTTAGACAACGGATCAATCAAGAAATGACATGATCTTCAACTAGTCTAACCTCTCAAACACCCATAATAGATCAAGAGGACTCCCACATCAAGAATCAAGCACAAATTTGCAACATTCCAAGTGGATCAAGCCTTGAGATCGCCAGTGTCACCAAATTAGGGTTTTGGCCGACCAAGGCCTCCAGATGAAAATTTTCATCTGGGCATGAGCCAATGCTTCAAAGCACAACCCAAGATACTCCAAGGACCCCATGAACCCAATCATCAAGCCAATTTAACCTCAGGGGAAGCATTCATCAAAAATCAGGAATTAGGGTTTCTTGACCTAATTCACCCCTAAGTTGACTTTTGGAGCAAGGTATGAGTCAAGACCTCAAGACATGTTTTGAGGGCCTTAAATACACTACATTGGTCCATTTGCAACAATGGATTGACCCAAGAAGCTTGGTTCACAAGTTTCAATTTCATCTGGACTTCAATTAGGGTTTTGAAGGAAAAGTCAATTGTACCTTTGACTTTTGACCAAGATATGCTCCCAAACCTTGGGACATGATTCAATACACAATATAACACCTATGTAATCCATCCATTAGGTTTAAATTAGGTCAATAACTTGATTGCACAAAGGATCGCACAGTTTGGATTTCATCTGACAAAAAGTGAACTGTGCACAAAATCAAGTTTGACTTTTTGGAATTTTTCACAAATATGGTTCCCCTAAGTCGAAAATAATGTTAATGTATGGTATTTATCATCATTCATTAAGAAAAATCAAGAAAAGTGAGGTTTCTTGCAAAAAGGGGAAACCATGAGAAACCAAAATTTTTCTAAGTTATGGAACAAAAATGATTTTGTACCAACTTTGCAAGGTCATAACTCCTAAACCACAAGGCCTTTTTCTCCCATTCAAAGCTCAAATGAAAGTACATCTGACATACTTTAAAAGTGTCAACTACAATAGATTCCAAATCCTCATGGATTTTGAGTTATGGATTGATCAAAATCACAAAAACATGAAAATGACCACTTTTCCAACACTTAGTGAAATTTTCAATAAGTCAGAATCTGCCTTACTTTTTCTAAAATGTAGGGACATTTTTCACCTTGATCCAAGTTAAACCAGGTCCCTTAGTGAACATCAAAGTTGAAGTATGCCATGAGGGCTTTCCAACAAGTACCAGATCATCTCCAAATTCAATTTGAGTAGGGAGATACAACCCTTGGAACATGGCATCATGGACTGATTTTTACAAGGCAGATTTGTGCATTTTGCTCGAGTTAGCTAATTTGGACAACTCCAAGCCTTGTCATCCATTTGGACACATCAGAGGATAACATCCAAGAGAAAAGATCTGATCCACAAGCCTCCTAAGTCCAAGGAACTACATGTAGCCATAAGTGCCCTAAAAAGGCTAAAAAGCTCAAAGACTCCAATTTTGTTTCCAAGCATTCAATGGATGCATCAAGGTGGCATGAATTGAGACATTGCTAACTGAATGAGTCAATATTTAGCTCTGAATCAAAGGACCATAGGCATGTGCCCTAACCTCAAGTCAATGGCTAAAGGAGACTAAAGATGCTTTTATGCTACAATTGGCCAAGGGACTGTCCAAGTTGCCATTCACTATTGCTTGTAAAACAAACTTGTTATACTATAAATAGAGCTCATTTGTGGTCAGTTTGAGTACACCAAAGCACTACAACACTTGCTTTCCTTAAAATCTCTCTCATTAGGCCAAAATGCCTTCTTTTGCAAGTCATCTCTGAGTTTTTGAGTTAGAGAGCAATTCCACCACATCTCATGATCAAACACATCCAATGTATCATATATAAGCTATTCAAACACTCGCCCTTGTTCTGAAACACTAAAATCAGAAAGTTAACCTCCAAAACCTCAAATCTTGACTGTTTTGGATTTTGCAAGTCATGTCTTGATCCAGTTACTTTCAAAACCAAACCAAGCCTCAAAAACACTCCAAATATCATCCTCAAACTATCCCAATTGGTTTCCCTCATCTGGAACACCATTTGAGAGAGTTATTATCTTGGTCACTTTTGCCCCTTTTGCAAGAAAGAGCCAATTCTTGTTCCTGAGGATTCTAGCTAGTTTTGATCATCCTAAAAGCTTCTAAGGGATCAATCAAGAGTGTTTAAAGCATTGGATTACTTCTTGCACAAGGAACTTGACATATAGCACAAGGAGCTTCAAGAGGTAAGTGCAACACAACTTGAACTCTCTAAATCATGCATTGCTTTGATGTCAATTGATCATGGACATCTCATACATGTCATATATGTTGTGTTTGAACCAATTTGTCATGCTAATATTGCCTGTACAATGAGATAGCATAGAACATGCAAATATAGGCCTATTTTGAAATCACTATCGGATTTTAAAATGGAAACATTTTCTGAAAATTCCAAAGGCACCATTGGATTCCTCATGAAATTCTAGGCATGATACACCTAAATTTTGTCCAAATCCATGGAGAAATGAGGAAGTTAGAGCCTTTATGCAAGAGACCTAAAATCAGGCCTTGCCTTGGGCAAGGGCCAGGCCATGGCGCCTTGGCCAGGCCTAAAAACAAAGCCCCCATATATGTTGATGGGGTGGTTTTGATACACGGATGTATCACCACCCTAGTGGAAGCGCGCATGTGTGTTTGGATAGAAGGTCGTGGGTTCAACACCCACCCAGACCATTTTACCATTTTCTCTATTTTTGCTATTTTCACATATTTTATGGTTTTTGTTAATTAATTCCCAAATTAATTTCTCTCTCAATTTTAATTATTTTTTATTGGTTCTTTTTTTGAAAATTCCCAAAAATGTTAAAATATTTTATTCTAAAAAAATTTCACAAAAATATTATTTATTTCATATATTTGGTATTTTTGTAAAGAATTATGTTTTTATTTGTTTTTAAACATTTAAAAATATTTCTTTCACTTGATTTTGCAAATTCAAATTATTTTCAAATCATTCTATGAATGAAACATGATTTTTAAAACATTAATCCAAGATCACAACTTGTTTTTCACACATGTTTGATAATCTTGATCATTTTAATTAAATTTTTATTCAATTAAAATACATTTTAAAATCAAATTAGGGTTTCGATTATTTTCACCCTCACAAATCTTTTTCAAAACACTTTGGGCCTCTAATAGAGTGTAAGACCCAACCCCTTTGTACATGAAACCATTTTGGGCGTCAGTCATTGTATAAGTCCCGATACGATTTTAAAAATCTCGGGCGCGATCGTCGCCTTTTAAACGAAAACCATCTGGGCCTCCCCTTGTGTTGTAAGTCCCATATTTATTTTTTAAAATACACTTTGGGCCTCTAATAGAGTGTAAGACCTAACCCTGTTTTGTACATAAGCCTTTTTGGACCTCAATCATTGTATAAGTCCCAGTAGAGTTTTCAAAAACGACGGTGCAATCACTGTCTTTCCATGGGCCTCTCCTTGAGTATAAGCCCCAATCTTCTTTTCAAAAACAACTTTCCCTTTTGATTTAGGTTCAAATTCATAGTTGTTATCAAAACTTTCTTTAATTTCTTGAGCAACTAACCATACAGCTATTACAATGGAAGCTTGCTCACCTGTAAGTTTTATCAGCTTTCTTTTACATACTAGCATATATCTATATATTTGTTTGTGCTGGAAGCTTGCTGTAACGCCCTGTATAATATATATCTAGAATAATACCATACAAATGTTTTATTTGGTACTGACACCATCATAAGTGCCTATTGGCATAATTCACATACTTGACCATTTCAAAAAAACATAATACAACATATGGCACAAGTCATGGAAACTATCCAAAATAATAAAATCTAAGAATAAGGTACAATATTCCTCATTGTACAAGAATGATACACAGCGGAAATAATAAAACCAAGTTTCTCTTGAAACATCCAAGCATAGCTCCACTTATAAATTAAACCTTCAAATACCTCCTGAAAATAATCAATAATAGTGGGGTGAGATACATCAAATCTCAGTGAGTTCCCTATCTTATAGATTCTCTCGGCTTTACAAGGTTCTATCTTAGTCTAGCTCAAGTCGGGGGAAGGGAACTAGAAATTGAGTTCAAACATTTCTGACCAGAGAAGCAAACGTACAATTCACAAAATGAAAAACTAGTTAAGGAATCTTCTCCCCGGCCATCCCGCTCAAAGGGATTAAACACGGGTCACGGATCCTTAACGTAGATAACTTCTCCCCGGCCATCTCGCACAAGGAGATTAAACACGGGTCACGGTTATCTACAAATGGTACTTCTCCCCGGCCATCCTACACAAGAGGATTAAACACGGGTCACGGTACCAATCACTAAGTAACTTCTCCCCGGCCATCCCGCACAAGGATATTAAACACGGGTCATGGTTACTTACTTAATAAATACTTCTCCCCGGCCCCGCTCAAAGAGATTAAACACGGGTCACGGTATTTATTAAGGGATAACAACAAATCGGAGGAATTACAATCCTCCACTGACAACTACTTAACAAATACTTCTCCCTGGCCATCCCGCACAAGAGGATTAAACACAGGTCACGGTATTTATTAAGAGATAGACTACAAACCGGAGGACTACAATCCTCCACCAACAACTACTTAACAAAGATACTCTTCTAGTATCGATGTCTAAGCATTGTCATTCAAACCTTTACCAAGACCTAGTTACATCTCTAGGATCATATCATTTGTTTGGGGTAAGGTTTCTCACTCTTCCTAATTCATTTAAAGCATGTCATTTTCTCAATTATGTTCAACAACAATATTAGACAAGCATATTACAACATCAATTATAAAACACACAAGATAACATAACAAGTCAAACATAATCCACATAGTAGTTCATACACATTTTTAAGGCATACTATCCACTAATATCCTCTACCAAGCATCCTTGGTTAAATCATGGTCTCACATTACCATTTAATAGCACATTGGATTCTCTTTCCAAGGCTTCAAGTCCCATATCAATCGGACTCCCGATTCATGAATTATGGTAGAAATAAGGACTCATACCATTCACATTCATTACATTTCCATCTTTATCTTATCAATCCATGGCATAAACATATGTTTCTATTTGACTATCATAAAGAGCATTGAAATAGTTTTCCAACGCTTCCGACCGTGCGTCAATCCGAGTTACGGATCAAAAGTTATGAAGGAAACAAGATGGAAAATATGTCACGTTCGCTTTCATGTTCGCAATGCGAACCCCCAGAGAACCATGGCAGAAGAAAAAGGGCATAAAGTTCGCAATGCGAACTTCTAGGAGAACCTTCACCTTCCCTTCGCCTTGGGTTCACTAGGCGAACCTGCGAACTCAGAAATTCTCAGCAGCGTCAATATAGGTCATTTGGGGCCAAAATCCCTCATTTCTTCCACCCAAACACTTCCAATTCATACTATATCAACCAAAACATGTTCCAAACATAACAATAAGTATTCTACACCGTTTATGTCGCATTTCATCCGTTAGATTTCATTTATTTATCTGTTTAATCATTTTCTCTCAAATCTAACCTAAGTTCTAAACTTATATTTATAGAACTTAGAGTGTCTAACTAGAACACACCTGATAATCGAAGAGGAGGTTAAAGAAGATGATGAACAATGGTGAGGATCCAAGCTTCTTCTTTTCCATTTTCCTCTTCTCTTCTCTTCCTTCTCTCTTTCTCTGTTTTTCTTCTTCTTCCTATTTCTTTTTCTTTCTCTTACGATATATATATATATATATATATATATATATATATATAAATCCAACAGGATAAAATATCTCCAATTGATATTTTGTCGTCTCAACTAATTGATCAATTATTAGAGTTACCTTAAAATCCTTTCTCGAGTTAAAATAATTAATATGTCTCTTTCATAAAACAATTGATCTCTTTAGAGTTCATTAGTTGCTCTATTGATCCCAAATGTTAATACTTAAAGTACTTAGAGGATTCCATTAATCCAATTTACCAAATATAGAGCGCATAAATACTCATCTGATATCCAATTGAGCATTTAGATAATATGGGGTATTACACTCCCCCCCCCCCCCCTTTAAATTGAAATTCGCCCCGAATTTCCTCTACTCGACAACAACTGCAACTTACATCACTGTCTTAGATCCATACTTAACTTTACTTCCGTTAAACTTTCTGTTCAAATTCTGACGTATTGCAATTCCAACTTGATTTCACATACCAAAATCCTTGTTTTCATAATTTAACAAACTTCACGTCCTTAATCATACTCTTGTTCCAATATTGGGTTAACTTCAAACTTTTCTTTTTCCCAAAATTTCTCTGTTGTTTCATACAAAGAGACTTGGTCACATCCTACCTTTGGAAGAAATACACCATTCTATACTCTTCTACTGAGTCACAACACAAAACCATAATACCTTATCTTGGTTTAAGATAACAAACACTCATCAAATCCTAGCGAGGTAAAATAGTGATTTCTTAACTTCATACAATTACCGACAACTATCCTTTCATAAATCCTTTAACATTCGAACCACTTCATAACTAGTCAAATGACTTCTTTACCAGTTTCTTCTGGTCTGATGTTGTACATTGTAACCATTAAATATGATATTTCATCTCTTTCGTATCACACCGAAAGGTAACACACGTAGAACAAAATCTTCTTATTTCCATACTTATAAGCAACAATCTTTAATTCCTTATTATTCTGACTGAATTCCTTCATATGTCACCTTCCACTGTGTAATCCTAAATCTAACAGTGGAACACCACAGATTCTTAAGTATTACCAGGTAGCTAACAGTCTGCAGGGAACACACTTATCCATTGGGGTCCCTACTAACCAACGGTACAAGAAACTTACTGACGTCTAATGGTAGAACAATTTCTTTGCTAACACACAATATCTTAACATCGGTTAAATACTCTTTAGGCGGTAGAGGTACATGAGTTATATTGTTACTACCATAACATACACAACTCCAAATCCATTCTAAACTCAAAATAATATATCCAAAATAGTTTAACAACTTCTGGTTCTTGTTACCACATTCCATATCAATTCTTCTTACGGGTTTTTCTGACTTACTCAAGATTCCTTGTTGACACGAGTTCTTAACCAATATTACATAATACCAGCACTTTTGAAGGCCATGCCCCGTTTCTCAATTGAATCCACTTTTCTCATTCGTTCCGTTTCATAAATGATTCCAAGTTACCTGCTTAACTTCGGAACGTCTAATTCTCACTCTTACTTGGAAAGATAACGTTCAAATTCTTACTTCTGATTATTGTGCCGAAAAAAACATTAAATGATCAAAGTTGTAAGACACAAGAAATGGTGCAAGCTGCCAAAGAACAGAGGAATGATATCAGTTGGTTCGCTTTGCGAACAAATCCTTCGCAGTGCAGAGTCACGAAGACAGTCTATGGCGGTACAATTGTACACAACTGGTACTACTCTCGCAGAGTCTAAATCCAATACCATGAACTCGCGGAAGATAATAATTACTAACTCGGACCAACTGCCCGTCTCTTAATAAAACCAATTACGCATCGAACTATTCCTTGCGAGATCAATACTTCGTGAGTATTTTCTAACTTCGTCCTTAAGGCTCTCAACAGTAATGATAACGATACGCCTAAGACTTTCTCACACTTGATTCATCCATAAGCAAAATCCAACACACCATCATCACACGGTACTACGAAAATGATGGGCATATCATAACATGCATACCACCTTGTCCTCTCTCTCAAATTTCCTTGGAGATAATTAATACAACAACGTTCTTAGTCCAACAAAAGGTAGATTCCGAATATTCCAATTATTCACAAATACAGAAGTTCTCTATACCTAAAAATAGATCGGGGTAATGCATCCTCTTGCAGAACCTTTCCATCACTTCGTACCCACTAACCGGGATTCCTTACTCTTCACTATCCATTGCACAACACACTTACACCCAATTACTTAATGGATGATTCGCAACCGACAATTCTCATCAACTATTTACAAAACCCTTCTGGTATAAGTCATTCCATGATTTACACTTAGTTCGTAATAAGTCCTGATTTGATTCTCGTTGTTTTACCACAATCTTACTTCTTAAAATACAATATTAATTGTTCCACAAAGTACGTCCCTTCACACTTGTCTCAAGAATAAGAATCCATCACGTACACTTGTAACCACGGTGCTACTACTACGCTCGTTCTTAACACCAAAGTGTAACTTTCTTATTTCGCATCATACTACTAGGGTCCTCATGGGTGAACCGTCCTTGATCATACTTCCTTAACTTAAGCCTCAACCACTACTCAATGGCTCTATTGCACATTCGTCCAAAAATACATTTCGTTGTCACTTCCTCATAACTTACTGTTAATACCGTTTCCCATACTGCATTTACTTCACCCTCCATTGTAATCCTCTTAGGTCCAAATATAAACCCATCTTACAAACATTTCCTTGAATCCAAGGTACTTACTCTGTTTCTTAATACAAACTTCTTCCGGTCCGTATCACTACACTTTCTGTTACAAAAAAAAAACTCATTCTTTCTCCAACACATTACCTTATATTGTTCCTTGGGTAATTTAACAAATTCCAAATTGGTCTCTCACCGAAAACTGAAATTCTGAAGTATCAACCTGAATTTGATCTCCTTTCCTAACTGAAGATACACAATTTATCTCATACTCTACGTCCGGCGTACACTTATTTCACTTGAAGCATGTAAACACATCCTCGTGTTCCTTCACACACTCCTCTACTACTTTAGGTTCCCATAAAAGCCAAACGTCCTTAACTCCCAACTTTTTAATCAGTTGGAAGACATTGTTTTGAACACATTCCTTAAGGAACTCTTGCCCATTCAAGATGCCATAGCGACCTTAGAAACTGAGGCACCAATACTTATCTCACTTCTGGACCTTACGTCATACATTCCACAAAACAACTTTTCTTTTCCATGGAATGAGATTACTTGAAATCCTTACCCGTACTAGTGGTCAATCCAGCTCAACTTGCGATTTTACATATTCCTTGATACCTTGACCAATCGTCCGATAGAGGTCCTTAACTTTCAAACTCTACTCATCAATTCCATGTTACCCAATGCATAACTTCTGCAAAACCTCACTGAGTTAACCTAAACCCCTCACTACTAACTCTTGGCTTGAGCCTTCCCTCACAGCACAAGTTCTGACAACACTTCGAAGTCCTCGCGGTCGCTCAACCATGATTCTACCTATCACATACATAATATTAGGTTGATCAGGACCAACACTACATAGTATGATATTAAGAGTCATGCTGGCAAGACACACTTAAGAGGCAGGAATAGATTTACCTATGATGTTTCAAGGCTAGGTCGAGGAGACGACTTGCTCTGAGACCAACTGTAACGCCCTGTATAATATATATCTAGAATAATACCATACAAGTGTTTTATTTGGTACTGACACCATCATAAGTGCCTATTGGCATAATTCACATACTTGACCATTTCAAAAAAACATAATACAACATATGGCACAAGTCATGGAAATTATCCAAAATAATAAAATCTAAGAATAAGGTACAATAATCCTCATTGTACAAGAATGATACACATTGGAAATAATAAAACTAAGTTTCTCTGGAAACATCCAAGCATAGCTCCACTTGTAAATCAAACCTGCAAATACCTCCTGAAAATAATCAACAATAGTGGGGTGAGATACATCAAATCTCAGTGAGTTCCCTATCTTATAGATTCTCTTGGCTTTACAAGGTTCTATCTTAGTTTAGCTCAAGTTGGGGAAGGGAACTAGACCTTGAGTTCAAACATTTCTGACTAGAGAAACAAACGTACAATTCAAAAAACAAAAAACTAGTTAAGGAATCTTCTCCCCGGCCATCCCGCTCAAAGGGATTAAACACGAGTCATGGATCCTTAACGTAGATAACTTCTCCCCGACCATCCCGCACAAGGAGATTAAACACGGGTCACAGTTATCTACAAATGGTACTTCTCCCCGGCCATCCTACACAAGAGGATTAAACACGGGTCATGGTACCAACCACTAAGTAACTTCTCCCCGGCCATCCCGCACAAGGAGATTAAACACGGGTCACGGTTACTTACTTAATAAATACTTCTCCCCGGCCATCCCGCTCAAAGAGATTAAACACGGGTCACGATATTTATTAAGGGATAACAACAAATCGGAGGAATTACAATCCTCTACTAACAACTACTTAACAAATACTTCTCCCCGGCCATCCCGCACAAGAGGATTAAACATGGGTCACGGTATTTATTAAGGGATAGACTACAAACCGGAGGACTACAATCCTCCACCAACAACTACTTAACAAAGACACTCTTCTAGTATCGATGTCTAAGCATTGCCATTCAAACCTTTACCAAGACCTAGTTACATCTCTAGGATCATATCATTTGTTTGGGGTAAGGTTTCTCACTCTTCCTAATTCATTTTAAGCATGTCATTTTCTCAATTATGTTCAACAACAATATTAGACAAGCGTATTACAACATCAATTATAAAACACACAAGATAACATAACAAGTCAAACATAATCCACATAGTAGTTCACACACATTTTTAAGGCATACAATCCACTACTATCCTCTACCAAGCATCCTTGGTTAAATCATGGTCTCACATTACCATCTAATAGCACATTGGATTCTCTTTACAAGCCTTCAAGTCCCATATCAATTGGACTCCCGATTCATGAATTATGGTAGAAATAAGGACTCATACCATTTACATTCATTACATTTCCATATTTATCTTATCAATCCATGGCATAAACATATGTTTCTATTTCACTATCATAAAAAGCATTGAAATATCTTTCCAACACTTCCGACCGTGCGTCAATCCGAGTTACGGATCAAAAGTTATGAAAGAAACAAGATGGAAAATCTATCACGTTCGCTTTCATGTTCGCAATGCGAACCCCCAGCGAACCATGGCAGAAGAAAAATGGCATAAAGTTCGCGATGCGAACTTCTAGGCGAACCTTCGCCTTCCCTTCGCCTTGGGTTCGCTAGGCGAACCTACGAACTCAGAAATTCTCAGCAGCGTCAATATAGGTCATTTGGGGCCAAAATTCCTCATTTCTTCCACCCAAACACTTCCAATTCATACTATATCAACCAAAACACGTTCCAAACATAACAACAAGTATTCTACGCCGTTTATGTCGCATTTCATCCGTTAGATTTCATTGATTTAACCGTTTAATGATTTTCTCTCAAATCTAACCTAAGTTCTAAACTTATATTTCTAGAACTTAGAGTGTCTAACTAGAACCCACCTGATAATCGAAGAGGAGGTTGAAGAAGATGATGAACAATGGTGAGGATCCAAGCTTCTTCTCTTCCATTTTCCTCTTCTCTTCTCTTCCTTCTCTCTTTCTCTGTTTTTCTTCTTCTTCCTATTTCTTTTTCTTTCTCTTACCATATATATATATATATATATATATATATATTATTAATCCAACAGAGTAAAATATCTCCAATTGATATTTTGTCGTCTCAACCAATTGATCAATTATTAGAGTTACCTTAAAATCCTTTCTCGAGTTAAAATAATTAATTTGTCTCTTTCATAAAATAATTGATCTCTTTAGAGTTCATTAGTTGCTCTATTGATCCCAAATGTCAAAACTTAAAGTACTTAGAGGATTACATTAATCCAATTTACCAAAGATAGAGTGCATAAATACTCATCTGATATCCAATTGAGCATTTAGATCATATGAGGTATTACACTTGCTCACCTGTAAGTCCTCCTACCCTCTTTTACATACAATATATATTTCGTCTGTATATATATGCCTGTATATTATCTGCTTAGAGTTTTTCCCGGCAATTAGGTCTAGGATTAGATAAAGCCAGTGGTCACTCTTTCAACACAGCCAAAACTAGTTCCCCATAGGAATTCCAGATACAGTCTTGCCTCCTCTTGGGTTTATACAATATGGAACAAAGAGAAAGGCATTATTCCCGGTGAAACTTTTCTCAGACTGTCACTATTAGAAAATTGTCAAAGAAATTCATTTCCCCCAGAGAGGATTAATTCCCGGTGAAACCTCTCTTGAATCTCTTCAAACCCTAAAATTGTTCACTAAAGAAAAGATTATTCCCGGTGAAACTTTTCTTGAACTTTTCTTAAGTTTGGACCCACAGGCTTCCTAAAAGCATCCCCAGCCTCTTCTTGGGCTTTGTATAAGGACCCTCTGGCTTCTTAGAAGTTCTCATGCCTTCTCTTGGGCTTAATACAAGGACCCTGAAGACCTCTTAAAGGTATAGGACAAAACTTAGTCATCCTTTGTTAGAGCAGTCTTTCTAAAGGGTCAAAACCTCAGACCAATTTAGGGGTTAATTCTCATCCCTTAAAGCACCAGCCTCCTCTTGGGCATCATACAAAAATAAACTCTTCCATACCAGTAGACTTGGACAGTCTAATCTCCTCTTGGATCTCAAAGACATTCTTAAACTCCCTACAAACACAGGAGAAACCCTGATCATTTAATCAATCTCCAGTAAAGTTAAAACCCTCATAGGATCTAAAACTTAGTCTTTCATCCTAAATTTCCCCAGCTAGGGTCAGCTTATCATCAGTATAACACTATCCCAAATCAGAACCTCAAGGCATGTGATACCTCAACTCTTCTGTAATCCTCAGCAAGAGTTGATTCCCCATTTTGGACCTGCCTCTGGATGTCAATAATCCTTAGTAGAAGACAGCCTCCTCTTAGGCTTTGTATAATGATTTTCCTCAGCAGAGTTAGCCTCAAAAGAACTCTTTTGTTGAGTCATTCTTCTTTCTTAAAACACTCTTTTGTTGAGTTAACCTTTTTCAGCCTCAATCTTGGGCTTTGTGCAAGACAAACAAAAGCACTCTCTTGTTGAGTCAATCACCTTTTCAGCACTCTCTTGTTGAGTCAATCTCCTAAAAGCACTCTCTTGTTGAGTCAACCCTTTTCAGCCTCAATCTTGGGCTTTGTACAAGACATCCACAAAAACACTCTTTAGTTGAGTCAGTCAAATATCTTTCAGCCTCAATCTTGGGCTTCATACAAGACACATATAAAATCTCCTTAAGCAGAGTCAATTCTCTTTTTAACCTCAAGTTTGGGCTTTGTACAAGACAAATCATACTCTCTAGCATAGTCAAATTTCATTTTAGCCTCAATCTTGGGCTTTGTACAAGATAAATCATACTCTCCAGCATAGTCAAATTTCATTTTAGCCTCAATCTTGGGCTTTGTACAAGACAGATAAAACCTCTCACCAGTAGAGTTAGTTTCCCCTTTTAGCCTCAATCTTGGGCTTTGTACAAGACACCTACAAATATTCCCCAGTGGAGTAAACAATCCTTCTTTAGCCTCAATCTTGGGCTTTGTACAAGACAGACAAAATATTTCCCCGAAAAAGTCAACTTTCAACCTCCTCTTAGGATTTGTATAATGATACCCCCAAAGAGTCAATCTTTTTTTAGCCTTAACCTTGGGCTTTATACAAGACAGATAAAAAACTCCCCAGTAGAGTCAATCAACCTTTTAGCTTCAACCTTGGGCTTTGATCAAGGCACACACAAAGAAAACCAACATCCCCTCAGAGGAAATCAAAAATCTCTCTGTAGGAAGACATTTCTCTATATATCACAATATCAAAACAGAAAATCAAATCAAACCTAATTCCAGATAACTGCTGTAAGTGGCACACTTGTTGATTAAAAAAATCCAAGTTGTGGTCCCTCTTTATCCTGGTAAAAACCTTCTGTCATCTAATTGCTGTAAGTGGCAAGCCTCTGGATTATTTACATCCACGCCAATGTCCCTCTCTTAGCATGAAAAACTCCTAAGGAAAAATGGCATTACTCTACACTAAGTTAAAGCTTTCTCCTTCAGGACAACACCCCTATAAAGGAAATTATGGCATTGCTGGATTCACATATCCCAGTTAAAGTAATTCTCCTTTATAATCAGTCACCCAACAGTTGTGATAAGCAGACAAGATGTCTCCCTTTAGAGATGACAAATTCTCTCTCAATCAAACCTTTTAGCTTCAATCTTGGGCTTTGAACAAGACACAAATAACCCTTTAGCTTCAATCTTGGGCTTTGAACAAGACACCAAACATCTTTTTCCTCCCATAGAATAGGAGGAACTACGATTGCTCTGATTTCCCTGTTTTCTTTAACAAGAATACGTAGGCATAAGATTGCGAAATCTTAGCGAGCACACCAATCAAAAACTTTAGGTCCAGTACCTTACCCAAAAACATCGGAAAACCCAAAATCAAACAAAAACTCTCTCTCTCTCTCAAACACTCCCAAAGGAGAATCTTTCCCAACCCACAACAGACAAACACCAGTAAGTAGAAAGCAGTAAGGAAAATTGCTAACAACCTATGGATAACCATATATAGGATGGGTAATTGACAACTCCCATTGTATAACCTGACCCCGAACTCCCCAATCTCTTTAAGCATTTGTTCAGTTAAACATTTGTGTGCTAGGTTAGTTTTAGATAGCTTCCCTTTCCTTTCCGACTTTATAGGATAAATAAGAAATCAGAAAGTAGCACCCCACTCCTACCATTGCGGTGAGGAGAAACCTGTGGCGATAAGGTGGTCGCGTCACCGACAAAAATCGCACGCTACAGTAAAATGGAAACTTTGCTGGGGAGATTCATTTTATCTGTTTAGGACTAGGATTAGAATTCCTAAGAGGTCTGGGTTGTTAGAAATTTTCTACATACTATATTATATATATATATATATATATATATATATATATATATATATTCTTTTCCTACTTGAAATCCGTGTTTATTTTTCTGTCAATGGGAATGCGATTGATACGCATGTGGAAAGTTTGAGAGAACCCTAAGATAAATGATGGCATAGACGGGTGGACTTACAGAGAGTGATTCCCGAATAAGCGATCCTGGTAGACCATCAAATCAGGTGAGGGCCCGTGTGGATACTATGTTGAAGGACAATCGTCGTGAAAATAGAAGCTATCCCAGTGCGGCACCCGTGATCCTGAGGATTTAGTAGACATTAACCATGTGGCCATTTGGTAGTGCGCTCAAATGGGATTACCCTAGGATGCTACAACACACTCGGGTGAACCAGCTTGTTGTTGATATCCCTAGGGGGGTCAATGATTTTGGGAACCTTTAACCCGTTCTACATGTACAAAAATTGACCAGAATACAACCTTTGAGGATGGGTAGAGCCATGACTCCATGCTCGTGACGTTGAACCCTTGAACCCATGTTTTTTCAATGTTTTGTATGTTGCATTCATGCATTCATTTAAAAAACTGTTAAATAAAGAAAAAAAATCCCCTTCTTCTTCCTCTCTTCTTTTTCAAAATAAACTAAAACAATAATTGCAAATATCAGAGAGAAAGATTGCGTTATGGATTTTGGTAGAAGAAAGATGCACAAGTAAACCTTCAAGACTCCGAAACTAGAGGATTTTAGAAGGTTGGTAAGGATGATTACCAACCCTGATGCTTTTAGAGCTAAGCACGGAGGGTTGTTGTCTCTATTAAAGGTCCACGTAGTTGAAGGAATCCTGTCTAAGTTTATTCAGTTCTACGATCCGGTTTATCACAGTTTCACATTCCCGGATTATCAACTAGCACCAACACTAGAGGAGTACTCTCACCTGACTGATTTACCCATCACTGACCAAGCTCCCTTTTCTGGACTGGAAGAAATTCCAAAGGAACAAACCATTGCAAGAGCAATGTATTTGGACGAGTCAGAAGTTAGGACTCACATGACCACTAAGAAAGGAATCCAGGGTTTACTAGCTAAATTCCTGACAGAGAAAGCTCTATACTTTGCCAGTATAGAAAACATAATTGCTTTTGAAGATATCTTTGTTCTACTCACATATGGGTTATTCCTTTTTCCCAACATCGATAACTTCGTCGATACCAATGCCATTAAGATGTTTCTGATGGGGAACCCCGTACCAACCTTGCTCACAGATGCTTATCATTCTGTACACCTAAGGAATTTGTACAGCAGAGGAATGATCACATGCTGTGTACCCCTGCTTTATAAATGGTTCACTTCCTATTTACCCAAGTCTGCTGCTTTTTGGGACCGTAAGAGTACTCTACGTTGGTCACAGAGGATCATGTCTCTTACCAACTCTGACATAGATTGGTATAATAGGATTTATGAGGGGATAAAGATCATCGACAGATACGGAAATTTCCCCAATCTACCCCTCATAGGAACTAAATGAGGAATCAACTATCATCCTATTTTAGTTCGCCGTCAACTCGGATACCCGATGAAGAATATCCCGCATAATGTTCATCTGGAAGGTGTTTTCTTCAAGGAAGGAGAAAATGACAGGGCACTAAAGAAAGAAATAGTGCATGCCTGGCAACACATTCACAGGAAAGGAAGAGAGTCACTAGGAAGACCATATTGTATCTCCGTGGAACCTTATCTCCACTGGGTGCAAACTAGAGCCCTCAAGCTGAGGATGCCTTACCCTCGTCAAGAAGTTCTTCTGTTAAAGGAATTTGTCCTTTATTTTATGTCTGATACGGAAAAAAATCCAGGTCAATCTCAACAAGGTTCAACGGGAGAAAAGCTCTTGGAAAAACAAGTACCGAATTCTCAATGTGGAGTGTACTAAGATTCATGAACTGCTAAAGGAAAATGATGCTCTGATTAAGATACTAGAGCAGCATGTTGTAGAAAATCAAGAAGACCGAAGAAATTTGCTCGCTCCTTTCACTTGGCAAAGGACTGACAACTCGACAACGGCTAAAGAGCCCTGGTCAAAGAAAAGGAAAATACCAGAACCATCATCTGAGTTCTCTTCAGAGAGGACTCAGGATCCATAAGTTTAGACATTTCCTTTTACAGCACTTTGTAAAATACTGTATTTTCCCTTTCTGCAATCTTTCAAATTCAATAAAAAAGGGGTCTCCCCACTGTATGATATTTGCAATCTATTTGTTGAAGTTTCTTTTTGATTAAAAAAATATATATCATTGCATATCATTCATCACTCTTACATAACGCGTTCTTCTTATCTTCGAGTCTCACGTATGTGTCACGATTCTAGAGTCAAATTGTCTCACTCATACAATACTTGGGCCAATCGACAAAAGAAAATGGATGATCTCGAGGAAGAGAATAGGGAGCTGAGAGAAGAAATCGACGCTCTGAAGGAAGATCTGAAAAAACTTCACAGTGACATGCAATCCCTGGCAGTAGCTCAGAGGCAACAACAAAGGACTGTGATCTCGGAGATCACATCGACGCCCATAGTAGAGACATATGATCCTCATTACAACATGCCTAAGGATCGCCCCTGGAGCATGCCTATCAACTTTGTCCCTGAAGGATATATCCCGCCGGTCACTCAAGACCCAGAAACTGCAGCAGGAACCATTGGGCCTGAAGGTTACAAACTTCGAGAAAGCAAGGACGCAAGAGTTATGACAGCAACACCTGAAGGTTACAAACTTCAGGGCCTCGAAGCACCAAGAGTCACCGCCGTAATGACTATACCACAGCCAGTGGTACACACTATCCCGGAAGCACAGATTCCACAAGTAATTTCTGGTGGAAATGAAGACATGTACGAAAGAATGAATGACTTCCAGGAGCGATTCCTGGAGATGCAGAAGGAACTGTATACCATTCGCGGTCAGGATTTATTCGGAAAGGATGCCGCAGACCTTTGTCTGGTTCCTAACGTGAAAATACCGCACAAATTCAAGGTGCCTGACTTTGAAAAATACAAGGGTAACTCTTGCCCTCAAAGTCATTTGGTGATGTACGCTCGAAAGATGTCAACTCAGACAGAGAATTAACAGCTATTGATCCATTACTTCCAAGACAGTTTAACCGGTGCCGCACTCAAATGGTACATGGGTTTAAACCGCACGAAAATCAACACTTTCATATATCTCGACACTGCCTTCATTCAGCAGTATAAGTATAACCTGGACATGGCACCAGACAGAGATCAACTTAGAGCAATGTCGCAAAAAGACAAGGAAATTTTTAACAAAAATGCTCAGAGATGGCGTGAAATTGCCGCCCAGATCTGTCCCCCTCTTGAGGAAAAAGAGATGACAAAGATCTTTTTGAAAACCTTAAGCTCATTTTATTAAGACCGAGTGGTCGCCAGTGCGCCCAACGACTTCACTGAAATGGTGAACATGGGAGTACGCCTTGAAGAAGTAGTCCGAGAAGGACGACTGGTCAAAGATGCTGAACCATCAAGCAGTACCAAAAGATACGGTAGTACTTTCCCAAAGATAAAAGAGCAAGATATTGGTAATATTTCTATCGGAAAGCAAAGGCGAAGGTATCAACCAGTAGCAGTGGTAACTCCCGCTATCAACCCTGTGCCGGCTCCAACGTATCAACCTCAGGTTGCTCCGAGCCAACCAAGTCAACAACAGTATCAGCAAAGGACACAACAGCCTCTTCATGCTCGTCCTCAGTACAACAATAACATATGTACGGCACGACCATCAGGGTTCGACCCTATACTGATGTTGTACGCAGAATTGTTTCCACTACTACTGGCCAAGGGGCACGTCCAAACCAGGTCTCCTCTTATAGTACCGGAATATCCGCCTTTTTGGTTCAAAGTGGATCAAACTTGCCCTTATCATCAAGGAGGACCAGGGCACAACATTGAAAACTGTCTCAGCTTTAAATCTGATGTATAGAAGCTTATCAGGAACGAGGTCCTATCTTTCAAAGATACTAATCCAAATGTTCAGACGAACCCGTTGCCTCAACATGAGAAGACTGGCGTAAATTTAATAGAGGAGAAATTTAGCCGCAGTTATCAAATTCATGATGTACTCCTATTAGGAACCAATCTGGTCAGGATGCATTGTAGACAGAGCGGGCACCGTCATGTACCGCCTCACAATTATCACCAGTGTGATATCTTTTCAAAGAATAATCAGGGGTATTCCGTAGTGCGATCAGCTCTACAAGAACAAATGGATCTCGGTTGGATCCAAGATCACCGAATCCGGGAAGTCAACATGGTCCATGCGCATCCCAACATTGTCCAGAACCACAACATTCTGACGGTGAACGTCAACTTGGTGGCAATGCACTCAAGGCAAAGTCAATACCATGATCTGCCACGGCACGATTACAATTCCTGTCTGATCTGCTCAATAAGCAATCAGGGATGCTCTTTTGTTCAAGAGGCCCTCCAGTGTCAGATAGATCTCGGATGGATTCAAGACTATCAGGATAGAAATAACCATCAAGTCAATATGATTCAGATCTTTGATATTCGCTTGATGAATACCAGTCTGGTAGAACTACATGCTAAGCAAGTCGGGCTTGGCTTTCTGGCTTCACATGATTATCAAAACTATGAAGAGTGTCATGAGAACGACCAAGAATGTGCACTTGTCCAAAGAACACTTAAACACTTGTTGGACCACTGGTGGCTTCCAATATACTTGGATGAAGCTACACAATAGATCAGTATGACTGACGGGAATCCTAGTAGACATCAAAGTCAGGATGTCTGCTCGATGGAAACAGATCTAGTAAAGTTGCACTGCATACAAAACAGACGTGGCCGGGTGCCACCACATAATTATAAGCGCTGTAGAGTTTGCTCAGATAATAACCAAGGATGTTATCTTGTACGGTCAGCTCTTCAAAATCAGTTGGACTGGAAAGAGATTCGACCATGTTCAAGTTCTAGTTCGATCAACGTGATGCAAGACTATCTTCTTGATCAAGGCAAAGACGTTGTCATAATATTTAATCATGAAATGGCTAAAGACGTATGCACCATAATCCCTCTACTCCATGAATCAAGAGTTCCTCTTGATAGTAGAAAAGTTCCCAACCAGGAACTGATTGAGGTTACCTATAACGGTCAAAAAAATCAAAATACTCCTGTGTTTATCTACTTTCCAGGTCCAATGTCGTACAAATCCGAAAAGGTTATCCCTTAAAAGTACGATGCAACAACAATAAAAAATGGAAAGGAAACTCCATTACACACCGTCGTAAACATCGCAGACATCAGTCGAGTCACACGGAGCGGTCGGATCTTCAACAGAGGAGTTGGAGAACCCACCAAGGAAAAGGAACCTCAAACAGAAGTTCCCAATCAACCAGTCGGTCAATCCAGTAATCTTGAACTGGTAAAGAACCACGATGAGATGCTGAAGCTCATCCAGAAGAGCGAGTACAATATTGTAGACCAATTGTTGCAAACTCCATCGAGAATCTCTGTGCTATCTCTCTTGCTCAATTCCAAAGCTCACAGGGAAGCTCTGCAGAAAGTCTTAGAGCTATCTTTTGTAGAATAAGATGTGACGATAAGACAGTTTGACAACATTATCTCCAACATCACTTCCTGCAACAACTTAGGATTCAGTGATGAAGAACTTCCAAAAGAAGGCAAAAATCATAATATGGCGCTCAACATTATAGTCAACTGCCAAGACGATGCTTTAGCCAGCGTACTAGTAGATACCAGATCAGCTCTGAATGTTATGCCAAAATCTACTCTAATGCGACTATCATTTCAAGGAGCTCTGATGAGAGGCAGTGAGGTCATCGTCAAAGCCTTTGACGGATCCAGAAAAACAGTTATCGGCGAAGTTGATCTTCCCATAACCATCGGTCCTCACACTTTCCAAGTCACTTTCCAGGTCATGGACATCCGGGCAGCATACAGCTGTTTATTAGGAAGACCTTGGATACACGAAGCTGGGGCAGTCACTTCAACTGTTCACCAGAAGCTGAAGTTCGTCAAAAATGACAAGTTAGTAACAATATGTGGAGAACAGGCCTTAATAGTGAGCAACTTATCATCATTCTCCTGTGTAGAACCTAAGGAGGTCGTTGGAACTCAGTTCCAAGCACTCTCGTTGAGCGATGAGAATTGATCAGAAAAAGGGACATCGATTTCCTCATACAAAGATGCTCTCGAAGTGATCAAAAGTAACAACATAAAGGGATGGGGACAGGTAGTCATTCCTACTGATAACAAGATAAAGAAAGGTCTTGGTTTTTCTTCAGCCTGTACCCAGACTGCCACTAAAGATGAAAGTTTTCATCCCATTCAGGACTTCTTCCATAGTGGAGGCTTCCTCCACCCAGTGTCTCAAGAAGTACACACCATCAATGAGGGTGACTCCTCCGATACAGATGAAGAGTGGAAGTCCTATCTCAACGAGGACGATTATATGTCTCAGGGAGAAACACGTACGCCATTTTGCTATCCCACGCAGAGTCTGAGATATATACTAAGATCAGATGTCAAGATGATGTACGGAGATTGTGATCCGGAAGGATGTCGTGCTCCGCCCAACTCATTAGAGGAGGACACTCCGATGAAAGACAACTTCGACTATGACTATTTTGATCCCCTGGATGACTTGTCTATCCGGATGCCGTACCCAGAAGACTTGGGGCAAAAGAGTCAGCCCAACGATGCATATCAGTTGAGCATCATTAAAAAGAATACATGCGTCCCCATCGAGTCATGGGATCATTACTCAGGACATCCTAAAGATATCTAGCACAACAATGAATCTGCAAAGATTGCAGGAAAAAAGTTCATCAACTATGTTTTTCCTGAGGTCAACGTCATCGAGAAGGATGACTCCTCCAGTCCCAGAGAAGTATGGGACACCTTAGGACAGCCGAGTGGCAAGTACGACTTCTTGGTTAAGTACACCGCTCCTGAAAGCTCTCGTATCAGGCTCGAAGACATCCAACCAACTGGATGGGAAGATCCGCCTGAGAGTGAAAACACTGTGCAAGATACAACAGAAGAGTTCGTCTACGACAACTCTGCCTGGAAGGAAGACTCCAACGATCCTGCTCTGCCAGAAATCAGTGTCATTTTCGAGGACAAACCAAGAAAGAAGTTACTAGACTTTGTGATTCATCGAGGAGTTCGCCGCCAATGGGTTGCTGTCGATGTCCCGAAAGTCGTCCATAAGTCTAAGTAATTGTTGTCTTTGTTTTAACCTTTCACCCTGCCCAGGTGAAACAGATGTTTTTATAGGGCTCACTTTTCTGTAAATGTCCCTCTTTGCCTCGCCCAAAGCGATAGAGTTTTGTTTTATAGGGCTGTAGTTTCAAGAATCGACAAAATCATAAATAAATAAATAACGTCATTCTGTAATTTCCGCAGTTATTGCTGTTCTCACTTTTCGCTTTTGAGAAAATGGTAATCCTAAAAATAACTCAAAATAACAAAAACAAGCATTTTTCAAAAAATACACTGCACACACTCTTGCATTTCTCTCTATCTCTTCTAAAAAACAATCATCACATCATGCAGATTGCTTGTTTTAAACCCCATTGAAACATACGATCCAATGCATTCTTCCAACTTTGAATTCCCAGTATTTGAAGTTAAAGAAGAAGAGGATAAGGAAATTCAAGAAGAGATCTCCCGATTACTCAGAGAAGAGGAAAGGTCTATTGAGCCTTACAAAGAGCAGTTGGAAACGGTCAACTTGGGTTCAGAAGAAGAAAGGAAAGAAGTCAAGATTGGAGCACTGCTCAGTCCGACTGTCAAAGAAAGCTTGATAAAACTTCTCAAAGAGTTTCTAGATGTGTTTGCTTGGTCCTATCAGGACATGCCAAGGTTGGATACCAGTATCGTGGATCATCATCTACCGTTAAGAGCAGAATGTCCGCCGGTGAAACAAAGGCTGAGAAGGACTCACCCAGATATGGCTATCAAAATCAAGGAGGAAGTGCAGAAAATGATTGATGCAGTTTTCCTCGCCACCTCAGAACATCCTCAATGGTTGGCAAACATAGTGCCAGTTCCTAAAAAAGGACGGAAAAGTCAGAATTTGTGTAGACTACAGGGATTTGAACAAAGCCAGTCCAAAGGATGACTTTCCCTTACCACACATAGACATGCTGGTAGACAGTACCGCAAGGTTCAAAGTCTTCTTCATGGATGGATTCTCGGGCTATAATCAAATCAAAATGGCGCCGAAATACATGGAGAAAACTTCATTCATCACCCCTTGGGGCACCTTTTGTTACAAGGTAATGTCGTTCGGTTTGAAGAACGACGAGGCAACCTATCAAAGGGCCATGACTACTCTGTTTCATGACATGATGCACAAAGAAATTGAAGTGTATGTCGATGATATGATTGCCAAATCTAAAACAGAAGAGGAACATGTGACCTACTTGTCGAAACTATTCGAGCGTCTGAG
The DNA here is from genome assembly GCA_022829125.1 of Lathyrus tuberosus. NCBI lineage: Eukaryota > Viridiplantae > Streptophyta > Magnoliopsida > Fabales > Fabaceae > Lathyrus > Lathyrus tuberosus. Next base: position 1,693,598 of record JALAZF010000617.1, on the reverse strand, counting down.
AAAATACAAACTCCGCTTGAATCCCAATAAATGCATGTTCTGTGTCCGCTCAGGGAAACTTTTAGGGTTTATTGTCAGCCAGAAAGGAATTGGGGTTGATCCTGACAAGGTCAAAGCCATTCAAGAAATGCCTTCACCAAAGACTGAAAAACAAGTCAGAGGATTTCTGGGACGTCTGAATTACATCTCAAGGTTTATATCCCTTATGACCGCGACATGCGCGCCAATCTTCAAACTACTCAGAAAGAATCAAAGCTGTGTATAGACAGAACATTGTCAAAAAGCGTTCGACAGTATCAAAGAATATCTGTTGAATTCACCAATCCTGTCACCTCTGGTGGAAGGAAGACCACTGATCATCTACCTAACAGTCTTGGACTCCATGGGTTGTGTACTTGGCCAACAAGCGAAACCAAAAGAAAAGAGTCTGCCATCTACTACTTAAGCAAGAAATTTACCGAATGTGAAACTCGGTACACTATGCTCGAGAAAACTTGCTGCGTTCTGGCTTGGGCAGCCAAACGTCTTCGCCAGTACATGATTTGTCACACTACTTGGTTAATCCTCGAAATGGATCCAATCAAGTACGTCTTTGAAAAGCTTACTCTCACGGAAAGGATTTCCCGTTGGAAGATGTTGTTATCAGAATACGACATAGAGTACCATGCTCAGAAAGCCATCAAAGGAAGTATTTTAGCCGATCATTTGGCTTATCAACCGATTGACGATCAGGAATCAGTCGGATTTGACTTCCCAGACAAAGATGTCATGTACTTGAAAATGAAAGATTGCGATGAACCGCTACCCAGTGAAGGGCCAGAACCAGGTTCCCAATGGGGACTAATCTTTGACGGAGTTGTCAACAATTATGGAAACAGATATGGGGCAATCAACGTAACACCTCAGGGTACCCACATTCCTTTCACTGCCAGACTAACATTCAAGTGCACAAACAACGAGGCCGAATACGAAGCTTGTATCATGGGTCTCGAAGAAGCAATTGACTTAAGGATTAAGAACTTGGATGTGTATGGATACTCAGCCCTGGTTATCAATCAGATCAAAGGAGATTGGAACACATACTAATTGGGACTGATTCCTTACAAAGATTACGCGAGAAGGTTGTTGCCATTCTTTTACAGAATCGAGTTTCATCATATCCCTCGTGAAGAAAATCACATGGCTGATGCACTAGTTACTCCCTCTTCCATGATTAGTGTAGGTCAATGGAATGACATACCTAAGATCGACATAATGCGCCTTGAGAGGCCCGCCTACATCTTCACGATCGAAGCAGTCATAGACGACAAACCATGGTATCACGATATCAAATGCTTCCTTCAGAAACAAGAGTACCCACCTGGGACATCCCGAAAAGACTAGAAAACGCTCAGAAGGCTGGCTGGCAGTTTCTTCTAAGCGGTGATGCGCTCTATAAGAGAAACTTTGACATGGTCTTGCTCCGATGCATAGACAGACCAGAAGCAAACATGTTGATGAAAGAAATTCACGAATGATCCTTTGGCACTCATGCCAACGGACACACAATGGCGAGAAAAATTCTGAGAGCAGGATACTATTGGTTGACCATGGAATTCGATTGCTACAACTACATGAGGAAGTCTCACAAGTGTCAGATATACGCAGACAAACTCCATGTACCGCCAATGCATCTCAAAGTTCTTTCTTCTTAATGGCCTTTTTCCATATGGGGAATCGACATGATTGGCATGATCGAACCCAAGGCTTCGAACGGACATCGGTTCATCCTGGTAGCTATTGATTACTTCACCAAGTGGGTCGAAGCAGCATCATACACTAATGTAACCCGACAAGTCGTGGTCCGATTTATCAAGAATAACCTCATTTGTCGTTATGGTGTTCCCAGCCAGATCATTATTGATAATGGATCTAACTTGAACAATAAGATGATGAAAGAGTTATGCGTTGAGTTCAAGATTGAATGTAACGCCCCAGTTTTGCCAACTTTATTTTATTGAGTCTTTTTTATTATTTTATTATTATTTTATTTTATTTTCGACTTTTATGTGAAAATATGTTATTTTTCGTCGTGATTATATTTTATCGCGTTTTGGGAACGTTTGCGAGATATTTGAGTGTGGGGGTATTTTGGACATTTCATAGATATTTGGATAAGTTAGTAAGAAAGAAAAGAAAATAGAAAAGAAAAGGGAAAGAAAAATAGAGAGAAAGAAAGGAAAAAAGAGAAGAAAAGAGGAGAAGAGAGAAAATTGGAGAAGAGTGGAAAAATCATCAAGAGCAAGTTGTAGAGTCGATTAAATCGGGTAAGGGTGCGAAACTCGATTATTCTATGATTGTATACGATTATGTATGTGTGTTTGTTGTTGTTTTGGATTGAATTGGAAGAAAATGAGTAAAACCCATATTTGGTATAATTGATTAGAAATTGATTTGAATGTGTCAAAACTTGTGTTGATTGTGTTTTAGATTGTCTATACATGTTGGTTGTGTGTTATTGCAATTCAAATTGGTGATTTTCTGAGTTTAGTTGAAGATTTGGTTGATTGGGGTTTGAAAAACGCAGAAAATGTTCTGCAGAATTTTTCTGGATCTGTCTTGGCCATACGCGTAAGGGACTTGCCAATACGCGTATGAGTCTAGGCGTTACGCGTAACAATGGCGTGGTTTTGGGCCAATACGCGTATGAAATGCATGTTTTACCGGCCCTCTGGTGATACGCGTAAGGGCTATGGGCGTACGCGTATGGATTTTTGAAACGTGATTTTTTGAAGAGAAATTGTTCTGTCAATACGCGTATGGGAATAGGTGTTACGCGTATGGGCAGGAGAATGTCAAAAATGTGATTTTTCAAAATGTGTTTTCGGTTTTGTCCGTAACTTTGGTTCCGATTATCCGATTTTTGAATTCTTGGTGTCGTTGGAAAGGTATCGAGTTGTACTTTATGATTATAATGTTTTGAGAATTGTTAGCCGATTAAATTATGTCGGGAAATGTGAATAGTGTCGGTTATCGATTTTTGTCATTTTAATGGTGTGGAATTGACGTGTATTATGCCGTATGTTGTTGTTTTGTACGTGAGATGACTCATGTGCTGTTGTGATGATGCTTTGTGGCCGAAAGGCAAGAAAATGCTAAGTGTGGTATTTGATAAATGTGCATGATTATGAATGTGTGTATGGATGCAATGTGAATGTCATGAGTCATTGTATGCCAAGCATCATAGTGTGCATTGTGGAAACGTCCTGAGTGACGGTTTGATTCCCGAGGGGAATATGCTATAACATCGTGTGCCTCGAAAATATGAGGCGCTGCCTGAGGACCTAAAGCGGTGGTTATAGACGATTGTGGGCTCCTTTGGAGACTTAAAGCAATCCTTAACGTCGTGTGCCTCGAAAATATGAGGCGATGCCTGAGGACCTAAAGCGACGGGTGAACATCGTAGGCCCGACGGGGAGTTACTTGAGATTCTCAGTAACGAGCGATGGTTCCAATAGTTCCTGAGTGAACTGATGATGAGACATGAGACATTGGAAGTCGGTACCGCATGGCATGTGCATAAGTCGTTGTGTCGGTCTATGTGAATTGCATAAATCATGAATTAATTGTGTGTGAATTTGTGAATGTGATTGATGATTGTATGGTATATGTGTGGTGTGTAATGGTATTCGATGCTTGAGAATTGTGCGGTATTATGTTATATGTGGTTGTGGTGAGAATGTGTTACTTGTACATTTTTGTGTTTATATATATAATTTTATTCAATTATATTATGGTTGTTTTTCTCACCCTTCTGCTGTTTTATAACGCTCTATGAGGCGTTGCAGATTAGAGCTGTTGGAGGTATTCCTTTTTGTGAAGCGTTGCGTCTTCATTATTTTGGTCGGTCGGCTCTGATATGTGACTCCGGGTAGCTAGGGTGGCCGTTTGCGATTATTTTGTACATCTGATGATATATTTTGGTTGTACATATGCTACCTGATGTATGACAAACTGTTTATATGTGTATATGTATATATGTTAATCAGATTTTAGATTTTCTGCTTTAATTCTAATTTCTGAAAAGTGGGTGTAAGGAACAAAGTTTCCTCTGTATGATTGCTACCCCACAGTTGCATATCATTATGGGCAGGTGTTGCATGTTATGTGTATGTTTGGTTACAGTTGATGTGATTTCTCCCTTTCTATGCCGCGATTTCAAATATACTCTGACGAATTTTCGAATTTTCTTTTAGTGCTTTAATTGCATGCTATTTGGGGGTATAGATAGGGGGCGTCACATTAAGTGGTATCAGAGCTACGTCTGTGTCAGTTGTGTTTGTGGTGTCTGTTGTGTCTGTTGTGTCTGGCATATTGGGCGAGTTGTGTTGGACAAGTTGTTGTTTAACCATAGTTTTTGTGTTTAGACGAACAGAATATGGCTGGTCGTAATGATGCTGCTTTGGCTGCTGCGATGAAAGCGATGGCACGAGCTGTGCAGGGGGCACCGAATGCTGCCGAAAATGATGAGTTTAGAAAGAATAAGCCGCCGGTCTTTAAAGGGAAACATGATCCGGATGCTGTGCAGTTGTGGTTGAAAGAGATTGAGAGGATTTTTAGGGTAATGGATTGTGATGACGATGATGTTAAGGTGAGGCTGGGCACTCATATGTTACACGAAGAGGCTGATGACTGGTGGGTCAGTACTCGTCAGGTGTTGGAAGCTGAGGAGGAGGAAGAAGAGATCACTTGGGAGGTGTTTAGCCGAGAGTTTCTAAGGAAGTATTTTCCCGAGGATGTCCGAGGAAAGAAGGAGATTGAGTTTTTAGAGCTAAAACAAGGTAATATGTCGGTTATTGACTATACTGATAAGTTTGTGGAACTTGTGCAGTTTTATCCTCATTATGTGGAAGCGACTGCTGAATTTTCAAAGTGTGTGAAGTATGAAAGTGGCTTGCGTCCTGAGATAAAGCAGGCTATTGGTTATCAGAGGATCCGAAGGTTTGCTGATTTGGTGGAATGCTGTAGGATTTATGATGAAGATAGTAAGGCTCGTTCTGCTCACTATAAAAGTGTAAGTGACAGAAAAGGGAAACAACAGTTCCGTGGTGGTCCGTATGTGTCACCGACTAATAAAGGTAAACAAAGGGGTAATTTTGATCGAAGGTCAAGTGGAGGAGGTATGTCTAATGCTCCTAGGTGTTTTAAGTGTGGTGAATTGGGTCATCGCCAGATGGAATGTAGGAAGAAAGTGGATAAGTGTTCTAATTGTGGTGGTATCGGACATGTTTTAGCTGATTGTAAAAGGAAGAATGTAGTGAAGTGTTATAACTGTGGGGAACCTGGTCACATTAGCTCGAAGTGTCCGAATCAGAAGAAAGCTCCGACTAGTGGGAAAGTGTTTTCATTGGCGGGAACTCAGACTTCAAGTGCTGATCGTCTGATAAGAGGTACTTGCTTTATTAATAATACGCCTTTAATTGCTATTATTGATACTGGAGCGACTCATTCGTTTATTTCGTCTGCGTGCGCGGAACGTTTGAATCTTGGGTTGTCTTCGATGGATGGTGAGATGGTTATTGATACTCCAGCGATGGGGTCAGTAACTACTTATGTGGTGAGTTTGAGTTGTCCTTTGACCATTTATGGTAAAGACTTTGCGATGGATTTGGTGTGTTTACCATTGGAAGGTTTAGATGTGGTGTTGGGAATGAATTGGTTGCAATTTAATCGGGTGCACATTGATTGTTATCATAAGCTTGTAAGGTTTCCTTCTCTTGAGGAAGATGAAGACTTGAGTTTCTTATCTACCAAAGAGTTGAAGAAACCTTTGGCGGATGAAGCTCAGTTGTTTGGATTATTTGCATCTTTGACTGTGGATAGTCAAGTTTCATTGGAGGTGTTTCCTGTTGTGTGCGAATTTCCTGAGGTGTTTCCTGATGATATTTCAGATGTGCCGTCGGTGAGAGAGGTGGAATTTTTGATAGATCTAGTTCCTGGTACTAGACCTGTTTCTATGGCACCTTATAGAATGTCGGCATCTGAATTGGTGGAGTTGAAAAAGCAGTTAAATGAGTTGTTGGAAAAGAGGTTCGTGAGGCCAAGTGTTTCTCCTTGGGGTGCTCCAGTTTTGTTAGTGAAAAAGAAAGATGGGAGTATGCGATTATGTATTGATTATCGCCAGTTGAACAAAGTGACGATTAAGAATAAATATCCGCTTCCAAGGATTGATGATCTGATGGATCAGTTGGTTGGTGCTTGTGTATTTAGTAAGATCGATTTGAGATCGGGGTACCATCAGATAAGAGTGAAAGAAGAGGATATTCAGAAGACGGCCTTTAGAACACGTTACGGTCATTATGAATATTCGGTGATGCCGTTCGGGGTTTCTAATGCGCCTGGTGTGTTTATGGAATACATGAATCATATTTTCCACGAGCATTTGGATCGTTTTGTGGTGGTGTTTATTGATGATATTTTAATCTATTCTAAGTCTCGTGAGGAACATGCAGAGCATTTGCGTATTGTTTTGCAGGTTTTGAAGGAAAGGAAGCTTTTTGCCAAATTGTCCAAGTGTGAATTCTGGTTGTCTGAGGTGAGTTTTCTTGGGCATGTAATTTCAGGTAATGGTATTGCTGTGGATCCATCTAAAGTAGAAGCAGTTCTACAATGGGAGGCTCCTAGATCCGTTACCGAGATTCGAAGCTTTTTGGGTTTGGCTGGTTATTATCGGAGGTTCATTGAAGGTTTTTCTAAGCTAGCTCTTCCTTTGACGCAGTTGACTTGTAAGGGCAAAGCATTCATTTGGGATATTCAATGTGAAGAAAGTTTTTGTGAGCTAAAGAGAAGATTGACGACAGCTCCTATTCTGATTTTACCTGATCCTACTGAACTGTTTGTTGTGTATTGCGATGCTTCTTTAATTGGTTTGGGTGGTGTTCTGATGCAGGAAGGTAAAGTTGTAGCTTATGCTTCAAGACAGTTGAGAGTTCATGAGAAAAACTATCCTACTCATGATCTTGAGTTAGCGGCTGTAGTTTTTGTGTTGAAGATTTGGAGGCACTATCTCTATGGTGCAAGGTTCGAAGTCTTTAGTGATCATAAAAGCTTGAAATATTTATTTGATCAGAAAGAGTTAAACATGAGGCAGCGGAGATGGTTGGAATTCTTGAAAGACTACGACTTTGGCTTGAATTACCATCCTGGTAAAGCTAATGTGGTAGCCGATGCATTGAGCCGAAAATCTTTGCATATGTCCGCAATGATGGTGAAAGAGTTGGAACTTTTGGAATCGTTTAGAGACTTGAGTTTGGTATGTGAAGTGACTTCGGTTAGTGTAAGGCTTGGAATATTGAAGGTTGCTAATGAATTTTTGTTGTCGGTTAGTGAGAAACAAAAGCTGATTTGAAATTCGTTGATTTGATGAGGAATGAGAATGTGGATTTCAAGGTGGATAATTTTGGTGTTTTGAGATTCCGTGGTCGTATTTGTATTCCTGATGATGCGGAGTTGAAAAGAATGATTTTGGAGGAAGGACACCGGAGTAATTTAAGTATTCATCCGGGTGCGAATAAGATGTACCAAGATTTAAAGAAGATTTTCTGGTGGTCTGGTTTGAAAAGAGATGTGGCTTAGTTTGTGTATGCATGTTTGACTTGTCAGAAATCGAAAGTGGAACATTTGAGGCCTAGTGGTTTGTTGCAACCGTTGGATATTCCTGAGTGGAAGTGGGATAGCATTTCGATGGATTTTGTAACGGGATTGCCGAATACGCAAAGAAATCATAATGCTATTTGGGTGATTGTGGACAGGCTGACTAAATCGGCGCATTTTATTCCGATTGACATCAGTTTTTCTTTGGAACGGTTAGCTGAAATTTATATCAGTGTGGTTGTGAAATTGCATGGGATTCCATTGAGTATTGTTTGGGATCGAGATCCTAGGTTTACATCTAGATTTTGGGAAAGTTTACAGAAGGCTTTGGGTTCTAGATTGAGGTTGAGTTCGGCTTATCATCCGCAGACGGATGGTCAGACCGAAAGAACTATTCAGTCGTTGGAGGATTTGTTGAGAGCGTGTGTTTTGGAACAAGGTGGTGCGTGGGACGATTATCTTGCTTTGGTTGAGTTCACGTATAATAACAGTGTCCATTCTAGTATTGGAATGGCACCTTTTGAGGCCTTATATGGACGAAGATGTCGAACGCCGTTGTGTTGGCACGAAACAGGTGAAAGTTTGGTAGTTGGACCGGATTTGGTGCAACAAACGACGGAAAAGGTAAAGTTTATTCGTGAGAAAATGAAGGCTTCTCAGGATAGACAAAAGAGTTATCATGATCGGAGACGGAAGGATCTTGAGTTTCAAGAGGGTGATCACGTATTTCTGAGAGTTACGCCGGTAACGGGTGTTGGTCGTGCTTTGAAATCTAAGAAGCTTACTTCTCGATTTATTGGTCCTTACTAGATATCAGCGAGAGTCGGTGCTGTAGCGTATCGTGTGGCGTTGCCGCCGAATCTGTCGAATTTGCATGATGTTTTTCATGTTTCACAGCTTCGGAAGTATGTTCCGGACCCTTCACATGTTATTCCAATGGACGAGGTTGAGGTAAGAGATAACCTTACGGTTGAGACTTTACCAGTTAGGATTTTGGATCGCGAGGTGAAGCGGTTGAGGGGCAAAGAGATTGCACTTGTGAAAGTGGCGTGGGGAGGCGCTGCTGAGGGAAATTTGACGTGGGAGTTGGAGAGTAGGATGCGGGAGTCGTATCCAGAGTTGTTTGTGTCAGGTAATATTTTCGAGGACGAAAATTTCTAAGTGGGGGAGAGTTGTAACGCCCTAGTTTTGCCAACTTTATTTTATTGAGTCTTTTTGATTATTTTATTATTATTTTATTTTATTTTCGACTTTTATGTGAAAATATGTTATTTTTCGTCGTGATTATATTTTATCGCGTTTTGGGAACGTTTGCGAGATATTTGAGTGTGGGGGTATTTTGGACATTTCATAGATATTTGGATAAGTTAGTAAGAAAGAAAAGAAAATAGAAAAGAAAAGGGAAAGAAAAATAGAGAGAAAGAAAGGAAAAAAGAGAAGAAAAGAGGAGAAGAGAGAAAATTGGAGAAGAGTGGAAAAATCATCAAGAGCAAGTTGTAGAGTCGATTAAATCGGGTAAGGGTGCGAAACTCGATTATTCTATGATTGTATACGATTATGTATGTGTGTTTGTTGTTGTTTTGGATTGAATTGGAAGAAAATGAGTAAAACCCATATTTGGTATAATTGATTAGAAATTGATTTGAATGTGTCAAAACTTGTGTTGATTGTGTTTTAGATTGTCTATACATGTTGGTTGTGTGTTATTGCAACTCAAATTGGTGATTTTCTGAGTTTAGGTGAAGATTTGGTTGATTGGGGTTTGAAATACGCAGAAAATGTTCTGCAGAATTTTTCTGGATCTGTCCTGGCCATACGCGTAAGGGACTTGCCAATACGCGTATGAGTCTAGGCGTTACGCGTAACAATGGCGTGGTTTTGGGCCAATATGCGTATGAAATGCATGTTTTACCGGCCCTCTGGTGATACGCGTAAGGGCTATGGGCGTACGCGTATGGATTTTTGAAACGTGATTTTTTGAAGAGAAATTGTTCTGTCAATACGCGTATGGGAATAGGTGTTACGCGTATGGGCAGGAGAATGTCAAAAATGTGATTTTTCAAAATGTGTTTTCGGTTTTGTCCGTAACTTTGGTTCCGATTATCCGATTTTTGAATTCTTGGTGTCGTTGGAAAGGTATCGAGTTGTACTTTATGATTATGATGTTTTGAGAATTGTTAGCCGATTAAATTATGTCGAAAAATGTGAATAGTGTTGGTTATCGATTTTTGTCATTTTAATGGTGTGGAATTGACGTGTATTATGCCGTATGTTGTTGTTTTGTACGTGAGATGACTCATGTGCTGTTGTGATGATGCTTTGTGGCCGAAAGGCAAGAAAATGCTAAGTGTAGTATTTGATAAATGTGCATGATTATGAATGTGTGTATGGATGCAATGTGAATGTCATGAGTCATTGTATGCCAAGCATCATAGTGTGCATTGTGGAAACGTCCTGAGTGACGGTTTGATTCCCGAGGGGAATATGCTATAACATCGTGTGCCTCGAAAATATGAGGCACTGCCTGAGGACCTAAAGCGGTGGTTATAGACGATTGTGGGCTCCTTTGGAGACTTAAAGCAATCCTTAACGTCGTGTGCCTCGAAAATATGAGGTGATGCCTGAGGACCTAAAGCGACGGGTGAACATCGTAGGCCCGACGGGGAGTTACTTGAGATTCTCAGTAACGAGCGATGGTTCCAATAGTTCCTGAGTGAACTGATGATGAGACATGAGACATTGGAAGTCGGTACCGCATGGCATGTGCATAAGTCGTTGTGTCGGTCTATGTGCATTGCATAAATCATGAATTAATTGTGTGTGAATTTGTGAATGTGATTGATGATTGTATGGTATATGTGTGGTGTGTAATGGTATTCGATGCTTGAGAATTGTGCGGTATTATGTTATATGTGGTTGTGGTGAGAATGTGTTACTTGTACATTTTTGTGTTTATATATATAATTTTATTCAATTATATTATGGTTGTTTTTCTCACCCTTCTGCTGTTTTATAACGCTCTATGAGGCGTTGCAGATTAGAGCTGTTGGAGGTATTCCTTTTTGTGAAGCGTTGCGTCTTCATTATTTTGGTCGGTCGGCTCTGATATGTGACTCCGGGTAGCTAGGGTGGCCGTTTGCGATTATTTTGTACATCTGATGATATATTTTGGTTGTACATATGCTACCTGATGTATGACAAACTGTTTATATGTGTATATGTATATATGTTAATCAGATTTTAGATTTTCCGCTTTAATTCTAATTTCTGAAAAGTGGGTGTAAGGAACAAAGTTTCCTCTGTATGATTGCTACCCCACAGTTGCATATCATTATGGGCAGGTGTTGCATGTTATGTGTATGTTTGGTTACAGTTGATGTGATTTCTCCCTTTCTATGCCGCGATTTCAAATATACTCTGACGAATTTTCGAATTTTCTTTTAGTGCTTTAATTGCATGCTATTTGGGGGTATAGATTGGGGGCGTCACATTGAACACCATAACTCATCTCCCTATCGGCCTAAGATGAACGAAGTGGTAGAAGCGGCTAACAAGAACATCAAGAAGATTGTTCAAAAGATGGTTGTAACCTACAAAGACTGGCACGAGATGCTACCCTTTCCTCTTCACGGTTATCGCACATCTGTCTGCACTTCAACAGGGGCAACCCCTTTCTCTCTAGTATATGGCATGGAAGCAGTGCTCCCCATAGAAGTAGAGATCCCATCAATCCGGGTATTGATGGAAGTCGAGCTAACAGAAGCTGAATGGTGTCAAAGCAGGCACGATGAACTGAACCTAATCGAAGAAAAGAGAATGACGGCTTTGTGCCACGGTCAGTTGTATCAGCAAAGAATGAAGAAGGTGTTCGACAAAAAGGTTCGACCCCGTGTCTTCAGGAAAGGAGACCTTGTGCTCAAAAAGATACAATCATTCCTCACTGATTCCTGGGGCAAATGGACTCCGAACTATGATGGCCCCTATGTGGTCAAGAAAGCCTTCTCATGCGGTGCCTTGAGACTCGCAACCATAGACGGAGAAGAGTTTGCCTACCCCACGAATGTTGACATAGTCAAGAAATACTTCGCCTAAATAATAAAAAAAACGTCTTAGTGGATTGAAAATCTAAAAAGGCGGTCCAGGAAAAAATTAGAGACATAAGCAAAAATTCATCTTGATGGATTGGAAATCTCAAAGTACAATCTAGGCAAAAGTTAGGGATTAATGGCAAGTAACTACGTCTGACAAGGTGAAATTCCCCAGCGGTAACACTATTCGTCGAAAAACTTCAAGTCAAGGTCATCTTCGACAGAAGCTCAGGATGTCCGGAATTCAAAGTTGGTTGAAGGATAGCGGTCGTTATGTTTCAATGTAGCCCTTTTTCCCATAAATTACCATTTTCTAAACTTTGTAAATACTCTATGGGATCACGCGCTTGGCTGATTTCCATTCTATCAATAAAATTTGAGCCCTAGTGCTTTTGTTTGCAATTCTCATTTGTTTTAGCTTTACAGAATGACATTTTAACATGATCAACGATTCTTGAAATAAAACAAAAATGAATTTACTTGTCAAAAATTTTCTGCTTTTAAAATAAAGATGGCAATTCCTTTTGACTGTGAACTTCAAAAAGAACATCGATAGCTTCTCCAGAGGTGATTGAACCTCAGAGTGCAGAATCAAAGTACTTTTTCTAAACCAGTGCACCTGAATGAAGGATCAACTATGTCAGATGTAAAGGTCCCATCTAATATCCACGGCAGAGTTCGTACCTCTTAAGACCGATTGACAATTCTTCCTCCCCACAGGGTCTACCTCTCCCAAGCAAGGCAGGATTGCTATTTTTGAACCAGTGATACTTTTCAACCCCCGCAGTGGCCGAGTATCTAGTCATGTTCATTCACCAGTCTGTATGTCGTGTCAGTTTTGTCAGCATAAACATACATACATCATGCATTATTGATTAATATTCATATTCATATTGCATTACTATCACTCTGGTCATAATCATCCCCCAAGTGATAAAAGTCCTCTTATCAATCGAGTTGCCAGGAAATTTTTTGTCTGAACAATCTCTCTCCCCCAGTTTATTTCTGGATTGGAGACAGTCCTCGACCACTTTGATAACTTGAACCTCTGAAAGGCAAGAAGACATTTGACAAACATCACTCGTCACCATTGAAGATGATATTTTCGCTTTCCCGGATTAAGGAAAATCCCCAGAGAAAGCCTCTCAACCGAAGACTCTCAGCAACACATTGGTTTTTTCTCCCAAGAAAGTCAATGTTAATGAAGTCATCAGCACCTCAAAATCGGATTGCATCACATGGCATTTCTCCGAGAAGATCTCGAAGAAAAGTATGATGTAGTATTCATAAGCGAAAAGCAGAGACTCGTTTTTCCCTGGTAGGTCAACAAATGGCATCTCCAACAGAGAAGTTTGTACACCTCTACAACTCAGACAAATGGGTATCCCCAACAAGTCTGGACTTCAATCTTTTGCATCAAATGGCATTTCCCAATAGTAAAACTCGGTGAGAAGTTTGATGAAAACCGCTATACATAGCGTCCCTTGTCAAGGAAGGAACTCGACAAGAAGAAACTGAGACCAGTTTGGCTGAAGAGCAGGATCGAGGGGAAGTTTATCAAGAAACTGAGACCAGTTCCTTGGCTGAAGACCAGGATCGAGGGGAAGTTTATTTCAGAAACTTAGACCAGTTCCATGGCTGAAGACCAGGATCGAGGGGAAGTTTCGCACTTTTTTAAGCATCGTTGCTTAGAAAAAGAAGATGTATGAGCAAATTGCAATTCATAACTACAGTCAAAATTTCAGGTATTCCGATATTTAATCCTCTTGCACCCTGAATTTCCGAATATCTTTGCCATTCACACCTTCGGGTCCAAGAAGATTAAATAGGGGCATCTGTCATACCCCAAATTTTGACCACCAAGATTTTCCATCATTGTGAAGATCATTACCACAATATGGATGTACCATCATGCCTCATAAATCTCCTCAAAGATGGGTGAGCATTCACCATAATCAAGAAATAGGATTCTGAGCCCTCTCAGAGCACTTAGACAAAGGATCAATCAAGAAATAACATGATCTTTAACTTGTCTAACCTCTCAAACACCCATAAGAGATCAAGAGGACTCCCACATCAAGAATCAAGCACAAAGTTGAAACATTCCAAGTGGATCAAGCCTCGAGATCGCCAGTGTCACCAAATTAGGGTTTTGGTCGACCAAGGCCTCCAGATGAAAATTTTCATCTGGGCATGAGTTAATGCTTCAAAGCACAACCCAAGATACTCCAAGGGACCTCATGAACCCAATCATCAAGTCAATTTAACCTCTAGGGAAGCAATTATCAAAAATCAGAAATTAGGGTTTCTGGACCTAATTCACCCCTAAGTTGACTTTTGGAGCAAGGTATGAGCCAAGACCTCAAGACATGTTTTGAAGGCCTCAAATACACTACATTGATCCATTTTCAACATGGATTGACCCAAGAAGCTTGGTTCACAAGTTAAAATTTCATCTGGACCACAATTAGGGTTTTGAAGGAAAAGTCAAATGTACCTTTGACTTGTGACCAAGACATGCTCCCAAACCTTGGGACATGATTCAATACACCCTATAACACCTATGGAATCCATCCATTAGGTTTGAATTAGGTCAAGAACTTGATGGCATAAAGGATCGCACAGTTTGGATTTCATCTGACAAAAAGTCAAGTGTACACAAAATCAAGTTTGACTTTTTGGAAATTTTCACAAATATGGTTCCCTAAGTCAAAACTAATGTTAATGTATGGTATTGATTATCATTCATTAAGAAAAATCAAGAAAAGTGAGGTTTCTTGCAAAAGGGGCTACCATGAGAAACCAAAAATTTTCTAAGTTATGGAATAAAAGTGATTTTGTACCAACTTTGCAAGGTCATAACTCCTAAACCACAAGGCCTTTTTCTCCCATTCAAAGCTCAAATGAAAGCCCATCTGACATATTTTAAAAGTGTCAACTACAAGAGATTCCAAATCCTCGTGGATTTTGAGTTATGGATTGATCAAAATCGTAAAAACATGAAAATGACCACTTTTCCAACACTTAGTGAAATTTTCAATAAGTCAGAATCTGCCTTACTTTTTCTAAAATGTAGGGACATTTTTCACCTTGATCCAAGTTAAACCAGGTCCCTTGGTGAACATCAAAGTTGAAGTACGCCATGAGGGCTTTCCAATAAGTACCAGATCATCTCTAAATTCAATTTGAGTAGGTAGATACAACCCTTGGAACATGGCATCATGGATTGATTTTTACAAGGCATATTTGTGCATTTTGCTCGAGTTAGCTAATTTGGGCAACTCCAAGCCTTGTCATCCATTTGGACACATCAAAGGATAACATCCAAGCGAAAATATCTGGTCCACAAGCCTCCCAAGTCCAAGGAACTACATGTAGCCATAAGTGGCCAAGGGACTGTCCAAGTTGCCATTTGTAACGCCCCAGTTTTTGTCAGTTTTATTTAATCGAGTCGATTTGATTATTTTATTATTATATTATTTTGTTTTGGACTTTTATTTGACAATATATTATTTTTCATCGTTGTTTATGTTTTATCGCATTTTGAGAGCGTTTGGGAGATATTTGAGCTGAGGGGTATTTTGGTCTTTTTGGAGGGTAGATATTTTTATAAATAGAAAGAGAGAGAGAAAATGAGAGAAAGAGAAAGAAAAAGAAAAAGAAGAGAAAGAAAGAGAATAGAAGAGAAAGAAGAGGAGAAAAAGAGGAAAAGAGGAAAATCAAAGATTACTCCGTTTCAATCGCGAATAATCGGGTAAGGGTGTGAAACATTATTATCTTATCCATGGGTATGATTATGTATGTGTGTGTTGGAATTGTTTGGTTGTTTTAGAGATATTTGTGGTTAGGTTGAATTTGAACATAATCGATAGAAACCGATGTTTTCGCGGATGAATTTCGAAATAAATTGCGTAGATTAGTCGTATGAGGTTAGGCCGAGATTATAGAAACTTGTTTGGTTGAAATCGGTTGATATTGTGAGTTTTCACAATTTTGGTGATTAAGGGTTTTGAGATTTTGGTGAAAAATAAAAGTCGTGGAATCGGGTTTTTCTTGATCCTAATATGTTGGTGTGTATTTATGTGATATCACCATGTATTTATTCGGAAGAAAGTAATTGAATCGGTCGGGTTTCGGGCGATTACGCAGCTGTACCAGAATGTAGCAGAAATTCTGGTTTTGTGCGCAGGCGTACGGACGCGTGCTGTAGGTGGAAAATCCTGATTTTTCGGAAAACTTCGGAAATTCATATCTCTTGAACCGTAAGTCGGTTTTGACCCCCGTTCGAAGCGTTGGGAAGCTAACGAGATGTTATTTCTAGGAAAAATGGTTTTGAGGTCTGAACCTGGTCCAATCGGAACATTATTTTTGAAACGTTTCGTTGTGTCCGGCCTCCGGTTTATGTTTTTGCGTTATTTTGAAATATCCATATCTTTTGCGTTGTTTATCTGATTGAGGTGTTCTTTATATGGATGTGAAGCTAAAAATATGTTCTATGATTTGGTGAAGAAAAATATTATTTTTAGCCGACTTTTACCCGACTTTTCTGGTAAACCGTAAATTGAATTGTTTGGATAATTGTGTATGTTGTTATACAATTGATGTGAATGTATGTGGATTATATGTGATGAATGCATGAATATATTGTGAATATGTATGCATTTCAAGAATGTCTTTTGAGTCATTTTTCATGTGAAGCATCATGATGTGCATTCTTGTGTTGAGCGATTCTAATGAGAATCCGTTGTAACGTCGTGTGCCTATGTGAGGTGTGAGCGATGATTACAAATGATTGTGTGCCCATGTGGGGTGTGAGCAATCAGATTGTGTGCCCATGTGGGGTGTGAGCAATCGGATCGTGTGCCCGTGTGGGGTGTGAGCGATCGGGTCGTGTGCCCATGTGGGGTGTGAGCGATCCATAAACATTGTGTGCCCATGTGGGGTGTGAGCAATGGGTGAACATCGTAGGCCCGACGGGGAGTTACTTCGGTAACGAGCGATGGTTCCAGCAGAGTTCCTGAGTGAACTAGTGATGATTGAGTCGGTACCGCATTGCATTTGCATAGAGTCGTGAGTCGGTCTCTATGATTTGCATTTCTCATCTTTAAATGATGCATTGGTGAATAAACATATATGTGTATGTTTATGTGGAATAATAAGAATTGTGAAAGTAAGCATTATGAGAAATATGCTTGGTTATATATATATATATATGTCTTGCGATGTATATTGAGTGAGATGTGATGATTGTGACATAGTAAACATTGATATATGTATGTTTATGGGAAATGATATAAACTGTATCTTATGATGATGCATTGTTGAATGAACAAGTATGTGTGTGTTCATGTGGAATGATGATAATGGTGAATGTATGCATAATGAATATGCTTGATGATATATCTATATTGTGATATATGAGGAGTTGTGGTGAGAATATGTGTTTTATGTTTATGTTGTAGCACATAATTATATGCATTGTTATTATGATAATATTTCTCACCCTTCTGCTGTTTTATGATGCTCTACGAGGCATTGCAGATTAGGTATCTGGTGGTCTTTTGTGAAGCGTGGCTTCATTTCCTTTTTGGTCGTCTGGCTCTGATATGTAGCACCGGGTAGCTAGGATGTGTTTATGAGCTTTTGTGATACTTTTGTACATGTATCTAGCTGATGAATGTTTATGTAAACATGAATGATATTGGTGACTACTATTGGAGTATGATATATATATATATATATATATATATATATATATATATATATATGTATATATGTTTGTGAATCAATGTTTAGATGTTTCCGCTTTTATTCTAAATATTGAGATGTGGGCATAAGGACTGAGATCCTTTATTGTTGAAAGTTACCCCACTGTTGCATATCATTTGTTGAGCAGGTGTTGTATGTTTTAATTTCAAACACAATGTGACATGCCTTTTTATGCCGTGTTTACAATTATACTCTGATGAAATTTCCAATACGTGCCTAAATGATTTATTTGATTATTTGGGGGTATAGAAAGGGGGTGTTACACCATTCACTATTGCTTACAAAACATACTATAAATAGAGCTCATTTGTGGTCAGTTTGAGTACACCATGGCACTACAACACTTGCTTTCCTCAAAATCTCTCTCATTAGGCCAAAATGCCTTCTTTTGCAAGTCATCTCGGAGTTTTTGAGTTAGAGAGCAATTCCACCACAGCTCATAATCCAAACACATCCAATGTATCATATTTAAGCTGTTCAAACACTCGCCCTCTGAAACACTAAAATCAGAAAGTCAACCTCCAAAACCTCAAATCTTGACTATTTTGCATTTTGCAAGCCATGTCTTGATCCAGTTACTTTCAAAACCAAACCAAGCCTCAAACACACTCAAAATATCATCCTGAAACAATCCCAATTGGTTTCCCTCATCTGGAACACCATTTGAGAGAGTTACTATCTTGGTCACTTTTGTCCCTTTTGCAAGAAAGAGCCAATTCTTGTTCCTGAGGATTCCAGCTAGTTTTGATCATCCTAAAAGCTTCTAAGGGATCAATCAAGAGTGTCTAAAGCATTGGATTACTTCTGGCACAAGGAACTTGATAGATAGCACAAGGAGCTTTAAGAGGTAAGTGCGTCACAACTTGAACTCTCTAAATCATGCATTGCTTTGATGTCCATTGATCATGGACATCTCATACATGTCATATATGTTGTGTTTGAACCAATTTGTCAAGCTATTATTGCCTGTACAATGAGATTGCATAGAACACGTAAATCTAGGCCTATTTTGAAATCACTATCGGATTTTAAAACGGAAACATTTTCTGAAAATTCCAAAGGCACCATTGGATTCCTCATGAAATTCTAGGCAAGATACACCTAAATTTTGTCCAAATCCATAGAGAAATGAGGAAGTTAGAGCCTTCATGCAAGAGGCCTAAAATCAGGCCTTGCCTTGGGCAAGGGCCAGGCCATGGCGCCTTGGCCAGGCCTAAAAATAAGGCCCCCATATATGTTGATGGGGTGGTTTTGATACACGGATGTATCACCACCCTAGTGGTAGCGCGCATGTGTGTTTGGATAGAAGTTCGTGAGTTCAACACCCACCCAGACCATTTTACCATTTTCTCTATTTTTGCAATTTGTCACATATTTTATGGTTTTTGTTAATTAATTCCAAAATTGATTTCTCTCTCAATTTTAATTATTTTTTATTGGTTCTTTTTTTTTAAATTCCCAAAAATGTTAATATATTTTATTCTACAAAAATTTCACAAAAATATTATTTATTTCATATATTTGGTATTTTTGTAAAGAATTATGTTTTTATTTGTTTTTAAATATTTAAAAATATTACTTTCTCTTGATTTTGCAAATTCAAATGATTTTCAAATTATTCTATGAATGAAACATGATTTTTAAAACATTAATCCAAGATCACAACTTGTTTTTCACACATGTTTGATAATCTTGATCATTTTTATTCAATTAAAATACATTTTAAAATCAAATTAGGGTTTTGATTATTTTCACCCTCACAAATCTTTTTCAAAACACTTTGGACCTCTAATAGAGTGTAAGACCCAACCCTTTTGTACAGGAAACTATTTTGGGCCTCAGTCATTGTATAAATCCCGATACGATTTTAAAAATCTTGGCGCAATCGTCGCCTTTTAAACAAAAACCATATGGGCCTCCCCTTGTGTTGTAAGTCTCATCTTTCTTTTTTAAAATATACTTTGGGCCTCTAATAGAGTGTAAGACTCAACCCTATTTTGTACATAAAACTTTTTGGGCCTCAGTCATTGTATAAGTCCCAGTACAGTTTTCAAAAATGACGGTGCAATCATTGTCTTTCCATGGGCCTCTCCTTGAGTATAAGCCCCAATCTTCTTTTCAAAAACAACTTTCCCTTTTGATTTAGGTTCAAATTCATAGTTGTTATCAAAACTTTCTTTAATTTCTTGAACAACTAACCATACAACTGTTACAATGGAAGCTTGCTCACCTGTAAGTTTTATCCGCTTTGTTTTACATACTAGCATATATCTATATATTTGTTTGTGCTGGAAGCTTGCTCACCTGTAAGTCCTCCTACCCTCTTTCACATACAGTATATATTTCATCTCTATATATATGCCTGTATATTATCTGCTTAGAGTTTTCCCCAGAAATTAGGTCTAGGATTAGATAAAGCCAGTGGTCATTCTTTCAACACAATCAAAACTAGTTCCCCATAGAAATTCCAGATACAGTCTTACCTCCTCTTGGGCTTATACAATATGGAACAAAAAGAAAGACATTATTCCCAGTGAAACTTTTCTCAGACTGTCACTATTAGAAAATTGTCAAAGAAATTCATTTCCCCCAGAGAGGATTAATTCCCGGTGAAACCTCTCTTGAATCTCTTCAAACCCTAGAACTGTTCACTAAAGAAAAGATTATTCCCGGTGAAACTTTTCTTGAACTTTTCTTAAGTTTGGACCCACAAGCTTCCTAAAAGCATCCCCAACCCTCTCTTGGGCTTTATACAAGGACCCTCCGGCTTCTTAGATGTTCTCATGCCTTCTCTTGGGCTTAATACAAGGATCCTGAAGACCTCTTAAAGGTATAAGACAGAACTTAGTCATCCTTTGTTAGAGCAGTCTTTCTAAAGAGTCAAAACCTCAGACCAATTTAAGGGTTGATTCTTATCCTTTAAAGCACCAGCCTCTTCTTGGGCATCATACAAAGATAAACTCTTCCATACCAGTAGACTTGGACAGTCTAATCTCCTCTTGGATCTCAAAGACATTCTCAAGCTCCCTATAAACACAGGAGAAACCCTGATCATTTAATCAATCTCCAGTAGAGTTAAAATCCTCATAGGATCTAAAACTTAGTCTTTCATCCTAAATTTCCCAGCTAGGGTCAGCTTATCATCAGTATAACACTATCCCAAATCAGAACCTCAAGGCATCTGATACCTCAACTCTTCTGTAATCCTCAGCAAGAGTTGATTCCCCATTTTGGATTTGCCTCTGGATCTCAATAATCCTCAGCAGAAGACATACTCCTCTTAGGATTTGTATAATGATTTTCCTCAGCTGAGTTAGCCTCAAAAGAACTCTTTTGTTGAGTCAATCTTCTTTCTTAAAACACTCTTTTGTTGAGTTAACCTTTTTCAGCCTCAATCTTGGGCTTTGTACAAGACAAACAAAAGCACTCTCTTGTTAAGTCAATCACCTTTTCAGCACTCTCTTGTTGAGTCAATCTCCTAAAAGCACTCTCTTGTTGAGTCAACCCTTTTCAGCCTCAATCTTGGGCTTTGTACAAGACACCATATAAACACTCTCTTGTTGAGTCAGTCATCTTTTCAGCCTCAACTTGGGCTTTGTACAAGACACCGACAAAAACACTCTTTAGTTGAGTCAGACAAATATCTTTTAGCCTCAATCTTGGGCTTCGTACAAGACACATATAAAATCTCCTTAAGCAGAGTCAATTCTCTTTTTAGTCTCAATCTTGGACTTTGTACAAGACAAATCATACTCTCTAGCAGAGTCAAATTTCATTTTAGCCTCAATCTTGGGCTTTGTACAAGACAAATCATACTCTCCAGCAGAGTCAAATTTCATTTTTGCCTCAATCTTGGGCTTTGTTCAAGATAGATAAAACCTCTCACCAGTAGAATCAGTTTCCGCTTTTAGCCTTAATCTTGGGCTTTGTACAAGACACCTACATATATTCCCCAGTGGAGTTAAAAATCCTTCTTTAGCCTCAATCTTGAGCTTTGTACAAGACAGACAAAATATTTCCCCGGAAAAGTCAACTTTCAGCCTCCTCTTAGGCTTTGTATAATGATACCCCCCAAAGAGTCAGACTCTTTTTTGCCTCAATCTTGGGCTTTATACAAGACAGATAAAAAATTCCCCAGTGGAGTCAATCAACCTTTTAGCTTCAACCCTGGGCTTTGATCAAGGCACACACAAAGAAAACCAACATCCCCTCAGAGGTAATAAAAAATCTCTCTGTAGGAAGACATTTCTCTGTATATCTCAATATCAAAATAGAGAATCAAATTAAACCTAATTCCAAATAATTGTTGTAAGTGGCACACTTGTTGATTCAAAAAATCCAAGTTGTGGTCCCTCTTTATCCTGGTAAAAACCTTCTTTCATCTAATTGTTGTAAGTGGCAAGCCTCTAGATTATTTACATCCACGCCAATGTCCCTCTCTTAGCATGAAAAACTCCTAAGGAAAAATGGCATTACTCTACACTGAGTTAAATTTTTCTCCTTCAGGACAACACCCCTATAAAGGAAACTATGGCATTGCTAGATTCACATATCCTCCTTTATAATCAGTCACCCAACAGTTATGATAAGCAGACGAGATGTCTCCCTTTAGAGATGACAAATTCTCTCTCAGTCAAACCTTTTAGCTTCAGTCTTGGGCTTTGAACAAGACACAAATAACCCTTTAGCTTCAATCTTGGGCTTTGAACAAGACACCAAACATCTTTTTCCTCCCATAGAATAGGAGGAACTACGATTGCTCTGATTTCCCTATTTTCTTTAACGGGAATACGTAGGCATAAGATTGCGAAATCTTAGCGAGCACACCAATCAAAAAATTTAGGTCCAGTACCTTACCCAAAAACATCGGAAAACCCGAAATCAAACAAAAACTCTCTCTCTCTCTCTCAAACACTCCCAAAGGAGAAACTTTCCCAACCCACAACAGACAAACACCAGTAAGTAGAAAGCAGTAAGGAAAATTGCTAACAACCTGTGGATAACCACATATAGGATGGGTAATTGACAACTCCCCATTGTATAACCTGACCCCGAACTCCCCAATCTCTTTAAGTATTTGTTCAGTTAAACATTTGTGTGCAAGGTTAGTTTTAGATAGCTTCCCTTTCCTTTTCGGCTTCATAGGATAAATAAGAAATCAGAAAGTAGCACCCTACTCCTACCATTGCGGTGAGGAGAAACCCATGGCGATAAGGTGGTCGTGTCACCGACAAAAATCGCACGCTACACCAAGATGGTTGAAAAGTTTATACATGTCAAGTTTGATGACAAAAGGCTTGACAATGATACGTCATAGCTTGTTGAAAATGTTCGAGATATGCAGGTGTCTGAAGAACATCCATAGATTGGATCTTTAGAAGTTATAATCTTAGAAGTCAGAGGTTTAGAAGTTATTGAACCAGAAGCTAATTCCATAAGTAGAGGATTCATAAGCTTCCCAAGATGGTTCAGTAATATTTGTTCAACCCAAGAAGTCCTTCAAATATAAAGACTCTCATCCAGAAGATTTAATCATTGGAAATAAGAATGATCCCTTGAGAACTAGATCTGCCTTCAGAGATGATAATTGCATGTTAGGGTTTATTTTCGTGATTGAGCCAACTTTTGTGGATGAGGCTTTATCAGATGATGGATGGGTTGTAGCCATACAGAAAGAACTGGACCAGTTCCAAAGCAATGATGTGTGGGGTCTGGTTTAAGACCAAGTCAGAAGAACATCATTGGAACAAAGTGGGTATTCATAAACAATTTGAAAGAACAAGGAGAAGTGGTAAGGAATAAGGCTCGACTGGTAGCTCAAGGCTATAGTTAGCAGAAAGGTATAGATTTCTCTGAAACTTTTGCCCTTGTGGCAAGGTTAGAGGCAATAAGACTTCTTCACTCTTATGTTGTCAATCATAATATTATTCTTTATCAAATGGATGTTAAGAGTGCCTTTCTGAACCGAGTCATTTCTGAAGAGGTGTATATCAAACAACCCCCTGGGTTTGAGGACTCAGCCCACCCAGATTTTGTGTTTAAACTCAAGAAATCACTCTATGGACTCAAACAAGCTCCTAGAGCTTGGTATGAGAGATTGAGTAATTTCCTGTTGGAAAATGGTTTTGAAAAGGGTCAGGTTGACACTGCACTATTCAGAAAGACTTTGAAAAAGGAAATCTTAATTGTTTAGATTTATGTTAGTGACATAATATTTGGTTCCACTAATGTATCTCCATGCAAATAATTCTCTAAGACCATGCAGGCTGAGTTCGAGATGAGCATGATGGGAGAACTAAAATTCTTCCTAGGAATCCAAATCAATCAAAGCAAGGATGGAACTTATGTTCATCAATCCAAGTATACAAAGGAGCTTCTAAAGAAGTTTAATCTTGAAGATTTCAAGATTATGGCAACTCATATTCATCCTACCTGTAGCCTGAACAAGGAGGAAAGCAACTTAAAGGTTGATCAAAAGTTGTTCAGAGGTATGACTGGTTCTTTGCTTTATCTTACAGTATTTAGGCCTGATATTTTATTTTGTGTGTGCTTGTGTGCAAGGTTTCAATCAGATCCTAGAAAAACTCATTTAACCGTTGTTAAGATGATCTTTAGGTGTTTGAAAGGAAAAACAAATCTAAAACTTCTTTATAAGAAATCTCTAGATTATAAGTTCGTTGGATTCTGTCATGCTGATTATGCTGGGGATAAAATTAAGAGAAATTCCACTAGTGGAAACTGTCAATTCACAGGTGAAAACCTGATATCCTGGGCTAGCAAAAGACATGCAACTATTGCTCTCTCTACAGCAGAAGCAGAATACAGCTCTGCTCCTAAGTGTTGCACATAACTACTCTGGATGAAGTATCAGTTAGAGGATTATTAGATACATGCTAGCAGTAAACCTATCTTCTATGATAATACTGATGTTATCTCTCTAACAAAGAATCCAGTTCAACACTTCATAACCAACCATATTGAGATTAAACATCACTTCATAAAAGACTATGTTCAGAAGGGAGTTATAGATATTAAGTTCATTGATGCTAATCATCAATGGGCTGAAATATTTACAAAACCCTTAGCTATTGAAAGGTTTGATTTCATCAAGAAGAATGTGAACATGGTCTATGTTGAAGAATAATGATTGTGTCTGTTCAGAGTATCAAAGTCTGATGTTGCTTAGAAGTAGCTCCAATCAAATGCTAGGAAATTTCCTCTAATGAAAAGTGACTTATGATAAATTATCAGACTCTGAGACTTTGGAGGTGGATTATTTTCTTCAGAGTGCATTCAAATGTTTGATAATTATCTTGCATAGTAGCTGTTGGGTAAAGACTATTGGGTAGTTATGTGAAACTTCTTAATTATTGTGAATCAACCCTCTGTCATCACCTTGTGTTTGTTTACTTGTTTATTTGTTTTCATTGTTTTGTTTTTCTAAAGATAATAATTGAGTGGTCCTCAAGAAAATATTTTTGTCTTAAAAACTCATCATTACTCTTAAAAACCCACTATCACATGTTAGCAGGTCACGAGGTGACCGTTGGATTAAACTAAACCGGATGGAAGTACAACCCATTCAAGAAAGAATTCCTGGATTCTATGTCTGAACACTTAATCCCATTGGGCCTCATGATCAGATGCAGAAGATTCAGGGAGTAATATGCAAATTCTATGTGGCGCTGAATTAAAAGGTCTGAAGATTCAAATCTGTAATTAAGAAGATTATTGGAAAATATACACTTTCTAAATATGGAGATATTTTAGGAAGTTATAGATTGAAGTACTGATTTGTAGCAGAAGTCTCTGCTGACTTATAGCAGCTCATTTGCTGTGTTTTGTAGGCCCAAATCCAGTTGGGAATAGGTTATATATAGATGCTTTGTAACCTAGTTTTGAAACTGAACCAAAGATGTAAAAGTTCTAGTATTAGGGTTGGTTCCTGTACCACTCGACATGTGAGTTGGACAGTTTGTTAGTGTGATCCTCGAAGTTGTTAAGTAAGAGGAGTATTGTTCTTGGAGGAAGCTTTTAAGTAACTCTAAGTTGTGTCTTGGAAGGGTGTCTTCCTTGTTGAATTGTTGTTTAGGTAAAGAGCCATTGATGCAGTGGCGGATTGTTGACTGCTAGACATCATTGCGATGATTGGGAGTGAGAAGAGTTTCTCATAGCTAGAGAGGATTTAGGTAGAAGGGTCATTGGGTAGTGATTGAGTGATAAGCTGTAAACGGAGAGTTTAGCTTTGAATTGATACTACTGATAGTGGACTTTATCCCTGGCTTGGTAGCCCCCAGAGTAGGTGTGTTAAGCCGAACTGGGTTAACAATTCTGTGTGTCTTGCTTTTATCATTTTAGTACCTTAATTATTGTTATATACCTTGCCCTTTGTGTCCATGTCAGATCAGATGTCGAATGGCGTGTTCTAGGACATCTGAATTCTGCACATGTACCAGAATTTCAATTGGTATCAGAGCAGGTCATTCTGTTCTGTATCTGGATGAGATCCGAGGGAAGATACTTTCTGGTTCATGCTCAAGGTAGAAGCTTTCTACTGAAAAGTTGTTTGGACTTGGAGAAGTTCATATAGTTGTGAGAATGGTCCCTAGAAGTGGAGGATGGACTGTTCGTGACAGGCAGTGGCATGTGCTGAAGACTTGGAGTTTTGGTTGAAAAGCTGTTGTGTTGTGGTTATGTTAGGTTTGATTTATTTTCAAACCTGTGGTTTTGTGTTGTCACCTGGATTATGATGCTAGGGCTGATATGTGACACCTGAAGGTTTTGAGGAGTTTGTATTTTGATCCGCTGCGTTGTAACTGAGAAGATTATTCTTCTCTGTATGTATATCCTATGGTGATGGGAGGTATGCAAGACTGCTTCAAGTTAATGTGTCAACGATACTTGAGGACTATTGTTCAAGTCCACTCATAAAGGCATTAATAAGTGAAGGTGTAAGGAAGAGATCTGAGGTAAGAGAGAAGTAATTTCCTAAAAGGATTAATCTCTAATCTTTAGTCTCTTGGTGAGTTCCTTGGAATGATGTCCTATCTTGTGTTAGAACATCAAGTCAGAATTATGAAGAATTATGTGGTCTAAAAGAATGGCATAGCAGATGCTCTGGGTGCTGAACTAAGGTGGTTTGATCACATGAGTTTAGAACCTACTCCTGATCTGGAAGAGGAGGCATCTGGGTGGCTTGTCTAAGAAGTTTCTGGCCCTGGAACTTGTCTTAGATGTGTGAGTTGGTCATGGTGTGATCAACATGTTATTTACTCCTGAGGTCAGTTTATTTCTGGTCCTTGCTGCAGGAGTGGAGAACCTGAGATTCAAGAAGTATTATTGCTAGCAGACCTCTTGCACATGAAGGTCAAAGATCAAAGAGGCATGATTTCTCTCTGGAAGCATCATCTGAATGATCGTATGAAGCTAGATTAGTAGTGACTATGGGTGATCCAATCACAGTCTGTGCTGCTGAGAATGATAGGGATTACTTTTGGAGAGTTGAATGAGAGAATGTTGCTCACATGCTCGTGTGATGTGATGGGTTATTCCGTGGTTGGAATGTGTTTTTTTTAGTGCAGCTGGACTCTGCTCTTGATGTCAATATTGATGTCTTAAACACCTATTGACAAAACACTCTGTTTATAATGTTGTGATTTTTGAGATCACAAGCCTCTACCGGCTGTGAAGGCCAAGCTGTAGGTGAATGTGTTCAGCAGGTGTGTTGAACTGAGTGTGCATGGTATTCTTCGTGCAAAGGAGTACTGGTGGTCTTAGATAGTTGGGATCTTGTGAGTATTGGTACAAGGGATGATTGTGTTCAACATGTGAGTTGAACAAAGAGTGAGCTCTTGAAGACATGAAGATGCGTCTTATGTTTTCCTTTCTTCAAGGTACGAAGAAGCACTTGTTATTCTTGATAGGGGGAGAGTGTCAAAATTCTATGCAACTGGACGTGTGATGGGAGTTTATTATTACTTATCATGATTGATATATATCTAAAGAGATGGTCTGACTTCGGTTTTCTGTTGCTGCATTTTTTATGATGTGGTTTGGCCAGAAGCAATTTAGGCAGTTGCATTAAAAATACTAGGATGTGTTTTGTACAGTTGTGATCCTTATTGCATTTGATTAGTGTAGATGGAACAAAATTAAAACTGAACTTTATTGCACTGTTGAAAGCATACAAGATTAGTGAAAGCAACAAACAAAGGGTCTATAGGTTATCCCAACCCCCCGAATCAAGAAAAGTCTTCCAATCTTCATCCCATTCATCATCAGAAGCTTGAAGTTGCACTTGGCTTTTCTTGGTGGCTTTCATCCTTGTCTCTGATGCCTTTCTTGTTCTTGTTGCTCTTGAAGTTGCCCCAACTATGGACAGTGTTTGGCCCTTCAACTTCTGTGGATCTGGTTTCTTGACTTCCTGCATGTGTCTCCTTTTTGCATCCTTGTTAGATTGACTCATGGTTCTATCTGTGATGTGCGGTTAGGAACAAGGAGGCTTGGTTTTTTATACTGCATAAAGAGTCCTTGTTTGTATCGCCTGACCAGTCAAAGTGGTCTTTGGGTTGGAAACTTGTTTTCTTGGGAACCTGTTTTTTTTTTTACCATGTCACATTGGATGTCAGAACTTCGTGTTTGGTGCCTTGGTAGGATAAGAGGTTGTCCAATTGTGGCTAAAAGGATGAAGAGTGAGCCTAGGTTTTGTCTAGTTGTCTGATGTGATTCTTTTGAGTTTGCCCTTGGTAAAGCTGCTGGTGCTAGCTGTGATCAGGTGGATGTGACTACCTGAATAAAATACAGAAGGTGTGTGATTTTATCCTATGCTGATGTCCTACATATTGTTACAACATCATTTGTTGGGTATCCTGGATGGAGGTCTAGGAACCATGCTTGTGGAGTTGGAAGAAGCAGCATTATCGTCTGAAGTGGCAGTTCTGTCATAATGTGGATTAGAATGGGCAGATTCTGATCCTGATGCTAAGTAGTTTGGTCTGGAAATACATGACTATTTTCATGATGAAGATTTCGTTAGGTGCTTGTGAATGTAAGGACTGGAGGTTGTTGTTAGTGGTGTGATCTGATCATACTGGTTTAAGAAAATGAGGTTCCTTCTAATACAAGTAAAAGGGGGTGGCAGTCCTTATCTTGTGTTGCGAGTAATCTAAAGACATCTGTTATGGAGTTTGTGAGAAATTCAAGATCAAGTGGGCTCTTCTATTGGACTTGGCAGACCATGTATCTGAAATTAACATGGTGAGATCTTACTCAACAATTACAAGTAGTGGCAGTACTTAAGTGTTGAGAACGTGGAAAAACCGTTGTGTTATCTTTGGTTGCTCATGTCAGGGGGAGTTAAGGGTGATGTCTATGGTCTATTACTGCAAGTGTGCAGATTTTTGTGTAGCTTGTGTGCTGTTCAAGTTTGTTAGCCCAGTGTGATGTCAAACACCATGATGGGACATACCCTAGCTGCGTGAAGCTAGTACTTATGCAGAAGGAGTCTGAAAAGCAGAATTGTTGTATCTGGGAGAATTTATTTTTCTCTGCTGTTTTGAAGGAATCTAGAAGGGATTGTGAGTTGTACTGATCGGTAGAAGTCGTCTCAGTATCCATTAGATAAGAAGATGTGCTTGTGTCTTGGAATGTATAAGTTTCTATGGAGTCTTGGGTTGATAAGTTTATGAGGAAGCAGACAATTGTTTGGTAATATGTCAGAACATGGTACAGGACATGTTTCTTTTAAGCCAAACAAGGAATTATTCTGGCCGGTAGCGCAAGGATAAGGTGAAACACGTGTCTCTGCCTATGCATGGAACGTTATTGGCTTAATTTATGGTAAGATTCAGTTGAGAAACAATAAAGGCAGTCAAGACAGTTTTGGAAGGTAGACATTGAATTTGAATGGAGTTTTTGGTACCTAAAATAGCGTTTCTTTGACCAAGAACCTTGACATATTCAAAGCTCGTTAATTCCAAAGTAACTGGTCAGCTATTTATAGGGGTGTTCTCTTCTCCTTCAGCCAAGTGAGTGTCCTTGTTTCACAATTCTTATGGCATTTGTTCGTATTTGGGTAAGCATCACTTGGGTCTGGTTCTGTGAGGGCCTTCTTTGCCAATTTTTGGCTAAAAGGGGGAGAAAGGGTGTGCGAATTGGTTAGTGCAGATGCCTTGTCTGGAGTCTGCAGTTCCAATTGTGTGCAGAGAGGTCGAAGAAGGTGCTCTTTCCTTGAGTTGGTGTTGAGTCTTTGTGACTTGTGTCCTGAGTTATGAACACAGTTGTGACTTGTGTTCTGAGTTACCTGGGTTGATAGATTGATACTTCTTAAGTTTCATCTTATGCCACAGGTCGACTAGGGGCGTCTGATCAATTAAGGTGTGCAGAAATCTCTTATGCCACCATTGGTCCTTTGTGTCAAGACAGACGTTTCTTTTCTGGAGGAGTCTTCTACAATTAATCTGGGTCTGTCCTGGAAGGAAAAAGAAATGTGTTGTATTAAGGGGGAGTGTCAGACATCTTCTTCCTCATGTATACCAGATATCTTCTTCCTCATGTGCACCAAATAACTTCAGGACCTTCTACTTCTTAGGTCCTAATGTGCTGCCTGAAGTTATTGTGCTGTGGTGCTCGAAGGTGATGTTATGGAGCTCATAGAATATGCTGAAAAGAGTTGTCAAACATGATGTCCTAACATCATTCAAGTATTCCCAAGAAGATGATTCTCTATGATTGATGTTCTCAGTAGCTACTGATGGCTACTGTTAGGTTCAGTAGTTGCTGATGACTACTGACAGTAGTGTAGGGTTGTGATTGCTGCTGTAATCTGAGTTGTAATGTTTATGTATTTGTTTTAGCCAAAATTTGCCAAAGGGGGAGAATGTTAGTTCTTTAATTTTAAGGGTTGGCATTAATTTTGTAAAACAAATAATAACAGCAATATGTTAGATAGGATGTTTTATCTTGCTAAAGAAGAACAGGTTGAGCAAGAAGTCCTAGTGTGCAATGGATCATGTTGAGCTGAAGTAGTTTCAACATCTGGAACAACATGTCGTATCAAGATGTCCCATGCAAGGCCATTCGACATCGCGCCAGAACTGAAGTGAATCAATGTTTCTGTTATGTCTTAACAGATGCAGAAGATTCAGGGAGTAATATGCAAATTCTATGTGGCGCTGAATTAAAAGGTCTGAAGGTTCAAATCTGTAATTAAGAAGATTATTGGAAAATATACACTTTCTAAATATAGAGATATTTTAGGAAGTTATAGATTGAAGTCCTGATTTGTAGCAGAAGTCTCTGCTGACTTATAGCAGCTCATTTGCTGTGTTTTTGTAGGCCCAAATCCAGTTGGGAATAGGTTATATATAGATGCTTTGTAACCTAGTTTTGAAACTAAACCAAAGATGTAAAAGTTCTAGTATTAGGGTTGGTTCCTGTACCACTCGACATGTGAGTTGGACAGTTTGTTAGTGTGATCCTCGAAGCTGTTAAGTAAGAGGAGTATTGTTCTTGGAGGAAGCTTTTAAGTAACTCTAAGTTGTGTCTTGGAAGGGTGTCTTCCTTGTTGAATTGTTGTTTAGGTAAAGAGTCGTTGATGCAGTGGCGGATTGTTGACTGCTATACATCATTGCGATGATTGGGAGTGAGAAGAGATTCTCATAGCTAGAGAGGATCTAGGTAGAGGGGTCATTGGGTAGTGATTGAGTGATAAGCTGTAAACAGAGAGTTTAGCTTTGAATTGATACTACTGATAGTGGACTTCATCCCTGGCTTGGTAGCCCCCATAGTAGGTGTGTTAAACCGAACTGGGTTAGCAATTCTGTGTGTCTTGCTTTTATCTTTTCAGTACCTTAATTATTGTTATATACCTTGCCCTTTGTGTCCATGTCAGATCAGATGTCGAATGGCATGTTCTAGGACATCTGAATTCTGCACATGTACCAGAATTTCAATTGGTATCAGAGCAGGTCATTCTGCTCTGTATCTGGATGAGATCCGAGGGAAGATACTTTCTGGTTCATGCTCAAGGTAAAAGCTTTCTACTGAAAAGTTGTTTGGACTTGGAGAAGTTCATATAGTTGTGAGAATGGTCCCTAGAAGTGGAGGATGGACTGTTCGTGACAGGCAGTGGCATGTGCTGAAGACTTGGAGTTTTGGTTGAAAAGCTGCTGTGTTGTGGTTATGTTAGGTTTGATTTATTTTCAAACCTGTGGTTTTGTGGTGTCACCTGGATTATGATGCTAGGGCTGATATGTGACACCTGAAGGTTTTGAGGAGTTTGTATTTTGATCCGCTGCGTTGTAACTGAGAAGATTATTCTTCTCTGTATGTATATCCTATGGTGATGGGAGGTGTGCAAGACTGCTTCAACTTAATGTGTCAACGATACTTGAGGACTATTGTTCAAGTCCACTCATAAAGGCATTAATAAGTGAAGGTGTAAGGAAGAGATCTGAGGTAAGAGAGAAGTAATTTCCTAAAAGGATTAATCTCCAATCTTTAGTCTCTTGGTGAGTTCCTTGGAATGATGTCCTATCTTGTGTTAGAACATCAAGTCAGAATTGTGAAGAATTTTGTGGTCTAAAAGAATGGCATAGCAGATGCTCTGGGTGCTGAACTAAGGTGGTTTGATCACATGAGTTTAGAACCTAGATCATATGGTTCTTAGAGACACGTTTTCGGACGGTGTGTATAATCAGTGTAATGAATATAGGGTAGTTCCATGGTTACATGGGAGTTAAAAAAATTGATAGAGAAGACGTTACACGACAATGATGACGACAACGGACGTTATTAGAATTATTTAATCATGAAACTTTAATGGGAACTTCTTAATGATCTCAGGAGGTGTGATGGGTATAAAAGGGCTCCCCAATAAGGGATAAAGAGGGAGAAAATAATAACATACAACAATAAAAATAATCAAGTAACACCTAATTCCCATTGCGTTTGTGGTCTCGCCTAATTCACTTCAGGAAGATTATCTAAAAGTGTTTATCAAGAACAAATACCCTGTGCAAATTACAGGTCCAAATACCTTCTGTTATTACAGATCCAAATTATCGGTTAGGATTATGCATTATGCAATCAAAATTATGGTAGCATTATGCAGTAAAAATTCTAACATAGCAGGTCCAAATTATAGGTTAGGATTATGCATTATACAATCAAAATTATGGTAGCAATATGCAGTAAAAATTCTACCATAGCAGGTCCAAATTATAGGTTAGTATTATGCATTATGCAATCAAAATTATGGTAGAATTATGTTGTAAAAATTCAACCATATCAATAACTTGAACCATATCAACAACTTGAACAATAGCAACAACTTGAACAATAGCCGTAATTTCATTCAAAAAGTATTACAATCCACATTGCTAACTTAATCACCTTACAACATTAAAGCAAACAACATATAAACATAACCTAAAATCTAAATACCTTAAACCCATTTCATAAATGTTGTCCCAACAAATGTAAACAACATAACAACATCAAGTTTATGTGAGTGCATTCTTCCATCTAGTCATGTTTTGAATAATGTTAAAACTAGGACAGAATTTCGCATTTTTGTACATTGTGCGGTATCAACTGAAGTCTAGATGTTCATTGATCATCTTAGCATTAGGATGCATACAAACAAGTTTGAAAATGATTGGAAATTTTCATACCCCAAATTTTGACCACTAAGATTCCCCATCATTGTACAAATCATCATCACAATATGGATGAACTTTCATACCTCATTAATCTCCTCACAGATGGGTGAGCATCCACTACAGCTAAGAATTAGGGTTTCAAGCCCCCTCAGAGCCTTAGACAAAGGATCAATCAAGAAATGACATGATCTTAAACTTGTCTAACCTCTCAAACATCCACAATGGATCAAGAGGACTCCCACATCAAGGATCAAGCACAAGGCTGCAACATTCCAAGTGAATTAAGCCTCAAGATCGCCAGTGTCACCAAATTAGGGTTTTGGTCGACCAGGGCCTCCAGATGGAAATTTTCCCCTGGGCATGAGCCAGTGCTTTAAAGCATAACCCAAAATAATCTAAGGGACCTCATAAACCCAATCATCAAGTCAATTTAGCCTCAGGGAATGCATTTCGCCAAAAATCAGGAATTAGGGTTTCTTGACCTAATTCACCCCTAAGTTGACTTTTGGGACAAAACATGAGCCAAGACCTCAAGACATGATTTGAGGGTCCCTAATACACTACATTGATCCATTTGCAACAATGGATTGATCCAAGAAGCTTGATTCACAAGTTTCAAGTTCATCAGAACCACAGTTAGGGTTTCGCGGGAAAAAGTCAACTGTGCCTTTGACTTTTGACCAGGACATGCTCCCAAACCTTGGGACATGATTCAATATACCCTATAACACCTATGAAATCAATCCATCAATTTTGATTTAGATCAAGGACTTGATTTCATAGAGGATCGCACAGTTTGGAATTCATCTGATAAAAAGTCAACTGTGCCCAAAAGTCAAAGTTTGACTTTTTTATTTTTTGATCAATTATGGTTCCTTAACCCTAAAATGATGTTAATGTGTGATTGGAATCATCATTCATCAAGAAAAATCAAGAAAAGTGGGATAACTTGCAAAAGAGGTAACCATAAAAAACTTAGAAATTTTCTAAGTTATGGAACAAAGTGGCTAGGGTACCAACTTCCAAGGATCATAACTTGAGATCCAAGCAACCATTTGGGCTGATCCAAAAATGGATTTGTAGCTCTCGTGGCATAATTCAAAAGTGTCAACTACACCTCACTCTAATTCATCATGGATTTTGAGTTATGGTTGGATCAAAATGGCTGAAAACATGAAATGTCACTTTTTCCAACACTTAGTGAAATTTTCACTAAGTCAGAATCTGTTTCACTTTTTTCAAAATGTAGGGGCATTTTTCACTTGGATCCAAAAAGTGTCAAGACAAACTATGATCATACATATGTTGTATCATATGAGAGCTTTCCAAAATGGCCAAGAACCCCATCAAATCCCATCTGAGCTAAGAGTTATGACAATGGCAATATGCCTTGCTGCAACTATCATAACAAGGCAGATTTGTGCATTTTGCTCGATTTGAGCAATTTGTGCAAATGACAAACAAGTTTATCCATCTGAACACCTTAGGGAGAGACCAAGGAGGGACAAACACTGATCCATAAACCTCCCAAGTCTTTGGAACTAAAAATAGCATGCCAAACCTAAAAAACCCTAAAGAGGGGACAAGACTCCAATTTTATTTTGGAGCATTCAATGGATGCACCAAGGTGGCATGAACTGAGCCATTTCCAACTGAATGACTCAAGGATGATCTCTGAACTAGGGAACCAAAGGCTTATGCTCTAACCTCTAGTCAATGGCTAGAGGAGACTTGAGATTCCAAAATGCTCCAATTGGCCAAAGGTCTGCAGCAGCCTCCATTCACTATTGCTTGCAAAACAAACTTTCTCTACTATAAATAGAGCTCATTTGTGCTCAGTTTGAGTACACCAAAGCACTACAACACTTGTTTTCCTCAAAATCTCTTTCTCTAGGCAAAAATGCCTTCTTTAGCAAGGTAACTGTGAGTTTTTGAGTTAGAGAGCACTTCCATCACAGCTCATGATCCAAACACATCCAATATGTCATATCTAAGTTGTCCAAACTCTCACAAGTGACCTGAAACACCAAAACCTCAAAGTCCCTCCTCAAAACCTCAAACACACTTCAAATATCATCCTTGGACTGTCCCAAATGGTTCCCCACATCTGGAACACCATTTGAGAGAGTTGCTATTTTGGTCACTTTTGCCCCTTTTGCAAGAAAGGGCCAGTTTCCATTCCTGAGGTTTCCAGCTGTTTCCAATCATCCTAAAAGCCTCCAAGGGATCATTTGAGGGTGTCCAAAGCATCAAATTATTTCTGGAACAAAGCACTTGACAGATTGCCCAAAAAGCTCCTAAAGAGGTAAGCATCACAACTTGAACACTTTGAAATATGCATTACTTTGAAGTCCACTGATCATACACATCTCATACATGTTATATATGTTGTGTTTGGACCAAATCATCAAGTGATTCAAGCCTGTACCATGAGGTAGCACAGAAAATGCAAATGAAGGCCTATTTCAAAACCACGATCGGGTTTTAAAATGGGGACCTCATCTAAAAAAACCACCACCACCTTTGGATTCCTTGTGAAATTCTAGGCAGGATAGACCTAAATTTTGTCCCAATCCATGGAGAAATGAGAAAGTTACAAGCTTCACGTTTTTTGCCAAAATCTTGCCTTGCCTTGCCTTGGCCAGGCCAAAAACTAGGCAAGCCTTGTATATTTGAGGGTGGGCTTTGATACACGGATGTATCACCACCCTAGTGGTAGGAGGCGCGCACTGCACACAAGAGGACTGGGGTTCGAATCCCCCTCGCCCCAGACCCCTTTTTAATGTTTTTTTCCATTTTCTATTATTTTTCTCATTATTTTTAATGATTTGAAAAATTAATAACTCCCTCAATTTTAATTATTTTTTATTGGTTCTTCTTGCAAAAAATCACAAAAATGTTGAAATATTTTATTCCACAAAAAAATCAAATTTATATTATTTATTTAATATAGTTGGTATTTTTATGAATAAATTCATTTTTAATTGTTTTTAAACATTTTAAAAGTGAATATTCATCTTGAAAAATCAAAACCAAATGAGTTTTAATTCATCTTATGATTAAAACCTAATTTTTCAAACCTTAACCAAAAATCACAAGTTGTTTATTCAAGCTTATTTGGTGTTTTATCATTTTTTTTTATTGATTTTCTTTAAGAATTCACTTTTAAAAATGATGAAATTAGGGTTTTGATCGATTCCATCCTCATCAATCATTTTCAAACACTCATGGGCCTCTTGGTAGAGTGTTAGTCCCATCTCTTTGTAAATAAACAATTTTGGGCCTCAGTGTATTGTATAAGTCTCGATGCCGTGAGAAATTTCGACGCGATCGTCATTTTCAGACTATTGTCAACTGGGCTTCTCCTTGAGCTATAAGACCCATCTTTATTCATTTTCAAACTTTTGGGCCTCTATTAGAGTGTAAGACTCATCCCTTTGTAAATACACCACTTTTTGGGCCTCCATTATTGTATAAGCCCCACTGTATTTTCAAAAACAACGGCGCGATCGTCGCCTTTTTAACAAAACCAATTGGGCCTCTCCTCGAGCTATAAGTCCCATTCCTTTTCAAAAACGAAAACATTTTTGGGCCTCTAATAGAGTGTAAGACCCAACCCCCTTTTTAAAACCAAAATGATTTGGGCCTCAGATGTTGTATAAGACCCACTGTGTTTTCAAAAACCTCGACGCGATCGCCGTTTTCAAACAAATAACCCTGGGCTTCTCCTTGAGTTGTAAGTCTCATCTCTTGTACAAAAATAAATATTTGGGCCTCTAATAGAGTGTAAGACCCATCCCCTTGTACATAAAAACTTTTTGGGCCTCACATATTGTATAAGTCCCTCTGTACAGTTTTCAAAACAACGGTGCGATCATCGTTAAAACTTGGGCCTCTCCTTGAGCTGTATGCCCCGACAATCTTTTCAAAGCACTTTCTCCTTTGATTTTGAATGCAAATATATGTTGTTATCAAAACTTTCTTTAAATTCTTTGTTGAACAACTAACAAAACAGCATGGAAGCTCTACAACAGGTAAGTGTTTATCTACTTTCATTTATCGCTTTCATATGTATATAATTGTATTGTGGGGCTGTTTCACTGTAAGTCTTCTTTTACATCCTTTTATATACTTGTCACATATCCACTATGTAATACTAGTATAGTTATTTAGAGTTTTCCCCGGCAACTACGTCTAGCACTAGGTAAAGCCTTATTGGTCACTCTTAAATACAAACAAAACTAGATCCCCATAGGATTTCCAGATACAGTCTTCCCTTCTCTTGGGGTTAAACAATATGGAACAAAGAGAAAGGCAGTATTCTCGGTGAACCTTTTCTCAGACTGTCACTCTTAGAAATTGTCAAAGAAACTCTAACTCCCCAGAGATGATCTTTTCTCCGTGAATGGCATCTCTTGAGTTTCTTCCAAATTCTCTAACTTTCCTGGAATGATCTCTTCTCTGTGAATTGCATTTCTTGAATTTCTCTTGGTTTGGGGACCCACAGGCTTCCTAAAAGCATCCCCGTCTCCTCTTGGGCGTTGTACAAGGACCCTTCGGCTTATTAGAAGTTCTCATGCCTTCTCTTGGGCTTAATACAAGGACCCTGACGACCTCTTAAAGGTATAAGACAGAACTTAGTCATCCTATGCTAGAGCAGTCTTTCCCGCGTCGAAAACTCCGGCCATTTTAGGGTTGATACTCATCCCTTAATGCCCACGCCTCCTCTTGGGCATTGTACAAAAGATAAAACTCTAGACTTGGACAGTCTAAGCCTCTTGAGTCTCAAAGACATTCTCAAGTTCCTTTCAAACATAGGAAGAAACATCGGTCACTCTGAAACCCGGTCTCTCTCATGAGAGCTCCCCACCCTTGGGCCTGCCTATGGATCTAATCCTCAGCAGTAAGTCAGCCTCCTCTTGGGCTTTGTACAAATGATTCTCCCTAGCGGAGCTAACCTTTTTAGACTCTCTTGTTGAGTCAATCTCTTTTTAGCCTCAATCTCGGGCTTTGTACGAGATAGAAAAAACACTCTCTTGTTGAGTATAAAAGACTCTCTTGTTGAGTCAATCTCTTTTTAGCCTCAATCCCGGTCTTTGTACGAGATAGAAAAAACACTCTCTTGTTGAGTATAAAAGACTCTCTTATTGAGTCAATCTCTTTTTAGCCTCAATATCGGGCTTTGTATAAGATAAAAAAACACTGTCTTGTTGAGTGTAAAAGACTCTCTTGTTGAGTCAATCTCCTTTTAGCCTCAATCTCGGGCTTCGTACGAGACAGCAAATCACTCTCTTGTTGAGTATAAAAGACTCTCTTGTTGAGTCAATCAACCTTCAAACTCTCTTGTTGAGTCAATCACCTGTTCAAGACTCTCTTGTTGAGTCAAACTTTTTTAGCCTCCGTCTTGGGCTTTATACAGGACAGATAAAAATACTCTCTTGTTGAGTCACACCGTGTCAGCCTCCATCTTGGGCTTTATACAAGATACATTCTCCCCAACGAAGTCAAAATCCCTTTTAGCCTCAATCTTGGGCTTTGTACAAGACAGAAAGAAGATTTTCCCTGGAAAAGTCAAACTTCCCGCCTCCTCTTAGGCTTTGTATAAAGAAACTCCGGTTGAGTCAATCAACCTTTTAGCATCAGATTTGTGCCTTGCTCACAGCATACAAACATCAACAATTCCTCTTTAGAGATGACAAATTCTCTCTCAGTCAAACCTTTAGCTTCATATCTTGGGCTTTAAACAAGATACAAACCACCTTTAGCGTCATGTCTTGGGCTTTGAACAAGACACCAAAACAATCCCTTTCCTCCCATAGAATAGGAGGAACTACGATCGCTCTGATTTCCCTGTTTCGTTAAACGGGAATACGTAGGCTTAAGATTGCAAAATCTTAGCGAGCATACTAATCAAAAACCCAAAATCCCGTACCTTCATACAAAGCATCAGACCTAACAAATATTCTAGACACTGTTCTTAAGCAAATAACCTCAGAGAGACCCACTATTTTGATAGCATCTGTAAACCAATAGTTTTGACTGTTTAATCTCAGTATGCAAGCAGGGTTAATTGGAGACATCTATTTCCTTTCCTTAATCAGCTTCACAGGATAAAAAATGAATCGAACTGTAGTACCAAAGCGATAGTGATTCGAAACCACAAAAATTGCGCTACAGTAATATCTTAGGCATGTTTCATGCATCAAAAATGAGTTTTAAGTGTTGAAAAAGTTGCATAGGCCAACACATACAAGTTCAGGCGACGTATAGAAACTTTTGCTTCAGTATAGGTCGACACATAGCTTGGATAAGCCAACCTCCACGCTCCAAGAATGAATCCTGTGGCCACTTCCTACAGGTCGCCTCAGATAGGCTAACCTAAGACTTCTACAGGTCGACCTGTTGCTTAAGTAAGCCGACCTGATGACCTAGACATGCCGACCTATTACTTTCATAGGCCGGCTTATTGCTTTCAAAAACTCAAATTTTGTTTTCCTCTTATTATTTTATTGCATTCCTTTTAACTATTTCCTCCCATGCATATATATACTCATACATGCATCATATTCTAGCTAGGTACTAGTGTAAAACCTAAACAAAACCAGAATTATAAAATATTCCCATCATCTTCAACCTCTTTTCTTTGCATACACACAATCAAACTACACATAACCATTTTTTTGATTGGGTGACCATCTAGCTTAGGGTTGCTAACGTCCAATTAGGTTGGTGTAACCGAGAATATTAGGTTGGGATCTTTGAGTGTTTCAAATAAGAAAACCAAGATGGGTTTTTTCTCTAAGATCACTGTGATTTGAAGGTTTTGGAAAAGATCACAAAAATACAGATTCGACCGAGTGAAGGTCTTGGGATAAGGTAGATCCTTGCAAGGGAGTGGCGTGAAAAGGTGGCTCGTGTTCGTGAATCTTAGGTTCAACAAGTACGTGCTAGGGATTAATCTGACTTAGCGAAAACCTTGAAGACGAGGAGGTCTTGTAGGAAAGTAGTCAAGAACTGGTGGGTTGTAGCAGCATTGTTGGAGACTTGATCAAACTTTGATCAAGGGTTTGGAGGTGGTAGAATCAACAACAAACCATTGGGTTTGTGAGGTTGGAGTTCTTCATCTCGTGTATAAACATTTTTGCAAAGATAAGGTTAATTGCAAGTATCCTAATTCGATTTCGAATTGAGGGCAGACATACCCATACTGAGGCCGATTGGGGATCTTCCTAAACAAATATTTGTGTCTCTCTCTCTCTTTATCTCTATATATCTCTTTAATTATTGTTCTTGCAAATTATCGAGTTCATTGTTGTTTTGATAAATTTGATTGGAATTTTTTTTCACTTATCTTTTTAAAGTGTTGTTGTTGATATAATCATAATCACTTTTATTGTGATTGGTTTTTAACATCAACAAAACAAATTGAATTTCCAAACGTTATCGATCGCACACAAAGTGTTTGATAAATTGCCTTTAAGTATTTTAATTTATTTTTGTTCATTGGAAATAAGCTCTACGCATAACTTATCATTTAATGGATTTGTGAATTAATCGTTGTTGAACAATTTGTGTTAATTATCATCTAATTTGTTTATGTTACGTATATCCGAGCTTTTCGATAGTAGGTTCGGTTAGACGATTTGATTCGGGTTGTTTCTGTTGTGCCATAAAACTTTTTAAAACTATTTTTGCCAAAAAAAAATTATTTTTAAATTTGTGATCTATTTATCCCCCCCCCCCCCCCCCCTCTAGATCGAAGTTTATCGTCTAACAGGTGGTATCAAGAGCTCCGATTAATTTCGTGCTTAAGAATTACTTTTTAGAAGAATGGATACCAAACCTAAGGGAGCGTACAATAGAGCACCAATTTTCACCAACGAAAATCATGGCTATTGGAAAGCTTGTATGCGTATACATGTCAACTCCGTTGACAAAGGTATATGGGACGCCATAAAAAATGGTTCGAATGAAATAACTATGACCAATGAATGTGTTACCGTACCTAAATCAGAAGCACAGTGGGATGCTAATGATTGGAAATTTTGGTCACATGATTAGAAAGTGAAAAATATTCTCACTTTCGCTTTGGGTGTTTATGAGTATTATTGCGTCTCTCATTGTGAGACCGCCAAAGTTATGTGGGACTCATTAGAGGTTGCCCATGAGGGTACTAATAATGTCAAATTAGCTAAGATCAACACATTAAATCAAGAGTTTAAGCTATTTCGTATTGAGGATGGTGAAACCATTGCTGATATGAAAAAACGGTTCACACATCTTATAAATCGATTAAATGCGCTAGGTAATCCGATTTGCAATGAACTTGCTACTAACAAAGTTTTGAGATGTTTAAGTATGGAAAGGCAGCCCAAGGTCACCGCCTTCAAGGAGGTAAATGATCTTAAGTCGCTTTATCTCACGGCTTTGTTCGGAAAATTAGAAGAGCATGAGCAAGAACTCACTTGTTTAGCAAAATATGAAAAAGTGCAAGAAAAGAAAGTGAAGAAGGAGAAAGGCAAAGACAAAGAAGAAGGGAAGAAGTCCATAGATATAAAGACATTTAGCTCAAGGTCCTCACATGATGAGCTTAGGGATTCTAAATCTAAAGATGACAATGAATCCGACAAAGAAGATATGGGACTTTTTATAAAAAGGTCCGACAAATACATGTAGAAACATGGTAACAAACATCCCGACAAGTACCATGAAAAATAAAGAAGGTTATCAAGTTCCTCAAAAGAATATGAGAATAAAAAGGGGAAGTCTAGAAGTACTTGTTACAATTGCGGTTAACCCGGTCACTTTAAGCCAGAATGTCCTACAATAAATAAATGAAAGGAAAAAGGTCATCACAAGACGTCTAGAAAATCTAGAAGAGCATATTCAGCCTTGGAGAGCGAAATTGATTCGTCAAGTGATGATAGTTTTACTTCAAATGTTGAATTGGCCAAGCTTTGCTACATGGAAAACAAAGGAAAGGAAAAGGTGTTAAGTCACTCTAATATTCAAACTTCTCATAACTTAGCTTTTTCTCAATTACAAAAGTCTTTTGAAAATCTACAAAGATAAGCTATAGATGCTTTCAAAATATTAGCTTTAAATAAAAGGATCATTTCTCACTTAGAAGCTAAGATTTTGGAAAATTAAAATAATATTGAAGCTCTAAGGATGTCTATGTTAAATATTCTAAAGGACAAACACGAGGATGCTAAACCTTCAGGGTTTGGTTGTGAAACTTGACACATTTGGAAAAACGAGTCAAGAACTCTCAAAGCCAAATTGGATAAGGCCTTGCAACCCAATGTTACTTTTGCTATAGATACTTATAAGTATGACATGCCTTCTTATAATCCTTATAGAATGTATAGTTACGTTCAAAAGAAATCAAATAGAAAAATGTTATCTTCTCATAATTTGTATTGTTATTATTGTTGCAAGAAGGGACACACCATTATTAAGTGCAAGTTTAGGAAACTCTTTGTTCCTAAAGGTGTCTATCAATGGTTTCCCAAATGCAACCAATGGTTTACTAACCCTCAAGGACCTAATGAAGACAAAATAGCTAGCACTAATTGTTAATCATGCAGGAAAAATGTCTTGACTCTATGAGGAGAGTATGAGATCTCGTTCATGAAGCATCAAGGCACAACACGATAACATGTCCTTATTATTTTGATCTATGTGACAAGCAAGGTGGATTGTGTTGCCAAAAAGGTTGACTCTTAGTGTTTCTTTTATTGGTAAAAGTGTGTGAACGATTACTAATGTTCTATCCGAGAAGTGTCGGAAAGGTGTTATGTTCAATGATGTAGGTTTATTTTCAACAAGACATACTCAAGTACATAAAATTAGGAGTGATTAACCTAAGATGATGAAACATGTGGAGGAGCAACATAATCACCATGATTGAGCAAGATTGAGAGACCAACATCAAGGATAATCATTAAGTCAATCACCTATCAGATACATTATTAGTCACACTTTCAAATACTTGTACAAGAAGAAAAGTGGTTAGAGCGTTTTGGTATCGATTGTGTTTTGTGGCATGTATTGCATTTATTTCAACTTTAGTTCGAAAGTTCCTCGTGGAATGCAAGTGCATCCTTCGTCTTGTGTACAGTGACGTAATATCGTTTCAATCCTTTTCTTATTTCGTAAGTAAGTATTTCTTTTACCTATTTATTTCTCAAAGGTATGTGATGAGTTACGTGTATGATATTTGTGATATGTGTTTACTTCCAAAAATTTAAAATGTGACTATTGTGTGTTGCATTTTACATGTTTATAGTAACTATACTCAGATGTCTTCGTATTTCATCTTTATCTTGAACCAATTCATGCTTGAATTTTAATGATTGTATGAGTCTAGCAAACAAACCATAAAAATCTATCATATGCATGTATCTCTCATCAATTTATTATTCATGAGTCATCTTAAGTCTCTCAAGGTCATTGCAAGTTCAATTGATTCAGATTTTTGAAGATTTGAGCTTCTCAGTTCGACACGATCTCGTAAAGGTCGGCCTATGAAAATCAATTTTTGCATCTTTCGGAAAAACCACAGTATAGGTTGACACATATTATTTTAGGTCGACACATGAGTTAATTTTCTAAATTCTTGTGGGTTCGCTTCAGTATGTGCCGACCTATGACCTGGATAGGTCGACGCATGCATGTTGAGGTCGACTCATTAGTGCAAATTTAAGACATTTCACTTCATTCTCTCTTTTATCTTGCTTGTGTCCTTTAGGCTTGGTGTGTTTCATTTTCATTATGTTTTGGTTTGCTATTTGCTTTTGATATGTATGAACAATGTTCTAAGATGTTTAATGGTTGCACTATGTGTGCGACTTGAATGACTCTTATGCACATTGGTGTGTTTAATAAGCTTGTGTTATTTACATATGTGTTGTGTGTGAGTGCACCACTTACTCTTTGTAATTGCCTTTGTATAGTATTATATATATATATGTGAAATGTGTATCTATTTGATACTTCTAATGGATTAATTGTCTCTTTTTGATGTTGTCAAATAGAGTGAAGATCATGAAGAGGATAATGTACACATTCAGAGGGAGTTATTTTGTGTACCGAAGTAGGATACTACTGGCCCACCATGCAACACGAAGCGAAAGAGCATGTAAAGAAGTACGACAAGTGCCAGTGCCACGGGGACATGCACTTGGCACCGCCTGGCGATCTCAAGACTTTGTCGTCCCCATGGTTCTTCGCCTGGTGGGGGATGGATATCCTCGGCCCCTTCGCCATAGGGTCATACCAGAATAAGTACCTCATAGTTGGCGTCGACTATTTCACGAAGTGGATAGAGACCGAGTCCCTCGTCAAAATCACGGCGCATAACATACTTCGTTTATACAAACAAAACATACTTGCTCGGTTCGGTATACCACAAGCACTCATCACCGACAACGAGACGCAATTCTCCGACAAAAACTTCCAAGAGTTCGTCGTCAAATTGGTCACCAAGCAACATTTCACGTCTGTCGAGCACCCGCAAATGAACGGGCAGGCCGAAGCCGCGAATAGAGTGATCCTACAAGGCTTAAAACGAAGATTAGGCGAAGCTAAAAAGGGGTAGGTCGAGGAGCTACACAGCGTACTATGGGCCTACGGAACCGAGGAAGTTGTTCTGGTAGAAATCAGAGAGCCCTCTAGGCGGACCGAATCTCCCCTCGACGAGGAGATGAACGATGATGCACTAAGGAAGGAACTCGATCTGGTCGAAGAAATTAGGTC
Organism: Lathyrus tuberosus; assembly: GCA_022829125.1. NCBI lineage: Eukaryota > Viridiplantae > Streptophyta > Magnoliopsida > Fabales > Fabaceae > Lathyrus > Lathyrus tuberosus. Next base: position 1,648,687 of record JALAZF010000617.1, on the reverse strand, counting down.
AGGGCCAGCCCTCCGTGAAACCTCATTAAAACATAAAATAACTTTGCGACATGACGCCAAAGTCATTGAAATTCTGGTATAGCAGATCTCAGATGTCCTGAGAGATGTCGAGACACTTGATCTCTGCTTCACACACAAGGATAATAAGGAGCAAAATACAGAATACAGAAAATAAAGAATCACACAAGAATTGTTAACCCAGTTCGGTGAACAACACCTACGTCTGGGGGCTACCAATCCAGGAATGAAATGCACTAGATAGTATTAATTCTAAGCTAAACACCTCCGGTTTAAAACTTACCACTTAATCACTACTCGTAATTAATTTCTACCTAAGACACTTCCTAGGTATGAGACCCTTCTCAATTCCCTTTCAATCACATTAGTGAGAGAAATTACAACTTAAAGAAACAGTCCAGCTCTAGTATCAACACGACACAAGAGAGGCTCACAAAATACAAACCCTAAACTCACTAGGCAACAATGTATTTTCCACACTTTTCCTAGGTTAAATCCATCATATTTATAACCATAAACATGAATGGATTTAGGCTTCTGAAACGCAACAATTCTGCTCCACAGAATCTACAACTAATTCTCCTCTAGAATAGTTTCTTCAATCCTAAGTTTCCTTAAGTGTCTCTACACTTAGAAACAACGTCTTCAAATTATAATCAGAATCTCTGATTCCTCAATCTTGGATGCCACCCAGGAAAAAAAATAATCCCAGAATAATCTGAAATCTGAAATAACATAATTAAAACTGAAAAAGTAACAGACAAAGATGTCAAATCATCATGATAGGACATCTTATCCAACATCTTGTTCTTCAGTTAGTTCTTCATGTTAGGACATCTTATCCAACATCTTGTTGTCAAGTTAGTTTTACCAAAATTGATGCCAACCACAAAGGCTTGGACTCATCAATCTCCCCCTTTGGCACATTTTGTCTAAAACTAACTAAATGAAACTTGCAGACAGAAAACCACAGTCCGAGGCCAAGAGACAGAATATCAATATCAGAACATCAGAACATCAGCAGCGGAAAAACATCTTGCCTCCCCTGTCACACCCTAATTTTAAATCCTAAGATCCCACCTCCTCTTGCATCATCTTGCATCATTCTAGGTCAATCATCTATGCATGGCCAACCCTTTGTTTTAGTTTTGATTTGTTTGTTTGTTGTTCACTAATGAATTAGGGTTTACTCCAAGAGGCCTCAAGGATTGGTTAGTCAAATCTTGAGTGCATCATCAACCAAGTAAGCCCTCACACTCCCAACAGACTCATCTCCATCAAATGACAAGTACAAAATGGCCTCATATCAAGCTCTTCAAAGATTCAATTGCACCTACTCAAAGATTAGGGTTTCCACAGTCAAAGTCAACTGCACCTTTGGGTTTTTTGTAAAAGTAGGATCTCAAGCCTTGGGACATGATTCAAGACACATCAAGATATCCATGAGGTCCATTTGAGGTGTTCAAATAGCCCAAGATATTGTTGTTGTTGGAAATCAAGAGGTGAAGATTCATCTCGTCAAGAAAGTCAACTGTGGCTATACAAAGTCAGAGTTTTGGACTTTTGAGGTCAACCATGAACATGCCATATCCTCTCAAGTGTTGTTATGTGTTTGGATCAATAAAGATCAACGAGATACATAAAATCAAGAGCTTTGGAGAATTAGGGTTTTGATGGAAAAATATCTAAGTGTGAAAATCCCAATTTCTAGCCATCTTGCAACATCCATAACTTTTTCATCCTTGATCCAAATTAGGGCTGGGAATAGGCCAGGCCTACTAACAGGGGCCTATGGCCTGGCCTATTTAAGCCTGGCCTGGCCTGGCCTATTTATTTAAAAGGTCAGGTCTAGGCTTTTTAAAAAGCCTATTTATTTAAATAAGCCAGGCTTAGGCTGTTAAAAAAGCCTATCGAGCCTGATAGGCCGGCCTATATATGCATAAATATTTTTTTTAAATAATAATTATTTTCTAATATAAAATGCATTTATTGTGAAATTAAAAACCCTAACCAAAGAGAGAAACAAATAAACTCAGAGAGTCAGAACTGTCAAATTTGTTTTTGAAGAAGAATTAAACCCTAACTTTTTTCCTCTATTCAGTCAACTATTGGAGCAAGACTCAAAAGGTACTTCTTTTTTCTTTCTTAATAATATATTGTTGTATCATTCAATTAGTTCATGGAATATATTTTTTTGGTATTCATCAATTTATCGGCACAAAATATGTTACGATTTCTTTTCGTTCCTAAATTCATACCTATCAACCTATATATGTATTCTATTTCTATCCACGAAGTCCTTATATGAAAAAGAAAAATATTTTTGTGCCGATAAAGGTAGTAGATGGGTTTGATTTGGAAATCGGATTACTAAAGGTAGACAGTGGCGGTGGTATTTGGCTAATATTGAGTTAGTATAGTTGTATAGGTCCTGGGAATTTTAGAGTCAAAAAAATACCATGTTCAAAGTTGGTATTTGGCTGATATTGAGTTAGTATAGGTCCTTGGAATTTTAGAGTTAAAAATAGACTATGATCAAAGTTAGTATATAGGTCCTAGAATTTTTAGAGTTAAAAAAATCTAATTTAAATGGTGATATTGAGTTTGGCTGTAATAGGTCTCAAGATTAAAAATAATCTAACTTATGATATTGAGTTTGACAGTAAAAAACTGAGTGATTTAAAATTATTATTAAAAACTGTCAATAGGTCTCACTTGTAGATGCTATTACTATTAAAAACTGAGTGATTTAAAATACTACTATTACTTAAATTACTATTAAGATTAAAAAACAGGTTGTGTTTACTATTACTACTAAAATTCTGGTTGTGTTTACTGTTAAAAAATCGTAGATTAAAAAATTCTGGTTGTGTTTACTATTACTACTAAAATTACTACTAAAATTCTGGTTGTGTTTACTAAAATTACTACTAAAATTCTACTAAAATTATTATTAAAAAACTGGTTGTGTTTACTATTACTACTAAAATTACTATTAAGATTAAAAAACTGGTTGTGTTTACTATTAAAATTAAAATTACTACTAAAATTACTACTAAAATTCTTATGTTAGACATTGGATATAAGGCTTAGCTTTCTTGGTCTCTAATGAAAATCAATCATTTTATCTAAACAACTATGTTGTTAAATTGATAGCTTGCTGATTATGTTTTTGTTTTATAATTTTATGTTTGATTAAAATCACTTTGATTTTTATTTTATAATTCATTTTAACTTATAATCTTTTTTATGTTTCTTAGATTGATAAAATGTCTTCTTCAATAGAAGTTAATGAAGATAATGAAGTTGTACAAGTAGACTTACCTCAAGTAGAAGCTAACACAGAAGAAAATGAAAAAATGCAACTCAACCAAAATAAGTGCCAAAAAAGAGAAAGAGGCAAAAAACATCACCAGTTTGGAATGATTTTGATGAAGTTGAAGTGTCCGAAGGTGTGATGAAAGCCATTTGCAAATATTGTAAATTAAAGTTTGCTACTGGAGGGAAAGGATCTAGCACTAGTCATTTGAAAAAACACTCTGAAAATTGCATGCACAAGAAGATGCATGAGACTGCTACAAAGAAACAGCCTGTCATTCCATTCAAACCTTCTAGTTCAGTTAACCCTTTTATAAGTTCTAGGGTTAGATACTCTAACGAAAAGATGAGGGAAGTAATTGTAACTGCTATCATGGTTCATGAATATCCTTTTAGTATTGTCGAGGATGATGTTTGGATGTGGGCCTTCTAATATGCAAACACTGATTTTCATAAGGTTACACGTAAAACTATAAGAAGTGATTGCTTGACATTATATGAGATAGAGAAGAAAACTTTGAAGACTTCTTTAGAAAGTGTGAGAAAAATTAGTTTGACTATAGATATGTGGAAATCTACTCATAAAGTAGCTGAATATATGGTTATTACAGGACATTTCATTGATGCTGGATGGAATCTTCAAAAAAGAGTTTTAAGTCTTGTGAAAGTTCCTGCTCCTAGGCGTGGTATTTGATCGGAGGGGATCAAACTGGATCTTCGTGGCCTTCGCGTAGGGCAAATGATGATGCTTGTAGGAGAGGAGGGGGTGTACCTGTAAGGCACTCCGACGTTCAACTAAGAAAAGATCAGCGAAAAGGGGCAAGTACAAAGTATGTTCTTAGGATGAATATTGGATACCTGACCCTCTCACGTGAGAGGGTTTATATAATTCCCCCAGGGCGTGGCCAACGGTCCCTATTTTCGGGGCGAAATAACCGTTTCCCAAAGAATAGGTAACTGCCCAAAACTAGCCGTTATGTCGGGCAGGGTGCCCAAAACTAGCCGTTATGTTGGGCAAAGGCGTAGTTCCGGGCACCTGCCCATAGCTGTCCTGGGATTAATGCAGTCGTGCATGACGAGCAGCAGTATCGAGGGGAGCGATGTAATCCATGCCCGGTTGGAGGGCAGCAAAGCATACTCTGCCCTTCGCGGACTGGGCTTTAGGCAATTGGGTCGTTCTGGGAGCAGAAGTGGATCGGGCCATGCCTAGCCATTTGTCCAGTCCAGAACAGGAGCCCCCCAAGTCATTACTCCTGAGCATGGGAGTGATGACTTAAGGATAGCTCGTTGTTCTAGGGAACTGTAACGGAGTCTTCGTTTGGTGACGGAGAGAGTTGTCTCGTGGTGCCCGTGGGCCCTGGTGTTCGTAAGGCTCATGACCGCGCCTATTTTGCCTGTCGTACAGGGAGACCAACGGTCAGGAAGAATTGAAACGTTGGGGCGCCACGTGTGCGTCGAGCCCTATGCTGCAATAACTAGGCAATGATGGCTAGTCCGTAGCCATTATGACCTAGTTAGGTGTGCCTCTGCACGTGCTCCTCAGTAGTATAAAAGGAGAGAGAGTCTGGCCATTTCACATTTTCATTTCTCTCTCTTCTTCTTCGTCTTCTTCAGGGAACTTAGCTCGCCGCCGTCGTCGTCCGCCGCCGTAGTCACCGTACCAGCTTCGAGCACTTTCTTTCAACTTTTCCGACCACGTAAGCCATCCAACTCCTTGTCTTCTTCCAGCTTTTTCATTTTCGCTTTAGAATGCATTCGGTTAGGTTAGGTTTAGGAGACATAGTGGTGTTTTTCTGGCGGTTGTTGGTGGTTGACAGTGGTTGGGTCATCCTTTGCTGCTTATGTGGCCATCGGAGCCCTTTAGAGAACTGGGAGTAGGGCGGTCCCTGGCGTCGTTGCGATGATGACGCCTAAGTAACCGTCATGGCTACTCAATTTTTGGTGCTCTGATGAAGTTTCCGGTGAACGTTTGAAGTTTCCGGTGAAGCTTCAAACGGAAACTGGGAAGTGACTCGAGGAAGCTCCTCGTTGTGTGAGGGATTTACCCCGAGCCCCTCCTCGTGGAAGACTTGTATTTTTGTTTAATTTAGGGCTTAGGCCGGGGACGACGTCCTCGGTCCTTTGCGCGCCCTTTCACTTAACCAGCGGTGGAAGGGTGGATTTGATTTTGCGTCGAATTCACTTTTGTCATCTGCTTTTCAGGTGATGGCGGCAAGGCCCGACGGGGAAATTTTAATAGTTTTGTTCGAGGAGAGCTCCTCAGAGAGCAGTAGCACGGAAGCTTCAACCGTCCCCAGCGAAGTCGGGGAGGAGCTCGCGGAGAATTCTGCTGAGCCTGCCGAGCACGAATCTATCTTTGCGACTTTCATCGGGGACATTTTCACGGATGTTGGACCGGAGGGGGAATGAAGGTGCATTTCCCCTCCCAAGACGATCGGATCTGTTTAGATTTCGGGGAGAGATTCGCTATGTATGAGTATGCCTTCAAGGAGTTGGGGTTGAGGCCGCCCTTCACTGATTTCCAGTAGTCTTTCTATGTACACCTGGATCTGGCCCCGTCGCAGCTGCACCCCAACTTGTTTGCGTTTATTCGAGATAGGAGCCACGTTGCCCTTGTTCTTCACCATATTCCATCTTTAGCGGCAGGTCACGGGGAAGAGATATGGATGGGTATCGCTGAAGCAACCCCGAAAGTTGTTCAAGCCCTTCTCGGAGTCAATCTGGACATTTAAGGAGAGGTTCTACATTATAGAGCCTGTGTCAGAGAGGGCCCAGGATAGTACGTATGTCTGGGCGGTGTCGATTGACGAGAATGGTAACGACATCTGCAATGAGAATGGGAAGCTGATCAGGGACAGATAGTTCAAATTTCCCTTTCAGTGGAGTGGGAATCATTTCTCTAAGGAGCCCAATGGTTACGTTGCTCAGTCGAACATGCTGGACGGGCAGGATCTGGGCGGCTACGATAAGCTGGTGAACTATGTGAATTCTTTTAGACTTGCTGAATGTTGGACGAAGAAGGGGAGTCCTTTTTTTGAGGAGGATGGTAGCCAGCGGGTGGAGTATCGATACATTAACACAAAGGCGATTTTGGAGTGCAAGACTCCTGCGGATGCCTATAAGCTGCTCAGTAGTCTTAGTTATTTTAACTTGCCCGGATTATATTTTCTTCGTTGTCGTATAATATGTTATGTTTTCGCAGGTGAGAGGCCTTCCTCCCACGAAAGAATGGTGAAGAATGTTGTTGCGAGGAACAAGTCTGGTGTGGTCATTCCAAAGTCTCGGTTTCCCCAACGGGTACCTCCTCCTCCGCCACAGACGGGGAGCTCTTCGCCCGTTCCTGCCTCCGTTCAGGGGTCTCCAGTGCCTTTGGCTTCAAGGTTCAAGCGGACCAGGGCCAACGAGCTGGTGGACCTTAGCCGAGCGGCCGAAAAACGCAAGTTCGAACTTCCTCCTTACCTCCATGACAGGACATACTTCGAGGGGACGTCTCTGGTGGTTGCCCGGGCAGAATCTCTTAAGTTGGAGGGCATGGATCATCCGGGTAAGCGGGCATTGTTGGCGTAAGATGCCTCTGCGGTGGTCCGTGTTTTGGAGATGGCGGCGGTATACGCAGAATGTGACACCTCCTCCGATCTTGAGCTTAAGAGGGCCCAGGCGATGATAAATGCTCTGGAGGAGAAATTCAAAAAGGCCAAGGAGGAGGCCAACACTGCTTCTGCTGCGAGGAAGAAATCGAACGAGAAAGCTATCCGTTTAAGGAGGAAGAACGAGACTTTGGCTGCCGAGAAGAAAGTTGTCGAGGATCTGGTCGAGCAGCTGAGATCCCTAAGTGCTTTAGCCGAGGATGAGCCTGAGGATGTAAAGGCGTTGAAGACCAGGGCGGAGATAGTTGCTTGTATGCTTCGGGTGGAAGAGGACGTCTTTTCCATTGGGGAGGAATCGTTCGAGAATGTCGTGGAGCAGCTCAGGCTGGTGAACCCCGGCGTCCAAATTACCAAAGACAGTACCAATTTTCTTGGCCATGTGGAAATTGGCAAGATAGTAGCCCCTGACTTTTTCAACCTTGGTTTTGAGCATGCCCGTCCCGAGGAGACCCAGTCGCCGCAGCCTATCCCCGAGCAGTCAGAGTTCGTCCAGGATCAGTCAGAGCGGATGGAAGAATAATTTCAGTTTATCTTGTTGTAACGTATCCGGCCTGCGTGCCGTGTTTTTTGATGTATCTTATTTTCTTCGGGGGCACGGCCCCCTTGTTTTGTAACATGCACAGCTTGTGGCCCTTGTGGTCACCTTAATTTATTTATGTATGTGTCCGGTCAGTATGGACGGTTTTGTATGTATGTCTTTCATTGTTTATTTTTCTAAGTGTTTTTACTATTGCTCGATAAGCTTTTGTGACCACAACAGGGGTCACTGATTTGTTTTACGATTTAGAGAATTGATCGACGTAGATGTGTTCGACAGTGAGGGGGACTGATCGAACAACCGGGGAAGTGGTTTCGCCCATGATGAGACTAGGATCTCGGTTGAGGTACTAATCTCATAGGCTTGGACGGTTCCCATCGCGAGCTGGGTGTCCTGTCTAATTGGTATGGCAACGGCGGAGCTCGATTGAGGTATCCCCGTTGTGCGCAGAGTCTGCTCGTCCCATAAGCAAACACTGGGGCACGATCTTGTGACCGAGTCGTTTCCCTGTTTAGGGGAGATCTTCGTCGGCAGTTAGTCCGACCTCGTAGTTGGTTCTAATTGTAGTATTGTTTGAGCTTTTCAGTGTTCTATGGTCGAGCAAATGGTTCTCCGTCCAGAGTTTCTAAATAGTAGGCTCTGGTGCCCGTTTTGGACTTGACCCTGTATGGTCCTTCCCAGTTCACAGCCAGCTTTTCTTCGCGCGAATCCTTCTGGTTTCTCCGCAGGACTAAGCTGCCAACGGGGAAGTCACGCTATATGACTCTAGCGTCGTGGCACAAGGTTATTTGTTGTTTCAGCGAAGCTTTGCAGAGAGCTGCCCCCGACCGTATCTCTTTGACCAGATCAAGCTCTTCTCTCAAGGCTTCGTCGTTCATCTCCTCGTCGAGGGGGGCTCCATTCGTCTGGAAGGTTCCCTAATCTCCACTGGTATCACCGCCTCAGTTTCGTAAGCTAGTCGGAAAGGGGTTTCCCCGGTGGTGGAGTCTGGTGTTGTTCTGTAGGCCCAGAGCACGCTATGTAGCTCCTCGACCCATCTCTGTTTGGCTTCACCCAGCCTTCGCTTTAGGCCACGAAGGATTACCCTGTTAGCGACCTCCGCTTACCTGTTAGTCTGGGGATGCTCGACGGAGGTGAAGTGTTGCTTTGTGCCTAATTTGGTGACGAAGTCTTGGAACTTCCTGTCCATTAACTGGGTTCTATTGTTGGTCAGCAGGGCCTGGGGCACCCCAAATCGTGCGAGGATGTTCCTTTTGTAGAAGCGAAGTATGTTGAAGGTTGTGATCTTGGTGAGGGCTTCGGCTTCAATCCACTTGGTGAAGTAGTCGACGGCCACGATCAGAAATTTGTTTTGATAAGACCCCATTGTGAAGGGGCCGAGTATGTCCATCCCCCACCAGGCGAAGGGCCAAGGCGAGGATAGAGTCTTCAACCCGTTGGGGGTGCCAAGTGCATGTCCCCGTGGTGCTAGCATCGGTCACATTTTTGGACGTGCTCTTTGGCGTCGTGTTGCATGGTCGGCCAATAGTATCCTGCTCGCAGGGCTTTGCATGCCAATGATCTCCCTCCCAAATGTTGCGCGTTGATGCCCTCGTGGATCTCTTGGAGGATTTCGGGGACTTTGCTTTCTTCGACGCATTTCAGGAGGGGGATAGAAAATCCTCGTCGGTAGAGTTTGTCCTCAATCAGCACGTATAAGCAAGCTCGTCATTTAGTCACCTTGGCCTCCTTGCTGTCCTCGGGCAGCTCCTCTTTGGTGAGGTAATCATACATGGGGGTCATCCAACAGTGACTGTCCCCGATGGCATTGACGTCGGGCAGCTATGACGATTTCTCGATGCTGGGTCGAGCGAGTATTTCTTATGTGATGGATTTATTGCCGCCTTTCTTCCTGGTGCTAGCCAGTTTGGGCAAGACGTCTGCCCGCGTGTTTTGTTCACGGGGGATGTGTTGGACTTCCCACGCGTCAAACTTGGCGATTCTCTCCATCACCAGTGTCAAATATTCGACTAGCTGGTCGTTCTTTGCTTGAAACTCTTCCTGTACTTGGGATGCTACAAGCTGGGAATCTGTGTAAATCTTTACCTCCTTGGCGCCCACGTCCTTTGCCAGTCGCAGTCCTACGAGGAAGGCCTCGTATTCGGCTTGGTTGTTGGACGTAGGGAAGGACTGGACTAGAGATACTTCGATTAGTATTCCCTCCTCATTTTCAAGGATGATACTTGCGCCGCTACCCGAGGGGCTGGATGCCACGTCCACGTAAATTGTCCATCTCTGCGTTCCGCTTGGCGGGGACGATGGAGGTGTCATCTCCTCCGCGAAGTCGGCCAGGAGTTGTGCCTAGAGGGCCTTCCTGCCCTCGTAATGAATGTCGAATTCTGATACCTCTAGGAACCATCTGAGCATCTTGCCGGCCATGTCTGGTCGCCAAAGCAACTGCCTGATGGGTTGGTTCGTCCGTACTGCTATGGTGTGGGCCAAGAAGTAGTGTCTGAGTCTTCTCGCGGCGGTAACGAGGGCAAGGGCAACTTTCTCTATCTGCGCGTACCTGATTTCTGGCCCTTGCAGGGCCTTGCTGGTGAAATAGATGGGCTTTTGCCCGTCCGTTGTTTCGCGGATGAGTGCAGTGCTGATGGCTTCACTGGCAATGGAGAGATATAGGTACATGGTCTCCCCGCATTCTGGTTGAGAAAGCACATGAGGTTCGGACAGGGCTCGCTTAAGGTGGGCCAGAGCTTGCTCGCACTCCTCCGTCCATTCGAAATTGGCCTCCTTTCTGAGGAGTTTAAAGAATGGCAGGGCGTGCTGAGCAAACTTGGCCACGAAACGAGAAAGTGACGCGAGTATCCCGTTGAGGGATTAGATGGATTTCTTCGACCTGGGCGTGGGAAATTCCGCGAATGCTCGGCACTTGTCTGGATTCGCCTCTATGCCCCTTTCGGTGAGGTAGAATCCAAGGAACTTCCCCGCACGCATGCCGAAGGTGCATTTTTCAAGGTTAAAGCGCATTTTGGACTTCCTGGCCTGGTCGAAGACCTTTTACAAATGGGCCGTATGGTCGGATTTCTCTTGGGATTTCACGATCATATCATCTATGTAAACTTCGAGCATGTCTCCGATCTCTGATCGGAAGACCTTGTTCATCATGCGCTGGTATATGGCCCTAGCATTTTTCAGACCGAAGGGCATTATGTTGTAGTAATAGTTCCCCGACAAGGTCATGAATGCGGTGTACCTCCTGTCCTTTTCGGCCATAGTGATTTGATTGTACCCCGAATAGGCGTCCATGAAGGATAAAAGTTTAAAACCTGCAGAGTTATCTACGAGCTTGTCTATGCTCGGTAAGGGATAAGCATCTTTCGGGCAAGCCCGGTTGAGATCAGTATAGTCAATGCACATGCGCCATTTTCCACTATGCTTTTTAACAAGTACAATATTGGACAGCCAGGTTATATACCTGGTCTCCAAAATGAATTTCGCCTCTAAAAAGTCTTGTACAAGTTTTTCGGCAGCCTGTGCCTTTTTGTCGGATAGTTTCCGCCTGCGCTGCGCGATGGCACGGGCAGCTGGGTCGATGGTCAAATGGTGGCATTCAGTCTCAGGGTCCATGCAGGGCATGTCTGCGGCACTCCAAGCAAAAAGATCAGCGTTGTCGTCCAAGCACTTCTTCAGCTGTTGCTTGACCTCGTCGAGCAGTCCAGCACCAATCTTCACCCCTCTGTTGGGGTTATTGCTGAAGGCGATGACTTCAAACTCCCCGTCTGGAACTGGTTGCATGAGGGCTGACGTGGAGGAACTGGTCGTCCCAGCCGACGCACCTTCACTGCTATCTTCCTTGCCTTCCTCTGAAATTCGGCTGTCAAGGTTGATAGTGTGTACAGGGAGTGTCGGCATCTCTTCCGGTTGGCCGTCTTCGGATGGATGATCTTCCTCTCGTGCCCGCTTAGCTGCTTTAGGTGCTGCACCGATCTGGTTTTGTCCTCGGGTCGCTGCTTCAAAACATCTACGGGCAGCCTCTATGTCCCCGTGCAATGTCACAATGTGACCCTTCTCCGTATAATACTTCAACTTGAGGTGGACAATTGAAGGTACAGCAACTAACTATGTGAGGGTCGGTCTCCCCAAGATGCACTGGAACAGTGACGGGTAAACGATCACCAGGAATTGGTTCTTGATTGACCTGGACGCCTCTTCTTCCCCGAATGTGACTAGGAGCTCCACGTACCCCCAGGGTCTGGTTGTGGCTCCGTTGAACCCCTATAAATCGGATCCCACGTATGGTGAGAGGTTCTTCTAGTCTAGCTTAAGGGCCCGAAATAGGCCAGTGTACATTATGTCCACCGAACTACCCTGGTCGACCAGGATTCTTCTGACGTCGGTGCTTGCCAATCTTGCCCTGACAAGCAAGGGGATGTGTGAGTTGGGAGAGCCTCCAGGCAGCTTTTTGCGGTAAAAGTGATCGGCTGGGAACGCCCCTTGATCTTCTCAAGTGTGGATAGTCGGTCAGGGCTGCAATCAATAAGCTGCTTGAACTTTTGCTTAATAGATCCCATTGTCAGCTTATTGTACCCCCGCATGAGATAACCATTGCTGTAGGGAATGCTTCCCAAGTACTGAGCGCGAACACCTGGGATGGCTCCTCGAAATAATCTGGGACGGCAAAGTCCTCTGGTCACGTGATGGACATAGTGACCTGCAGGGGAGGACTAAACGGGGATGATTCTGCTTCCTTCTTTGAATCTGACGCCTCCCTTTTTGAAGACTCGCCTTTGTTGGTATATTGCTTCAAATTACCCTTCTTGATGAGGATCTTAATAGCATCTTTAAGGTACACGCAGTCCTCAGTCATATGGCCATGGTTGCGGTGGAAACAACAATATTTACTTTTATCCACGTTGCCTTTAGACATCGTCGGTTTGGGGAACCTGACGCCTCTCTGCTTGAACTCCGTATTGATGCATTTGGAGAGAATGCGCTCGCGAGGAGCGGTGAGCAGGGTATACTCTGTGAATCGGCCAGCAGGTCCTTTACCTTCTTGAGGGAGATCGTCTCGTCGCCTCTCTTTTCCTTGTCGGGATGTCTCCGACTCATCCTTTTTTGGTGCCCGGGTATTTTCGTGCTCTCTTGCGTCCAGGGCATGGTATGCGGCCTCCTTCTCTTCGTACTGTATGTATGCTTCGGCTTTCCGGAGAAGTTCCATTAATGTTCGAGGAGTCTCGATTCCGACGGCCTTGCGAAACTCGCTTTTTGGTCTCAAGCCCTTCTCGAGAAGATATTTTTTCATATGGTCCGTAGTACGGACCTCCATGGCTTCTTTGTTAAACCGTTCAATATATGCCCGTAGGGACTCGTTCTTGCCCTGTATGATAGCTTCCAAGGTGGCCTTCGACATGGGATGTCGTCGGGATACCTTAAAATGCCGGGCAAACCGGCTCTTCAAATCTCTCCACGATGTGACCGACCCTCGGGGAAGGCACTTGAACCAAGCCATAGTCCCCTTCCTGAGGGTGATTGGGAACAGTCTGCATTTTATGGCCCCACTCACGTTGTGGTAGTGGAGCATTGCCTCTATGTTTTCTATGTGCTCGCCGGGGTCGGAGGTCCCGTCATAGGTCACTGAAGCGGGGGGCTTTTCCAACCCGCGAGGAATTCTGGTGTCCATGATCTCCTGTGAGAGGGGGCCATGGACGTCGTCGTCACTGCTTGTTCTCGGGGAACGGGATAAGGAATGGCTACGACCACGGCTCCTGCTTCGTTGTGGAGAATGCCTGCGCGAACGACGATGCTCGTACTTTTCTGAGGGCCTGGATTTCTTTGGCGCAGGGGAACATCTTGACTCCCGCGGAGGAGACCGGCGTCGTCTTCGTGCAAGATTGGACGCGGGCTCTTTTGATCTTGATCGTCTTCTCTCCGGGGAGAGGCTTCTGGATCCGTCATGCCTCCGTTTCTGAGGGGAGACCGAGGACGTGGAGATAGGCTACGAGGCTTCTCCGAGGACAGGCGCTCCTGGAGAACGTGTTCGAGGGAGCTGATTTTTTCACCTTGCTGGAAGATCAAGAGTTTTGATATGTTGAGGGAGGTTATGAGAGCAGCTGTGCTAGGGTCGGCGTTTTGCGGAACCGGAATAGGCTCGAAAACACGGTCAGCAGCCTGTGCTGGAGGTTTCACGTCATCGGGGGGTAGGGGAGGCGGTCTTCCCATCACGATGATCTGTCTCTGGGAAAGCATCTCCGGAGAGGATTTGGTCGGCGTTATCGGGGATAACTGCGACAACAAGTTCTTGACGGACATTATCATTCTTGGTGGAGGCCATGATGATCGAAAGAGGTTTGAAGAGAGCTTTAGTCTTCGAAGTGAAAAAGAGGGGATCTTGAATCAAAAGACGGGGAAGCTAGGTTCCCACAGACGGCGCCACTGATCGAAGATGATCTGACTTGATCATCGTGGCCTTCGCATAGGCCAAATGATGATGCTTGTAGGAGAGGAGGGGGGTGTACCTGCAAGGCACTCCGACGCTAAAGTAAGAAAAGGTCAATGAAAAGGGGAAAGTACAAAGTATGTTCTTAGGATGAATATTGGATACCTGACCCTCTCACGTGAGAGGGTTTATATAATGCCCCCAGCGCGTGGCCAACGGTCCCTATTTTCAGGGCGAAATAATCGTTTCCCAAAGAATAGGTTACTGCCAAAAACTAGCCGTTATGTCGGGCAGGGTGCCCAAAACTAGTCGTTATGTTGGGCAAAGGCGTAGTTCCGGGCACCTACTCATAGCTGTCCTGGGATTAATGCAGTCGTGTGTGACGGGTAGCAGTACTGGGGGGAGCGATGTAATCCCTTCCTGGTTTGAGGGCAGCAAAGCGTACTCTGCCCTTTGCGGATTGGGCTTTAGGCAATTGGGTCGTTCTGGGAGCAGAAATGGATCGGGCCATGCCTAGCCATTGGTCCAGTCCAGAACAGTATTGATGTAGCTGATGCCATTTATAAGTGTTTGAAAAATTGGGGGATTGAAAATAAGGTTTTTTCAGTATCGGTTGATAATGCTTCTTACAATGACTCATGCTTGAGATATCTCAAAGAGAATTTATCCTTAAGTAGTAAGTTATTTCTAGATGGCTCTTTGTTTCATGTTCGTTGTTGTGCTCATATATTAAACTTGTTAGTGCAAGATGGTCTTAGTAAAATTAAGGATATCATTTTCAATATTCGTGAAAGTGTGAAATATGTTAACTTCAATGATGCAAGACTAAAGACATTTTGTGATGTGGTTGAGCAAAAAGGCTTGAAAGATAGGAAGCTTGTTATTGATTGCCCAACAAGATGGAATTCAACCTTTGATATGTTGTCAAGTGCTTTGAAATTTAAGATTTCCTTTGCAACCTACAAGGAAAGAGAACCTCACTATAATTTTGCACCTTCTCTTGAAGAGTGGAACAAAGTTGAGAAAGTTTGCAAGCTACTAGAAGTGTTTAATTTAGCTACTCATGTGATCTCGGGTAGTGTATCAACTACTTCATATTTTTTTATTTAAGTATTATTATTATTATTATTATTATTATTATTATTATTATTATTTTCATTATTATTATTATTATTAATGAATTTGACATTATTTGAAAGTGTGTAATATAACTACTCATTTAAAACTCAGGTAGCGAGTATCCGACTGCAAACTTGTATCTGGCTGAAGTTTGGAGGGTGAAACAAATAATTGATAATGCAATTGAAGATGAAGATCTCTTCATGAGAGAAATGGCAGGGCCAATGAAATTAAAGTTTGACAAATATTGGGGGGAGTGTAATATGTTAATGGCTATTGCTAGTGTTTTGGATCCTAGGTGAAAATTTCATATGGTGAATATATGTTTTCCCAAAATATATTTATCTGAAGAAGCTGCTAAAGAAAATATAAAAAAGGTTAAGTCTTCATTGGAACAACTATTTGATGAGTATGTATCTCTAAATGTGGAAGAGTCTTCGCCTGTTCCTAATTTGGAGAGTAATAATTCATCATCTTCTCAAGCGGAAAAAAAGATTGTCACTGGATTTGACCAAATCATGAGCATTCTCCGTGAAAAGGAAGTTGTTCCTCCAATACAATCAGAATTGCAATCCTATCTTCATGAAGGTATTTACATTCCTAATGATAACAAATCCTTTTGTGCATTGGATTGGTGGAGGAACAACAGCTTGAAATATAAGGTTTTGTCTAAGATGGTTGCTGATGTATTGGCTATTCCAATCTCTACTGTGGCATCATAGCCCACATTCAGTGTTGGAGGTAGAGTTATTGATGAATATCGCTCTAAACTAAATGAAGAATCTATTGAAGCTCTCATATGTGGTGGGGATTGGTTCCGTCAAAAGTATAATATAAAGAAAAAAACAAAGGTTAGAATTTCTTATATAGCATTTTTTTTAGAATATTTTTTTTTTAATAAAATAGTGTATCACTACAAGAAAAATGCCATTTTACGACACTTAGGTTGCGACGGTTCATTGAAAACCGTCCTTATATATATATATATATATATATATATATATATATATATTACGGCGGTCTTTTGAAACCGCCCTTAAAATTGTAAAAAAAATACATATTACAACGGTTCTATTCCCAACTGCCATAAATCTATTTTTGCGACAGTTGTTAACCGTCCTTGCCCTTCAATATTTGGCTAAGCGCTTAAAACTGCTCATTGGACTGCGACGGTTGAGCCCAACCGCCTTCATTTCTGGCCCAATTGCAAATCTGTGATGGAGAATAAACCGCCTCCCTTAGAAAAATTAAAGTATCGCGCCCAACTATACAAGAAAAGTAGAAAATGCTACTGCGACGGTTCATCTTCCCTTCTTCACAACTAGAAAGCCACCGCTGGTGCTGCCGCTGTCGGAACGCCACTGCAACCAATCTTAACAGGTCAGTTCTTTTGATTCTCTTGTGTGTGTTTCTCTTAATTCAAAGTAATGGAATCACAAAAACCTACATCTCATATCAAATACAAATACATCACTGTTATTCTTCTTCTTCTGTTAACACATTTGCAAACACATTTCAAACCCTATTTTCAATCGATGAAACACAAAAAGGAGAAACCGTATTCAAATGTTTAGAGAAATTAGATGCCAGTGACTTTCATTATTCATCTGGTAACATTCTAAATTAGATTAATTATCTGTTAATTTATCTGGATTTAGCTGTAAATTTGCCCCTTTTCAATTCTGAATTAAGCTATATGATTTTAGTTTGTTGATAATCATGTGGATATCTGTAACACTCATGTGTTGCTTGAAGGGATGGTTGTATCTTAATTTTGGTTGTATCTGAATTACGCTATTTTCAATCGTTGTTTCAGTTATAATCATAATTACACGAGTTTGCAGGATGTGTATAATTTCAAGTGTTCACGGGGTTTGGGGCATTATTCCTTTTTAGAACATTCACCGAATTTTTTCAAAAAAACCCAGAAAGAGTGGAAGATTTTAGAGAAGAATTTGCCAAGCTAGAACATTCACGTAACAAAAAAATTTGTAATATTCAATTTAGTACTAAATTTCCATTTTCAAGGACCTGGTTCTTCCAGGTTGAATCCATATTTGAATAGTAAAGGCAAGACAGTTGTTTCGAGTAAGGAATGTAAAGCTTGAATTTCCAAGATTTGATAGAAAAAAGTTATAGATTGAATTTCCTAGATTTTAAAGCTAAACAATAGAGGAAAAGAGCTTTGTAGAGTGGTGGTGATTGGAGAGAAATTGAGTGCAGAGAATAATGAAGTTGCGGAAAATGATTGTTGAAGATGATTGAAGGTGATTTTGAGTTTATATAGAGGGATTGATCCTAACTGTTTCGGGAACTTTTTCGGTCACTGGCTGTTCGAGTTAAGGCACTGTCATGGTTAAGTTAATTCAATGAAGAAATTTGCTATTGAAGTTAATAATGTTAAGTTTCTGTTAGTAGCATTTTACCTTGTTTGAAAGTTTGTTGTTAGAGGTTAGAAACTGTTATGAGTTAGTTGGGATAGTTAGTGAGTTTGACCAAATGAATTAGTTAAGGGAAGTTAGGATTCAAATTGGAATTAACAGTTGGTGGATGAAGAGCTAATTTGAATAGATGTTAGAATTATTGTAGTGAAAATAGTTAGGTTAGCTTGATTATTGATTAATTGAAATTGGTTAGTGTAGGTTAGTTGAATTGAATTAGGAAAAGTAACTAGTTAAGTGGACAGTTATTGAACTAGCTTAGTTATAACTAAATGATGTTAAATGTTGAGAAAAAAGATTAGGTTTGTGTTAACAGTCAAAGATGAATTAATAATGAATTAGGTTAGTATGCTTGTGGTTGTTGCGTTAGAATCATGTTGAGTTGGTGATATGAGTTCTTGAATGGACTTAAGGAAAATGAGATTTAAAAACAGTTAGTAGACATTGCGTTGAATTGCTTTGAATTTGAAATTAGTTAATGAATTAGTTAAATCACATTTGAAAAATTATAGTGATGTTAGGATGGTTAGGAAGATGACACAAAGATACTACATAATATAGGAAATAGCAGGAAGAGTTAGTGAAAGTGATAATTAGAGTAGTTAAGAATTAGTTTGTACAAGTTAGTTTATTAGTTTGTTATGTTGGTTATTTTTAGAAAGTTTTTAAATAGCTTAGGGGGAAATATATTGTCTATATTGTCCTCAGAGTAGTCAACAACGGCGTAATCCCACTATATCGGAGGCGGAGGCTGGCCGCTATGGGAAGAGCCTTAGTGATGCAGAACACGATAGCAACCGCTATAGGTTAAATAACGGGATAGCGGAGTCGAGCGGTTCTTGGCCCAGAGCGGTCATCCCGCTATCAAACTTTTGGAGTCGGTCACTCCGCTCTGCTATCCGAGAATGACTACTCTCGTGTACTCTTTGTATCTTATTCTTCAATCTCACGACACAAATGAGGATTCTTCAGTTGTTTGCAAGTATCTATCTTTATTCATTTGAGTTTGTTTTGCCAATTCCTCTCATTTTGAAGATTATAATTCTTGGGTTCCTAGCAAAGGAAATGTGTTGCTGAAATTCTCAATAACCATATAATATTGCATTTGAAATTTATGGTATCCTAAAAATTAGAACTCCAATTGATCTGTGCGGAGGCTGCTGAGGAGGGCAGCCCAGCAACAACTTGAGACTGCTGCAAGAGGGTAGAAGGTGAAGCTATTGTCTGCCCTGGTTGATGGATACCGGGAAATGCCCCGAGTGCAGCCTGTGTCCACACAGCAGAGCCTTCACTCTGCAGCAAAAAATCAAAATAAAGAAAAAAGGAGAACAAACAAGTTTAGTAACTACAAAAAATCCAAGTATTCCAATACAAATTGATGGATGAGTGTTAAACTCAATAACAAAATAATACTTTGTTGAAGCCAAAGAGCCCTCATGGCACTGTATTTATGTAACATTATTTTATTTATTTTATAAACAAATAGGCACATGGATAGGAAAGAAAAACAACGCATCAATGAGTAAAACCAACCAGTTGCCCAGTTGTGTAGATCTGGTTTTCCTTCAATTGAGACACTGCACAATTTTCATTTCCACCGAAGCTTCCAGGATTCACTGTCAAACTAGGAGCATATCCAACAGGTGGAGTCATAAATGATCCAGAAGGTATTCCATTATGATCCATATTTCCTGTGTTTCCTCCAGCCTTAAATTGTGGTATCCGGAAGGAATTCAAACCATATTTTTGAGCACTTTGAACAGCCAAAATTGAATGGCCCCCGGGAGTTGACAATACCTCCTGATTTGGCTGCTCAATCTTTGAATCAAGATAAATTAACATGGTAGGATTTAAATTCAAATCATATCTTCGAGGATCATGAATATTCAGAGTCTGGCGGGCCCTGGAAGTTAACAATATCTTTTGCTTTGGCTGCACAATCTTTGACAATAGCTTCACCTTCTACCCTCTTGCAGCAGTCTCAAGCTGTTGCTAGGCTGCCCTCCTCAGCAGCCCCCGCACAGATCAATTGGAGTTCTAATTTTTAGGATACCATAAATTTAAAATGCAATATTATATGTTTATTTGTACCAACTTTATTAGTTTTTTTTGTCATAGATCATGTATATTTGTACTGAAAATTTTCATTGTTGCAAAACAACATTCTCTATGAAAATTAAAACTTAAGACTTTTTCATTTGACAAAGTTGTATAAATATCATTAAAGCTTGAATTTCCACTTTTTAATTATGTTGTGAGTTAAAGAATGAAATGGTTAGTATAAAATTTATTCATGAGGATTAAGTTAAATTTAAAGTTAATTGTAAAAAAAATGAAATTGTTCAGAAAATTGCATGTGTTTAATACTAATTCTTCCACTTATATTTGTTGTCCAGAAAATTGCAAGAAGTGGTCTTCATATCCTACTTGGAGGTGTTTGTGCTTTAACGGTGCTGATTTTTTTTTGCTTCGTAAGTACTTCATCTACCTTCCTTTTGGGCCTATTTGTTATACTTTTTTAAAGATATTTGGTTCAAATTGTTTTTGTTTGGCTGGATTAAAACTTGACCATGCTTTTTTTGAAGAAATGGATAAGTCATGGATTACAAAGCCACAATCATCGATCGCGTATCAACAAGGGATAAAAGAATTTATTGATTTTGCATTTAAAGGTGCAAAAGAAAATGACGTAGTAATATGCCCTTGTAAATGCTGCGGTTTTAGAAAATCAAAGAGTAGGAGTGAAATGTTCGATCACTTAATGTGGTCGCCATTTCCGAAGGGATACACCATGTGGATTCATCATGGAGAATCTTTTGACCTACCTAGTACTATATCCCCTAGTACTACTCCAAATATGGTTGAAGATGCTATCATTGTCGAAGATCGTATTCAGAACATAATCGACGATGCATTTGGAGTTTATAGGAATCATGCTAATGAAATACCATCTGCATCAAATTTGGAGATTGACCAGGAAGATTATGTGATGCCAAATGCAACTCAGGAAAGAAACGAAGCCAAATAGTACTATGAATTGGCTAGAGAAGGAGAACAACCTTTATATGAAGGGTGTAGACAATATTCAAGACTATCTTTTTTGGTAAAGTTGTACCATATAAAGTGTTTATGTGGATTGAGTGAGAAGTCAATGACAACGATTCTAGATTTAATAAAAGATGCATTTGAATATGCGAACATTCCAAGCTCATTTTATGAAGCCAAGAAATCAATCACAAAACTTGGTTTAAATTATGTAAAGATACCCGCATGTCCAAACGGTTGTATGCTTTATTGGGGAGAAGATGAAGAGAGGGAGTCTTGCAAAACTTGCAACACTTCAAAGTGGAAAATAGATGAAGAGGTTCGTGTTAACAAGAAAATGAAGAAAATTCCTGCCAAGATTCTTCGTTATTTTCCATTAAAACCTCGATTACAGAGATTATTTTTGTCATCAAAGACGGCCGAGGATATGAGGTGGCATGCAACAGATACTAACAATGATGGAATATTGAGGTATCCTAGAGATTCTGAAGCTTGGAAGAAATTTGACTCGACACATACTTGGTTTTCATCAAAACCGCGAAATGTGCGTCTTGCATTGGCTAGTGATGGTTTTAATCCTTTTGGTGTGATGAGTGCAAACAATAGTATTTGGCCAGTTGTTATCATTCCATATAACACTCCTCCATGGGTTTGCATGAAGCAGACATCGTTTATAATGTCAATGATAATTCCTGGTAAAGAAGCACCAGGAAATAATATTGATGTCTACTTACAACCATTAGTCAAAGAGTTGAAGGAGTTATGGACAAATGGTGTGGATACATATGATTCTTTCAAGAAAGAGATGTTCAAATTGCATGCAAATTTGATGTGGACGATTAGTGACTTTCCAGGTTTGGGTGCACTTTCTGGGTGGAACACATACACAGTACTTGCTTATCCATCGTGTAACTTTCAAACTACACCTATCCGTCTTCAAGCCAGTCATAAATGGTGTTTTATGGGTCATCGTCGTTTCCTTGATCGTAGACACAAGTTTAGATTAAACAGGATCCGCTTGAATGGTGAACAAGAAATACGGAGTCCATCGAGAACATTATCTGGACATGAAGTTTTTGAACAGGTTAAAGATATTGAAGTCATCTTTGGTAAAAAGCCAGTGAAAGAAAAATCGGTAAAAGAACACGTGAGGGACAACCTATAGAAGGTACACAGTGTGATCCTACACGAGGTCATCCTCAACAATGGAAAAAGAAAAGCATATTTTTTGAACTCCCATATTGGAAGGATAATCTTCTGCGCTATAATCTTGATCTGATGCATATTGATAAAAATATGTGCGATAATATCATATTTACTTTACTAAATGATAGGCAAAAGAGTAAATACAATTTTAAAGCTAGAGAAGACCTTTAAAATATGGGCATAAGACCTGATCTTTGGCCTGATGAAAATGGTAGAATTTCTCCATCGGCCTTTAGTTTAAGGAGTAAAGGTAAAAGGAGTTTTTTTAACAATTTTAAAGAATATTAGGGTGCCTGATGGTTATTCAAGCAACATTTCTAGATGTATTGACTTGGTAAATCTAAAGGTGAATGGAATGATGAAGAGTCATGATTGTCATATATTAATGGAACAACTTCTACCATTAGCCATTCGCACAACATTACCTCATGAGATTTCAGCAGTATTGATTGAGTTGTGTTTATTCTTTAGACAATTATGTGGTAAGGTATTGAAAATTGAAGACTTGGAAAAACTGCAAAACCAAATTGTCCTCACTTTATGCCACATGGAAATGTTATTTCCTCCCTCGTTCTTCACTGTTATGGTTCACTTGGTTGTTCACCTTGTTGAAGAAGTCAAACTTGGAGGTCTTGTTCATTATCGGTGGATGTATCCTATAGAAAGATAAACTATGTGATTTTGTTGTAATGATACTAACTTAGAAAGTAGAATTTTTTTTAACCGATACTATTGTGGTTCAATAATAGGTACTTGGGAAAACTTAAATCGTATGTACGTAATAAGGCAAAACCAGAAGGGTCTATTGCAGAAGGATACCATTTCGAAGAGATTCTTACATTTTGTTTAAGATATCTAGACAACATTGAGACTAGATGGAATCAACCTGGACATGTAGATGATGACCCTATTGATGATATCCGAACAGGTTTACGTGTAGCAGAATTATTTCCTAGAGTTGGAAAACCTGTGGGTGGATCTTCATATTACACCCCTAACACCAATTGAAAAGTTGCAGGCTCATAGACACGTTTTAACGAATTGTCCAATAGTTGACGACTATCTAAAGTAAGTAGTTTTATTCTATATAAGTAGTTTCATCTACACTATTAAGGTTTTTTTTACATCTAATATCGAATAACCAAATAGGCAATTCAGAAGTATTACTCAGAAACAAATGAGGCGCAGTCAAATAAATGTTGCTGAGATAGACAAGAAGGTTCATAGAGAGTTTGCTCGTTGGTTCCGCAGTCGTGTGAGTTTTTGTATAAAAATATATGTTTGTATCGAATTTGTTTTTTATAATAACAAGACTAATTGGATGTTGTATCGTGTATAGATTTGCAACAATCTTGATAGCATTGATGGACCAGATAAAGATCTTCTCATTAGTCTTGCTCATGGCCCTTTTGATAAAGTTAAAAGGTTTACCGCGTTCAATGTCAATGGGTTCAAGTTTCAAACGTTGGAACGAGACAATCATTTAAAAACTAAAAACAATGGAGTTTTTGGCATGTTTGGGACACAAAGTTATTCAAGCAATAGTGATACCCAAATGAGATTTGGAGGGGTCCCTTACTATGGAAGATTGATAGACATTATTGTGCTTTCTTATGATGGCTTCACAGCGCCCATGTTTAAATGTGAATGGACTAATACCACAAACCCAAGAGGCATTAAGATAGATAAGTTGGGTTTTACCTCTATAAACTTTGCAAGACTACTACATAATGGGGAACATGAAGATAATGAGCCATATATTCAAGCGTCAGAAGCTCAACTGGTTTTTTATGTGGATGATGAGAGTGAACAAGGATGGAGCATACATGTTCATTTGAAGCCAAGAGACTTGTATGACATGGGTGGAAATGATGAAATTATGACACCCATTGAGCCATATCCATCACAAAATTTGGAACAAATTTTTTCTAATGATGATCCTGGAACTTCAGCGGAAAATGATGACAATAATTAAGATATAGTTTTTTTTATTGATTAGAAGTCTAGCTTGTTTGTAACTCATGTGAGACTTATGTTTTTTGTTTCTTATCCCTAATTAATGTATGAGATTCTTACTTCTTATATTGATTCATCATTATAAAAATGAAGTACCAACATATGACATTGTTACTCTATGTTTTATTGCATAATTTATCTTTTAATTTATTGTGTTTATGTTATGTTTATTAAATTTGTAGTCATAATTTATGTTACTCTTTGTGTTTATGTTATATATATTAAAGTTGTAGTCATAATTTATCTTTTAGTGTACTGATTTGTTTATCACCTATACTTGCAGTTGAAGTCTATTGTGAAATAATGAATTCATCATACGAGGATATTCGCCGCAAAACCATTAAAGAGAATCAAAAAAAGATGCGGGCTCTCAATCTTACTAAACTCTCTCAATCCCTTTACAAATCATCTTCGTCTTCTTCAAAACCATCATCGGTTAGTAATATATTCTCATATTTGAAATATTGGAATAATTTTAGAGGTCTTTATGACCCATTGGTGAATATTGCATAATTTTAGTACACTTTCAGAATCAAATAAATGATTCACTTTTACTTAATGATAGTGTTGTTCTTTCTTTTAGTGATAATAGCAGCACTAATTGGTGGCACATGCTGGCATGAAAAAGGCAACACATAGAAATTTATTTATTAAGGATTGTTAGATAAATACAATCTATTATCATGACGGTTTTGATAATCCAGAATTTAATATTATACCACTGCAAGTACAGTATATCATCATATATTAAAAATCCAGAATTTGATATTATCCAGATTTCTCTTTTTCTATTATTTTCTTCAATTTCTTTGAAATTACTAATTCTAACACTGATGCATTTTATTTAGTCTGTGAAGGGTCGTCCGAGGTTTGTGCAACCTGGAGAGCTTGAAGTAAACAAGAAGCGCCTACGTTCAACAACAACTCAAAAATCATCAATAACCTCTCCGCCAATCCAAACTACAATAACCCATCCGCCAATCCAAACTACAACAACCCCTCCGCCAATCCATACTACAATAAACCCTCCGCCAATCCAAACTACAATTGAAGATGTTGTGGTAGAAGATGATGATGGAGATGTTATGGTAGAAGATGAGACCGAAAATGGTGTGGTGGGAGATGAGACCGAAAATGATGTGGTAGGAGACAAGGCTGAAGATGTTGTGGTAGAAGATGGGACTGAAGATGTTTGAGTGGCTAGTTCTGAGTATTGGGATGTAGATGTTATTAGTAAGTAATTTAAGGTTAAAGTATCTGTAAATAATTTAATTTTTTACATAGTTGAGTTATGACATTAATTTGTTTACTTTTTATGTAATAGACGAGGAGGGTTATGTTTCAAAGACACGTTTATGTGTGAAAGACTTGGTTGCGAAATCAGAGTCTGATGGAACAAGGATAATACTTGAATGGGATAAGGCTCATCGTGCAGTAGGATCAGCTGATGGTTTGTTAGTAGGGTATTTGGGTGTACTTATTAGAATGTTCAAAGACTTTCCCATAATGTTCGAGAGTTGGAGGGTTATTCCAATGGATAGAAAAATACACTTTTATGATTCAAAGATAAAGGTATCATTAATAAACAATTATATTTTTTTAAAATTAATTTTATGGTGATTATCATTTGCTTTATTAACTAATTTCTATTCTTATGGTTAGCTCCATTTTAATGTTGATGATGGACGTGACAAAGATTACATACTCTCTTCTGCTGCAAAGAAATGGAAGGATGGTCGTTGTCAATTGTTTCAAAGATTTTATAGATGGGATCTCAGTTTGGATGAAAATCTTCAAAATTATCCAAAATGCAAAGGCATTGAGGAAAACGAATAGGCTGTTTTTGTTCAATATAGGCGGAAAGAAAAAAAACACAGGTAATATTAGTGTTTTACTCGTATAATTTTATTTTTAATATATAACTAATACATTGTATCTTATCCCTATATATAACACGTGTTTTTTTTGTTACCAATGTAGAGAATAGCAAAACAAAATGCCCAAAATAGAGGAAAATTAAAGACTCGGCATACACTTGGATCTAAGTCGCTTGCAAGGAAGCAACATGAGTTGGTATGTCTAAATGTATATATTGTTAATTGTATGCTTGATAGTACAAATAATTAATATTTGTTCTTATTTGTAGGAATCGAGAGATGGACGGTCATACAGTAGAGGAGAAATGTATGCAATTTCTCATAAAAAGTCTGACGGGTCTTTTGTCAATGAAGATGCATACAACAATAATGTAAGTACAAGTTAATTTTTTTGAAATATTTGTTAGTCTCCTTAACGTTTGAGAAAAAATCAAACCTTTTGGCATCTCTTAGAGGTGGGGAGAACTTGTCTGAAAACTGGTTAAATTGAGTTGGCTTTATTTGTTGCATCATGGTCCTTCCATAGTTTTATTAGTGTCACATATTTTGATACATTGCTTCATAGAAATTAAAAAAAAATCAAACTTAAAAAATTAATAAAAAATCATTAACAGTTACATACAAATTCAAATAAAAAATTAATAAAAAATCTCAACAAAAAAGAAGTCTTGAACAAATAATATTATTAACGCCAATAAGAAAGAAAGGGAAAAAAAACGAACCTTCTCTAACAAGATAACGCATGCAACTCCCAACTTTTTCACTTCTGAAAGCAGCTCCCACCATTTCACTCCGTCTGGGGTGAGTTTCTAAAACACCCGTTATATAAATGTGAATAGAAAGAGGTATAACGATCAAAATTCCGTTCATGCATGACAGGAAAGTAACCATACAAAATATGTAAATAATACAGTCAAATAAAGAACATAATGCAGCTACAGACAAAGCATGTTTCATCGATCTAAAAAAGGAAATTATGCAGGAAATAACAAAATTACCAATTTAGTGACTTTAGGCAATAGATGCGACCATTTCTTATCAAATTTGTCGAGCAAGGTCTTGACCATCTCATGGATAGTATGCTTTTCATCATTGTACTTCATTGCATTATTAAAAATCAGCCTTACATCATCATATATCCCCTTCACATTTTTATAGCCAGAGCCATCTTTCACCTTCATTTTTCTTTCTATTGTGCTAAAATCCGTAGGCTTTTCAATGATCTAGGGAAAGAAAAAAAAAATTGTTTTGAAAGATGAGTTAGCAGAGAGCTCCGATAAAATAGATAAACAACAAGCTCAAAAGAAACCTATAAAGCACTATCGAAAAAACACGACACCGACATGTTGCTCCGATATAGTGGGATTACGCCACTGTTGACTACTCTGAGGTAGACAATATAGACAATATATTTCCCCCTAAGCTATTTAAAGACTTTCTAAAAATAACCAACATAACAAACTAATAAACTAACTTGTACAAACTAATTCTTAACTACTCTAATTATCACTTTCACTAACTCTTCCTGCTATTTCCTATATTATGTAGTATCTTTGTGTCATCTTCCTAACCATCCTAACATCACTATAATTTTTCAAACGTGATTTAACTAATTCATTAACTAATTTCAAATTTAAAGCAATTCAACGCAATGTCTACTACTGTTTTTAAATCTCATTTTCCTTAAGTCCATTCTAGAACTCATACCACCAACTCAACATGATTCTAATGCAACAGCCACAAGCATACTAACCTAATTCATTATTAATTCATCTTTGACTGTTAACACAAACCTAATCTTTTTTCTCAACATTTAACATCATTTAGTTATAACTAAGCTAGTTCAATAACTGTCCACTTAACTAGTTACTTTTCCTAATTCAATTCAACTAACCTACACTAACCAATTTCAATTAATCAATAATCAAGCTAACCTAACTATTTTCACTACACTAATTCTAACATCTATTCAAATTAGCTCTTCATCCACCAACTGTTAATTCCAATTTGAATCCTAACTTCCCTTAACTAATTCATTTGGTCAAACTCACTAACTATCCCAACTAACTCATAATAGTTTCTAACCTCTAACAACAAACTTTCAAACAAGGTAAAATGCTACTAACAGAAACTTAACACTGTTAACTTCAATAGCAAATTTCTTCATTGAATTAACTTAACCATGACATTGCCCTAACTCGAACAACCAGTGACCGAAAAAGTTCCCAAAACAGTTAGGATCAATCCCTCTATATAAACTCAAAATCACCTTCAATCATCTTCAACAATCATTTTCTGCAACTTCATTATTCTTTACACTCAATTTCTCTCCAATCACCACCACTCTACAAAGCTCTTTTCCTCTATTGTTCAGCTTTAAAATTTAGGAAATTCAATCTATAACTTTTTTCTATCAAATCTAGGAAATTCAAGCTTTACACGTGAATGATTACTCTTTTATTTATCTATCGATTTTTGTTAGTACTATTGAATAGGATTTGTTAAGCTTTGAGTTAAGCATTGGTCTCAAAAGAAATTTAAGTTTCCAATTAGTTAAATATAACACAGAAAGTTCTTCAAACTTACATCATATACTTTAGTGGTCCTAGCTTTAAGAAACTCTGTAGAGGCAGCACTGATTGGATCAGACATAAGGCCTCGTTTCTTTACTTTATCATCCCAGCAGGCACATCAAATAATACAGTAACACCTAAAATATGATTTGAATAGGCGTTGATACCTCAGCTTGTTTGAGAACTTAAATCCATATGAAATATGTGCAGCAAAGCAAAATAAACAATCATTATTACAAAGTATAGCCCCATTGCCAAACTATCCAATCAAGTACAAGTCTCCCGTCTGTTTTTCTTCCGTTACAAATCACTTTATTTATCAACTAAGTATATATAATATTATGAAGCCCCCGCGTTTTCGAAGACTATGTATCTGTTTCTTAGAACACTAGATTTAATCAAGTCACGCTCGTGATGCATGAATTTGTTGTTATTCTCATTATCACAGTACTGTTATATATAAAAAATTCATCAAAGTAGTGGTAACTACTTTGAAAGTGTTGTTATTGTTATTGATCAACTATTGGATATTCCGACCAATTGATTGAGGTAACCACTCTGTCCCTCATTATGTTTGTTGAATGTACTTTGTGGTACCTATTTTGCTTATAATTAAAGAGGACAAGGATCTTAGTGAGTTATTGACACTTTCAATTGAATAACGTTCGTCTCCTGTGTGCCTTTTTATTAGAGGTGAAGTACTGTAAATCTGCACCATCAAAATCTAATCAATCTTTTATTTTTTTATATTAAATTTATGGATTCCCCACCAGCTAATGCAAGCACAACACTGCAGATTAGAATGCCCAATCCGCATTTAATCCTTGAGCAACATGACCTCTCTAAAAATTGAGGAAACACATCTTTGTGATATTAGTAACCAGAACGGTCAATCCCGGATAGCGCCGAGGAGCAGCCAACTCAATAGCTAAACATGAATAACCCCATTTTACCCACCCTAATTCCTATTGTCTGACATAATAAAATGGTATCCCTTGGTTCCCATTAACATATAGTTTACACTTAATTTGCTCTTTTGCATATGCAGGAAAAATCACAAGCGGCAATTAAGGATTCCGTGTCAGAAAATGAGGCATTTCAGAAAGTATTTGGAAAAGAACATTTTGGATATGTTCGTAGTATGGGACTTGGAGTTACGTCATCTCAGATTAATAAATCTACGAGATCGTCATCTTTTTTTGAAGAAAATGAAAAAATAAAGGAAATGCAAGAAGAAATTAATGTTCTTAAAGAACAAAATGCAAAAATTGATGATTTGATGGAGGCAATCACATTCTTAAAGGAAAGGGACAATGCTAGGAAAGAACAAATTGAATTCTTAATGCAAATGCAAAATTCTAATGGAAGACAGGTATGATTTTCATTAAATCTATTATTAACTTTAAAATATATAAGTTTAAGATTGATGGTTCATTCTGGTGGAAGACGTTCTTCCAAGTTTAATACTTTTTTTTTCAGGGATTGGAGTCACCTGCTGATGGTAGACGTTCTTCCGAATCTAGCTACCGAATTGCAGACAATGGATCATCAAGAAGGACAAATTAGACTTTGATATGTTTTTCTATGTACTTTTTTAGCTACCTGCTGATGGTAGACGTAACTTTTCTATGTATTTTTGGCATTATGATACTTATTATTATAAGATTAGGATATTATGATTATGGATATTACATATTTTATGGATATTACATGATTATGATATGACATGATTATATATTACATGTTTTTTATTGGATTTAATTTTATTGGATTTAATTTTACTACGTTAAAAAGTAATATAGAAAATCATATAAAAAAATAAAGAAGTATTAAAAAAATAATACCATAAATAAAAATATTTTAGTGAAAAAATTTAAAGAAAATAAATAATATTGAAAAAAATAAAATTATATTTAAAAATATTTTAGTAGATAATAATTAAAATAAAAAATATAAATAAAATAATATTATAAACAAAGTTACGACGGTTGATAACCGTCGTAATAAAAAATAAAAACAAAACTCAAACAGAAAGTTACTGACACTTATAACCGTCGCAAGCAATAATATAAACATGAATCAAACGAAAAGTTACGACAGTTGAAACCGTTGTAATCAACAATAAAAACAAAAAACATTTGGAAACTTACGACAGTTATAACTGTCGCAATCAACGATATAAACATGTATCCAACGAAAAATTACGACGGTTGTAACCGTCGCAATCAGCAACTTAAACAAAAATCATTAAGCAAGTTAAGACGGTTGGAAACCGTCACAAATTCTAAATTACGTCAGTTAACTATCCGTCGTGAAAATAACGACGGTTTGCACGAAAGTTTTCACAACCGTCACAATATGGCCTCGCGACGCACGTTTCCGCGACAGTTCTAAAACCGTCGTAACTTACAAATTTTGACGGTTCTAACCGTCGTAATTTTCCAAAATGAACCGTCGCAATTTGCCAATTTTCTTGTAGTATATGTCCATCCAATAACTTATATGTATTTCTTTTTTTTTAAGGTTGATGAGAAATCTATCCAAATCACTTTAAAGATTTGATGTTATTTTTACTGCTTCCTGAAATTTTGAGGATTTGATATTCCTTTTGTGGCTTGTTTCTTAATACTTTTAGAGAAATTAAGGAGTACTGTTGAAATAGGAATTAGTTGTATTTGATGATATTTTATACTAATCTCATACTTTATGAAAGTCTATATTTTGTTTTATATTTTATGGTAATCATTTTATTAGCTTTCTTAAAATTAATTTTAAAAACTTATATTTTAGTACTGCATTGTACTTGAATGTCTAACAAGCAGTAAATTCAAAAATAAGTAAAATAGCATATGAAGGCCTATTTAGGCCTTTTTAAAAATAGTTTGAATGGATTGTTTAAAGGCTTTAATATAAAATAGGCTTTTAAAAAGGCTACCAGGTCAGGCCAGACCTAAAAAAAGCCTTTGATAGATAACAGGTCAGGCCTAGACTTTAGAATTTCAAAGTAGGCCAGGCCCAGGCCTTACAAAGTCTGGCCTGGCCTGGCCTATTCCCACCCCTAATCCAAATGGAGCAAACTTGCTATCAAATTAAAGAGGACATCATGTACTATAAGTTTGAAGAAGAAATATGTTCAAAAGATTCATAGATTTCAAGTTGTGAAGGCTTAAAGTTAAGGAAAACTAGGTTTTGGAAATTTGTACTTAGAAATTTGCCTAAGTATAGAATTTCAATATGGAGGATGACTTTTCAAGGCTCTCTTTCACTATGACCCAAGCCTCATCTCAATTTCCTTCAAACAAGAAAGTTGTGGATCATTCTCCAAGCTTTATTTTGATTACTATAACTCTTCCATTGGGTGTATAGAACTCAAGTTTGAAGTCACCAAGATAGGGTTTTCATTATGTCAACTTAACAAGATTTTGGCAACTTCATGGACCAATCTCCCAAGGGATTTTTCACTATGATCAAGGCTTTATCTCAATTTCCTTCAAACATAAAAGTTGTAGAACTTTCTTCAAGCTTTCCATCCATTAAAAGAACTTCCCCATTTGACAAGTATATCTCAAGTTATGGTGCTTCAAAAATGGTGTTTCAATGTTGTCAAATTCCATAACTTAGAATTTTTCTAAGTCTTCTTTTGTGACATGTTGGTGGACATAATTTCAATCCAATTTTTCTTAACCATCCAAGCCCTATTTCAAGATTGCTTCCACATGAAAGTTGTTCCATGATCTCCATACTTTCATTTGAACCAAAAATCTCATGAATTGGAGCAAAATACATCAAGTTAGAGCCATTCAAAGTGAGCTATATGGATGATGATCATGCATGGTTCTTGGTATATTTTCATGTACCATTTCCTTTCCTTCATGCAGCAACTTGGTATGTTCTTTTCCATGCGCAAAAGCCACTTCTTTCCCACTACCAAACACTACCAAATCAAGACAAGCACACCTTGTACCTCCATGTACCATTTTCCATATTTTGCCAAAAGAAGTGAATTTTAAAAACTTGCCTCACAAGGGTGCTCTCTCCACTAATCCATTCTGATTTTTCTTAACCCTCATGTCCTCACAAAATGACAAGAAAACAACTACCTCAGACACAGCATTCGTACCACAATTCCATCTCACTTGTTTTTTCAAATCTTCACCAAGTTGTTACCACAAGCATTTTAACCACTGTGACTCAGGTTTAACCACACCCAAAACTTCATATAAATGTTAAAAGATGAAACCCTATAACACACAGATCATTTTCTCAGCAGCCCAAGCTCTCAGGCAACCCTCTCTCACCCAAGAAAACTTTCTCTCTCGAACCTCACATTTCAAGGATTTTTATTCCATTTTCTCACTACATTCATCCTTCTTGAAGATTGGTGGATCGTTTGGTGAAGTTTGTAGAAGAGTTTCACTTGGAAATAGAAGTTGCAAAGAGCTCTGTTTAGTAACCTTTCCTTTAGCTTGTTTCTCTCTTTTTCATGCCTATTTGAGTTCATGATTGTGGCTTTTGAACTTCTTGATGCATATAGGTTAAGTTTTAGTTGTTGTTGTATTGATTAGAGAAGCTTCAGTTTGTGTACCTGTTTTTTAGTGGCCACTTTTGGCAATGTTAGAGGCAGCTTTTTGAAAAACTATTGTGAAATTCTGGCATAGCAGCAACAAATGTCCTAACATGTGTCAAGACATTGTTCTGCATAATCATTTTAAACAAGAACAGAATAGCAGACTGATACCTTAAATATCAGAACTGTAGAAGCACAGATGTTTCGACATATGCTCCAACATGTTAATCAAAACTGAACTGTAAATTGCAGAATGATAAACAACACAAAATATGATGACCCAGTTCGGTGCAACTCACCTACATCTGGGGGATACCAATCCAGGAAGAAGACTCCACTATCAGTAGTATAGTTTTATGTAAACAACCTCAGGTTTACAGTAAACACCCACGCTTACCTATCACTACCCAATGAAGACTTTATCATTAGAAGTTCATCTAATTGATAAGAGAACCCCATCTCACTCCCTAAATTATAACCTGTGATTATCTAACAGTTAATACCCCATAATTGTATCATCCCTATTGAAAGACACCCCTTCCAATACAAAGTTCAGTCAAGCATCCTTGACTAACAAGTTAACTTGGATTTGCTTCAAAGCTTCATCCAAGAACAATACACGATTCATTACCTATGGGCTTATGAACCTGTGCAAGTACCTATGTCTACCACACTGCATCAAATCAATACAGAGGGAGACTTACAAGAAAGCCTATGACTCTCAAAACCCTAAACCCTATTTTCTACTTTACAAAAGTGTTACAATAGGTTCGGTTCTTCAGTCCTAGGTCTTGGTCTTCTTTTTATACTATTCTGCTTCTTTGGGCTTCGAATCTTCTGTTTATTAACCCTTTGATCCACTACTGTAATCATTCCTTGATTCTTGCACCAGATTTAGAACCTGCTATATTTGTCAGGTCAGAATGTCAGGACATTGTCTTTGACATCTTTTTCTACAGCATTCTTCATTAAGTTTTAACCAAAATTTAGTCAAACCTCAGGAGCTTTCAATCTCCCCCTTTTGACAAATTTTGGCTAAAACTTTAATTTGGACAATAAACCCAGGGTGCTCCTAACGTCTCTTCACCCTTAGTGGCGGTTATGATTGGAATACTGATATGACTCCAATCATGTTGGTGTACATGAGGAAGAGGATGACATTCATTCTCCCTTTCCCCATGAATCTATACTTCCTCACCTGGGGGGAAGAATTTTGCTAATAAAGCAACCAAACACCAACCTGGATAACTCAGAACACAGGGCACGACTGTGTTCATAACTCAGATCACTGGACACGAAGAAATGACTCAGAACATATGGGGAACTTGAAACTTAGTCAGAATGTCATAACATTCTGACCAACATCATTGCAAACCAACTGCAAGGACAGACTCAACCCATGTACTTTTCTCCCCATTTTTAGCCAAAAATTGACAAACATGTCCAAAACAGACCCATACCCAAACTGAGGAAACCCACAAACGAACAAACCCCATGAGAACTCAGTACAACGGAAAAGACAACCAACGACAAGATGACGACTAGAACACCCTTTATATACAAGAGCATTTCTCTTAGGATGTAACAAACCATTGGAAGTAGCACATGTCTATTCAATGTGAGCATTAAATGACATTGTGTATTTTCAGAGACAAAAGTGCACCGGCCAAACCGTATTTGACTATTTCTTCCCTTTAGCCACGACCATTCAAAGAATGCGCATTTTTCCAAAACACATGTTTAACACGCGTTCCCTAAGACACAAATTCTCCACCGTCCAAAGTAATTAAGTGTACATCCATACATCCGAACCAATGCTCTGGCATCTTGTCAGACTTTGTTCAGTCCACCTGAAGCATAGTCACTTTACCTTTCAGCAAGCCCTAAGAATAAGTAGAAGACCAAGAATAACTGATGAAGATGTTCAGACACTTCTCCAAATATCTCTCAGTTAGCAGCGAAAACTCCCAGATACTTGTACCATTAGAGCAATGTCACGACATCTCGTCTGACATATCAATCTCACCTGAGGCAATCTATCACAGACTGCTTGAAACCACAAACAACCTTGATAAACAATTTGCACCTCTGCAGCCATATATCCAGAACAGAAATCTAAATGAATACCCTAAATGAATAGAAAACATAGATAACCAGTGCTCCTTTACAAGAAGAACACCCTAAATAAATAGAAAACATAAGACGCATCTTCATGTCTTCAAGAGCGCACCCTCTGTTCAACACACCTGCTGAATGCATTGACCTACTGCTTGACCCTCAAGCAAACCATGTACCACATCAGTACATAAATTAGATAGAAGTCATCCCCTTATCTTTCTCAACTGATGCTTCTTCAGCAAGAAACACCTCAAAATCACCACATGATATCCCATGACAACTTCATGGTCATATAGTGAGAGTACCAGGAACGCGTCCTTGTACCATAACTAACAAACTCTTGGATTGAGACCAAAGCTCCATTGATCCCTCTCGTCCAGAAACTATCCATACACCACACGAATTCCTCCTGAATTCTCATGTATAGATCTCCTTGTTCCTTGAGATACAACCCAATTGAATCTGGAATACTTCACATTCCTCAAAGAGACACACAGGGCCCCTTAGTTTGCTAGCTCGCCCAGATGTTCTTCACACTTGAAAGACATCAAACACATGCTCCAGAAATCTTCAGCCCATTTGCTCCACAAGCATCAAACTGATCCACTTCTAGCACGTCCCATTCACATCATAATTCCAAGACAATCCTTTACCCATCATTCTCCCGTATGACAAGATAAATACTTTTTAGACAAGATGTGAGTGTCAAGTTCCACACTCAGAACTTAGCATTCTACTCCAAGAATAACCAATCCAGAAGATGTTCTAACATCAGTTAGGACATCCTTCACATATCACAAACACCAATCAACATAGTTCTTGATATGCTCCACCACTGGACTTACTATCTGCATAGTAATCCAACTAAAGATCTTCGAACAACATTGCGCCACCAGCTTGATCAATAAGAACTCCAGTAGCCAAAGAGAGAAATAAACTCTCATCCACCAAAAGAAGGTAATCTTCCATAAACTGAGAACTTCTACCACAAGCTCCAAGATAGAAATTCATCAATACCTCCTCAAGTCTTCAGCCAACCACCCTTCTGCCCAAGAGTAGTTTGTTTCAAGACACTCCTCAAGAGTAATCAAATGCCATTGTTTGATTATCTTGATTTCTCGAATCCACACATGAGAACCACCAAATGCCACTTTTGATTAATCTCACCCTTCTTCAGAACTCTCACAAGATACATTAATCCACCAATGAAATCTGATCTTCAAGTTACATGAACTACTTGCACCAAGCAAGACATATTGAATCTACCAAGCCTTAGACATGTAACATCTTCTCCTTCCACAGCTCCCGCAAACTGCATGAGATAGACCTTTTTGAAGCATCCATAACTTCCATTATCCTATAGATCAACTTATCTTAAGCTGATGTGCCACATCACCAGCTGAGATCTTGATGTTAAGCTTGATGTCAGAACATTTTGATACGACATCCAGCTGCTGAATTCAGCTCCTCCTTCTGCCACTTAGAAGAACCTCCTCCCTTTAACAGAACAAGAGTTCCATGCTCACATGGACTTGATTCAACAACCAAGTTTGAGTAGAAAACCTTCATCCTGCTTAAACTTGTCACAGGTATTCCATTCAAGCTCACACTTTAATGAATATCTGCTTTGAAACTCCAAAGACTTCACACCTGCCACATTTGAATCTTCAGAAGATAAAGTAGTCATATACTACACCATAGCCATACCAAAGAATGCCACTTTCCTTAGTAGAGCAGTCTGTAGAAAGTCAGAGATTACTGCCACTTAACCTTGACCTCCAAGATGAGCAAGATCCCATGCTCCTAGGTACCTAGATTAGAAATAAATTGATCCAAGTTGTGCCATCACCAGCACTCCATTCTGGATAAGTCACTTGCCAGGACACTTTCCAGAAAAACACCAGATGCTTCTAGTAATAACTTGAACACACATGCTGCACTCCAATACTCCTAGATCAGAAATAAACTGATCCAAGAACTATCCATCAAGATTATGATGTCTTCTTCTTCATCTTCCACGTCACCTTTATCTAGACCAGTTTCTTTCCAGGAAACTTTCCAGAGATCAGATGCTTCTGCCACACCACACTGAAGCAGATTCTTAGGTCAACACCCAAGAAAAAAACCAAAAGCTTATGCAGTACCCCTCCCATGATTCTGCACAAACCAGATGAAGAGATGTTCCAACATTGTGTTGAACATCAGCAATCTTGAACTTCACATACAAGGATAATCAATTAAATACTTGTGAGTAACACAAATAGTAATTGATCTTAAATCCTTGTTCAATAATCCTGTTTCACTGTTGAAGCCACACTCCAC
This sequence comes from Lathyrus tuberosus, assembly GCA_022829125.1. Classification (NCBI taxonomy): domain Eukaryota; kingdom Viridiplantae; phylum Streptophyta; class Magnoliopsida; order Fabales; family Fabaceae; genus Lathyrus; species Lathyrus tuberosus. The sequence goes on along the minus strand of JALAZF010000617.1, from coordinate 1,611,464 downwards.
CAGATCACTTCATGAACACTTATCAAGTATTCAATCTTTTGCAAGTATCTTCTTTGACAACAAATTGTTGAGATACCAAGGCTGCCACCCTTGACTCAAGTTATTAAGATTTTCTCTGAACGAACCCTATTTACCTCAACAGTTCTAAAAACTCCATTCAGATTGGATCCACCCTTAGGATTAAGAGAGATGAATTATTCCTTGCTATTTTGGATGGTGAAAATAAATCACCTCCACTTTCTTCAGGTTTGTGTTTCACAGAAATGCCCTTTAGTCAGAAGAATAACTAGAAGACTCTATATGCATGACTGAGACGCCTTTATGAGTAGACTTGAGAGAATTCTCAAGTATCTTTGATAACTTAGCCGATCAATAATTTATCAAACTCCCAGAGCAAGAACTTGATAAACCTAAACTCAACTCCTCTCCTCTTCAACTGACTTCAAACTGCACCATGGAACCAAGCTTCCAAGTACCAAGTCACCATAACAGATATCTTCCAACAACTCTCTACATTTCATCGTTCCTGACTTTGGAATAAAAAGATGCAGATATCTTCAAATATAGAGGCCGACGATTAAGATCTTCCATCATCTGTCTTCAGTAACAACTCCAGAATCCCATAATTCCAGAGCTCTTCCATCATAAACATATGTAGCGGAACCACCAAGGAACAAATTCTGCTTGCCCTAATAAGATGTCAGAACATCTTATAAGACACCTCAACAGAAGAACTAGCCATTTTTCCTGCAGTTGTTGTAGAACCTCCTCAGCAACATGAACAACCACCGGGTTGTTACCTTCGATCCAGACATTCATCCAGTCCATTAATACCCTTGAGTATGTCTGAGTTGATTGATCTGATCTTTAAAACTCGTCCTTGTTTAAACGCTAGAAAGTATCTCCCAAAGATCTCATCCAGAAGCAGACAGGATGCCTTCTCTGATACCAATTAAAATTTTGGCATAGCCGACAGCAGATGTCCTAACACATGTCAAGACATTGTTCTGCATAATCCTTTTAAACAAGAACATAACAACAGACTGATACCTTGACTATCATAACTACAGAAGCACAGATGTTTCGACATCTGTTCCAACATGTTAATCAAAACTGAACTATAAATTACATAATGATAAACAACACAGAATATGATGACCCAGTTCGGTGCAACTCACCTACATCTGGGGGATACCAATCCAGGAAGAAGACTTCACTATCGGTAGTATAGTTTTATGTAAACAACCTCAGGTTTATAGTAAATACCCACGCTTACCTATCACTACCCAATGAAGACTTTATCATTAGAAGTCACATCTAATTGATAAGAGAACCCCATCTCACTCCCTAAATCATAACCTGTGATTATCTAACAGTTAATACCCCATAACTGTATCATCCCTATTGAAAGACGCCTCTTCCAATACAAAGTTCAGTCAAGAATCCTTGACTAACAAGTTAACTTGGATTTGCTTCAAAGCTTCATCCAAGAACAATACACGATTCACTACCTACGGGCTTTTGAATATGTACAAGTACCTAAGTCTACCACACTGCATCAAATCGATACAGGGGGAGACTTACAAGAAAGCCTAAGACTCTTAAAACCCTAAACCATATTTTCTACTTTACAAAAGTGTTACAATAGGTTCGGTTCTTCAGTCCTAGGTCTTGGTTTTCTTTTATACTCTTCTACTTCTGTGGGCTTCGAATCTTCTGTTTATTAACCCCTTGATCCACTGCTGTAATCGTTCCTTGATTCTTGCACCAGATTTAGAACCTGCTATATTTGTCAGGTCAGAATGTCTGGACATTGTCTTCGATATCTTTTTCTGCAGCATTCTTCATTAATTTTTAACCAAAATTTAGTCAAACCTCAGGAGCTTTCATATTGGTTTATTCTCGATCCTCGTGAAAATCTGTGCAAGAGGGTGTCTTTGTTTCTCATTTTTATGGTGATTTACAGTCATCTCCGGCGAAGTTGGCCGGAGAAAATAACCGAAATAGGGTTCTGGTAGCTGAGTTGTGCTCTGAGTTGGATTTGCTGAATCATTCATTGACTCGCACGTGTGGTCGTGGACTTGCTGAGATGGCCGATGACATGCATAAGTGAAACTCTGCGTTTCATTTATTTGTTGTTTGTTTTGGAATTTCTGGGTTGGGCTCATGTGCCTGTTACTACTTACACCCCACCCTTTTCTGAGCCTAATCACTCTAAACATGCATGCGGTTCATTTTTAAATTACTAACGCACCCCCATTTATTTTATACTTCTTTTATTTTATTTTTCTCGTTATTTTTCTATTTGATTTTTATTTTAATTATTAAGTGCTTCACAAAGATGTTCAAAAATATGTTTCTGAATCAATGATGTCTTGAGTTGATTTTGGTAATTTTTATTTTATTTTTGAATTTATTTTCCTATTTTAAATTGAATTATTTGTGAAAGGTGTTTCCATATTTGCCCCTAGATTAGGGTTTTAAACTTTGATGCCTTAGACATTGATTCTTGAGCTGATTTTTTGGAGTATTTTGACACATGTTATGAGGATGATTTAAGTGTGCTTGCTGACCCTTGGTGGTGTTATTTAGGTATGCTTTTCATTTGGTTATTTGTGACCCTCGATTTGTGCTCGACTCTTGTGACACCCTATATTGTTGATTGGTTGTGTGCATGTTCTTGTGCCTTTCTTGTAGTAACGTTTTACACTCACACACACACACACACACACACACACTTGAGTGTATAAACATGAGTTTGGGCTTTGGATTGGAATTTATTTGATCATTTTTCTATTTTTGAATGCTATGTCAAGTTTATGATCTTTTGACAATGATGTTGTGTTTACTTTGACCTAGTTTTTGAACATTTGTTCTTTCTTGATTACATTTGATGTTTGATGATCCTAATTGAGTTGAAAATATGTGTTTGAGATTCTAATCCCTCTTGATTCATTATGTATGGCTTGACTTTTGAACTTGTTTGCTTGTACATAGATGTGTGATCCCTTTTGAGGTTGATATTAGAGTGATGTATGCTTACACCTTTGCACATGTCTTGAGTTTATTTCTTGGTTGAATTTTCTTGCATATCATGAGGATGCCTATGAGTTGAATTACTTGGTTTTGCTACTGCCCCATTTGGATGTATGCTTTGATTTCAATGTTTAGCCGTTTTAGACCTCACTTTATGATAGCAAGTATGTTGGAAAGTGTGACTAATGTTTGATGTTTGCATGATGCCTTTGTATTCTTTTCTCAATTTTTGAAAAGTGATGAATGTGTGGTGATGTAGCTACTGACCTCCTTTGGTTTCCATCATGTTTGATCCCTTTTTGTTTAAACACTTTAGCTTTTGATGTTTGATTAGGGTTTCATACCCTTATGTGTTTATGCATTTGCTTGTCTACCCTTGTACTTGATATGATACATGTTTGATTCATGACATGATGATTTACTTCATAAGTTGATTAATTTCTTCATCATTTGTCTCACATGTTGATGCTCATTCATGATTTTAGTTTTGATACTTGATGTTTTCATTTGTTCTCCTCTGATGATATGATTACATATGTTTGAGTCCAAGGGAAGGACTTCTGGTTTATTTTATTAGTCATATGCATTGCATATTTGTTCATCTTCATCTCTTACCTCTTTGCTTGATCCCTTGTTTCCCTTTAGGTTTATCACATTAGGATGTACATATTTAGTTTGTATCCTTAGGCTAGTTTCCCTTAGGATGTTAACTTCAGATAACCTACAGGTAGTCTCCCTTCTTCTCCCATAAGAGAATTAGACATGAGTCATCCCTAGTTGAGATATAATTCTCCTACCCCATGACATAGTTGAGAAAGATGTTGATTTCTTTTCCACTTGAGAGAGGTATGTGGCATACTTGTCAATTCTATATTCGAGTCAGAGCCTTTTTCTTAATGCGAAGCAAAGATCCATCCTCCACATGTATGTGGTGGTTTAAGTTGAGTATTCTCCTTAAGATGACAACTTTTCTCTTCTCCTAAAAACCAACCAACAAACTTTGTTACCCTTAGGGAGGGGAACTACGAATGCTCTGATTCTTTTAGTCAAGATACGTAGGCACGAGATGCGATGTCTTGGTGAGCATACTTAGGAGTAGTACCTTAGGTCTCCCTTTTTCTTTTTACCCTTTAGCAAACAAATTAACAAATAACACACTAAGACAAGAGGTTCCTGTAGAGTACTACAGATACTTAGGGTGCTAGTACCTTCCCTTAGTATAACCAACCCCCGAACCTTAGATTCTCTTTTGCTTTGCATTGCATTGCACATTTATTGGTTATTCGTTCTTTTTCTCTTCCCTTGGATAAATTAAAGATCAGTGGTGAATAATGATTTGTGATTCAAGTTAATTCAATAACTTGATATCTGATTCTCACCGCGATAGAAATGGCGACTTCATTGGGGAACATATCCCTTAAGGGGGTTAAGCCCACCTTGTTTGTATTTGTGTTATTTATATATTTACTTACTTATATACTTGTATATTTGTAAATATCTATGTATATATCTGTCTGTGCTTGGGTTTTTCTGTATGCAGGGTGGTTACTTTGAGTGGTGAGATAAGTCCTAACCCAGACTTGAGAGTACACCTATGATAGGATTGTGGTATAATCAATAGTTAGCTGTTGGGAGTAGTCCTAACATGTCTAGCATATGATAACCACGCTCAGTGGAGGCCCCTTTGGGATTACTAATGTCAGATGCGAGTAGTGGCATCACTTTTTTTGACCTGGGAGTCTGTGAAGCTGAGGACCTTTAGTTACCCTTTACGTCTCCGAGCCTTTTAGGACGTAGTGCAGTGATCATCCAGGTGTAGACCTGTGATGGTTGTCATGAGATACTACACTCAGATGAGTTTATCTCAAGAATATTATTGGCCTGCATGAGTAGTCGTGTAAGCTGATTATATCCGAAAGATTTATCAATGACTCTAGGAACTTTGTACAACCCATTGTACAGGTACAAATGAACCAATAGTACATACTATTTGGGATGGGTAGACCATGGCTCCATGCTCGTGATCTCCAAACCTAGTCCTTTTTTGTTGTTTGCATATACATGTAAATATGTGAATATGCGAATACGTGTATACGTGTGCTTTGTGCATTACATCCACCCATACATTCATGCATTCATGATCCTCTCTTAGTTTCAAGGAACTCAATTATCTTTTCCTTTGCGAAAATCATAGGTATCCTGGATTTTGGAAAGAGGAACACCAAGAAGTACAATTTCAAGAAACTTGACTTAGTAGAGTTGAGAAAGCTGGGAGCCTTGGTATCATGTCCTGAGGATTTCAGAAAACGTTATGGAAGATTGTTGGGCATTATCAAGACCAAGATGGAAGAGGGAGTTCTCGACACACTTGTGTAATTCTATGACCCTCTCTATCATTGCTTTACTCTTCCCGACTATCAGCTTGTCCCAACTTTAGAGGAGTATTCGTATTGGGTTAGTCTGCCGGTATTGGATAAGGATCCTTTTAGCGGTTTAGAGAAGATTTTGTCACCAAAGGACATTATTGATGCCATTCACTTGGAGACATCTGAAATCAAAACTAGGCTTATAACCAAAGGAGGGATCAAGGGTCTGCCTTCTATGTTCTTAATAAATAAAGCTTTCTTCTTATCTAGGGAGAATAGCATGGACGCTTTTGAAGTTATCTTTGCACTACTTGTCTATGGGCTGGTTCTGTTCTCGAATGTTGAAGACTTTGTTGATGTCAATGCCATTCAGATCTTTCTAAGTGGGAACCCCGTTCCCACATTGCTTGGTGATACCTACCACTTCATTCATCATAGGACTCTTAAGGGATGTGGGACCATCCTCTGTTGTGTACCTTTACTTTGCAAGTGGTTTATTTCACACTTGCCTCGGATTGAGCTCTTCAAGGAAAATCCCAACAAGCTTCGATGGTCTCAAAGACTAATGTCTCTTACTCATACCGATGTACATTGGTATGACCCAGCCTATGACAAAGGAGTCATCATTGATAGTTGTGGCTAATTTACCAATGTACCACTCCTTGGTATCAGAGATGGGATTAACTACAATCATGTTCTTGCGAGGCGTCAGTTCGGGTACCCTATGGAAGAAAAACCTAGCAACATCCTATTTGCCTGTTTCTTTTATCTTAACGAGGAAGCCATCACAGAATCTAAGGACAGAGTTTTACATGCATGGGGAATAATTCATAGGAGGACTAAAAATAATTTGGGAAGGAGAAATTGTGTAGCCTTGGAGCCTTTCATTCAGTGGGTTCGATCCTGAGCTCATGACCTCAAGATGCCATACCTTCTTGAAAATCCTTCACAGCCTACTGTTGCGTCATCTTCTACTATCCCTATTGAGTGCATGAAAGAATATCAGGAAGTGTTGGCAAGAATGAAGCTTGAACGAGACACTTGGGAAGGAAAATACCATGCTATCTATGCTGAACAAATGGAGATGAAGAAGCAGTTAAAGGAGAAGGACAATTTGATTGAGCTGCTCGAGAGGCGTATTGTTCTCTAGCGTGCAGCTGGTTCCTTCAACATCAGGTGCCTGGAAAGGGATCGTCGACAAGTTAGTTTTGGAAAATACTGAACTGAAGAAGCAGAAGAGGATGCATGGGGTAGGACCTTCTTAGAGGGGATTCCTTATGACCCTTTAGGCCTAGTCTTTTCCTCTTGTATTTCGAGTTTCTTGATTTGTAATTCGAAGTTGTAACTTTTCTCATTATCAATGAATTGAATTTTTTCAAAAAATGTCTCCATTTTTTTGCAATTTACTTTTGAGTTCCTTAAAACCAACTGCATATGCATTTGCATTTATGCATTTTTTTCTAAACCTTTATGGAACTGAAAATTGCTTTGCAAACACTGTGAAATGGATTTTGGAAGGAAAGGAATCCAGAAATACACCTTCATGAGTCCAAAACTAGAAATTCTGAGGAAACTAGGAGGTCTAATACTGGATCCCCTGACATTCTCAGACAAGTATGGGAGAGTTCTTCCACTGTTGAGACTCCACATGGCTTATGGACTGCTAGCTACGCTCGTCCAGTTCTACGACCCTTTGTATCATTATTTCACATTTCCAAATTACCAACTGATGCCTACTCTAGAGGAATACTCCGCTTTAATGGGACTTCATGTTACTTCACAACCTCCATTCTCTGGAGTAGAAGATGCGCCAAGTGAGCAGGATATTGCTAAAGCTACAAGTTTGAGGTTGTCTGATATTCAAACTCATATAACCATCAAGGGAGGGCTCCATGGAATGCCGACCAATTTCTTATTTGAGAATGTTGTACCCCAAATTTTACCCTCAGATTCACTGGTTGTTGTTTTTTAGCACCTCATAATCTTGTATTTTCCTCTTTCATGTTTTTTATGATTATTATTTTTCTTTATATTTTAGTTCAATAATTATTTTATTCATTTTAGTTTAATTTCAATATGGTTGGTTTTTATTTTAATTTATATTTAAGATGGTTATTTTGTTAATTTAATTTTCAACCTCAATTTAATCCTTTTTTAAAAAAAAATTGGTTTAATTAATTAGATTAATTTTAATACTTCTCTAGCTAAATTAAATTAAGTTATTATTTAGTTTTATTATTATGTTATTATTAGTCATATTATAAATTTCAAATATAAAAAAACCAAATTCATTTTTCAGTTACTATTTCAATGCAAATTACAAACCTTAAGCCCATTGTGTAAATCAAACAAAAAACATCATTGTAGTGACAAGTTGTTTTCACCCTTTTCCAAACCGTACGAACATATCTGCACCAATGACAAAAGCTTCAAACCATATTACCATGCCTGCAAGCGATGGCGACTTATCGTAACGGTAACTTGCACCATGACTTTAAGCTACAACGGGCAGATTCTTTCTCCAAGAGCTTTCAAAAGCTTCCATCGCCATATATATATTCGACGGTTGCAAACTCAAAAGGGGGGGAAGAAACCATTCAAATTTCTGGCTTTCTTTTTTTCAACAACACAAAAACTACCACCACCTCTCAACGTTGCCCTCCATGTCAACAAAAACAAATCACCTCCCTTTCAATACAACAACATCATCAGTCGTCCATAACCATATGTAAAACCCTCATACCAATTTCACATCATCAAAAACCTACAACTCAGTTTCCATTGTCGTTCACCACAAACACCATCTACCTCATCAACTTTACACTCAACTCATCACCTTGGAGTAACATTAACAAGGTTGGGCTTCAAGTCGGATTGGTTCGTAGCAGCTTGTTCGAGTTCTCGCATCTTCGGTAATGTTTTCGAACTCTCGTATGCATGAGTACATGGTGTTGATTATTTTTTTGTTTTCAATCTGGTTTTCTTTGGATTCAACCATGGTCTTGTGTTCATTATATATTGGTTTAGTTGTGTGACATTTACGCTTATGATGATCGTGTTTCATGCTAGTGTGTGCGCGTGTTTTTTTATGGCTTTGTGTATATGGCCCGTAGTTTATCACGGGTGATACACGTTTGTTGTTGTTTTGTTTCCATCGTGTGAGTGTGCGTTTCGATGCGGTTTACACGAAGTGCTGCAATGCTACATTTTATTGTGAAGTATTGTTCGTATGCGTCATATGTCTGAATATGTGTAGTTGTGAATTTGTGTGCAAAGCGTCTGCATGTATATAGTATACAGCGTACTGTGTGATAGCATGTCAGTGTCTTGAAACGCACGTGATGACACTTAAGCAAACTGTGTTATTCTTAGTGTCTGTGTGCATTCTTATGTAACACTTGTGCATAGATTGAAAATATGTTGTGTGATGTCTGATGTAGTACGAGTGTGTGCGTGTTATACCTGTGTGTGTGTGGATTTGAACAGTCGTTATACGTGTGTATGTGTGTGTTGTGTGACTTATATGTGTAGCTGCATTGTTTTGTTGTACTGTGATTGCATAGTGTCTAATATGTAATAATTAGCTCAAATTACTATTTATGCTGTAATCCTATATGCAGTACTTGTGTGTGCATGTATGTTATATTGTGATGTTGTCTTTGTGTTACTATTCATTATATATTTGCTTAAAGGTGTGTGTTGTTATGATGTGCGTTAAGTGTAGTAGTAATATTTGTATGATGTTGTGTGTGGTGCTGTTCGAAGTAAAACAAATGTCGTCGTGTATCATTGAATCGATGTTGTGTTTAGATTGTGAATATTATGTATTTAAGTTACGTTCCTTCTAGTCTGTGTGCATGTGCGGTAAACGTCTCAGTGTAGTAGTTATGTATTTAATATGGTGTAGATTTGTGTAATAATTCAGCTATGTGTGAGATATGTGCATAAATGTGTATGTGATTGCATTGCTCATTGAAAGCATGAGTGCTAACGAACTGCAGGTTGCAGTGTAGTAGTGTGTGTGTGGATGATGTGTTGTGAAGCTATGATTGTCATATGAATGTGATGTGTAATGTTGTTGCCTGTGTCTGCAATTATTGTACTGATAAAAAACGTGTGGTTCGGCTGGTTTATATCAGTTGGCACATGACTTTCGTGTCCTCTTTTATTCAGATTCTAGTTGTCATTTTGAGTGGTTCACAGTTCAGTTTTACTCTATCATGTAAGCTCTACACGTTGGTGTTTTATTTTATGAATTTTGGTGAGAGATAAGCGTGGAAAGGATTGAACAAGGTTGAGGTTTCACCATGCGTGTTTTGCTGGTTCACGATAGATTTTTGCGTAGCATGCATGAGAAAGATGATAATGTGGCAGTGTGGGAATGGCTAGAGCATTAGTTTGTCGTTTAGTCACTTATAGGACTAATGACCAATTGATAGCGATGTTCTACTTGATTTTGTACCACGACCATATAATGTATTCATATGTCTGAGTTTTTGGGACCGTGGGCCTTTGCAGTTCGCTAACCACACCCCTGTCTGAAGGTCCACTGCGTATAACAACATAACCTCAGTCCATCTCCTTTTACTCATAGACCCCCTCCAATTTCTTTTAAAAAAATGTTTTATTTTTTTCTTTTCAAAACTGTGTTTTTAAAAATAGTTTTTGATCATTAAAAAATCCCAAAAAATTCATGTTCATACTTCAAGGTATAATTTAATTTCCCAATATTTTTATTTTCATAAATAATTAATTCCAACAACTATTTTATTATTTTTGAAAATGAAGAGTAAATTGAATATATTTTTGAAAACTCTTTTTGGACAATACCTTTGATATCTTTTTCTTGGCCTAAAATTTCAAGGTGTCTTAGGACACATTAAAGGAATATTAGAGGACTAAATTGTGACCTTGAAGTAATTCTCTTGCTTAGGTTTATAACTCATTTTTAAACCTCCATTTTTGAACTTTAAACTTTCACCTCTCATATGAAATCAACCTTGAAAATACCAACTTGTCACCATTGTTTGACACTTCACACACTCATTTTCATTTGGGTTTAAACTTTGACTTTGAGTTTGTGTGCTCATTTATCTAATAGTGAACACCTCATTAATATAACCCTACTCATAACTTGTGGTATTCCTTAAGAACTTTCTTGCAAAATTAGAATTTGTGTTGATATGTTTGTCTCACTCTTAACTTCATAGCTTTAGAATACTTTGCCATAATTGCGTTCTTTATGTTTATCTTCCTTAAGATTGAAACATATTGATATGTCTTTGTTTACATGTTTCTATAATGATCATGTCCATCTTATCCATACTTTATCATGAAGCATCTTGCCATCCTTATGCTTGTGTTGCTTTTATCTCATCATATTGTATCAATGTTTTATCTTTTATCATGTCTTTATTTATTGTCATATTATCAACTGTTTTTCCCCTATTCCAAAGGAAGGTTATTAGTGTTGACTCTTAAAGTCATAGCCCCCACCTTAACCTAAGTAACCTCTTAGGATAAACTTTATTTCTTAGCCTCATCAGAGCCATAGAAATCATAAGTAGCTTTAGGAGAGAGTTCCTAAACTCTTAGTGATATTCATCCTAATGAATTTATCACTTTCCCTTACTAACTAAAACCTCAACATAGGACCATTTCAACTAGACTTAGAGAGTTCTTAAACTCTACAATGAGCTTGTACTCATTTCCCCTCTGAATATTGGCCATAGTCAATAGTTCAGTAGAAGTAGAACTACGCATACTCTGATTCTATTCCCGAGGATACGTAGGCGTAAGGTGCGATGCCTTATCGAGTATACTTAGATGATAACCCCTAGGGTTTCAACCTTTAGCATAGAACCTTTAGCAAACATAAGATAACATTAACAAGAGGCTCCCGTAAAGTACTACGGACGTTTAGGGTGCTAATACCTTCCCTAGGCGTAACCAACCCCCGAACCTTAGATCTCTTCCCCTTAGGTTTTTCTAACGATCTTGAACCTTTCCTTTGGATAAATCAAAGTCAGTTGTAAAATAAAATGATGCAAATTAATTAATAATTTGTTATCCGATTTTCACCGCAACAGAGAAGGCTCAGTATTACGCTGACAGGAAGAATACAGAGATTTTTGAAGCCACCTTCGTATTCTTGGTCTATGGGTTATTCTTGTTCCCAAATATTGACAATTTTGTTGATATCAATGCCATCAAGATTTTCATGCTCAAGAATCCAGTCCCTACTTTATTGGTTGACGCCTATCACTCTGTCCACTCAAGAACTCTTCATGGCGGAGGTCATATAACTTGTTGTGTTTCTCTCCTTTATAAGTGGTTTATTTCGCACTTACTGAGGATTTCAGCTTTCTGGGATTTGAAGGATGAGCTCATGTGGTCGAAGAAAATCATGCCACTCACTCATTCAGACATTGAGTGGTATAATCCAATGTATGGGGGAGTCGTCATGATCCATAGCTGTGGGGAGTTTCCTAATGTGCCTCTTCTTGGCACTAAAGGATGCATCAGTTACAACCCTGTCCTTGCTCGTCGTCAGCTTAGATACCCGATGAAGGAGAAACCCAACCTATTGTAACACCCCAAAATTTGCCTTCTTGTTTTTAGCTAACTGGCTTATGTTTCTTTGCATTTATTGCATTAGAATTTGTGCATAGCATTGGTTCTTAGCATGGGATCAAGGTACTTGGTTCATCTCAAAGGAGTCTCAATCCTCAAGGTGGTTTAAGGGGTTCATCATATCTTCATAAGATCAAGAATGGCTAAGGATTTCAAGTGAATCTTTCCCTCCTATCCAGAGGGACCAATTAGGGTTCTTGGGTTCAAAGGACTTCTTGAAGGGCTTTGTGGATTCAAGCATGTTTTTATGGGTTCCATGTGCTCACAAACACTCATGGAGGAAGGCTTGGCTAGTGGTTCATTGTGAAAGATGTTCAGTGGATCAGTTACTTGTGAAGTAAGCAAAAGTCAACTGTAAGGAGGAAAGTCAACCATGGAATTTTGAGGTCCTTTTCATGATTTTTAAGGTCTTGTGCCCTCATATGGTCCTCAAATGTCAAGATTCATGTCATTCATCAAGAATCAAGAGTTTGTGCAAAAGTTACTAAATATGGAAATGACCTATAATTTGAAACTTTCCATTTTTGGCAGTTTTTCCACCACATTCAACTTGACTTTTCATCATCAAAGAAGCTTCAAATGAATTTTCCTCAAACATGAAAGTTTAAGATCTTTCTCTCCCATTTCCAAAAGTACTAGATTGCCTCCATATCATTTGTGGTTCTCAAGTTATGATCAAAAGAAGGCAAGGTGCTTTTTAAGGTTTTCTCATGGTTCCATTTTTCCACCTTTTGCATTTTGGTTCAAAATGACTTGTAATTGATTCTAATGCTTCAAGTCATATTGCCATATTCAAGTACACTTCATGAGGACCACTTTTGACCTTTGAATCAATTCATTTCATGCCATATACCTCACTTATTTCGCATAATGCAAATTGGCAAGATGGATTGAATCTCACAAATCAATCGACCACAAGGCCCAATTTCAATTCCATTATGATCAGCAAGTGAAATGTGAGTGAATCATGTTGATTTCATGACCTTGGCACGTGTGGATTAAGAGGTGCATCACAACTTGCATTTTTGCAAATTACTTCCATTAGCCTTAATCAAGGGATTAACTAAACCCTAATCATGCCCAGAGGTCTAACCAAGTCTATTTAAGAAGGATCACACGTTCATTTCACCCTCATGCACCCTCATTTGCTCAGAATTCCAATTTTTGCTCTCACTCTTTCTCTCTTCGAAACTCACTCTCCTTGGAGTTTCTTTGAGATTTTACTTCACATTCTTGATCAGTGAAGTAAATAGAGCAAGATTCAACCATTGATTGGAGCTGAGAGTGAGTTTTTCATCATATTCAGTTTTGAAGGTTCAAGTTCAAATCTCAAGATCTAGCACGATTCCAAGCTCTAATTGTATTTATTTTGCAATTAGAGGTTCTAAGGAGTAGATCTGCAGCTTCCAGAGGGTTTTCTTGGTGTATTTTAAGCTCTGCAATTCTCAGGTTAGTGTGAAATTCATCATCATGTAACTTGATTTTATGGTGTGCATTGTGTTCCTCATGAGTTGCTGATCATGCTGATATGTTTAGATGTGATTTTGGACGTGTATCATGGTTGTATTGTAGATCTGAAGTTTTTAGATCTAAACTGTATCTCTTCGATTTGCTATGTGTGTTAATGATCTGGTGAAATAAATTGCATATTCTTGATCCTTGTTGAATTCTGAGTGGAATGATGTACGTTTTTGCAATTTCTGGAAAATTTTGAGGTTGTGCTTGCCGGAGAAGGTGACCGGAGCTAGGGTTCCGGCACCTGGTTATTTTTCAGGTGGTCTGAGGGATGGAGGTAGGAGATGAAATCATAACCGTTGATGGTCCAGATCTGATGGTCTAAGTGCAGCCACGTCTTGTAAATCTTCTTTTATTTTATTGTTTGTGTGTTGTTGATCCATGTTTGTTATCATGTACCACAGATCTGCGCCTTACATCTTGCATGATTTTGTGATTTTTGACTTGATTTGGGACGTTGGATTAATCTGATGGTTGTTGATGTGCCAACGCATTAAAAATTCCATGTGTCATTCACGTGTTATGTTTTTTTATTTCTGAATGTTATATGTGCGCGTGAGTATGCTTATTACCATGTACCCTTGATTTGAGCCTTTGATCTTGTATGATCTTTGTTTTTTTTTACTTGATATCATGCGTGAGATTGATCTAATGGCGTGTGTGAGTCAATCATGTTGACTGTTTCTTTTTTTTGTTGGACTACGCCTTTTTTTTTGTTTATTGTGGATTGGGCTGGCTATCTGCACCCCCTCCTTGAGCCCATTCCATTTTTAAACGTGATTTTCTTGCTTGTTGCACCACTGGTTGCTTTTATTTCTATTTTTATTTTATTTTTTGCATAGTTTTGTATTTTTAATTTTTAAAAATAGTTTTAAGCATCAAAAAATTACCAAAAAAAATCATGAATCGTCCTTAGGGTTTTATAAAATTTTTTCAAATTTTATTTTTCACTTTTATTTTATTTTGTGCCTCTGAATTAATTGTTTGTTTAATTTCTTTGTGAATTGCTTCAATTGTGCACACATTGCCTTGTGGATTTTTGTTCTCTTCATTGGTACATGATTTACATCCCATTCTTTTTGCATATTTCAGAGGACATCTTGAGGTCCTTAAAAATATTTTATTTTTATTTTTAAACTCTTTGCATATTGCATTTTATTCCCTCTCCTTTGCATATTGGTTCATGGTTCCTATGTGATCTTTGCCTAATTGTTTGAGGTACTTAAACTTTGAATTTTGGTGTGATCTTTTGACATGTTGTTAGTCTCTGACTTAGGTCATTTGGGTTCTGATTCCACAATTTTTTAATGTCATTTGATATATGTTTGATTATTTGTGCTTAAGTGAATTTTGCATGATCATCATATGACATCTCTTAACCCTAATTGCTTTGCCATGCTTGTTTGATTGAATTTCTTTGTGATTATTTGTATGAGCTTTTGGTATGATGTTTACCCCTGGTTGAGGTCCCTTGTGACCTAATTTTGCAATTTGTGGATCATGTTTGGATATGCTTTAAGTGTTTGTACTTTGACTTCCTTTTGTGGACTTTCTTTGGTGCATAATGTTTCATGTTTTGATCTTCTTTTACACATGAGAATTGTTGATGATGGTATGATCTTGGTTCTGACTTGCTTTCATCTTCATCTTATTTTTCTCATTTCATCTTTATATGAAGTTCATTGGTGCTTAATTGTGCATTTCATATAAGTATACTTGCATTCTTTCATGATTACCCTTGCATGATTACTTGAGATGTTTTGCATGATCTTTGAGACTTGTTTATTGGTGTGAGTTGGATATACTTGATATGATGTGCTTGCTGCCCTATCTTGTTTCTTATCTCATCCTTCTCTTTCTCATTCTTCTCTCTCACTTTCTTCCTCCCATGAATCTTAAGACTTGTTTAAGTCTTGGATTCTCTCCCTTTAGAGCTACTTAGTCCAACTTAATTTTTGATTAAGCTTGGAGTAGGATTAGCATTAGGTTTTAGGTAGTTGTCCCTCCTAAGCCTCACTAACCATAGGTCATCCATGCATGATAACATTAGGACTCTTAGTTTCCCTTTAGAGTTTCCTTTGGGTCTTCTCTCTTCTCATCTCAAAACTTCTTGAAAACACTTAATAAAGATAAAGTGTATTGCGCACGAGCCTTAAGCGTGGGAAATGGGAAATGAGGGGCTTCCTCTCATCTTTCTAGAGTACTTAGCGAGCGTCCTGTCTTGGGACGATTCGTTAAGTATTCGTCCCTGTGCCCTAGACTTTGGTGCAATGCAAGTTATGAACTAACATAAAAGAACACTTCTGTCTAAAAAACACCAAAAAAAACTCAAATCTTTTTTATCCTTCGGGATTGTTGGGTTTCAAACTTCATTTTCAGAAAAGAGCTCGTCGCTCACGTAAAAAACACTTACCCATTCGTGGTCGTACCCACGAACTACATTAGCTCTGATTCCTCTCTCTCGTCCGATTGAGGATATGTAGACACAAGACAGCGATTGTCTTGGCGAGCAATCGTCCCCCACAGTTCCCGTCCAAACTACGTTGACTCTGACTTTCCCATTGCACTAAGGGAGTACGTAGGCCTAGGGCATTGAATATGTCCTACCGAGTCCGTCTTAGTCACCCCCATCCCCGTTTTCTTTTGTTCATCCATAGATAGTAGGACAGCTCACCCTCCGTTTAGACAACAAGCGTGGATCCCATCGGGTACGATGGATGCGTGGGGTGCTAACACCTTCCCCTCGCATAACCGACTCCCGAACCCGGACTAAGGTTGCGATGACCATGTCTTTCCCCCTTTCTCTTCAAGTTTATGCAGTGTTTCCTTTCCCTCTCTCGGGATAAATACACATTGCTGGCGACTCTGTGTTTTCTGTGTTTCCTTTACTTCTTCAAGTCTTCCGAAACTTCAGAACTTGTCCATTAGGAATCTGTCTTCAGAGTCTTCAAAACTTGATCTTCAGAACCTTAATCTTCAGAACACATAAGTCTTCAGAGTCTTTCTGCACTTGGTCTTCAGAGCCTTCCGCCTTCAGAACTTCAAGTCATGAGAGTCTTCAGCACTTCGGTTCTCTTCTTTAGAAGCTACGCAATCTTCAGAATCTCGACCACTTTCAGAGAGCATCCACAAGAGCATTGCATCAGCAATATTGGCATCCTTGGATCTGACTGATCACGATTAGATACAGAAGCGTTCTTGCTTCTTGCGACTTGTGTCACACATAGTACCTTCGCATATTTATCAATTACGCTCATCTGGCTGGTGCTTGTTGGATCTAATATTTTCTATAATTATGATCTGCACACAACACACGTTAGAACATAAAATGGTTCTTTCACAAATACGTGTTGTTATCATCAAAACATAGATTGGCCTATTGAAACAACTCTTGCTCTCACAATCTCCCCCTTTTTTATGATGACAAAACCAAGTATTTTGATTGAACATTTTATACAAGGTAATCACCAAAACAAACATATTTAGAGTCTGAAACAGCAGTTCCCCCTGAATGTGTTATCCTCAAGGTTTTATCTGTGACCATCTAGAATCTTATATAATCCAAAGATATACAAAATAACAACTTAAGTTGCCGGTACGAAGAGTAGAAAAGAACTACTTCTCTATCTTGTCTTTAAGAAAACAAAGAATCTTTAGCATCTGGACTAGTTCACCAGAACTTCCATCTTCAGATCTTCAGAACTTAGTTTCCTTTTGTAGTTGTATCAGAGCTTGTAATCTTCAGAGACTTCTGAAGCATTTCTACCTTTTAGCAGATTCATTCAAGCACAAGCAGATCAGTTCTTATCTGATAACATAACCTCGCTATTCATCAGAGACAGACACCGTCTTTTAAGAAAACTCCCCCTGAGTTTCAGACTTTGTGAAGATTATAAGATTTATCATTTGAATCTTCTGGGTAGTCTCCCCCTAAGTTCCATAAGTCAGATATTGGGATCTTCAGAATCATAATTCAGGATGGTAAGATTTTAATCACCAATGTAGATCATGACTTTTTCAGAGTTTGACTTTTGAACACAAGTCTTCATCTCAGAACCTTGTTACTGTCACAACTCAGTGGTTCATCAAGGCTTGATTTTTTATTAGATACCAATTGAAGGTTTAATTATAGTGATCAATCAATGCTTGATTCTGAATCTGGTACTCGTGATTTGATTCTGGTCTGATACCACGTGATGTGTTGAGTCTTATACCAGAGTATGTTGAGTTTGATACTAAGTGAAGGATTTCTTCTCATACCACTTGAGAGGTATTTCCTTAGTGTGCTGAAATGATACCAATGAAGGTATTTTGATAATAATAATCCACAGCTTTGTTCTGATTGACGAGTCTGATACTAATCTTTGTGTACCGAGTCTAATTACCAATTGTTGATTTAGTCTGATACCAAATCGTTTTCATTTTAATTGGCTCCTTGTAAACATCAGAACTACTTCTTCTTGGATCTTCAATCCGGATCTTCAGACAGCTCTTTGTCTTCTGATTTGCACAGTTCTTCTGAGTAAGCATCTTGAAATGTATACTTTGTCTTGACCTGTTCATGTTCTTAGAATGCCTAGTGAACTTGTTTAGAGTTCCTCGGATAACATCAAACAACAAACGTTAGAAGTAATGCATTTTTATATTTTATATGAGTGCTTTGTTTGAGTTATGCATTCTTTCTTTCTTCTTCTTTCAGAATTCCTTTTCTCAATCAAAATCATTATATTTCTCCCCCTTTTTGACATCATCAAAAAGTGCTAGAGCTTATAAGCATTTAAGCATGTAATTCCTTCATCAGTTAAGCATTTCAACATCATTATATATTCTGGATATGCTAAACAACATAGAACCATAGAGCCAGCATTTGAGCAGTTAAGAACAATCCAAGTCATTTAGTGATTACCATCTTTAATCATAGCATATTCATTTTAAGGACAATTAGATGGAATTATCTGATTACCAATTGAAGGTTTTAGATCATCTGTAGAGATTACTTATAGCATTTCATTTATGAACAATCAGATAGAAGCAACAATATAAAATAGTTTTAAAATGCAGAGCATAGGTTGAGCTTAATCTTGAACAGTTCAGGATAATCAAAACATAGTCCTAATGAGGATGGGTTCCTAGGGTTTAGACTAAAAGGAGCCTAATGATGATGAGGAAGATGAGAGCGGGCTTTCAGAATCATTTGTTCTTGAGTTATGCAGCTTTTCTTCTGCTTGAGTGACAACCAAAATCTTGCTCTTCACAATTTCCTCTGAGATCCTTTCATGGAACTCAGTCCAAATGTTTCTCACTTCTAAGGGATCTATGCTTGAACTGGAAGCATATTAAGTTCTGAATTCTTGTGATAGCATCATCCTTGAAGGATGTTAATTTATCAATCATCGTTGGGTTATGATAATGTTTTAAGTGTTTTATTTAAGCAGTGTAAGCATCTCAGAGAATGATAAAAATTTTAAGTTATGGATTTAATACTTATATGGTCATAGATGATAAAATAGAAAGCATCATTGATTCATCAATTAAAATGATATAGAACCATCAACACAAAACTACACAAAACAATTTGAGATACACTAAGGTTTAAAGCTTAATCATCAAAATCCTCAACATTGTCCACACTCTGACACCTGGTTTCAACAGGCGAAGATCCTGGTTCAAGCCTGTTGATCAGTCCCCAGGCCTTTTCTTTAAGAAGTATTTCAGATATTATTCTTGCATATGGAATGAAGGCATGCATCTTGTTTCGTGAGACTCTGATAGAATGTCTCATGTGGTTAAAGACGGTCTTAGGAATGTCTATTGTAACATGATGTGTTAAGAGGAAGACGAAGATTCTATCGTCATGAGTCATAGTGTTTCTTGCAGAAGTACGCGGATGAAGGTTGGTTAAGGAAAACTTAAACCAGGTTTTTGGAGAAGGGAGAAGCTTCTCTGGGTTGTTCGGTTCATAAGGAACTGAATCGTCAAACAGAATTCTGCACCTTTCAACCATGCTTAAGTCTGATTGATAGTCATCAATTGTGGCTCCGGAGGAGACACGTCCTGTGATTCTCTCTATCGAGGAGACAGAGATAGCAATGGGTTGATAGTGGACTTCAGACCAGATAGTTTTTCCATCGTTGCTGACTTTTGCGTAGTCCTAGAATTCTTTAACAAGGTTTTTAAAGATGGGACCATACATGAGAGAGTAATAGCACTGCCAAGACTGAACTTGCATGCTTCTGATTATTTCCAGACCATCGTTTCTGAGACGAGCAAGATTTGGCATTTTCTCAGCAATGATATCTAAGTTTTCTTTTCTTCCTAGAAAGGTTGAACCAGTTCTTTGAGAGGTCGTCATCTTGTTGAAATGAGAGTTTTATTAAAAAAAAGTTTAGATTTGAGGATGAGTTATGCAAGGGAAACGTCCAACTATTTATAGCGAGTTAAAGTAAGAGAGTGATTGGTTTGGTGCAAAGGATTTGTGTTTACTATTTCCTAGGTAGGTTATGATTACTTAGGGTATACTAAGGGTTGTATCTATGTGGGAAAAGAAAAACGGAGCAGTTACTAATTTATTTGGGAAGAGTTAATGTGTTAACAACTGTTTTAGAGTGAGTGGCCAAAGGGCTGGTAAGTTAATAATGACGATTTCTTGAGCCACTAAAAGATCTTTCAAATATCTTTTGATAGATAATATCAATTAATGCTTTGTCAGATACTTGATTTTCTTAATTCTAATTAATGGTTAGTCATGAGAGAATCTCATATTCTTAGAATAACAAAGAAGAGATACTTCATTGATTTAGATGATAGGCTTGACACTCCATTTACCCTAAATCGTTTAGAAACAACCTGAATACAACTACCTAGACAAAATACGATTAAACCAATACATAATAAAATCCAGACCTAGATTAAACAGAGATAGTTTTTCTAGTTGCTAAAAATTCCACATTTAGTCTTCAACAAGCAGTTATCTGGAAGGCTTTCAGGACCATCTTCTTCAATTTTCTCTTTGATCATGTCCACAATTCCATCTCTAAAGAAAATCTCAGACAAAACTCTTCCATAAGGAATGTAGGACTTTGTGAGGTTTCTGGACTCAGAGATGGTTTTCCAGAGACAGTTGAAGATAATGAGTGGTAGATTTATTTGAAATTCATTCATTAGTAAATAAATGAATTCATGGTCATGAAATCTAAGTAAGTCATGACTTTCTCCTCTAGGAAGAAAGTTGGATAACATGAGCCTGTACCAAGCTTTGGGAATGGGTAGGAGATTTTTCGGATTGAAGGGTATGTATTCTAAAGTTAGGTCATGAAGGGATGCAAAATTTTTAGCAGCAAAAAATTTGTTTTTGTCAAAGTCAACAGGGATTCCAACATTCTCACACCCAGTCGCAAGCGTGACTGAGAACGGATTGATGGTGATTGGGATTTCAAAAACAAAGGAGGTGATACACTTGCTTTCAAGATCAAGATCAGCATGTTTCCAGAAATCTTTAACAAGATTTTCGTAGATAGGTTTTTCTAGCATCATGGAGTACCTAGTCCATTGTTGAGTGTACAACACATCTGCTAGACTGCAAGCAATGAGACTCGAAAGAGGAGGGGTGTTGATTACAAACTGTTTTTTAGGAATGAGTTCAAGGAGGTCTTGGTTTCCTAGAAAGGTTAGTGGAGGCATGATGATGGACAGACAACAAAGTTTTGACCCTTATGTTTTATGAAATAAGGGTTTAGGTATAAAATTATTTGACGGGGAGAAGCTTATTTTTATACATAAATAGATAGGATGAGTTGTGCCTAGTCTAGAGAAAAACATAGATCAAGAACAAGAAAGATTTTATTAAGATTTCTAAAGAGCTAGTGTTGTCAGAGATATGTTATGATTGCCCAAGATGTGCAATTAAAGTTACTTTTAAGTGCACGTATAGTCAAAAGATTTTTCTTATAAGACAGAAATATTTCAGATTATATATTTTTAGTTTTAAGTGAAAGGAGTCGTACCTTGGACATTCTGAAATTTCTATCGTCATACTTTGTGTTTAGTTCTGACTCAGAACTGCTGATCATTGAATTTATTTGCATCTGAGTGACTTGTGGCAGGTTTCCACGTTCTTCAGGGGTTTGCCTTTGTATTCTGACTTCAATGTTGAGCTTCTGATTATCATTTCCTGCTTCCTTCTGAGTGTCCTGTTGAACACTTGCTGATTCTCTCAAAGATCAAAGTTTGAAGTCGACAGACATTTGACATTTCTTCCATTCCGAGCTTCTAGAATCATATTCCAGACGATTCTGTAATTTTCTATTTATTCATCTGACATTTGAGAACAACCAATCGGAGATTCTGAATCTTCATTGTCAGAACAGCAAGCTTCGATCAAGCTTTCTGGTTTTTAGAAGATCAATAGGTTTTTAGCTTGATCATGAACTATTATAAGCTAAGGAAATTGATTGCCATTTCAAAGCTTCATTTTGACTTTGTTTCTCCAGACACACACAGAGTTAGTTTAGAACCAAGTATCATGAAACATGTGGTTAACATGTAGCATAGTTTGCATGATATTTTATTTATCTCACAATGTTGATATTTCTTGTCACAGAAATAGTCCATCATGAATTAACAGCATATCTACTTCTGAACAGAATGTTAACTGATTTCTTCTTTTTGAAGGACATCAGTAACTTAAATCCTTTTGACTTTAGGTAGAAGACTTTAAGTGTTTGGACATGCATCTTCTGATTTCAATGTATGAGAAATTCTGAGACACTTATCAGAATATGATTTGATCAACAAGGTTTGATTCATCTGTGAGAAAGTCTCAAGTCATGAGGACTTGGTTATACTGATTCAATCCACACTTAAGAGATCATTTTTTATCAAGTATTTGATGAATCCTTGACATTCTTCTTCTTCCTGAATTTTCTTTTCGATTTCTGTGTAGTTCTCCATGAAAACAATATTCAGTTCTTCATTGAATCTTTTAACTTCTAGATCATTCAAGATTCAAATGTTGAATCATTTCTAAGAGATTGAATTCTTCAGATTTTCTGACTTCAACAGACTTCACTCTGAAGTTCAAGATCATAGAACAACAATCTTTCTTCTTTACATGAAGAAGTTCTGAATGAGTTTCTATACGAGAAAGTCAAGGGTGAACCTAATCCGTTTCTTGAAAACATCTCAAAAACTCATAAAGAATTGATCTTCAGCAAACAAGACTTCTTGTTTTCTGATGATTCAACTTTGAGCAAATACGTGGTTCCTCCACACGTATCTTCCAAGATAAGCTTTCAACAGAATCAGTTATCTTATTTGATGAAGTTATCTTATCAGCTAATTCTCCAATCTTAATTAAAACTTAAGTGAGGAAGATTTAGTTGTTTGACAAGTGTAAAAACTTCCAGAATCAGTGATTTGCTCAAGTACTCAGATTGATTACAATTTTGTACACAGTCATCTTCTGAACTATTACAGAAATTGTAAGTGGATTTCAATCTCACCCAGAGTATTTCTACGCACCTCATCTGGATCTTTTTTTGACACTGTTAAGTGTTTGATATCCATCAATAACAGAACCAGCACTCTGATACCAATTGAAGGTACGAGAAAGACACAAGAAAGGGGGGTTTGAATTGTGTATTTACTCTTTTTAACAACTTTTGGGTTCTTGTCGTTAAAGCACTTAGAATATCATCAGAGTTCATTGGGAGACTCTGACTAACGAAGTTACACTCAGACTTGCAATGCATGAAGCATGAGAACCAACAAGAGTCTGAATATTATGCGTAACATTCAGAGCTTGCAAAGCGGAAGCTTATCAGAGTTGCAAGGTTCTTACTTGCTTATGTAAGGTTCTGATACTCAATATAGAAACATAAATAAGAACATTAAGCATAAGAGTAAAGGACACACGATATATCCTGGTTCACCATAAAGGTTAATCCAGTCCACCCTCCTCAGGTGATTTCGCCTTGAACACAATGTCTTAATCCACTATAATCAATCTCGATTACAGATGCACGGGCAACAGCCGGTGACTAACCACTTGCACAGCCGCACTGTGACTAACATGCAATGAACCGTTCAGGGATTCAACTTAATGAATATAACGAACATTGACATGCAGGTTCCAATCTTGCAAGATCTACTGCTAGGCTTTCACGGCTAGATGTTTAGGGATTCATCGCAATGAATATAAAGCTACTGACCTTATTTCAGGCTTTTCCCACAATGACATCTCGCCATTGTCTTCTCGAGTCTCTGGTCATACTGACCACTCAAGGAATCCTAATTCACCAAGAATTAGTTAACAGGAGATTACTAAGATGCTTCTTAACAAGCAGATTACTCCTAAGTTTAAGTACAAAAGAACACACAAGTGTTCAAGCAAGATGTGAGCAGTAGCTCCTTGCTATTCTAAGAAACTACATAGATGTATAAAGATTTGACAGTTGTTGACATCTTGTAGATCTTCTTCTTCTTCGTCTTCTTGGGTGAGCAAGCTTTGAGCAACAACTCCTTGCTTCAGATCTTCAATGTTGCGCTGATGAGAAGATGGTTGATGACTTGACTAATCTTCAATGTTGTATTCTTCATCAACAGCTTCTGTACCAATTTGTTGTTGTTGCGTTGAATGTTGATCTTAAGCTCCAACAACAATGTCCATGTGTAAATGCTGATAGCTTTTGATATTCTAAGTGTTACAACGAGAACTCATCGTTGTTGCTATCTTCACACAATGGCTTGATCAATTCATCTTTTATGGAATGAATCGATGCCTTCAGAAGCGAGAACTCTTTATTTTAAATAGCCCAGTAGAAATATAGCCGTTTGAAATACTGTTGGTTGTTGGAAAAGATAATTAGTTGTACTGACACATCTCCTTTTTGCTATGGGAGAAGTGACGGGATATATCTTTCTTGGGTGCCGTGTATAGTTACTCACAACGGTAACATGTGACTTCTGAACTTCAGAGGCTTCTGATGATTAATTAATGAAGCATGAGTAGAGTCTTCTTAACAGGATATCTGATACGTCAAGTCTTCAGTTATTTGAAGAAGTCCATTAGGAATCAGTCTTCATAACTTCAGTACTTGTCTTTAAGCGCTTTATCCTTTACTTCTTCAAGTCTTCCGAAACTTCAGAACTTGCCCATTAGGAATCTGTCTTCAGAGTCTTCAATACTTGATCTTCAGAACCTTAATCTTCAAAACACATAAGTCTTCATATTTTTTCTGCACTTGGTCTTCAGAGCCTTCCGCCTTCAGAACTTCAAGTCATGAGAGTCTTCAGCACTTCGGTTCTCTTCTTCAGAAGCTACGCAATCTTCAGAATCTCGACCACTTTCAGAGAGCATCCACAAGAGCATTGCATCAGCAATATCAGCATCCTTGGATCTGACTGATCACGATCAGATACAGAAGCGTTCTTGCTTCTTGCGACTTGTGTCACACATAGTACCTTCGCATATTTATCAATTATGCTCATCTGGCTGGTGCTTGTTGGATCTGATATTTTCTATAATTATGATCTACACACAACACACGTTAGAACATAAAATGGTTCTTTCACAAATACGTGTTGTTATCATCAAAACATAGATTGACTTGTAGAAACAACTCTTGCTCTCACAATTTCGAGGTTGGATTTATGGGAATCTTGCGACTCCTCAAAATATTGGGAGTGGTAATTGTAGAGAAAATTCGGGTGATCCATCTACCTTGGATTATAGGAATTTAAATAAGAGTGCCTTAGTTTATACGGTGCAACAACGGAATAACAATGTTGACTATTAGTCCCCGGCAATGGCGGCAAAAACTTGGTATGCAAGTTCACAGAAATGCTAGTTATAATATAAAAAGTGTCGAACCCACAGAGACCAATGTCAACATATTGTATTATATTATCGCTATGTAAATCTAAGGCTATGAATATTTGATTAGGGGGAAACTAAGACTAGAATCGAAAATAAAATAAAACTTAGAAAATATATCAGAAAGGAGAGACCAGAATGTGGATCCCAATGTACCTCAGGGACTTGATAATTTATTAGCGTGTGTTATGTATTAAATTACTTTTTGGAAGAAAAATATTAGTTTAAAAACCTTTATCTCACACTGTCGTGCTATTGACTCGTGTCATACTTCTAGACCATAATGTTTTGTCGTCGCTCACCTATTTGAATCAAGAAATACTTTTTGAAAACCAATAAGTCCTAATTAATACTAAAGCGTTGTCGTTGTGTTTAGGATTAATGTCCAAATTTTACTATCTGGTTCGAGCCTCACACTGTCGCGCCATTGACTCAAAGTCTTTGTGTCTTCGCTGTCGCGTGAGACCTTTTTTACCTAAAAGCTAATAACTGGAACCAGAAAACCTCACCTTATGAATGACGGAGGATGCACATGCATTCCACAAGGAACTCTCGAACGAAAGTTGGAATAAATGCAAAATGTGCTACAAAACCTTTTGAAATCAACGTTCTTACCACTTTTCTCTTTGTCAAAGTACCAGATTGTGTGATTTGTAATGTATCTGAGAAATTTATGGAGTTGATGACCATCCTTTTTGGTTGAACTTTCATTCTTATCCTTTTCATGATAATTATCTTAGTCCTCTTCAGGTTTCATCATCTAAGGTTGATCAATCCCTTATTCAATGTCCTTGAGTATGTCTTTTGAAGATACACCTACATCATGACACAAAATACCTTTTCTGATGTTTCTCGGATAGGAAACATTAAAATAATCTACACATTTTTACCAATTAATGAACACTAGTTGTTGACTTCCTTGATCACACAACCTTTCTTCCTTGC
The DNA here is from genome assembly GCA_022829125.1 of Lathyrus tuberosus. NCBI lineage: Eukaryota > Viridiplantae > Streptophyta > Magnoliopsida > Fabales > Fabaceae > Lathyrus > Lathyrus tuberosus. The sequence goes on along the minus strand of JALAZF010000617.1, from coordinate 1,585,097 downwards.
CACAAAGTCAATGAAATAGGGAGATGTCACCCGTTATTGTCTTGAGCACCCACAAACGAGATCACATACTCTCTTCAAAGAGCCAAGACATGTATCCTGCAATATCAACAACAAAATCTAGGTACCAAATCTTCATTGGGTTCTTGAGGGTGAGTGAAACCTTGGTTGCATTTAGGCAACCATTGAAAAACACCTTTAGGCACAATAAATCTACTAAATTTGCATTTTCCAATGATATGACCTTTCTTACAACAAAAGTGACAAGTTAAATTGTGAGGAGAGTGACATTTGCTATTTTGATCTTTTCAACAAAGTTATACCTTCTATAAGGATTATGAGAAGAAATCTTATATTTGGTAGTATCAATAGCAAAATCTACCTTTGGTTCTAGAGCCTTGTTTAATTTGGCCTTTAGAGTATTTACTTCTTTTTGCCAAATATGACAAGTCTCCCAACCGAACCTAGAGGGTTCATCATCCTCATTTTTAAGTTTTTAAATATCTACCATAGATTTCTTAGGAGCTTCCATATTGTTTCCGGTTTCTAAAACTTTAGCTTTTAAATATGAAAAGATTCTTTTGTTTGAAGCTAACTTTTTCAAAGCGTTTACCGGCTTCTCTATGTAGATTTTCAAAAGCTTTTTGTAACTCATAATAAGACAATTTATCAACGTGTTCATATTTAGAATGACTTACATTCTTTTTCTTTTTTTCATGATAATAGGACGAGAGACAAATATTTACCGATTCTTCGCCATCACTTGACCCTTCATAACTTGAGGAATCGCTATCACTTTCCCAAGCAATATAAGCTATTCTTTACTTGCTATGTTTCTTGTGATGGCCTTTCTCTTTGTATTTCTCAAGCAATGGACACTCCGACTTGTAATGACCCATTTTGTCACAATTGAAACATGAACCTCTTGATCTTTCTTTCTTGTTATCATCATCCTTTGAGGAGTTTGATTGTCTTCTAAATTTGATGAGGTTTTTGTCGGAGTACTTTACACCATTTATTTTATGTACCTATTGTACCTTTTCACAAAAAGTCCCATTTCTTTATCATCTGAATTCTCGTCATCACTTGTTTCACAATCACTTTACTCATTGGTTGAAGACTTTGAACTTTGAAGCCTTTAGAGCAATAAACTTATTTTCTACCTCCTTGTCCTTACCTTTCTCCTTCTTTATCTTCTTTTCAAGTTCTTTCTCATGTTTTTCCAAGCAAGTGAGTTCTTGCTCATGTTCTTCTAGCTTGCCAAATAAAGTTGTGAGATCAAGTGTTTTAAAATCATTTGCTTCTTTGATTCTAGTAACCTTAGGTTGTCATTCCCTATTAAGATACCTCAAAACATTATTAGTAGCAATATCATTGGAAATAGGCTAACATAGATCATTCAAATGATTTATAAGATGTATGAACCTCTTTTGCATGCCCATAATGGTTTCACCATGCTTCATACGAAATAGTTCAAAATCTTGATTTAAGGTATTGATCCTAGCTTGTTCGACTTCATCAGTTCCCTCATGGGCAACTTCAAATGCGTCCCACATATCTTTAGCAGTTTCACAATGGGAGACACGATAATATTCATCAACACCGGGTGCGAATACGAAAATATTTTGTGCCTTCCAATCACATGACCACAATTTCTTATCATTATCATTCCATTGTGCTTTGGGTTTTGGTATGACGACACATTTACCATTGGTCATTGTAATTTGATTAGGACCATTGATGATGACTTCCCATAAACCCTTATCAACCGAGTTGATATGGATATGCATACAAGCTTTCCAATAGCCATAATTTTCACTGATAAATATATTGTATGCCCCTTTAGGTTCGGTAGCCATTTTCTAATAAGCGAATATTGAAGCACAAAATTAACCATTAAAAAAACTTTATAAAAAATGTTTTGAAAAATTTAACTGCTAGCGGAAGTGACCCGGATCAAATCGTCTAAACCGAACCGCTATCGAAAAGCTCGGATATATGCGTATATAGAATTAAAGTATGATAATGAGAAAAAAATTGATCAAAATACTTTCAACATGTTATACTAAAAGTAAGGTCTATTTCCAATGACAAAATACACAAAAATGCAATTGAGACAAATTATCGAACACCTTTTGTGAGATTGATTTCGTTTAGAATTTTGTATGGTTTTGTTGATCTTCAAATCCAGCCACAATCTAATATATTGGATCAACTCAATAAAACCTTTTTCAAATGGTTATCAAAATGTTTAATCAAACGTATTGATCGCACAATCGATGAATTCAACAACTTACAAATTAAAAGTAAAAGATACACACACACATAGAGAAAGAGAGAGGAGAGAGAGAGAGAGAGAGAGAGAGAGAGAGAGAGAGAGAGAGAGATAGAGAGAGAGAGAGAGAGAGAGAGTACACAAGGATTTGTTTAGGCAGTTCCACAGTCGAACTCGAATTAAGATAATGAAATTTAACCTTACTTGGCAAAAGTCATTTACAAGAGAAATGTAGTAAAGCAACCCTATAAACCCTATGTTTGATGTAGATTCTAACACTTTTTCTTCCCTAGATTTGAGCTTTATCAAGTCACCTAACAATACCAATTTGGTTCACCGTCTCACGCTACTCCTTTGCAAGAAAATCCTGTTCTTCAAAGCTTTCACTCGGTCGAATTCAAATTGCATACTCTTGTCCAAAACCTTCAATCACCAATTGATCTTAAAGGAAAACCCCAACTTAGTTTTCTTATTTGAAACCCTTAAAGATTCTTGATCCAATTTACAATTCAACAACCTAAATTGGATGTTATCAACTTTAATTCTAGATGACACCCAAAAAAAGAATGATTATGTGTAGTTTGTTTATGTGTATGCATAGATTGAAGGTTGAAGATGAAATGAACTATTTGAAATCCCTATTTCGTATGTGATTTTCTTAAAATCACTAAAAGAAATGATGCATGAATGAAGTATATATATGTGTGTAAGATAGAATCAAAAGGAATGCAAGAGGTTTAGAAAATAATGCAAATTTTCAAGATTTTTAATGCATGTGTCGACCTATGTAAGTCATGTGCCGGCACATACGGTGCATGTGTCGACCTGTAGAGGCAGCGCATCAAAGAAACACTTACACGCTTTAAAAATGACTTACATGTGTCGACCTGTAACTCGTATGTGTCCACACATGGAAACTTTTTTCTTCTATGTGTCAACTCATAGTATGTATGTGTCGACACATAGACCTATTTTCATATAAAAAACAGGTTTCAATGCATGAAAACCTTTTCTAAACTATTTCCAAAAGGTTATTATGTTTCTTAATGCTAATATGCACATTTAGACTCAAAGGATACTGTCCAATATACATAAATGCTAAAGTACCCTAGTTTTGACATCATACAAAACAATTCTAAAAGGAGGGGCACTCATAGTGATCACTGAACATTTTAAATTTTGAGCTAAACATATAGTTCCTCCAAATCTTCAACACGAATACCACAACTACCAACTTAAGAACATGCATATGATAATTCTTCTCATGAACTCTCAACTGCCTAGAAGTGATCGGAGGTAATCAGACTGGATCACCGTGGCCTTCGTGTATGACAATTGATGATGCTTGTAGGAGAGGATGGGGTGTACCTGCAAGGTACTCTGATGCCAAAGTAAGTTTAGGCTAGAGAGAAAGTATGCAAGTAAGATTTCAAGTAATGGATATTGAATATCTGACCTTCTCGAATGAGAGGGTATTTATAGAAGAACCCCCAGCGCGGGGCCAAGGTCTCTCATGTGGCCAAAACACCTGGTCGACCAATGAGATACTGCCAGGTGGAGGGCAAGGCGTGTGACCCTTAGACCTGGTCCAACTGTCTCCGTGAGATCCCGGGAGACAGTTGGTCGCGTGAACTGTTAAGCGAGTGGGGGGACATGCCCAACGACTAGTTTCTGCCCAACGGCTAGTTCTTGGCTATTGGGCCTGGCCAATGGCTGGATTGGGTTAGGCCTTGCCCTTCTGGGGGCACAGCGCCTGCCCAGTCCAAAACAGGAGCCCCCCAAGTCCTTGCTCTGGTGAAGAGTGAGGACTTAAGATAGCCATGTGAACAATTATTTGGATAGCGTTCGGGGACAAGACCTTCGCCTTCGCCAATACAAGGGTGGTTGGCGCTGATGCTTTGATCTTCTTGACCAGCCGTTGGTGCTCGGGGAGTATATTTCTGAAAATGTCATTTTTTATGTCGGGGATCTGGAACGAAGACGTGAGGTGCGTGTGTCGGCGAAGAGATGTGCCTGTGGGATAACAAAAGACTTAGAGCATGTAACATTTACTCTTGGGAATGCCAAACGATGATTCTTTTGACACGTGGTGGTCATGCAGCCCCTATCAGACCTAGAGCCGCCTAGGCTATGATGGCCTTTGTGCTTCCCAACGAGCAAATGCTTATAAAAGGATGGAGAAGGAGTTCATTTGTACACTTCACACAAATTTCTTCTCTCACCTTTTTTGCTCTGCAAATCGTCCTCTCGTCGGAGTTCCTCTTCGCTGTCGTTGATCTTCATCGTCTTCGTCCATACCTTCATCTCCAATCCTTCATTCTCAAGTAAGTTGTTCATCTTTTTTGCATTTTTAATGGTGTTCTTCATTTTCTTTGTGTTCCTCATGAATTTTCCGACGACTTATGAGTTTTCCGGTCGAAGATTCATGTGTTCTTCGATGAGCACATGAATTTCTGGAATTTTATGAAGGACCTGAAGAAAATGAAGAACATGGGATGACCGTTGGATTTTTTGGTGCAGATTCTCCTAGATTCTGGTTAGGATTAGTTTTATGTTTGTAGTCAGGCACTAGGCCTGTTGGCGCGAAGCTCTGGCTTTGCACGACGAGCTTGCTTTGTTAAGGGCTCAAGTCATTTTGTTAAGTCACGCAGACTCGTCCCCGTCGTAGGGGGACAGTGTCGTCATCGTGCTAAGTCGCGGTCAAAGTGGGCTCGAGGTTGTCCTCGACTTCTTCCTCGCCCTTTCACTTGACTAGTGGTGGAAGGGTGGATTTGAACTTAGTCGTCGAATTCACTTTTTCTTCCTCTGCTTTTCAGGTGAAAATGGTTGATCCTTGTGAAGAAGTCGTACCCGACGCCCAGGCCGTGCAAGAAGAGGCAGAGCAGGCCGTCGAATATGCTAACGTCCAGGTCGCGAGGGGGGCCTTAAATAGATTGCCCATGAACTGCTGTCGACGAAGTCGTCATTTACCAAAGAGGAGGTTCGGGAGTTCCCCTAAATGGAGGATCAGGCCGAGGATGCGCCAGTGCAATGGAGGGCCATCTGTTCGATAGAGAATGACAGGATCTGCTCGATCTATTCGGGGATGCGGTTCCCCATGTATGAGTTTGCCTTTGTGGAGGCTAAGTTTTGGCTGCCTTTCACCGACTTCCAGGAGGCCCTCTTTCGTCACTTGGAGTTGTGCCCCGCTCAACTCCATCCAAATGTACTGGCATTCATACGTGCTTTCGAGCTAGTGTGTCACTTCTTATATGTCGGGGCGACCGTAGATCTCTTCTTCTGCATCTTCCAACTCCAGCAAAGCACTATGGGCTCGAAGCAAAGTTGGGTGTCCTTTAAACAGTAGAGCAGGCTCTTCTGGCCGTACTCGGAGTCTGTTCGGCACTTCAAGGACAGGTTCCTAGTCGTGAAGCCGGTCTCAGAAGCGGCCAAAAGGTCTATTTCTATGCTCGAGACTGTGACCATCGATGGTCGGCAAGTTGAGAAACCCGTATCCAAGTTCCCTTTGGAGTGGGTGTACGCCCACTTCAGATATAGGACCGACCAGTTATTGGTAAAGCACGACCAACTCATCGAGAGGGACAAGGAGTCTTCCGTGTGCTTCACGTCTATGTGGAGAGCTTCAGCCCGGCCTTCATGGTGGACAGAGATGGTAAAGAGCTGCTCGGGGACAATGGGGAGCCCACACGAGCAGGCTGCTATATCAACACTAAGGCCCTCCTTGAGTGTAAAAATGACGACGTGGTGTTCCAGCTCCTCGGTACCACCTGCTCTTGTGCCCATTTTTGTTAAGTTTCTTCTAACTACTGACTTGTCTTTTTTGTGTTCGCAGAGAAAATGGCCGACATGAGGGAGCGCTTGATGAGGTCCCAGGTTGCCAAAGTCCAGAAGAAGGTGCCCTCAGTGCCCAAAGTCGGGGCGACCAAGCAGCAGGTGACGCTAGAGAAGTTTGTGTCCGGCGCTGGTTCTGTTCCTAGGACGACTTCCACACCTCCAACTTCGAACACATCTCATAAGAGGAAGCGTGATGATATCGGAGCCTCTCCGGCGGGTTGCTCGGGTGGTCTCTCTGGATGGAAGTTCGTGCTGCCCTCATGCTACCATCAGGGGATGATGTTTGATGAAGGGACCTCTGTCATCGTCTCAGAACTTGATGCCTCCGCAATTTTGCCTGCAGATCCTCAGGCACGGAGGAGGCTTCTCTACCAGGATACGGCCGGCATAATCAGGGTGTTGGAAGCGGCGATGACCCTTGGAGATGCATAGGTAGCTCACCGCTCTGACCTCTAGGAGGCCAAGACTATAATCAATGACTTTGAGTGTGAGAACGTTGAAATATATAATGAACTAAAGAAGTTGCAAGGTCACCAGGAGGCCAAAATACTGCTCCAAAAGGAAGTGACCCAAATGAAGGAGGAGGTGACGAGAGTCAATGATGAAAATGCCTGCTTGAAGGCGAGGGTAGCTAAGCTAGAGGGGTCGTCGGCAGCGGGTGAGGACTAGATCAACGACGAGAAGGCCTTGAAGACGAGGAGGGACCTGATCGAGAGGATCTGTATCCTAGGGGAGGACAACCTGGGGGCAGCTAAGTTTGGTTTTAATGCTGCTTTGGAGCAGCTGAAGGCCCTCAACTCTGACGTCCAGCTGCAAACCGAAGGAATGGGTCTACTCAATGTGGTCGTCGATGGCGAGGTGGTCCCCTCGGAGGGTGTTAGTGAGGTTGTTTATTTTGTCTTTGAATGTACATGTATTTTGTGGGCCTGCGTGCCTTTTTGATGTAATGTTTGTCGGGCACCGCCCTTCTAATGTACACCTGAATTATTCCGGTCTTGTAGCCGATGTTATTAACATTATTTGTTTGGGATTTTTACTATCGCATTTATTTATGTATGCTTATTTAAATGGATGTTTGCTCGACTTGCACTTGTTGTGCCCGACAGTCTGGGAAACCTGTCGAGGAGAGCGAAGTTGTTTCGCCGATGATGGGACTAGGATCTCGGTTGAGGTACTAATCCCATAGGCTTGGACTATTCCCATCGCGAGCTGGGTGTCTTGCCTAATTGGTGTGGCAACGGCGGAGCTCGATGAGGTATCCCCGTTGTGCGCATAATCTGCTCGTCCCATAAGCAGAAACTGGCCGGCGTTGTAAAATGGATCGTGCTTACACCGGGGCACGATCCCGTGACCGAGCCGTCTCCCCGTTTAGGGGGGATCTCGTCGGCAGTTAGTCCGACCTCGTAGTCGGTTCTAATTGTAGTATTGTTTGAGCTTTTCAGCATTCCTTGGTCGAGCAAATGGTTCTCCGTCTAGAGTTTCTAAATATTAGGCTCCCGTGCCCGTTTTGGACTTGACCCTGCAGGGTCCTTCCCAGTTTGCGGCCAGCTTTCCTTCGTGCGAATCTTTCTGGTTTCTGCGCAGGACTAAGCTGCCAACGGGGAAGTCGTGCTTTATGACCCTAGCGTCGTGGTGCAAGGTTATTTGTTGTTTTAGCGAAGCTTTACAGAGAGCTGCTCCTGACCATATTTCTTCGACCAGATCGAGCTCTTCTCTTAAGGCTTCATCATTCATCTCCTCGTCGAGGGGAGCCTCTGTTCGTCTGGAAGGTTCCCTGATCTCCACCGGTATCACCGCCTCGGTTCCATAAGCTAGTCGAAAAGGGGTTTCCCCGGTGGTGGAGTGTGGTGTGGTTCTGTAGGCCCTAAGCATGCTATGTAGCTCTTCGACCCATCTCTTCTTGGCGTTGCTCAGCCTTCGTTTTAGAACTCGAAGGATTACCCTGTTCGCGGCCTCTACTTGCCCATTGGTCTGGGGATGCTCGACTGAAGTGAAGTGTTGCTTTGTGCCTAACCTGGCAACGAAGTCCTGGAACTTCTTATCCGTGAATTGTGTTCCATTGTCGGTCACGAGGACTTGGGGTACTCCGAATCGTGCGAGGGTGTTCCTTTTGTAGAAGTGGAGTACATTGAAGGCTGTGATCTTAGCGAGGGCTTCGGATTCAATCCACATGGTGAAGTAGTCGACGGCCACGATCAGAAATTTGTTTTGATAAGACCCCATTGTGAAGGGGCCGAGTATGTCCATCCCCTACCAGGTGAAGGGCCAAGGCGAGGATAGAGTCTTCAATTCGTTGGGGGGTGCTAAGTGCATGTCCCCGTGGCGCTGGCACCAGTCACATTTTTGGATATGCTCCATGGTATCGTGCTGCATGGTCGGCCAGTAATATCCTGCTCGCAGGGCTTTTCGTGTCAGTGATCTCCTTCCCAAGTGTTGTGCGTTGATGCCCTCATGGACCTCTTGGAGGATTTCGGGGACTTTGCTCTCCTCGACACATTTTAGGAGGGGGATGAAGAATCCTCGTCGATAAAGTTTATCCTCAATCAGCACATATGAGCAAGCCCGTTGTTTGGTCACGCTGGCCTCCTTGATGTCCTCGGGCAGCTCCCCTTTGGTGAGGTAGTTGTATACAGGGGTTATCCAGCAGTGGTTCTCTCCGATGGCGTTGACGTCGAGCAGCTCTAGTGGTTTCTCTATGCTGGGTCGGGCAAGTACTTCTTGCACGACGAATTTATTGCCGCCCTTCTTTCTGGTACTAGCCAGTTTGGACAAGACGGCTGCCCGTGTGTTTCGTTCGCGGGGGATGTGCTGAACTTCCCATGCGTCGAACTTGGCGATTTTCTCCATTACCAGCGTCAGATATTCGACTAGCTGGTCGTTATTTGCTTGGAATTCTCCCCGTACTTGGGACGCTACGAGCTGGGAGTCGGTGTAAATTTTTACCTCTCTGGCGCCCACGTCATTTGCCAACCGTAATCTCGTGAGGAATGCCTCGTATTCGGCCTGGTTGTTGGACGTAGGGAAAGACAGGGCTAGAGATACCTCAATTAGTATTCCTTCCTCGTTTTCGAGGATAATACATGTGCCACTACCCGAGGGGCTGGATGCCCCGTCAACATAGATGGTCCATCTTTGCATTCTGCTTGGTGGGGATGTTGGAGGTGTCATCTCCACCACGAAGTCGGCCAGGACTTGTGCTTTAAGAGCATTCCTACCCTCGTAATGAATGTCGAATTCTGACAACTCCAGGGACCATTTGAGCATTCTGTCGGCCATATCTGGTCGGCAAAGCAACTGGCTGATGGGTTATTCTGTGCGTACTACTATGGTGTGGGCCAGGAAGTAGTGTCTGAGTCTTCTTGCGGCGATAACGAGGGCGAGGGCGACTTTCTCTATCTGCGCGTACCTGATTTTTGGCCCTTGTAGGGCCTTGCTGGTGAAATAGATGGGCTTCTGCCCGTCCGTCGTTTCGCGAATAAGTGCGGCGCTGATGGCTTCGCAAGTAATGGAGAGATATAGATACAAGGTTTCCCCGTACTCTGGTCGGGATAACACGGGAGGCTCGGATAGGGCTTGCTTGAGATGGGTCAGGGTCTGCTCGCACTCGTCTGTCCATTCAAACCCGGCCTCCTTTCTGAGGAGTTTAAAGAAGGGCAAGGCGTGTTGAGTGGGCTTGGTCACGAAACGAGAAAGTGAAGTGAGCATCCCGTTGAGGGATTGTATAGATTTATTCGTCCTGGGCGTAGGGAATTCCGCGAATTCCCGACACTTGTCTGGGTTCGCCTCTATTCCCCTCTCGGTGAGGTAGAATCCGAGGAACTTCCCTGCCCGTATGCCGAAGGTGCATTTTTCTGGATTAAAGCGCATTTTACACTTCCTGGCCTGGTCGAAGACCTTTTGCAAGTGGGTCGTATGGTCGGATTCCTCTTGGGAATTTACGATCATATCGTCCATATAAACTTCGAGCATGTCTCCGATTTCTGCTCGGAAGAGCTTGTTCATCATAAGCTGGTATGTGGCCCCAGCATTTTACAGACCGAAAGGCATTACATTGTAGTAATAGTTCCCCGAGGAGGTCATGAATGCGGTGTACCTCTTGTCTTTTTTGGCCATAGGGATTTGATTGTACCCCGAGTAGGCGTCCATGAAGGACAAAAGTTTGAAACCTGCAGAATTATCTACAAGCTTGTCGATGCTCGGTAAGGGATAAACATCTTTCGGGCAGGCCCGATTGAGATCAGTATAGTCAATGCACATGCGCCATTTTCCACTATGCTTTTTAACAAGGACTCCATCCGGTCCTTTTTATAAGGAACACTTCACTTTTTAGATTCATTAAATAATTAATGTATCTGGTCTGCATTGCAGACCAGATACATTAATTATTTAATGAATCTAAAAAGTGAAGTGTTCCTTATAAAAAGGACCGGAGGTAGTACAATATTGGACAGCCAGGTTGTATACCTGGCCTCCGAAATGAATTTCGCTTCTAAGAGATCTTGTACAAGTTTTTCGGCAGCCTGTACCATTTCGTCGGATTGTTTCTGCCTGCGCTGCGCGACGACACGGGCAGCTGGGTTGATGGTCAAATGGTGGCATGTGGTCTCAGGGTCCAAGTCGGGCATGTCTGTGGCACTCCAAGCAAACATGTCAGCATTGTCGTCCAGGCACTTCTTTAGCTGTTGTTTGACCTCGTCGGGTAGTCCTGTACCAATCTTTACCCCTCTGTTGGGGTTATTGCTGAAGGCGATGACTTCGAACTCCCCGTCAGAAACTGGTCACATGAGAGCTGATGTGGAGGAGCTGGTCGTCCCTGTTGATGTACCTTCACTGCTATCTTCCTCGCCTTCTTTTGAAATTCGGCTGTCAAGGTCGATAGAGTGTACAGGGAGTGCAGGTTTCTTGTCTGGTTGGCCGTCTCCAGATGGATGATCTTCCTCCCGTGCCCGCTTAGCCGCTTTTGGTGCTGCATCGATCTGGTTCTGTTCCCGGGTCGTTGCTTCAAAACATCTGCAGGCAGCCTCTATGTCCCCGTGCAATGTCGCAACGTGACCCTTCTCCGTATAATACTTCAGCTTGAGGTGGACAGTTGAAGGGACATCAACTAACTCTACGAGGGTCGGTCTCCCCAAGATGCACTGATACATCGACGGGCAATCAATCATCAGGAATTGGGTCTTGATTGACCTGGACGCCTCTTCTTCCCCGAATATGACTTGGAGCTCCACGTACCCCCAGGGTCTGGCCGTGGCTCCGTTGAACCCTTGCAAATTGGATCCCACGTATGGTGAGAGGTTCTTTTGGTCCAGCTTGGGGACCCGAAATGGGCCGGTGTACATTATGTCCACCGAACTACCCTGGTCGACCAGGATTCTCCTGACGTCAGTGCATGCCAGTCTTGCCCTGACGAGCAAGGGTATGTGTGAGTTAGGAGAACCTCTGGGCAGCTCTTCGCGATAAAAGGTGTTTGGCTGGGAGCGCCCCTTGATCTTCTCAAGCGTGGATAACTGATCAGGGCTGCAATCAATAAGTTGTTTGAACTTTCGCTTAACGGATCCCACTGTCAGCTCATTGTACCCCCCGCATGAGATAACCATGGCTGCAGGGAATGCTTCCCAAGTGCTAAGCGCGAACGCGATCGTCTCGTCGCCTCTCTTTTCCTTGTCTGGACATCTCCGACTCATCTTTTTTTGGTGCTCGGGTACCTTCTCGATCTCTTCCGTCCCGTGCATGATATGTGACTTCCGTCTCTTCGTACTGTATGTATGCTTTAGCCTTCTAGAGAAGTTCCGTCAACGTTCGAGGGGTCTTGATTCCGACAGCTTTTCGAAACTCACTTTTCGGTCTCAAGCCTTTCTCAAGGAGATACTTTTTCATGTGGTCCGTCGTGTGGACCTCCACGACCTCTTTGTTGAACCGTTCAATATATGCCCGCAAGGGCTCATCTAGGCCCTGTATGATAGCTTCTAAGCGCCTTCCCCGGGGGTCGGTCACATCTTGGGAGGCCGTAAAATATCAGACGAACCGGGTCTTCAAATCTCTCCAAGATGTGACCGACCCTCGGGGAAGGCGTTTGAACCAAGCCATGGCCCCTTTCCTGAGGGTGATTGGGAACAATCTGCACTTTATGGCTCCACTCACGTTGTGGTAGTGGAGCATTGCCTCTATGTTTTCTATGTACTCGCTGGGGTCGGTGGTCCCATCGTACGTCGCCAGAGCAAGGGGATTCTCCAACCCGCGAGGAATTCTGGTGTCCATGATCTCTTGGGAGAGGGGACCATGGACGTCGTCGTCACTGCTTGTGCTCGGAGAACGGGAAAAAGAATAGCTATGACCACGGCTTCTGCTTCGTCGTGGAGAATGCCTACGTGATCGGTGATGCTCGTACTTTCTTGAGGGCCTGGATTTCTTCGACGCATGGGAGCGTCTTGACTTCCGCTGAGGGAACCAGCTTCGCCTTCTTGCAAGGTCGGATGCAGGCTCTTCTGATCTTGATTGTCTTCTCTCCAGGGAGAGGCTTCTAGATCTGTCACGCCTCCGTTTCTGAGGGGGAGACCAGGGACGTGGAGACGGGCTGCGAGGCTTCTCCGAGGACAGGCGCCCCTGGAGGACTTGCTCGAGAGCGTTGATCTTTTCTCCTTGTTGGAAGATCAAGAGGTTTGATATGTTGAGGGAAGCTATGAGAGCAGCTGTGTTGGGGTCAGCATTTTTCGAAACCAGAATATACTCAAAAACATGGTCAGCAGCCTGTGCTCGAGGCTTCACGTCATCGGGAGTAGGGGAGGCGGTTCTCCCGTCTCGATGGTCTGCTTCCAGAAAGACAGATCCGTCGAAAATGTGGTCGGCGTTATCAGCTATAACGGCGATGGTAGATTCTTGACGGAAACATCATTCTTGGTGGAGGCCATGATGATCAGAATGAGTTTGGAGAGCTTTGGTATTTGAGGTGAAAAAGAAGGGATCTTGAATAAAAGACGGGGAAGCTATTTCCCACCGACGGCGCCACTGATCAGAGGTAATCAGACTGAATCACCGTGGCCTTTGCGTAGGACAAGTGATGATGCTTATAGGAGAGGAGGGGGTGTACCTGTAAGGTACTCCGATGCCAAAGTAAGTTTGGGCTAGAGAGCAAGTATGCAAGTAAGATTTCAAGTAATGGATATTGAATACCTGACCCTCTTGAATGAGAGGGTATTTATAAAAGAACCCCCAGCGCGGGGCCAAGGTCTCTCATGTGGCCAAAGCACCTAGTCGACCAATGAGAGACTGCCAGGTGAAGGGCAAGACGCGTGGCCCTTAGACTTGATCCAACTGTCTCCGTGAGATCCGGGGAGATAGTTGGTCGCGTGAACTGTTAAGCGAGTGGGGGGGACATGCCCAACGGCTAATTTCTGCCCAACGGCTAGTTCTTGCCTATTGGGCCTAGCCAATGGCTAGATTGGGTTGGGCCTTGCCCTTCTGGGGGCAGAGCGTCTGCCCAGTTCAGAACAGAAGCGTAAGCCACAACCTGTTCATTTTGCATCAATGCACCTCTTAAAACCATCTTTGAAGCATCACGATACATCACAAAGGACTCACTTGGATTCAGTAAAATTAAAATTGGGGCAGGCGTCAACTTCTTCTTGAGTTCTTGAAAACTCTCTTCAAAATGCACATCTTAGACATAAGCTTGACCCTTTCGAGTCAACTGAGTCAAAGGTAACGCTGACTTCGAGAAACCTTCAATGAACTTCCCGTAGTAACCAGCCAACCCAAGAAAACTTTTAATCTCCGTAACAAACTTCTGAGTCTCCCATCCTAACACAACATCCATCTTCGATGGATCCATAACTATTCCACCACTAGAAATCATATGATCAAGGAAACTCACTTCTCGCAACCAAAATTCGCACTTGGACAACTTCACGTACAACTGCTTCTCTTTCAAAGTCTGCAACACCATTCTCAAATGCTCCACATGCTCTTCATCAGACTTTGAATATATCAAGATGTTATTGATGGACACAACCACAAACTGATCTAAGTACGAATGAATTATTCTATTCATGTATTCCATGAACACTCTAGGCGCATTAGATACACCAAACGACATCACGTAATACTCGTAATGACCATAACTCATCCTGAAAGTTGACTTTGGAATATCTTCTAGCTTCACACGAATCTAGTGGTAACCTGAATGTAATAAATCTTGCTGAAAACACAAGGCCAACCAACTGGTCCTTTTTGTCTAATTAGCGACGAATTTAGCGACCGATTTTTGAATTTTTTCCGTCGCTAATTAGACGAAAAGGACTAATATGACACGTTTTGAAGAGTTAAGGAACCAATATGACGCAAAAAAAAAATAAGGGACCAATCTGAACCCAATGGTATAGTTAAAGGACAAAAAAGAATATTTTTCCTTTTTAAAATTATTTTCTTAATTTACTTTAATTAATAAATTACTAATATTTTAGATTTAATCTATATTTTCTCCCTACCCTTCACAATACTAACCATACACTCCCCAACACTTATTTATTTAATTAAACACATGGTAATTAAATGAAATACTCATAATATAAATAAATCACTTAACAATTTACAAATAATTCAATTAAAATAATTTAATCGAAATTGGGGTGTTACAGTAAACATCTCTTAATTCGAGTCAACCATCATTAAAATATATCTCTCCATTTTTCTTTAGGACTTGCACCTCAAACTCATTATCTTTTGGATCCCGAAGAATCACATATGGTGCAATCTTGTCTCCAAATTCTTTAGCAAAACATGAAGGAAGTTTTTCCATTGAATGTGTTTTATAAGATACAATTAATTAGCAAATAATAAAGCAAACAATAAATATAGATAACATGTGCTAAAAAATGCTTGTAGATTTAAAATAGAATGCAAGGAACTGCATTCCGGTCATGGAAGCAAATAAAATGCATGCAGTGAAAATATAATGCAAGCAAACAGATCTAGCAAACATTATGAAAAAAAAACAATATGCAAGCAATTTGTATTTGCAAACATAATTGATTTATTAGAGAAGATACACACACCACATACACCATGGTTGTCAAACTCTATATGATATGTTTGTATTCTTGCAAGCAAATTCATTATACGGTTGTTGTGCTCATCATCAATAATATTTACAACTTTTATAACGAGAAACTTTTCATTAAGTTTCTGTTCATGATGTGTTTGCATTTAGAGGCGGAGCCATTCACAACAGAGGGGTGCAAGTGAACCCCCTGAACTTTAGAAATTACTACCACTATTCTTGTTTCATACTATTTTGCATCTCTTATTTTTTTAGTTTTTAATCTGATATGTTTCTATATTAAATTAAAGAAAAAGTATGCAATATATATGTATTTCATCTCATTGGATTGACTGATATTGACGTTTCATTTAAGACAATATAAATTATGGTTTTTTTACATTTCTTTATTACTATAGTACAACATAAATTATGGCTTTTTTACATTTCTTTATTACTATAGTATAAAACTAATATTAGGATGTAATTCATGGGCATGAATGTACATCCTTGTATACAACAATGTGTCATTTTAATATATATATTTTTAATAACTCTAATAAAAGAAATCATTTTATTTATCTTTTAACAATATCGTTATATTAGTAATATTTTTTAATTATTAATCAATTTCTCTCTCTCTCTCTCTATATATATATATATATATATATATATATATATATATAATTCTATTAATTTATCTCTTTTACATTACTAATGGCGAATAATTTTATAAAATAATTTATGCTTTTTTTCATATAAAATTAATTTTGTAAGAAAGATATAAAATTTAATACAAGTAGTTCCTTTGATTACTAGTGTAATGTTTTTTTTATTTCTTATTAATGTTTTGATATACATATAAAATATACTATAATTTATAAATTGTTAAAAATAAATATAAATGTATGCTTTTTTATTTTAAAGTCAAACAGAAAAAAACTCTATATTAACTAATCCAACACAAAAATTATTAACATCTAATAAGATTTAAATCTGAAATTTTGAGAGGAGCACACTCTAAAAATCAAAGTCTTTACCAGTAGACAAATTTCTCAAGACTATAAATTTATGCCATTATTTTTAAGAAATCCAACTGAGTGATTGAATAAATAAGACATAATTTTAAATGTTATAGGATACATATATGGGTGTTCGTGGTGCGGTTTGGACGTTTTGACAGTAACAATCATTCGAACTGCAAGAGAAAAAATATGAGGTTTGGTTTGGTTCGACTGACTTTTAGAAATAACACAAAATCAAACCAAGTGTGAGTATGAAAATATTTGTAAGGTTAAGGCATAATAGATTTAGGTTTTGGGTTGGATGTGCGATAAGTGAAGTTTGAGTTGTAACATAATACAATTTGGTTTATCTTAGTTCGATTTACAAAATACAAACCACAAACCAAGCCGAACCACATGAATTTTTACGATTTCGATTTGGTTTGCGATTTTTTATAAAGCATCTTGCACCCCCTGACCCAAGGTTCTGGCTCCGCAACTGTTTGCATTCTTGCAAGCAAATTCATTATACGAGTGTTGTGCTCCTCATCAATAATATTTGCAACTTTTATATCGAGAAACTTTTCATCAACTTTCTGTTCGAGAAACTTTGCATTTTTTCAAAAGGGTTATTTGAAGCCATTGAATTTCTTCTAATAGTTTATGTTTCTTTGTTAAAAGTTGTAGGTGATGGAGAGGGCAGTGGTAAGTGTGTGATAAAACATTCGTTTATATAGGAATTATTCGATATTTCATACTTAAGAATCATTTATTGCTATTGCTAGGTCATTTATTATTCATTTCTAAAATTTAAAAGTTAAAATTCAAATAGGTATCATCATTATATGAGATTAAAGAGGGCCAATGGTTTTTTAGGGTTTGCTATCAGACCTTATTAATTTTATTATAACAAAGATAAAGATAAAAATGACATATTGGAGTTTTTCGAACATCTAATTTTCTTTTACATGTGAAAATAATTATTTTGATTTACAATAGCAAACAACAATAATTTTTTGAGTTTAAAGTATATGCATTGACAGTATAAAAATAGTTTTACAGTATCATTCAATAGAAATTTATCATTCAACCATGTCATACAATTAATTTAAAAATTACAGTTTAATATGGAAGAATGTACGATTGTGATTGATTGACTTATTTTACATTGACGTGTGCATGTTCCATTTTCTGTAATTTTTTTTAGGCTTAAACGCATTTTTGGTCTCCTTAGTTTGATGTTTTTTTTTTAACTTTTAGTCCATTCGTTTTAAAAATCAGCTTTTTGCTCCCTCAACTTTACTACCCTTGAGATTTTCATAGTCCCTTTCCAATTTTACAGACGTGACATTGATGATTATGACCAAAATTAATTTTTTAATGACATGGTAAGAATGAGTAGGATAATTTATTATTTATTATTATTATTTTAAATAATTAATTAATACTTAATCATTCTATCATTATTATTAAGTTTTTTTTAAATATTAAATAATTAAATTGTGAAAAGTAAATGTTGAGACTTAGCTTAATTCATCACGTGTCATCCCAACTATCCAATTACAAAATTGATGCTAGTGTAACATATATAAACACTTAAGCAAACTAAAACTCAAACAATGTGTGACTCAACTTACCACTTGAAGTTGCTGGATCAGTTCCACAACTCTTCTTCTTCTTCATCAACAACAAACTTTCCATAAAATCAACTTAACTCACCTTTCCATAAACTCAACTCACCTTATATCACTAAGAAAAATATGTAGATAAAGCAATAGTTATACATTTCCATGGTTCTCTTTGTTGAAACACGATGTCTTATTCTGAAGAATTATCGGATCGAGAGATCATTGACTTCATAAGGACCAACCATTGAAGTTGTTCTTCTTCATAAATGTTACTGGTTTTTTAATCCAATAACTGTGGATACTTCTTTCCTCCCAACAGTGGCTTTGAATCCACTAACTATGGATACTTCTTCATAGGGATCAACCATTGAAGTTGTTCTTCTTCATAGGTTTTAATGACTTGTATATCATAAGGAACATTTGTTTCAGATGTGCAAACACACACTTCTTTTAGAAAATACATAATTATTTCATTATTTCTTACAAAAATAAAGTTGTACACACCTTGGTGAATTGTTTCATGCTTATTCTTATCACTGAATATATATTGTTTTACAAATGACATGAAAACATCAGTAAAAAACTATCTGTTTAAATAATTATCTGCCACAGATCTTGAAGGATTCAGGTGATTTCTCTTCTATTATGCCATAATCAGTGGTCTCCAAGTACTCGCGAATAGTTGTTTTGCACTCAGCAAGGTAGGTATGATCCAGAAAATTGTTGTAGGTTGTGTCACCAAGATTCTTTGCTGCCGGTACGCTACAAAATAAATGGGTTGCTTAGTTATTATACTATTTGATCTCTTAAACACATAAGTTTTCATCCAAAATATGCTTACTAGTGTCGAAGATAGATGTGGCAGGGAAAAACATCATCTCTTCAAATTTTATCAATTTTCCACCTTCCATATTGCTGAAACAAAATTTCATTGTTTCCTGAACAGAATCAAAATACAAACATGTTTCTGTCATATAGTGGACCATTACTTTCTTATCCTTACTAATCAATGAGGAACAAAGAATCAATTATCTTTACATCTAATGTTGAAAATCTCCTCATCACTATAACGAGCACAAAGGACTTTAGAAAAAATGACACATTTACTAGTTAAACAAACAATGTTAATAACCATATTGTTCTGGACTGGACCGATGGCTAGAATTGGACCAATCCCCTTCTACTCCAGAGCGACCCAAATTGCCTAAGTCCAATCTACAGAGGGGCAAAAGTTACCTTTCTGCCCCTTCAACCGAGCAAGGAATGCAACGTTCCTCCCCGGAATTACTGCCCGTTACGCACGGCCTCATTGCTCCCCGAACAGCTAAGGGCAGGTGCCCGAAACCACGCTTATGCCCGACATAACGGCTAGTTTTGGACACCCTGCCCGACATAACGACTAGTTTGGGTAGTTACCTATTCTTCGGGGAAAACGGTTATTTCGCCCCGAAAATAGGACCGTTGGCCACGCGCTAGGGGCTCTATATAAACCCTCTCGCTTGAGAGGGTCAGGTATCCAATATTCACCCTAAGAGTTCATACTTTGTACTTGCTCCTTTTCTCTGACCCTTTCTTACTTGAGCGTCAGAGTACCTTGCATGTACACCCCCTCCTCTCCAGACGACCAGCATCCCTGACGCTAGAGCCGTCAAAATGGGCCGAAGCCCATGGGCCGGCCCGCCGAGCCCGAAAAAAGTTAGGGCTTGGGCCTTATTTTTGGAGCCCATATTATTCCGGGCCTTTTTTAGCCCGGCCCGAAAAAGCCCTAAAAAAAATGGGCCGGCCCGTATGGGCTATGGGTAGCCCGCCAGCCCGCCAACTTTTTTTAAAAGAATTAATTTAACTATTTGGCCCATAATATAAATTAATAAATATATATAATTGGACCTAAAAAATAAATTTGGCCCAAGAAACATTTGGATACAATGTGTTAGTGCTTGTTTGGTTCGGTCCACACACACTTCAGTGACTACCAGAACATTAATTTCTATTACATTATATTACATTACAGTATTCTAAAATGAATATATTACATTAAGATCATTAAAATGAGTATTAATTTCTATAACATTATATATTAAAATGATTATTAATTTCTATTACATTATATATTACTTAAAAAATGAATTTTTTAATTTTTTTTTTAAATGGGCCCGTTTAGGGCCGGGCTCGTTTAGGGCTGGGTAGCCCGCAGCCCAGACAGGGCTGGGCCTGGGTAGTAAAAAAGGAGCCCGTATTCAAAATGGGCTTTTTGAGCCCGGCCCGGAAAAGCCCGAGGCCCGCCAGGGCCGGCCCGTTTAGGGCCGGGTAGCCCGTTTTGACAGCTCTACCTGACGCACTTGACGACCTGATTCCACAGGATCTGATCCAGTCTTCACGATCAGTGGCGCCGTCTGTGGGAACTTTTGTTCTCCCCATCTTTCTTTCCTTAGAAATCGAAGATCAAAACAATTCTCAAACATCATCACGATCATGGCCTCCCAAGATCGCACCAAGGATGCTCTCCAAACCACCATCCTCCCCGTCAACAAATCTGACATTGACGGCCAGTCATCTCTCCTTCGAGATGCCCGTTTCCTCAGGGATGGAGCCACTGCCTCTCCTTCCTCTACCCCTGCTAATCACAACAATGATCAACCATCACTTGATATCCAGCCCGTTCCTGTTCCGCCCAATGTCGACCCGGCCGTGGCAGCCCTCCTGGAGGCGATCAACAAAACCAACACCCTGATCCTGCAGCAGAACAAGAGGATCGGGACACTGGAAGAGTCCCACCGTCCGAGATCCCCTCCTACGCGGAGGAACCAACGACGATCAAGAAACCCGCAGCCCCGGAGAGAAATCGCCCGAAGGCTGCGCCAAGAACCTGATCCTCGCGTAGCCCGAAAGCGCGACCAGATCTCCCCGCGTGACCAGCACGCCCATGACCACAAAGGGACTTGGAGGAACGAGCAATCTCCCCCGATCAAGTCTAAAGGACGGGACCGCTCACCTTCCCCGCGAAGGAACCGCTCACCTTCCCCGCGAAGGAACCACTCACATTCTCCTCGAAGGAACCACTCACCTTCTCCGCGAAGGAATCGGCGTCGCGAGCTTCCCGTTCGGTCCCCATCATACACCAGTTCTAGTGACGACGACGAGCCTCGCGACCCGTTGTCCCAGGAGATCTTGGCTACCCGTCTCCCAAAAGGCTTGGAGAAACCCCCGTCACTTGGCACATACGACAGGACCACCGACCCCGACGAGTACATCGAGAACATCGATGCGCTGTTAGACTACCGCGGCGTACGGGGCGCCATCAAATGCAGACTGTTCCCGACCACGCTTCGGAAGGGAGCAATGACATGGTATAAGCAACTGCCCGAGGAGTCCATTACCTCGTGGAGACAGCTGGGCAGGATGTTCTCGTGGCACTTTACAACATCTCGCCGCCACCCCAAAACTGAGGCCTCTCTTGGAGCCATAATCCAGGGTAAAGGCGAACCTCTCCGCGCATATATCGAGAGGTTCAACAAAGAAGCAGTGCAGGTCTCGACGACGGACGAAATGAAGAAGTTTTTGCTCGAGCAGGGGCTCCGCCCAGGCTCCGAGTTTTCTAAAGCCATTGGCCTCGCGCCACCGAGGAGCTTAGACGCCCTCCTCCTCAAAGCCCAATTACACATTCAGTATGAAGAGAAGGTTACGACCAGCAACGTCCGAGCATCACGCCATCTGGAGAACGCTTGGGCATCCAGAGGAGAAGAAGCTTCGACATCTCGTCGAGGTGAACGGAGGCGCGAGGACCGTCCTCGTGATTCCCGTGACAGCAAGGGCCCCTCTGGGCGGTTCCATGACTACACTCCCCTGACGTTTCCAGGGAAAAGATCTTGTCCGAATGTGCCAATTCGGAGTTCAAACAGGCTGGGGTCCGCTTCCCTAAACAACTTCCGAACAGACCGAATGTGGACAAATCAAAATACTGCCGTTTCCACAAAAGTCACTGCCATACTACGGAGGACTGCATCCATCTGAAGGATGCCATTGAAATACTGATCAGGGACGGCTACCTGAAGCAGTTCGCGAAGAAGAATGACATTCCTCGACAGGACACCCAGGAGTCCAAGAAGGTCGAGGAAGAGGTACCCTCCTCGGAAGACGCCAATATACAGGTCGCTATGTCCATATCGCGACCCGAGGACTTCAACGTCCCGGACGGGCTCAGCGCCCCTACATATTTTGCGGCCCACAGCCCGTGGGAGACATTTCCCTCCACCATGGTCATCTCTGGCAGGGGTTTCAACAAAGTCACTGTGGGCTCCGTGAAACGGAAGTTCGAACACCTGATCAACACAAGCTCCAGCAAAGTGACCACGCTTGATCGGGCACAGAAGGGCTCCGTCCCCATCTCCTTCTACCGGGAGGAACTCCTCGGCGGCTCCCCGAACTCAAGCATACCATTGCTCGTCAGAGCCCGGATGGCGAACTTCGACGTTCGCAGGATACTCGTCAACCAGGGCAGCTATGTCGACATCATGCACTCCCAGTTGTTTTCAACACTTCAGCTGGACGAATCGCACCTTACCCCCTACGTAGGGTCTGATTTACAGGGATTCAACGAGTCTGTAACCAAGCCGTGGGGATACGTCGAGTTGATCGTGACCTTCAGATAAGCTGAAATGGCCAGATCCATCAAGGTGCAATTTCTGGTAATCGACTGCCCGTCGCTTTACCAATGCATTTTCGGAAGGCCAACTCTAACCGAGTTGGTAGCAGTGCCCTCAACCGTCCACCTGAAGATGAAGTATTACACTTCGAAAGGGATTTTCGCCACCCTCCACGGAGATATAGAAGCTGCCAGACGGTGTTTCGAAGCAGCTACAAAGGGACTCAACACCATTGCGCCCAAGCTAAAAGTGTCGAGCAAGCCAGCACTGCCAACCAGCTCCGAGGAGGCCAAGCCCCTGCCCCAGGTCGACTCTATCGACCTCGACAGTCGCTTCCCCGAGAACCAACATGAGGAACGAGCAGCTTCAGCAAGCCCGTCCACGTCGTCCAGCAGCAGCTCCCATCAGATGCGCCCAATCCCGGATGGCAACTTCGAGATAGTTCTGTTCGGTGAAGACCCCCAACGGGGAGTGAAGATCGGAGCAGACTTGCCTGACATCGCGAGGAAGCAGCTCAAAGCGTACCTCCAAGAGAATGCCGACCTCTTCGCATGGAGCGCCGCAGAAATGCCCAGCTTGGATCCATCTGTCGCTTGTCACCAGCTGACCATCGACCGACCGTCAAGGCCGTAGCACAACGTAGGAGGAAGCAGTCTCCGGAGAAAACGGAGGCTGCTGAAAAAGCTGTAAAGAACCTCCTCGAGGCCAAATTTATTTCAGAAACCAAGTACACAACTTGGCTATCCAACGTTGTATTAGTTAAAAAATCTAATGGAAAATAGCGCATGTGCATTGATTATACCGATCTCAATAAGGCATGCCCGAATGATGCCTACCCCCTCCCCAATATTGATAAAATTGTTGATAATTCTGCTGGTTTTAAACTTTTATCGTTCATGGACGCCTACTCGGGCTACAATCAAATCTCAATGGCAATGTCCGACAAAAAATATACGGCCTTCATGACCGAATCAGGCAACTATTACTACAACGTAATGCCCTTCGGCCTGAAGAACGCCGGAGCGACGTACCAACGAATGATGAACAAAGTGTTTCGGGGAGAAATAGGCGACATGCTCGAAGTCTACATGGACGACATGATCGTAAAATCCCACGAGGAAACCGATCATATCACCCACTTAAGGAAGGTCTTCGAACAGGCCAGGAAATACAAAATACGTTTTAATCCGGAGAAGTGCACCTTTGGTGTCCGGGCAGGCAAATTCCTCGGCTTCTACTTGACAGAACAAGGAATTGAAGCCAACCCCGGGATTTCGGAGGAGCTGCCCCGACCTTATTCCTCGCTAGAGCGTTCCTTACAACCCTGTCATGCGCCTGAGGCATCTCACCTGCACAAACAAAACGTGAACATGTTAGATACGAGGAAAATAAATAACATGAACAAAATCTAAATAACTAAGACTACCGAGCAGCTTCTCAGCGTCCGTGGGAGTCTTGCACTCCAGCAGTGCCTTAACATTGATGAATCGACGCTCGACCCTCTGACTACCATCTTTCTCGAAGATCGGGTTGCCCTTGCTCGTACAGCACTCAGCAAGCCGGAAAGAGTTGACCCACTTCACCAGCACCTCGTACGCCGCGGCGTCCTGCCCGCGTAGGTCGCTCGACTGAAAGACATAGTCACTGGGCTGCTTAGCAAAATGGTCGGGTGCCTAGTGGAGGGGGAACTTGTAGAGCCTCCGCCCAATATACCTCCCCTCCTCGTCGTGCAGCTCGTTTCAGTCCTCGTCAACCTCGATCTCCCAAACATATGTACTATCCTGGGCAACCTCGGACACAGGCTCAACGACGTAGTACCGTTCATTGAATGTCCGGATTGACTCCGAAAACGACTTGAACAGCTTGCGGGGCTGCTTCAAAGAAACCCAGCCGCACTTTCTCCCCGTCAGCTGCCTTTGGAGATGGAAAACAGTGAAGAACAGAGGGAGAGTAGCCCCTAAGGAAAGATGTTCGCATACCAACTCGAAGGCCCGGATGAAGGCCAACGAATTAGGGTGCAGTTGTGTAGGGGCTAACTTCAAATGCTCGAACACTGACTGCTGAAAATCAGTAAACGGCAACCTCAAGCCCAGCTCCTTAAAAGCATATTCGTACATGGTAAAATGGTCCCCGAAGTGCGTGCAGACACGATCGTCTTCGGAAGGGAAGTGCACCTTCCACTCCCCTTCCGGTCCTACCTCCGTGAAGACGTCCACCAAGGACTTTGCGAATGTGGACACATGCTCGGAAGGTTCAGCCACCTCCCATTCCTCCGCGGAATCATCAGCAACATCCTCGTCCATATCGTCCTGAGCCTCTTCTTCCCCGACATCACTTGGAGAGCTCGAAGCCGTCGAGCTACTGTTGTCCGAGGATCCTGTTTCTTCTTCAGAGGTGTCTAAAATAACTTCTCTATCTGGCCCCGTCGCCATTATAGTCATCTGAAAAGCAGAGAAGACAGTGAATTCGACAGCAAATCAAATCCACCCTTCCACTGCTAAGTCAAGTGAAAGGGTGCGCAAAGGGCTAAGGACAACGTCCCCCGCCTAAGCCCTAACATCAAAGGAAAGGTTGGAACCTCCCCGCGAGGAGACGCTCGAAACATATCATCCCCTGGCGAGGAGCTTCCCCGCGCTTAATCCTAGTTTCCGTTCGAAGTTCCGCCGGAAATTACAAGGCTTCACCGGAATCTGGGGGCGTTCCGCCGGAAAACTCATCATTTGCTCAAAAGACAAAAAATCACGACGATTACGCAAGCGTCGCCATCGCGACGACACCGTCATCCTCCCTCCTAATCGGAGCATACAAACACGTCCGGCGACATGTCAGAAGTGGAAAAATGGCACGACCACCGTCCACCACCAACAGTCACCAGAAATCCACCTATTTTGTCCTCTAAAACTAGCCCTAACCACATGCAATCTACCACTACAACAAACAAAAGCAAAGCAAGCAAAGGATCGAAAAACTTACTTGATTTAAGTAGAAGAAAGAAGCTGCTCGAAGCTTGACGCGGTGGTCGGAAAGGCAGAAGACGGTGACGGGCAAGAACTTGAAGGAGGCGAAGAGAAATCAGAAAGAGAAAGTCCCAAATGGAACGATTTTCCCCTTTTATACAAAGGGGCACGTGCAAACACGCGCCCGTAGGCCATTATGACTGTCCACTAGCCATCATTGCCTATTAACTGCTACACGGAGCTCTAGGCACACGTGGCGTCCCAACGTTTCCAATTCTGTCTGACCCTTGATCTCCCCGAGTACCGGGCAGCAAGGTCACGACCACGAATCACGCGAACACAGGGAACCACGAGCACTTTAAGACAATCCTCCTCGTCTTCAAACGACGACTCCATACTGTCTCCCCGGAGCAACGAGCAGTCCTTAAGTCATCACTCCCATGCTCGGGAGCAACGACTTGGGGGACTCCTGTTCTGGACTGGACCGATGACTAGAATTGGACCAATCCGCTTCTACTCCAGAGCGGCCCAAATTGCCTAAGTCCAATCCACAGAGGGGCAAAAATTACCTTTCTACCCCTCCAACTGGGCAAGGAATGCAACGTTCCTCCCCGGAATTACTGCCCGTTACGCACGGCCTCATTGCTCCCCGAACAGCTAAGGGCAGGTGCCCGAAACCACGCTTATGCCCGACATAACGGCTAGTTTTGGACACCCTGCCCGACATAACGGCTAGTTTGGGTAGTTACCTATTCTTTGGAGAAAACAGTTATTTCGCCCCGAAAATAGGACCGTTGGCCACACGCTGGGGGCTCTATATAAACCCTCTCGCTTGAGAGGGTCAGGTATCCAATATTCACCCTAAGAATTCATACTTTGTACTTGCTCCTTTTCTCTGACCCTTTCTTACTTGAGCGTCGGAGTACCTTGCAGGTACACCCCCCTCCTCTCCAGACGACCAGCATCCCTGACGCACTTGACGACTTGATTCCACAGGATCTGATCCAGCCTTCACGATCACATATAAATCAGAATAATCACCACATACCGCTGGAAAGTCATAAGATTTTATGAAAAGTTTGTTGTTGATGAAAAAGAAGAGTTGTGGAACTGGTGTAGTAGCTTCAGGTGGTAAGCTGAGTCCCACATTGTTTGAGTTTTCGTTTACTTAAGTGTTTATATATGTTACACTAACATTAATTAGTAATTGGATAGTTGGGCTGACATGTGATGAATTGGACTCAGGCCTAACCTAATTATCAATGTTACATTTGCAAAATTGAAAAGAACCATGAAAATCCCATCGATAATAAAATTGAGGACAAATAATTAATTTTTAAAACGAAGGACTAAAAATTAAAAAACATAGAAAAAATGCATTTAAGTTTTTTATTTTTATTTTTATTTATTTTTTAATCATGTTTCATTTTATAAATAAAAAAATCGGAGTTGGTGACCCTGGCAACCGGCAAACCGCACTCCACTTCAACACTGCTCCCTCCGTTTAACGGCATACTCAAGTTACAAAGAAAGAGAGACACAGACACGAGCGACCTCTCATCTTGCAGATTTGCGATTCCACTTTTGAGCCCTAGCCACACTCAATCACGGTCGCCGTCGGAGTTTCGCTGTTTCAACAGTTTAGCATCCTGTAAGTTCACTTTATCAAGCTGAGAGTGGGAAATAGGGATTTATCGGTTAAATTATGTATTTAAGCATTTCGTATATCACTTGTTTGCTCAAATGCCTTGATGAATATCAAACTATGTCAAGTTCTTCTCATGGTTTATCACATGTTTGTTCTAATGTCTTAATGTTCTCACTCACATTTTTTTTTGGTTATTATTTTCATCTACTAATTTGATTTGCTCTGGGCCTCCATTTTGACATACACAAGGCGGAAAGAAAGTGAGACATCAACATGGGAACATCAGTGCAAGTAACACCACTTTGTGGAGTGTACAATGAAAACCCTCTCTCTTACTTGGTTTCCATTGATGGCTTCAACTTCCTTATTGACTGTGGTTGGAATGACCACTTTGACTCTTCCCTCCTTCAACCCCTTTCCAGGTTACTCTCTTTATTGTCTGTTGTTAGGCACAACCATGGTTTTAAATTGTGGTTCTCGTTACATTGCAAATGTGCTGTGATGCTATTGCCAATACCTCTTAAACCATTATATTACGACCGTAATTGCGGTTACAATCCACAATTTAGAACCATGGGCGCAAGAAGTAGATGGAGGGAGAAAATTTGTTTTTTTTTTTTTTTTTTTTTGCAAATGTTAAAGGAATTGTTGTTTAATATATATATGCTTGTGTTTTTATTGGTTTTGTTTTCTTATTGAGGTTGTGTGGCTAACATGTAGGGTAGCATCAACTATAGATGCCGTTTTACTTTCACATCCTGACACACTTCACCTTGGTGCCTTACCCTATGCCATGAAGCAGCTTGGACTCTCTGCTCCTGTTTATTCAACTGAGCCTGTCTATAGAATGGGACTTCTCACTATGTATGACCAGTTACTCTCAAGAAAGGTGAAATTCCATTCTAGTTTGTTTTTCCGGTGTCCTCGTCTGTAAGCTTGCACATTTAGAATTTTGGAAAATGTACATGTTATTCAGCGAAGTGGTTTGACTGATATATCTAATTCTCTTGCAGCAAGTATCGGAATTTGATTTGTTTACTTTAGATGATATTGATTCTGCTTTCCAAAGTGTAACAAGGCTAACATACTCTCAGAATCATCACCTCTCTGGTAAGCATTTAAATGTGATATATTTAGGTGGTGGTAATTTTCCAAAATTGAAGCCATACAGGGTACCTTCCTTGAGTACCAATATTGAAGGGGTTATTTACCATGCCACATGATGGACAAATATTTTTCCCTTCATCATTAGTGGTAGGGCCCCGAATGGATACAACTTTCCATGTCATCTATGTTTTGTGCCTAGAAATATTTGTGTAAGCATTGGAATTTTTTATCAAGGCTAGAATGATTAAATTTGAAAATCACTTTATTTATCAACAGTCTTGAATTTAATTTTTATCTGGAGCTTTGTAATAAATTTTATAAATATATGAATCCACTAATTCAAAGTATCTTGCTAGTTTAAAATTTTAAATCCAGAACACCATTATCACATTTTTGCATATAGTTTGTGTTATCTAAACAGTTTCCTCTATATGAAATACACCCTCTGGTCCTATTTATAAGAAAAAATTTTATTTTTTAGATTCATTGAATAACCAATGTATATAGACTTAGACACATTGGTTATTCAATGAATCGAAAAAGTAAATTTTTTCTTATAAATAGTACCAGAGAGGGGGTATTTATCAATGCCTTAAAAGTTAGAATAATATAAATGTATAACATGATTCCTGCTTTGAAATTAAATTATGCATTGCCAGTGCGTAAAAAACTTATGAGAAGATGTTGAATTTTTATGAAAAAGGGACTAATGTTGCTTTGGTCTTTTCTAATTCTTTTGATACGCTTTCCATTCCACCTTGTTGAACAATTTCGAAATAGCCCCCCTTACTTTATGTGTTTGTTACCTTCAATGGCATTTTAACCACTACTAGGCAAGGGAGAGGGAATTGTGATTGCACCACATGTTGCTGGACATCTTTTGGGAGGCACGATATGGAAAATTACAAAGGATGGTGAGGACGTCATATATGCTGTTGATTTTAATCACAGGAAAGAAAGGTAAACCT
Source organism: Lathyrus tuberosus (assembly GCA_022829125.1). Taxonomy (NCBI): domain Eukaryota; kingdom Viridiplantae; phylum Streptophyta; class Magnoliopsida; order Fabales; family Fabaceae; genus Lathyrus; species Lathyrus tuberosus. The sequence goes on along the minus strand of JALAZF010000617.1, from coordinate 1,556,002 downwards.
TAACTTAAGTTGTCCAAATTTGATCTTATATATTCTTGGCAAACAGAAAGGAAGCTACTTATCAATCTAATTTTCATTAGGCATTTGAATGGAACTATTCTAGGTTCCTTTGTGCGGCCAGCTGTTCTAATAACTGATGCTTATAATGCTTTGAACAATCAGCCTTACCGGCGTCAAAAGGACAGAGAATTTGGAGGTAATTAACTTTTAAATCATATAAGGGTAACTCTGTGACAGAACAAAACTAAGATGGACTTTTTCAATTTTTGTTTTCTCAAATTACTGTTAACAACATTAAAAAATGTGGGCATGCATGCCCTGAAAAATCTTGATCATGAAATGGGAAAACTGTCAACTATTTGTGTTTTTCTTCCTTTTCTGATCATATATCTCATTGGTTATTTAGATGTCTTAAAGAAGACTCTAAGGGCAGGTGGAAATGTATTACTGCCTGTTGATACCGCTGGAAGAATATTAGAACTCGTTCTGATGTTGGAATCGGTCAGTACAAGAAAATAATTCTGCATTTATTCTTTCTTCTGTTTTTTTTCCTGGATGTGCGTGCGTGGGTTGACATCAGATCTTGGTGTTTGCAGTATTGGACGGATGAAAACTTGAACTATCCTATATACTTTCTTACATATGTTGCATCCAGCACTATTGATTATGTGAAGAGTTTCCTTGAGTGGATGAGTGATTCCATAGCAAAGTCTTTTGAACAAACACGTGAAAATATATTTCTTTTGAAGTAAGTGACGTCTTCCTTAACTTATGTTGGGAGTAAGATATTCATATTTCAATTCTTGGGAATGTTATCATTCCTCCTTATTACCTGTCATTTCAAACTCACAATTACAATTAGTTTCTTGTTTCTGTTCAATCATGGGTGAAAAATGAGCTTTAATAACCTGCAGGTTGGGAGACCGAGAGGGTCTTTCTTACTTATTTATCAAAACAAGTAGTGAATCTCCTCATATTTTAGTTACTATATTTATCTCGTGTTTAAAATAAACTGTAATGTTTACCTTCAGAAATATCACACTTCTGGTTAACAAGGCTGATCTTGACAATGCTCCTGAAGGTCCAAAGGTTGAATAATTTGTATGCTTATTTTTTTTTCATCAGACCTCCTGCCTTACTGATTCTGATACATGTATATTGTATAGGTTGTTCTTGCATCCATGGCAAGTTTGGAAGCAGGTTTTTCACACGATATATTTGTTGATTGGGGAAATGATGTCAAAAATCTTGTGTTTTTTACAGAAAGAGGCCAGGTATACGATACTCCTTAGAAAAAAATATTTCTCATGCATCTATGTGTTTTAGTATTCTTGTAATAGAATTTCATTGGAAAAACTCCTACCCTAGTATAAGGAAACCCAAAGGGCAGGGAAGCAAGAGTCAACTAAATAAACAACTAACTCCTTATACATTTGGCCCCACTGTGTTGCTCACGTGGTTGAGGCCTTGAGCTGGGACATCCGGAAGAGTTTGAGTAGCAGGTCCAAAGTTCAAACTCTGGCTACTAACATAACATACTAACAACTCCCAATAATGCACTCATCTGAATCTAACGAACACTCTTTTCAATCACTCGCTCGCTCAGATCTTCTTATTTTTCATTTTTATTATCTGTGTTTTGACTTTTAGTACACTGTATCTTTTATCCCAGTAGCGCTGATTAATATTTCAATTTTTTTGATAAAAGAAATGCTATATATTTATGCAAATGATGCGTAAGAGTTTTGTTTAATTTTTTTCCGGGGCAGTGAGAATGGAAAAAGGATCAATAGGTTGCCACTTATTTTTGTTTGTGATGTATTTTCTTTAAAGGATTAATTTTGATACACTGTGAAGTATAGACAAATCATGTTTTGTATAATTTCTTAAGGTAGATACATTAAAATATTTTTAGTGATCCAACAATTATTATTGATTGGCAATGTAAAAGATATTTACAATGTCAATGCAAATCAATTAAATAATTTGTTTAGTGATCTGACAATTTTTATGTTAATGTTTCAATGCATAGTTTGGCACACTAGCTCGGATGCTTCAGGCTGATCCACCTCCAAAAGCTGTCAAAGTCACTGTGTCCGAACGGGTTCCTTTGGTTGGCGAAGAGCTAATTGCATATGAGGAAGAGCAAAACCGAATAAAGAAAGAAGAAGCTTTAAAAGCTAGTCTTATAAAAGAGGAAGGGTTGAAAGCCTCTCAAGGGGCTGATAATAATACTACTGATCCTATGGTCATTGATACCGGCAATAATCAACCATTGCCAGAAGGTATGAATTATATAAATTAAAGTATGTTGGAGCTAATCTTAAGAAATGTTTCCCTTTTCTTGTTCTGCTTTAACTACAAGATATGACAATTTTTTTTTTGTCAGGAATCAGAATCCCATATGAGAAATGTGGGCCAAATGGGCTGTTAGCACAGTAGCAAACCCCTAGTCCAGCATCCATCAGATTTATTCTAGAACTAGAAGGTATAGGAAAGATCAGAGTGTGTTTGCTGGGACTATCCACATGGCAGAGAGTGTGAGGGAAGTCACACGGGTAGAGTTATATTATAGGAACTGGAGGAGAGAGGAATAGTATCTTTGGAACATGATTTGGGTTAGATGTGGACAGAGAATATTGTTCTGTGTAGGAACTTGGTTCTGGGGGCATTAGGATATTCATCCTTTTGCAAGTTATCTTTCACTTTCAGAAATAATATACTCTTTTATTTTCATTATTGATATATTTTTCTCCAATTCACTGCTTTTGTAATCTGGATTCGCATCAAATTTGGTGTTGTTTTCATGTTATGCATTCACTTAGGCATTTAGAATCATCCGCATGCGTTTCCTCTTATCATAATAATTTTTTTTAACGGTCATTTTGGCTCATGTATATTTGAAAATTTTCTACTATTATTAGCTGAATCTATTTATCTTCAACTGGATTTAAGTCTTGAGAAGTGCTACTTATTCTGAGTGCCAAAACAACTGAATTAATAACTTCATCTATTCCCTTGTGTTACAAAACAAAACAACCACCTAAATCTATTAATTAAACCACTTCTATTTTTGAGATTTCAAATTTCTGAGACAATAACATTATTTTATGAACCTGCTAATGTAATATAATAATATGTCGATAGTCCCACACCAGGCAAAATATGGTCTGAATATATGTTTATAGGTGGAAGAGTAATCCCTCCCTTACAAGCCAGTTTTGAAAGGTTGTGTTAGGTCCAACACAATTCGAAGATGGTATTAGAGCCTGTTTCAAGATCCGTTGGCCACTTGTTATAAGATTTCCACTATGGGACCAACCACCATTTATAAGCTCAATAGTGTTGGGTGTGTCAAGAGTCTCATGTTGGACAATATATGACCTGCATATATGTTTATAAGTGGGCGATATTCTCACCTTACAAGCCGATTTTGTATGGTTGTGTTAGACCCAACCATAATTCTAAGACAATGCAATTTGTATACTATAATCATATATATATAATGCATCTTCCGAAAATGCTTTGGATTTTATTTATTTATTTTACACTGTTTCTTTAAATCCCTTAAGTTGTTTAATTTACACCTGCAGTGGCTGTTGCAAAAAATGGAGGATACAGAGATGTATTTATTGATGGATTTGTCCCTCCTTCAACCAGTGTTGCCCCAATGTTCCCCTGTTATGAGAATGCATCAGAATGGGATGATTTTGGTGAAGTCATAAATCCAGATGATTATGTAATTAAGGAGGAAGACATGGATCCGACAGCAAACAATGTAAGTTTCCTTTTAAAAATATAAACCTTGTGACCTCCTAGTTTCAATATAAATGTCTATTTCACCGTTATATATAGAAGTAGTGTTTATATCATTTTTCTGTTCTGAGTTATCACATTTTAATAGATGGAATATGATGAATTTATTTATCATGTGAAGACTTTTCAAACACAATGGTTACAAACATAAAAAAAAGCCCGGTGCTATAAAACTTCCACCTTACAGGGTCCAAGGAAGAGTAGAGTCCATTATGACTCACTAGTCTATAGCAGACAATCTTATAAAGATTAATGACGTCATTGGATCAAAAAGGAGGAGGAAACCTTATAATGGATAAAATATGATACATTCTAGCTTTATGGAAAAGCTACTCTTTAACTGTTTTTTCCTTGACTTTTATATGGAATATGACACCTTCGTTTTCTAACCATGCAAATATTTGCTGTAATCCAAGTTTTCTTATTGGTGGACTGGAAACTTTTGCTGGTATTTGCATTTCAACCCTATTTTATGAATAATAATTGTTTATCATTTATCTACTTTTTCTATTAGTTAGGTGGTGATATAAATGGAAAACTGGATGAAGGTGCTGCAAGTTTGATATTTGATACAAAGCCGTCAAAAGTTATATCTGATGAAAGGACTGTAAGCTTCAGTATCTTTTTCTTAAATTTTTATGTTTCCTGCTCTTATGATTAGTAACTGTGTTGGGGGAGTTTTTCATTAGGGAGCATTGAACATTGTGAGATTTTTTTTAAAGCATTGAACATTGTGTGGGTTCTCCCACTTATAAATGCTCAAGTCTCTTCATTTCCAACCAATGTGGGATTATTACCCACACTACTAACACTTGTTACACTCTCAACAACTTTAGGTAATTGCATTTGATTTATTACTGTTGTATTCAGAAATTGATTGAATGAATGAAGTTGAGTCATTTTCAACCGTCTTTTCCATTTATGGCCTAGTCACCAAACTTTATTACTTTCACATAAATTAAAAATCTCCCCGTTTTTGATATTTTACAAAGGATGCTATTATGTCTCTTTTTTCTGACGTCCTGCAACTGATTTTTTCCCAAACCATTTATTTGCTCCTTAGTTGGATTATGGTCTCAGATGAAAGTTTATCTTACAATAGGTTACAGTGTTGGTACAATATTTCACGATTTATCAGACTTCTAATATAGTATCAACGTCTATCGTTAGATGTATTGGGCCACCCGCTATTTGGCCGCTCGGGTCACCGTCTAGATATCCAGCCTTGTACGTGAGAGGGGTGTTAAGAGTCCCCCACATTAGATGAGATATGACCTACAAATATGTTTATAAATGGGAGATATCCCTCAACCTAATAAGTCGGATTTGTAGGGTCGACCCAAATTCTAAGATGTATTTAAATTTGAGTTTGCAAAACACATTAGACCGGAAGTATTATTATGGGGCCATGAAGCTTGTTTTGATTGTGAATTTACACTTGCATTTCTTGTATTTATAATGTTGAAGAGTCCCACGTTGAAAAGGATACGGTCTCAATATATGTCTATAAGTGGGGGGCAATCCTCGTCTTATAAGCCTGTTTTGTAAGGTTGAGTTAGGCCCAACCACAATTCTTAAGATGGTATCAAAGGCTATCCAAAATCCGTTGGCCACCTGCCATCTTGTTTCCGCTATTAGGCAACCTACCATTTATTTCCACGCTCTAGATGTCCAATTCTGGGCGTGAAAGGAAGTGTTGAAGAGCCCCACATTGAAAGGGACATGGTCTCAATATATGTTAATAAGTGGGAGCAATTCTTACCTTACAAGCCGGTTTTGTAAGATTGAGTTAGGCCTAACCACACTTCTTAAGATATAATAACTTAAAACATTTATTACTTTACTTCTATGAATCTTAAATACGACGGTGTTTGCTAAGATATGATTAATCTACTTCTATAAGTTAGGCCCAACTGCAGTTCTTAAGATATAATAACTTTGTTGTTGTCCAGGTCCAAGTCAGGTGTTTGCTGGTCTACATGGATTTTGAAGGTCGTTCAGATGGAAGATCAATTAAGAACATTCTCTCCCATGTGGCTCCTCTTAAGCTGGTACGGATCAACTCAATTAACAAGAGTACATCATAAATGTTCTATGAAGTACTTGTATTTGGGGAATAGAGCAAAACTCATAGGTTGCCATATTTTTCTACCATTTAAAACCATATGATTTTGAAAATAACTTATTTTGATTTTTAATTGATATGCAAAAAAGTGCTGTTAATCACAAATTGAGGAAAATAGTAGTTTGTTAAAAAATTCCTCCTCTACACTACGATTCTTCAGTGGTACCATAACACTATTTTTTACAACACTTTGTACTAAATTGCGTATCGCAGAACAATAGCAGTTTGTTAAAATTCCATTACCATATAGCCGCTATACGACAACACAAGTGCAATATTTTAGTCGAAGGATATTTTGACCACTTGGATAAACTTTTCAGTAGGGGCAAGTACTTAGGAATTTAGCTAACTAGGGTTATGATTTATAAAGGCACTGTAATTAAAAAAATTGGCAAGATTGAAGGTCTTACTTAAAGTACAGAGCTGTATTCATATTCGCGCTATTGATTACTATGGGTTTATGTGTTGTGAAAAGCATAAGTTGTGACAATTATGCATGTACACTATTGATAACTCTGCACATAAGTCTTTGTTTGTCTGCTTGTATCTTTTTTGAGCTGTGTTTTTTCTTCACACTTCAATGTTTGTATTTCTCTAATTTACACCCTTTTCCCCCTCATTGACTTTGATCTCTGTTTACATATGCAATGTTTTCTATTCTTATCTATAAGTTCTATCAACTTTTTTATTCATTTCTAGTCACATTCCTATTAATCGTCTAGTATTTAATTTTGAGGAATATTTTTTTAATTATTTTTCTCATATATAATTGTGTAGTATAAATATTCATGTTCTTCGTTATAGCAGCCATCTTGATATAGCATTTTTGGTATTGGCAGCTCCAGTCTGAACAATCCGTGTGTTTTGTCCTGCTAAACTGATTTATGATATTTTCATTGTATCATTTTCTTTGTTTTTAGTATCATGCATAATGATGAATTTCACTATTTTCCCGAAGGTTTTGGTGCATGGATCTGCTGAAGCTACAGACCATCTGAAGCAGCACTGCCTGAAGAGTGTATGTCCTCATGTTTATGCGCCTCAAATTGAAGAGACTATTGATGTAACCTCTGATATATGTGCTTATAAGGTACAATGACATCATTTTGTTCATTTTCTGAAAAATTGTCCGATATGTCAAAATTAATCATGCTTTGCTTTTCTGATTATAGGTTCAACTATCTGAGAAGTTAATGAGTAATGTACTCTTCAAAAAGGTATATAGTATCCGAATGAACTTTTTCATTTTATATAACTGTCTGCCATTTATAATGTTGAATAACAATAACAACAACCAAACTTTATCTAGTTAGATAGGGAATTTATCATGTTGAATAATAATAAATATAAATTCAACTGCAGCTGGGAGAATATGAAATAGCTTGGGTTGATGCTGAAGTAGGGAAGACAGAGAATGATATGTTTTCGCTTCTCCCCATTTCTGGCGCACCTTGTCCACATAAATCTGTTCTTGTTGGTGATTTGAAATTGGCAGATTTCAAGCAGTTTCTCTCAACCAAAGGCGTTCCGGTAATTCTTCAGTTTTAGGCTCAATACTAACTCACTGGTTCCTTTTGTCCACCAATTTTTTCTTGGGAAATGGAGTGATTTCTACTTCATTTCCCTAGCATTGACATGCTGGTAGTTGTTGTAGTCATGGTTATAAAATATATGAATGGGAAGAACTTTTTTTTGCTTTGTGAATCAAATCTTTGTGAATCGGAAGACACACCACTAATAAAAATGACATTTGAAAGTAAAATCAAGGGACACAGCAAAACTATAGGCTGATATATTATATATGAACCATAAAATAATTCAATTTCAAGTTATAGATCAAATGAGAAAAGGGAAGAGTCTGGTTATACAAACAAGAGGTTGGCTACACAGTTTAGGTTATGATTCATTAGAATGAATCATGCTTCATCATAGTGAATCCGGATTGATCATAATAAAACAAGATTTAAGTGAGATTCATGTGCAAAATAGATACACACTAGGCACTCATATCTATTGAGTTCAGTTTTGTATCAAATCATGGTACAATTGATGTATCGTTAGATGCTGATGACCACAGTTGTAATCCTCATTGGGGAAAGTGCTGGATACCATGTCTTTTGAAACTCAACTTGACTCTAAAATAGTGCTACGCCGAACATTATCTACTTTATAGAAGTATGTACCATGACATGATAATTTTTGTAGGTGGAGTTTGCTGGCGGGGCTCTACGCTGCGGTGAATACGTAACTGTTCGGAAGGTTGGGGATGCAACTCAGAAGGTAAGTTAATCTTCTGAACATCTGTGAATTTTACATTTTTCATAGGAAAACGACTTTTGCGAATTAAGCTGCGACTATATCCAGTTTTCCTAAAGATTCTGATCCATTGTAACAATATGTATATTTTTTAAAACAGGGTACTGGTTCTGGTACTCAGCAAATTATTATTGAAGGTCCTCTTTGTGAAGATTACTATAAGATTCGCGATTATCTCTATTCACAGTTTTATTTGCTTTAGATTTTGTTGCACAAGTGCATAGGCTAATCATGACTTTCTTACCTTCCCTGCCCTATTTTGCGAAGAAGGCAGATAATGCAAAGTGCTAGCTATGTAGATGCTTGCAAACATGGTCAATTCTGTAACCATTCTAACAAAGATTCACAGGGGTTGTTATCTGATTTGAAAGCTTTCCATGAAGAAATCACTGTATTATCCTCAGTTTGTACCTCAATATCACATAAACTATCATAACATCAGGGAGATGTGGACTTTGCAAGTGCTTGTGCTCTATTTGTATTTCTAGAAAAGGAATTTAATTTGTTCCTATTGTCCTGTGTAAGCTTCACTGTCATGATTTTAAAGGGCCATGTGTCATTTCATTTTATCTGTACTACGTGCAGTTTTAGACACTAACATTGAATTAGATAGAGATATAACAAATCTGTGTAGGATAATTTCTTTTCATCATGTGATGATTTGGTTGATATCATTGAGATGGACAATTAAATTTTTTTTTTTTTTAGTTTTGGCTTAAACATTAATGACTGCTTTTAGGACGGTAAAGATTTATGGCTTTTGATTGACAATATAGCTTTACATGTCTTCATATTTTCTTTAGGTTTAAACGAAATTTCAGCTGTCATATTTGAAAGAAAATGAAGTTTAAAGCCTCATTTTAAAAACCACTTTTTTGCTCCTGCGATTTCAATTTTTCGTGAGTTTTGACCTCCAACTTTGTTTTGAAGTCAATTTTGTTGACGGGATAAATGTTTTAAGTGGACAAATTTAATATTTTATGTCCTCATGTGTTCATAGATGTATCTTTTAATGCACTTAAAATCACATCAACAAAGGTGTTGTAAGTGAGATATCTCTATTTTATTTTAAAAAAATAATTTAAAGATGCACTTACATAAAGTTGTCACCTCTCAAACAATATTTCACCTTAAAATACAATAAAGCTGTCTAACCAGCTTTTTCTGTAAAAAAAATATAGTGGTTTTGAGAGATTAACTGTTCTGTGTAAAAAATTTGCCGTAGTGTTTTGGGGGAAAAAGTGAAAATTTTCATAGTAGTTTGGGGGAAGTTGTTATATAAAATTACACATCTTTTTAGGAAAATCGCTGTTAAAGATTTGCAGTCAAAAGTTACACACTATTTTTGATTCGACCAGTTAATCAGAATAGGCGAGTGATCAGCAACACGTCCGTAGTCTTAAACGATCGACGAGGGAGGAGGGGGGTTGTACCTACAGACACTCCGATGTTTAAGTCAATTCGGGTGAAAAAGTAAGAAAGGGTTAAAGAATAGAATACATGACCCTCCTGCAGAGGAGGGTTTTTATAAGTGAGGTTCCAGCGCTTGGCTAATGGTCTCCATTATGGGCTGAGTGTTCAAACCCACAACGGATGACTGCCAGGATTCCTACGTGAAAGTAGGGATGAGTAGCTCGTACTCATCGTCTTGCGTCAACCGCTCCGCACTCCCCGGATAGTGGATGAACTTGCCCGTTACGAAGTGCAAAACCGTTCCGCGAGGTGTGCAGGTTCAGTTGGTGACGTGTCCTCAGGTGAGGAGCACGCAGGGAACATGTTCTCCACTGGCCCCAACGGGTTGGGCCAACACTGCGTCGTCCTCGACGTAGAATTGGATTGGGTTGTGCTCGACGGTGGGTCAACCACGAAAATTTTATTTCATACCCCTACGATTATCCTTCTATCCTTACATTTTTTAAAATATTTCAATTCTATCATTTTCACTTATCAAATAATTTTATTATTTAATATTTTTTATTTTTCGGTATGTATTTTTTTCACCAATTAACTTGCAATCAAGTTTTCCGGTATGTATATTTTCTTCACCAAATAATACGCAATCAAGTTTTCCGGTATGTATTTTTTCTTCATCAAATAACATGAAATCAAGTTTTCCGGTATGTACTTTTTCTTCCCCAAATAACTTGCAATCAAGTTTTTCGGTGTGTAATTTAACCGGTGAAGAAAAAATACATGCCGAAAAACTTAATTGCAAGTTATTTGGTGAAGAAAAAATACATACCAGAAAACTTGATTGCAAGTTATTTGGTGAAGAAAAAATACATACCGAAAAACTTGATTGTAAATTATTTGGTGAAGAAAAAATACATACCGGAAAACTTGATTCCAAGTTATTTGGTGTAGAAAAAATACTTATCGGAAAATAATAAATATTAAATAATAAAATTATTTAATTAGTAAAAAGGGTAGAATTGGAATATTATAAAAAAATGTAGGGGTAGAGGGATATTGTTAGGGTATGAAGTAAAATTTTCGTTAGCCACAACCCTAGTCTAGAACAGGAGTCCCCAAGTCGTTGCTCATAGGCAGAGGATCAATGACTTAGAGTAAGTTCGCGTGTCGAGGAGGAGCAAGGGACTCTGTGCGATGAGGGTATTCATTCGGGCTCGCGATTGCGAGCTCGCGTTGCCGTAGACGGTGCTCGCCATGGGCGTCTCATGTTCGTGAGTTTACGCCCATGAGTATGATGTTTTGCTCGTAACTCGTTGGATTTCGCTTACGAGGAAGACACGTCGTGGAGGGATTGCGGTCGAGAGTTTAGCTTGCGCTCGTGTTTGGCTTTGCTCGCGAGTTATCATGCTGCTTATAAATTTGCTTCATGTTTTTCTCTGAGGCCATGCTTGTAAGGGAATGTGTTCGACGAGAGATGCTCGACGTCTTGGAATCAGGATGATTGATGGGACTTGAAGAGACAAATATTTCGTCCCTTCGAGCCACGCGTCACAGCTATTAAATATGTAATGATGGCCTATGAATAGTGGTAATTATGAGCCAAACGACGACACGTTTGGCCAAACGATGCCACACTTTTCCATGTAGTAGATCTGGCTTATAAATAGGAAGAGTGGATGGACATTTGCAAAGTTTGCTTTCTTTTTCCCTCTACTTTTCCTCCGAATCGCAGAGCATCACCGCCAACATTGTCGTTGCCAAACCGTCATCAACCTTCATCGCTTTCCCAAATCAAGTAAGCTTTCCTCTTTTCTTGGCTTGCATGTTGATGTTAGTTCTAGAATATCGATTTGCCTTCCCTTTGTGTTTAGTTCCGATGGGTGTTGGTGTTTGGCGGTGGTTTCGCCTTTCCCAAACACCGACTGTTGGGGGGTTCCTCTGCTAGAACCGTATTTTTTTACTATGAAAGTTAGTGTTTCACGTGTTATCTCTTCTGATAACCACTCCGGCGCCACTATTAAGACGGTGAATAAAAATTGCGCCGGTGGAGCTCATGAATTTTCTGATGAAGCTTCGTGTTGAGGAGACTCTTCCACGCGAAGACTGCTCGCCGAGCCTTCCTGCCGAGGGGACCTTCCCCGTGGTTTTATTGGTGAGTCGACTAAGACCTCCAGAGGAGAAGGTCCTCGCGATTTCCTTGCTTTCCATTGAATAAGGGCTTTGGTCGAGGGCAGCGTCCTCGTGCCTCTCTTCGCCCTTTCACTTGATTTGTAGTGGAAGGGTGGATTTGATTTGATCGTCGAATTCACTGTTGTCCTTTGCTTTTCAGGTTTGTATGGTTCGTAACATCGAGGGCCTTCGTTTGGTCGACATAATCAACAATCTTGAATTAGATTGCATAGGGCCGGAACCCCGAGGGATAGCCTCGCATTTTGCTGACTACCTAGAGAGTGCGTTTACGATTGTCGAAGAAGGCGCAGAGTATCCGGGGGGCTCCAGAGAGCTGGGCGGTTTAAAAAACTGAACAGGAGGAACAAGTTTGCTCGCGTTTCTCGGGGAACCATTTTGCTATGTATGAGTATGCCTTCAAAGAGCTGGGGCTTCAGTTGCCATTCAACGATCTCCAAATGGGCATTTTTGATTGGTTGGAGTTACCACCCTCTTAACTGCATCCGAACTCGACTGCGTTTATTCGGGCCTTCGAGATCGTGTGCCAATATTTTGAGATTGGCGCCACCATTCCTATGTTCTTCTGCTGTTTCCACCTTTAACGATAAACTTTGAAGGGGAAACACAATTGGGTGTCCCTTAAGCAGCCGAAGAAGTTGTTCAAAACATTTACGGACTCTGTTCTCACTTTTAAGGATAGGTATTATACAATTAAGCCCGTGACGCGAGCAACCATCAATTCCGTGTTTGAGCGTGTGGTTGTAATCGAAGAAGACGGGAGTGTGCGTCGCGACGAGGACGGGGATGAGGTGACGAGGATGGTTCGCCCTTTGCTGGAGTAGCGCCCACTTTGATGAGAGTATGAATTATTATATTACTAAGCCTAATGATTTGGACTCCGAGGACCAACGTGGCTTCGACAAGCTTGTGAAGTTCGTTGACAACTTTGCTCCTGCTCGGTGGGAGACTAAGAATGGAGAGGCTGTCCTTGACGAGCATGGCCAACCCATTTATGAGGCTCGATATATCAACACTAAAGAGCTTCTCGAGTGTGATATTGTCGAGGATGTTGTATTGCTTTTAGGTAGCTATTTTTCCTTTTAACTTGTTTGTATGCTTATTCTTTCTTGGTATATTAACCCGTGCCTGTCATTTGTCGCAGATAAAATGACAGACCTTCAGGATCGTGTGATCAAGATGGCGATGAACAAATGGAATAATGAAAAGGGTGGAAAGAGGAGCTTTAAGAATCAGATTGTCCAACTCCTAAACCAGTCTAAGGGTGACTTCGGTCTCGACACTTCTTCTTCACAAGAGGGAAACTGGTCTTCCCCTCACCAGGACACCCCGACCAAGAAAAGGCAGCACGCAGAGGATGCCGTGGATATGGATCTCACGGGGGATGTTGTCGAGGACAAGTCCGTGCTGCCCCTTGCTATTCTAACAGGGGTTTCTTTAAGGGGGGTCATTCTCTAGTTGTGCCTCGGGTAGAGTCTTAGGCCATCCTGGGCCTCGATGCGGAGGGCATAAAAAATGCATTGGTTCAGGATGCGGCTACTTTGATGAGGATCCTGGAAGTGGCCTTGGTCCTTAATGATGAGGAAACTTGCTCTGCTGATGAGCTGGAGAAGTTGTGGACAACAAATGTGAAGCTTGAAGCGGAGGTACTCAGGCTGGAGACCGCTTTTGACGACTATAAGGGGAAGTATAGGATCCAGAGTGAGATTTTGAACGAGTTGCGTGAGAAGAAAGAGGAACTGGCCAAGTTAACTATGTACATGACTAAATTGACGCTCGAGCATGCTACTGAGAAGAAGAGCTTCGAGGATAAGATTTCTGCCTTGGAAGCTGCTGTGGCCCCCGCCGAGGATGAGGATGCTGACGTGAAAGCCTTGATGACCCTGCCAAGCTGGTTTCCCGAATAAAAAGCATCGAGAAAGATTGTGTGAATGTTGTCGAGAAGAGCTTTGAAAATGCAGTGGCATGAGGAGGACCGAGTTCCTGTACAAGGTGGTTAATAGTCAGATAGTCGCTCCTCCCGGCTATCCCTCTGAAATGAGGAGGAGGAATAGCTCAACAATGAGGGAGAGCACAATGTTTAACTTTGTTTGTACTTATTCGAGCCTGCGTGCCGTGATTTTGTAAAATTTGGATAGTGGGTTTTGCCCCTTTTTTTGTTGTAATATTATGACATCCTCAGCCTTCGTGGTCGTTATTTTAATCGCACTTCACTCTTTTAACATGCTCGTGTATGCCTTTGCTTGCATGTATGCTTTGTTTGCCAAGTACTTATGTTCCTCGGTTAGGCGTTTTGGATGCTCGTCGATTTGAGCTGCTTGTAACAAGATGTTTGTTTTCAAATTATTTTTGCTGAGTATTTGGGGTCTTTCTCGACAGCGTTATTGCTCGACAGTGTAGGGAACTCGTCGAGTGACCGGAGTTGGGTTCCGTAGTGATAGCGGTGGAAAGATCTCGGTCGGGATCTTAGCTCCGTGGTGTGAACCTCCCATCGTGAGCTGGGCATTCTGCTTTAATGGTACGATGATGGTGGAGCTCGGTTGAGGTTTCCCCATTGGGCCAAGAATTTGCTCGTCAAAGAGTGAAAAATTTCCTTTTTGTTTAAGTTTGGGAGGCTGTGCTTGTACCCGAGCACGCCTCTATGGTCAAGACGTACCCTGTCGTCACCGAATGGGGTACGCTGATTGTCAGGCCTAACTGTAATATTGTTTCAGTTTCTCAGAATTCCATGTTTGAGCAAGTTCTTCCCCGTGTAAGTTTTCGAGGTAGTAGGCCCTATTTTCCATTATTGCTCGGACACGATAGGGGTCTTCCCAGTTCATGGCTAGTTTTCCCTCGCGAGAATCTTTGTGATTTCTTTGCAGGACTAGGCTGCCAATTTCGAATTCTCATTTTATGACTTTGGTGTCATGTCGTATGGTTATCTTTTGTTTTAACAAGGCTTCGCGGAGGGCTGCCCCTGGTCGAATTTCTTCGACAAGGTCGAGCTCTTCTCATAGTGCCTCGTCGTTCATCTCCTCGTCGAGGGGGAATCCAGTTTGCCAAGAAGGTTCTCTGATCTTCATTAGGATTACTGCCTCGGTCCCGTAGGCTAGTCGAAACGGAGTTTCCCTAGTGGTCGAGTGTGGTGTCATTCCGTAGGCCTAGAGTACGTTGTGTAGCTCCTCGGCCCATTTCTTTTTTGGCCTCACCTAATCTTCGTTTTAGCCCTCGTAGGATCACTCTATTCACGGCCTCGGCCTGTCTGTTTGTTTGTGGGTGCTCGACAGATGTGAAATGTTGTTTGGTGCCCAGTTTGGCGATGAATTCTTGGAAAATTTTTGTCGGTGAACTGCGTCCCGTTGTTGGTGACGAGTTCTTGTGGTAAGACGAATTAGGCAAGTATGTTTCTCTTATAGAAACAAATTATATTGTGTGCCGTGATTTTGGCGAGGGCTTCCGCCTTTATCCACTTCGTGAAATAATCAACACCGACTATCAGGTACTTGTTCTAGTTTGATTCTGTGGTAAACGGGCCGAGGATGTCCATTCCCCACCAGGCGAAGGGCCACGGGGACGAGAGAGTTTTAAGCTCGTTGGGCGGTGCCAAGTGCATGTCTCTGTGGCGTTGGCATTCATCACATTTTTTAAACATCTTCTTTTGCATCATGTTGCATGGTGGGCCCGTAGTATCCTGCTCGCAAGGCCTTCCGGGCGAGGGATCTTCCTGTGAGATGTTGGGCGTTGATTCCTTCGTGGATTTTGTGTAGGATGTGGGTGACCTTGGATATCTCGACACACTTGAGGAGAGGGATGGAGAATCCCCGTCTTTACAACTTATCCATGACCATTATCCATGACCATGTAGGCACAAGCTCTGCGCCTGATCACGTTAGCCTCTCTCTAGTTGGGGGTTGTTTACCTGTTGCGAGGTAGTTATATACTGGGGTCATCCAGCAGTTGCTTTCGTCGATAGCGTTTACGTCGAGAGTTGCAGAGGGTTTTTTGATGCCCGAATGGGAAAGTATCTCTTGGATGACAAACTTGTTTCTGCCTTTCTTCTTTATGCTCACGAGTTTTGACAGGATGTCTGCTCGGGTGTTATGCTCGCGAGTTTTGACAGGATGTCTGCTCGGGTGTTGTGGTCGCGAGGAACATGTTTTACTTTAGCGGAATCGAATTTTGTTATTCTTTCTCGAACCAGAGCTAAGTACTCAGAGATATTGTCGTTCTTGACTTGATATTCTCCCAGTACTTGAGAGGCGACAAGTTGGGAATCAGTGAAGATTTTTACCTCTTTAGCTCCCAAGTCTTCGGCTAAGCGTAGCCCTGTGAGGAAGGCTTCGTACTCTGTCTGGTTATTCGAGGTTGGGAAGGATAGGGCGAGGGAAACTTTGATCAGAATTTCCTCCTCATTTTTAAGGATGACGCCTGCTTCGCTTCCTGTCGAGCTGGATGCTCCATCTACAAAGATGGTCCACTTATGGGCTCCATTTGTCGGGGAGGCAGGCGTGGGCATTTCTGCCATGAAGTCGGATAGTACTTGAGCTTTAAGGGCCTTTCTTCTCTCATAACAGATGTCGAATTTAAAGAGTTCCAGTGACCATTTGAGCATTCTGCCAGCCTTGTCGGGACGATCGAGCAGTTGCTTTACGGGTTGGTCAGTTTGTACCACGATCGTGTGAGCTAGGAAGTAGTGTCTCAATCTTCTCGTTGATTTGATGAGGGCCATAGCTACTTTTTCGATTTGCTGGTATCTGAGTTCTGTGCCTTGTAGGGCCTTTCTAGTGAAGTATATAGGTTTCTACCCCTCGGGGGTCTCGCGAATGAGAGCCGCGCTTACGGCCACGGCTGCGACGGCGAGGTAAAGTTAGAGAGTCTCCCCATTGTCTGGTTGCGAGAGGACCGATGCTTTTGAAAGAGCTAGTTTGAGGTGGAGGAGGGCTTGTTCGCATTCGTCAGTCCATTCAAATGTTGCTTCCTTGCGAAGAAGTTTGAAAAGGGGAAGTACGTACTGGGCAGACTTTGCTACGAAGCAGGATAACAAGGTGAGCATCCCGTTTAGGGATTCAATTGATTTCTTTGAGTTTGGTGTTGGGAATTTGGAGAAGGCCCTGCATTTGTCGAGGTTTGCTTTGATTCCTCGTTCTGTTAGATATAAGCTGAGGAACTTACCTGGTCGAATGCCGAAGGTGCATTTCTCCAGATTAAACCTCATCTTGCATCTCCTCGCCTGGTCGAAGACTCTTTTTGGGTGGAACGTATGGTTGGATTCCTTTTGGGATTTTACGATTATGTCGTCCATGTAGACTTCGAGCATGTCTCCAATCTCACCTCAGAAGACTTTGTTCATCATCCGCTGGTATGTAGCGCTGACGATTTTCAAGCAGAAGGGCATTACGTTATAGTAGTAATTGCCCAACTCGGTCATGAAGGCCATGTATTTTTTGTCTCCCTTTGCCATAGGGATCTGGTTGTACCCTTTATACGTATCAATAAGAGACAATAATTTAAATCCTGCAGAATTATCAACTAGTCTATCTATGTTAGGTAAAGGGTAAGCATCTTTAGGGCAAGCCCTATTGAGATCGGTATAATCAACACACATCCTCCGTTTTCCATTAGATTTTTTCACAAGTACAACGTTTGAAAGCCAGGTTGTGTACTGGGCTTCTGAAATAAAATTTGCCTCTAGGATGTCTTTTATAGTATTTTCAGCAGCCTTCGCTCTCTCAAGAGACTGCCTACATCTATGTTGCACTACAACCCTAGCGACGGGGTCTATGGCCACTTTGGGATCCAGTCCGGGCATCTCAGCGGCACTCCACACGAACAGGTCAGCGTTCTCTCTTAGGTAGGCTTTCAGCTGCTTCTTTGCAAGGTCGGGGAAGCCAGTGCCAATTTTCACCCCTTTGTTTGGATCGTTGCCATGAAGGATAACTTCGAACTCACTGTTTAGAATGAAGAGTCTAGGATGGGGAGGCTCATCGTTGTTATCTGGCGTTGAGGAGTTTTCCGCTTCTAGACGAGTTTCTCTTCCTTTCTTCTTTTGCTCCTTCAAGTCATCTTTGGTGAAGCGACTGTCTAGGTCGATCGTGTCGACATGAGGCATTGATTTTGGCTCCTCTAAGCCGCTGAGTCGCGCTGGCTTGTTGACAGTTCTGAGCAACACGTTGATGGACTTCTGCCCCTTTGAAGCCGCTTCAAAGCATTTTCTGCAACTTCTATGTCCCAGTGAATAGTGGCGACGGGCCCCTTGGCGGTGTAATACTTCTTTAAATGAACAGTGGATGGTACAACGACCAGTTCGGCCAGAGTTGACCTTCCTAGGATGCACTGGTACATAGACGGACAGTCTATCACCAGGAATTGGACTTTGATCGATCTGGCGGTCTCGGCTGCTTCGAAAGTGACAATCAGTTCGACATAGCCCCATGGCTTTGTAGTCACGCCGTTGAAGCCCTACAGATTAGAGCCCACGTAGGGTGTCAAATGTGTTTCGTCGAGCTGCAAAGTCAGGAATAGCTGAGAGTACACGATGTCGACTGAGCTTCCCTGGTCGACTAGTATGCATCGAACATCAAAGTTCGCTATTCGTGCTCTCGTGAGCAAAGGGATACTGGAGTTAGGGGATCCACCGGGGAGTTCCTCGCAATAGAATGTGATAGGAACTGATCTTTCCCGACATTTGCTGAGGGTGGAATTTTGGGTCGAGCTTTCATCGATGAGTTGCTCGAATTTTATTTTTACTGAACCTACGATGAGTTTGTTGAATCCCCCTCCAGATATGACCATGGCGGAGGGGAAGGTCTCCCATGTGCCGTGTGTTGCAAAGTAGAGGGGGGTTCCGGCCTCGTCGGGGACGTAGAAGTCCTCAGGCCGAGAGATGGACATGGCGATCTGCAGGTTGACGACGTCATCAGAGGGTGGCTTTTCCTCCTCGACCTTCTTCGCTTCTCGGGCGTCTTGTCGAGGAGCCTCTCTTCTCTTAGTGTATTACTTCAGGTGCCCGTCCCTGATGAGGATTTCAATCACATCTTTGAGGTGGATGCACTCTTTAGTAACGTGCTCGTGGCTCTTGTGGAAACATAGTACTTGGACTTTTCCGTGACAGGCTTAGGAGGTCTTTGCTTAGGAAAATGGACTCCACCCTGGCGGAATTCTGAGTTCACGCACCTGGACAGAATACACTCGCGAGAAGCGACCAACAGTGTGTATTCGACGAAACGTCCAGCAGGTCTTTTGTATTCCCGAGACTCACGGGGCTTATCTTATTTTCTTTTCTCCCCTCCTCGACGAGGTGCTAGGTGGTCATCGTGCCTCGAAACTCTGGCATTTTCCTGATGCCATGAGTCTTGAGAGTTGTTGGCGGTTTCTTTCTCCTCGTATTGAATATAGGCCTTGGCCTTGAGGAGGAGGGCATCCAGTGATGCGGGCGTTTCAATGCTAACGACTTTGGCGTAGTCACTGCGGGGGCGTAATCCCTGCTCGAGCAAATACTTCTTCATGTCGTCGATCGTGGAGACCTGGACGGCTTCCCGATTGAACCTCTCGATGTAGAATCAGAGGGATTCGTCTTTCCTCTGCATGATTGCTTTGAGAGTCGCCTCAGACTTTGGATGGCGACGTGAAGAGGTGAAGTGCCTTGAGAAGTGACAGATTCGTCAGCGAGGCTCTTGTACCACGTCATGGAACCATTACTTAAAGTAGTGGGGAACAACCTGCATTTGATGATGCCTCTGATGTCGCGATAATCGAGCAAAGTATCGATGTTTTTGATGTGTTCGTCGGGGTCCGTTGTTTCATCATATGTTCCCAAGTTCGGTGGTTTTTCCAGCCCGACGGGAAGGGGAACGTCCATGATTGCTCGAGATAATGGCCCACGGGGTCGTCTTCGTCACTCCAAACTAGTGAGCATGGTGGAAAACAGTCGTACTTCTCTCACCGAGGGCTGTCATAGTGGCGTGGCAGCGAGTCCTTTCGTCGGCCCTTTGATCTCTGCAGAGGCCAACAACGGTTATCTGGTCGTCCACTCGCCTTGATATTCTTGGCACTCGGGGAGCATGAATCCTCGTGGGGAGGAGTACGATTACACTTTTTGATTAATAAGGGTTGCAGCCTCTCCAACAGCGGGCGGCGGCCTGGTCGTCGCGGCGACGTGCTTTAGGACTCATACCGACGGTGTCTCTGCGGGGGAGAGCGTGAACGGTGGTCCTTCTCCAATGCTCTGATCCTTTCATTTTATTGGTAGATCAATGCGTTGGTCTGGTTAAGCGTCGCGAATAGGGACGCCATGGTCGGGTCGATGTTGGGTAGCACCGAAATCGGTTAAAATATTTTCGGTGTCTTCTCTGGAGCTTTCTAGACTTTGCGGGTTTCAATGTATTGGACGCCGTTGTCGGCCGCATTGTCGGAGGAGGGGGAGGCGGTGTGCCCGTCTCTCCTAGGTGGAGTGTCTTCCTCCAAAAGTGGCATATCATTGTCGTTGTCAACGTTATGGACGGGAGAGATGACTGTTTGGTGACCGCTGTTATTGTCGTCGTGTTGACCGACCATAATCGATTCCTGAGGTTTTTTGTTTTGATCTTTTAGTTTCAGGGAAAGAAAATATGGGAAACAATTTCCCACAGACGACGCCACTGATCTGACTAGTTGATTAGAATAGGTGAGGTGGCCAACAACACGTCCGTAATCTTGAACGATCGACGAGGGGGGGGGGGGGGTTGTACCTACAGGCACTCCGATGCTTAAGTAAGTTCGACTGAAGAGGTAAGTAAGAAAAGGTTAAAGAATAGCATATCTGACCCTCATGCAGAGGAGGGTTTTTATAGTGAGCCCCCAACGCTTGGCCAATAGTCTCCGTTATGGGTTGAGTATTCAAGCCCATAACGAATGACTGCCAGGATTCCTACGTGAAAGTCAGGATGAGTAGCTCGTGCTCATCGTCCTGGGTCAACCGTTCCGCACTCCCCAGATAGTGGATGAACTTGCCCGTTACAAAGTGCAAAATGGTTCCGCGAGGTATGCGGGTTCAGTTGGTGACGTGTCCTCGGGTGAGGAGCACGTAGGGAACGTGTTCTCCACTGGCCCCAACGGGTTGGGCCAGCACTCTGAGTCATCCTTGACGTAGAGCTGGATTGGGTTGTGCTCGATGGTGGGTCAGCCACAGGCCCAGTCCAGAACAATTTTTGTAATTTTTTTTTTTGTTTTTAAGGAAGAGAAAAGAGAAAGAATATAGAGTACATTTATACAGAAGTGCATCTCCGAATGGAATCTTGGAGATGCATTTACAATTTTTTTTAGGAAAAATACGAGTCCTTTATTTATGAAGTGCTAAAATGTATGTATAAAAGATGCGTCCGGAGACGCATCTCCAAATTTTAGGGACTTTTTTAAACTTTTCACAGAGATGGAGAAGCACCCATACGACTGGAAAGAGCAACCCTTTTAAAGTTGTCTAGAGACATGGTTGGCCCAAAGGTCAAACAACTCAAGCAAGGGCTTAAAACTTCAAAATTGACCTCAAGTTGTTTAGAGACATGGATGGTCCAAAGGTCAAACAACTCAAGCAAGGGCTTAAAACTTCAAAATTGACCTCAAAATTTTAGGATGAAAAAGGTCTTAAAAAATGTTAAATTTTGTTATAACTATGGACACTACTTTATCCACTATATGGGGTGCTAGTTCACCACAGTAAAAAGTCATAAAAGTTCTAAAATTTCGAAGATACATCTCTATACGCACCCAAATTAGACACACTCAATGCTTTAGAGAGTGAACCAGTCCATTTTGTCCAACAATGTGTTTAGAGATGCATCTCAGTATCCATATTAAAGTTAATTCAGAGGTGCATCTCTGTAATAATATCTGTTTGATATTTTTTGTAGTCAAAATGTGGCTAATCCGGAACTGCTTCTCCTGACTCACCCCATTGTTCACATATAACCTGCTTTATGCATGGACAAAATTGTTATGAGCTTGAAAAAGAAAGTTTCCTTAAAATTGACCCAAATTGTTATATAATTAATGTTGAATATACTTTACATATGTATCGAATAATGTTAACAATACATACAAAAATGAGTCACCATCTAAATACATTGTTAGATAAAAACTTAAAAGCAGCAAAACACGTGTCATCATCTAAATCTAGGTGGTGCCGCCTTTGACTTTTCCTTATTTGATTCTCTTTTATTCTCGCTCAACTTGGTGAACTCTTCCATCCTTTTTAAAAACTGATTCGACCAAGTTCCAACCTTATTTGTGAAATGTGTCGTCCACTTTGATGATGTCTTTGGTATAAGACACACCTATTTCAAATAAACTTGAACAAAATATTGTGTATTTTGAAAGCCACTTAATATACATGATGCGTTTGGATGAATTTTGAGGTGACCTACTCCGAAGTGAAAAAAATGTTTCCGAGAAACCATATCTTTTCAGATCAAAACACACCTTATTATAAACACTTGCTATAAGATGATACATTTCAGGGAAGCACATTAATGTTTACACCGGTGCCGGACTGCTAACACAAGGAAAAAGAGCATCGTGAATTGCATCGAATCTTCTTTTTTCTCGTATAGCGATATTCACACCTCCCGATTACAACAACAAACCCAAGTTTGGCGGCCTTTGTACGGATCCATTGGAGCATATGTTCACGTTCAACAAAATCATGTTTAGTAGTAAATTGTTCACAAACATCTACCTCGACAACAACCGGTTTAACATCCACCTCAACATCAACCGGTTGAATATCATTTTTAACGTCACCCGATTTAACATAATTCTCCACTTCATTCGGTTTAACATCCACATACACAGTAGCTTTAGGGAAAGTATCAGGTGCACCATATCTTCTGCCAAACATAATAGAAAATATATTTAATATTCAAATTCAACTTTCAAAAAATTTTAGAGATGCATATCTGGAACATATACAACCTTATCCAAAAATGCATCTCCAAACTCGACGTTCATTTTTTCAGCTAAAAAATAGATTAATGCAAGCAATGTGGAAGGAAAAACATGTTCTTTACCTTAAATTGCAATTTCTTTTGCTCCTTTTAATGTGATAAAACACAAATATGTTGTTTTGGAGTACAAAAGATGATTGAGAATGAAAGATTTTTTAAGGGTTTTGATAGAATAATGGTGTTTGATAATGAAGAAGAAGAACATGAAAGAATGTTATTTTATTTAATTTCCTCTTGACATTTTCAAAGATGCATCTTCGAAATTGTCATTTATTTGATTAAATTAGCTTAATCAACTTAAAAAAAACACTATGGTGGAGATGCATCACTAGATTGATTTTTGGCGGGTGTGGATCACTTGGCACACCCTTTATGTGTGTATTACGTGAGTTAAAAAATGCATCTACAAAATATGAGAAGGGAAAATCGGGTTTTCAGTGTGTTCACCCTCACCCAATGAGGTGGATAAAATAATTCCCAAAATTTTCCATATAATTATATAAACTGACATATAAGTAAAGAAGAGACTCTTAAATTTTTAGTCTTTAGTTTAATTCTTGACCATCACAAAAATTATTATTTTTTAATATATTTCAAAAGTTTTATTTATTTTTCGGTAAAGTAGCCTAGTGGCTTAAATTCTACTTTTTTAAAGGTGAATAAGTAGGATGTCGTGAGTTTGAACTCACACCCATGCATCTGATGTTTCTGCACAACTACCAACTGAGTTGACATTTCTAAGGTTTTATTTTAAGAGGATTGTTTTTTCGCTCTATATGTTACTCATCCACCATAGTTAAAATTCAATAATGTTCATACAATTTAGATTTTATTCTTTAGACACACCTAAAAAGCCAAATTCTCTTATATTTTTATCAAATCAAAGGTAATAGATTCCAATTTTTATAATTCAGATTCACCTAAATCAAACTCATTCTTAAACTCAATTTCATAATGCTTAAGGGTTAGTCTAAATATTACAATTTGCAATGTTCACTGTTATGACAAACTAAAACACAAGCAAAATTAGAAATAATGTTTAGAGGGTTGTCAAGATATTAAAATTCAGAATCTTTCTTTTTACCACAAATCAGAAACAATCTCGAAAATGGAAAGAACAACATAAATTGAAATAAATCTGTAATTTGACATACATAAATTAAGTAACATTATATATATATTTGTCATTCTAAAACTATTATTACATTTCACATCAAGAGATGGTTGAGGATGTAACACTCCGTATAATATATATCTAGAATAATATCATACAAATGTTAATTTTTGGTACTAATACAACATAAGTGCCTAACGACATCATTATATACACATGTCCAAACTAAAGTATAAAATTATCGCACATGTTATACAATAGCGCCTAAATAAAACTAAGAGCTATGTAAAATATCCTCGATTGCACATGATTCACAGTGAAAGATTACAATGACGAAAATATTGAAACATCATCAGACAACTTCTTCTTGCATTTAACCTGTAAATAAACAGCTGAAAAACAACAACAATAATGGGATGAGATAATAATCTCAGTAAGTTCCCTTATCTTATGGGTCCCCTCAGCTCTATAGCGTTTTTAATCGATTCTTAACTCAAATCTTCATCTTGTTACTTGTGTATCACTCACACCAAGTAACTAAGACTTAAAGATATAAGGGATATCCGCAATGTATGACAACATGTCACTTGGGTTTTCATAACTCAGTAAATCATTATTCGGGAAAGAAAACTGTAACACAGGGGTGATTAGCCTAAACCGATGACAAGGATCTAAACAATCATCTGTTAGATATGGTCGATGAAAAGACCATACCTCCACTGCACAAACTATAATATCTATCAGATATGTTCAATAGATACCATACATTCACTGCATGGAATCCACCATCAAATATCGTCAACAAAATCTAGACCTCCATTGCGTAGAACACACTCCCCAATAAGATATGGTCAATGTACACTAGAACTCCACTGCATGGTTTCATTCGCCATCATGTATGGTAAATGGATGCAAGATCTCCATTAAAAGGAATTCACCAAGTCCATTCCACCATATATGGTCAATGGATATCGAACTTCCACTATATAGATTTCATCATCCAATAGATATTATCAACAGAGTCCAGACCTCCACTGCGTGGAATAAGCTTAACAGAGTTACAACTATTCATCAAATACTAGGTGATCATATCCACACATTCACATGTTATTCCACATGTTCCATACAATGCATATTGATTCATTAACCAAGCGAATATTTGTCTGCGATACACACCGGTGGACCTTTGCGTCCAAGCATCACCATATCATTCATTTTCATAACCTAGTTTATATTTCTAAATCATTAGTCGAGTTACTCTCCTAAGGTTTTCTCACTCATAACATAATGTTTTAATTATATTATTACACAATCAACACAACAACAATTTGATCATAACATGGTTCACCAAAACATAACACATATTAATATAGTTCATAAACATACATGAGTAAAGAAAAATATAATCATTTTCAAAAGAGAAGACATGAAAGCAAGTATCATGGTAACATAGAGCTTTAAACAAGATTTCCAACTCATCTGAATGCGTCTCATTCCGAGTTATGAAACTTAAATTGCGTCACTTCAACCAAAATAAGATTCTAGGTTAAAACCCACTAAGTGTCGTGTAGTTGGGCCGATTAATGTTAATCGAATGCATACACATCTTGGTACATGTTATGTGACTCTTAATATGGCTTAGAACCCTTAGAAAACATGATTTTTTTGGAAGAATCAGGGATACAATTGATTGCATCAAAGCTCCTCAACTTTCTGCCAAGCAAAAACTACATTGTCTGGGCAATACAATTGATTGCACCTGCAATGTTTCTAAAAAATATCCATTCTAAACATGTCTTATTCCATCCTTAACCATTCTAATCCTTTACCAATCATAAACCAACCCCAATACACATGATTTTTAGTCATAAACTCCAAGAACAAAGCATGTACATATGTAACCATGTTTACTCTTTACTCATACAACATGCATTCATAACAATAACAACAACAACAAAGCATCAACACCACAACAACAACATAGAATCAACACCATAACAACAACATATCTTCAAATCATATGAGTTCACAACTTGAACATTACTTCATTCACACAACAACATGACCATCTTCAATATCATACAAGGATGTATAACCAACTATGTTCTAATAACTTCTTAACCTAATTAATCTCTAACAATCCAACTCATTCTCTAGTCTTATAACATATCAAGCATATCATTTCAACTTCATAACACACATATTAACTTCATTCTTGTGAAGCTCTAACCATGACAACACAACTCATGTATTCAACAAGTCTTAACAACAAGAAACAACAACAATATATTAGTTTCTTCACATACTCTCATAACATCCACATAACATCAATACACAACAACACAACATAAAATATCACATAAACACAACATATAATCATGGATTTCTAGCAATAACACAAAACATAGCAAGAATCATGTTTCAATCATCAATTCCAGCAACAAAACAAGAATCACAAAAAACCCTAAAACCCAATTTTTATGAATTTATCCCCCAAAGCTAATCTAACTAGGAACTCACCTCTAGCAAGGAAGATGATGATGAAATTAAGATGAGTTGGTGGAGATGATGATGCTTCCCATGATTTTCTTCTTCCTCCATGTTTTTTCTCCTCTTTCTCTTTCTCTCTTCTTCTTTCATTCTTTCTCCTTTTCCTTTCTCTCTTTTTCCTTTTCTGATTTTTTCTTTTCTTTTCTCTTCCACCACAACATATACATATATATAATATAATATATAATAAGGAAATGAGATATAATATCTTAATTGGGATTTACCTTCTAGTACCAATTGACCAATTATTAATGTTACCAAAAAGTCCCCTCTTGTACTTATTAATAATGGTCCATCTCTTTTAATAAAAATTGATCTCTCTTGAGTCCACTGGTTACTCTATTGGTCCCAAATGACAACATTTATAGCACATAGGAGCTCAATCTATCTCAAATGACAACAAATAGAGTACATAGGAACTCAGTTGATCTTAACTGACAACAAATTAGGCATTTAAGGGAATATGAGATATTACACTCTCCCCCCTTAAATTGAAATTCTCCCCCGAATTTCTTCCACTTAAAGAAATAAGCACTTCTTGCAGCACCGACCTAGGTCAACAAATGACTTTCTTAAGTTCAATCCTCTAACATACTCAATCTTCCAACTTATCTTTATCACTGAAAACTTCCTTCTCTTTCACGACTTCTCAAAACTTCTTGATCTAATCATACTTTTATTCCCAATATTTGATTAACTCCTAACCTTGTTTCTACTTAATTCATCTGACAGACTGCTCTGAATTACTTTGTCATAGATCCCTCAAGAGTCCATGCCTCTACTTTCTTGCACGGAGTTAACCAAAACCATAACCACGACACCTTATTCCGATCGGATAATCAATACTCTTATAACTTCGTGAGATAATTTAATGATTTCTTAACTACATATAATACTAACAACTTTTCCCTTATAAACCTTTAAAAAATTGTGATAAACTTGATAATCCATCAATTGATATCCTTATCAATCTGACTTGATCTGGTACTATATATACTACAACTATATATACTGCAGGCATTTATACCTGATGCTTCACTTTTCTTGTACCATTCCAATAAGGTAACACACTTGGCACGAGATTGTCTTACATTCATTCCTACAAGTAGTTATCTCTTTGGTCCTCCATGAAACTGCATTGTGCCCTTCTTTTTATCACTATCTTCTGACTGTCTCTTAGGTCCTTATTGGATATCCATATTTCTCCTCTAAGCATCTGCTCCCTAAAATCATACCAAAACCTTACCAATCATTCCCAAGGAGGATAATCTTCTTACCGATACAAGATTGAGAAAATATAACAACTAACTAGAGAAATAATACCAACCAGGAATTTCAAGTCATTGACGAGACAACTCTTCCAATGAATTTTAACCAATCTAGGATGCAGCTATGAGTTTTCCAATACTACTCACAGATTCACACAAATCTCTCATACATATGGAGATAACATTGCACTTCCTATCTAAAATCATTCATCTCAAACATTCTACTCCATGTCTTGTAACTCGATCTCGTGTTCTTAGTCACACACAATCCGAGTCACATGCTTAACTTTAGGAACATCTCAATCTCGCTCTTTTCTGGAAGTATAACTCACGAGTCCCTTCAATGGGGGTAGATTGTCATTGTACACATCAGGTACCACTCTCATGGAGGGTCTACCTTTGAGGCCATAAATGTGAGAGAATTATCTAGTGTCATAATATGACTAACCACTTACACCTTACTAACACATATGCAAGATAATGAACCAATCTCTTCGAGATTTCCACTTTGTAAGTCTCTTCCAGCTTCACCCCTTATGATTCTCATACCCATAATAGTGATACACCCAAGACTTACTCACACTGAGTATGGTTCAATAGGATGGTTTCCCAAACGTCTAACTTCTTTGATATCCCTACTTATGATAAACTATGCAATACACCTTCAAAATTCCAATTTCAAAACTATCAATCTGTCTTGTAATAACTTGCAAGTCCATTCACAACCCCACACATCCATAACGGTACACCAATGATATTTGGGACATACTTAGTTCCAACAACGTGCAAACAACATACGGCGGGTTCATACAACCCAAAACTACTTTGGGAGGTAACCAATAAAAATAACTTTCAACAAGGCATTCTATATCAAATAAAAAAAGAAGTGTGATACTTCATAACACAAGCAATACAAGATTATCAAAGCAAGCATACCTGTATTTCGGTACTCAGGCAAGAAGATCCATCTGATACTCGTAGTGTCTTCGGATTAGGGTAATCCTTTGCTTTGTGGCCTTTCTATTGAATCTGATAACATCTATAGGATGCCATTTTACATCTCCTAGGATATAGCTTATGACAACTAATTCACATATGGGGTGATGTTGGTCCTTTACTTTGCACTTGATTTCCCTTGAGTGAATATTTCATTGGTTTCAAGTGCAGGACAATCCCACTAGAAATCCTTTGAAGCTGACTGACTTCCCCTCTTTCGGTCTGAATCTTCTTCAAACTATTCCCTGCAATGTAGCATTGCCTTAATAATTCTGCATAAGTACCGAACTCTCGCTGGGCTACACTCTGCTCAATTTCTCCTTTAAGGATGAACATAAATTGGTCTATCTTCCATTTTTCATCTAGTGCGTAGGTAATTTGTTTAGAGTAAGCAACCATGTCTTCAAACCTTTCAGCATTTTATGCCACGGTCGTACTACCTTGACGAAGTTGCTGAAACTCGAGCTCCTTCTGCGCTTTTAAGCTGCCTGGGAGATAATTATCCATAAATAATGCCTTAAAGTGTTCCCAATCCTTTGGGATTCTTAGAGTCACCATGCAGGTTACGACATTAGCCTATCACCTAGCTATTGGGCCCTTCATCATATGTGAGGCAAAAAGAACTTAATCTTCTTCAGTGCACTATGCAACTTAAAATACTCTTTCCATATGAAAAATCCAATCATGATCTAAAACGGGATCAAGGCCACCTTGGAATTCAGGAGGGTTCATCTGGTAGAACTCCTGAAAACTCACTCTTACAACATCTTGTGGAGTGGGCTGAGGTTGCGCTTGGCTTTGCATATGTTGCATCATTTGCACCATGAATTCTTGTTGTTGCTGTTGCATTTGCAAATGAAACTGCTGTCGATGGTGCATAAACTAAGTCCACCGATCTTCTTGACTTCCAAAATGTTGACCAAAATCCGCACCTTGAGAAGGAGTGTCTCTAGGCCTTCTAATTCCTCGTGGTCGCTCAGCCATGATTTTAACTATCATGCATATAAGATTAAGTTGATTAGGCCCAATACTATATCATGTTGGAAAAAAACATATATGAGGCATGAATATGGTTACTTATGATATTTAAAGGCTAGGCCGAGAATTGACCAGGCTCTGATACCAATTGTAACACCCCGTATAATATATATATATATATATATATATATATATATATATATATATATATATATATATATATATATATATATATATATATATATATATATATATATATATATATATATATAGAATAATATCATACAAGTATTCATTTTCGGTACTGATACAACATAAGTGCCTAACGACATCATTATATACACATGTCCAAAGTAAAATATAAAGTTATGGCACATGTTATACAATAACGCCTAAATAAAACTATGATGGCACATAATTCACCGTGGAAGATCACAATGACGAAAGTCTTTGAAACATCATCAGACAACTTTTCTTGCCTTTAACCTGCAAATAAACACCTAAAAACAATAACAATAATGGGATGAGATAATAATCTCAGTGAGTTCCCTTATCTTATGGGTCCCCTCTGCCCGACAAGGTTTCTAATATATTCTTAACTAAAGTTTTCATCTTGTTACTTGTGTATAACTCATACCAAGTAACTAATACTTAAGGATCTAAGGGATATCCGCAATGCATGGAAACACAAGGGTGATTAGCCCAAACCCATGACAAGGATCTAAATACTCATTCATCAGATATGGTCGATGGAAAGACCACACCTCCACTGCACGGACTATACTATCTACCATATATGGTTAATAGATATCATACATCCACTGCATGGACTCCACCATCAAATATTATTAATAGAATCTAGACCTCTACTACGTAGAACACACTCCCTAATTAGATATGGTCAATAGACACCAGACCTCTACTGCATGGTTTACACACGCCATCAGGTATGGTCAATGGATGCTAGATCTCCACTAAAAGGAATACACCAAGCCCTTTCCACCAGATATGGTCAATGGATACCAGACTTCCACTATAAAGATTTCATCATCCAATAGATATTATCAACAGAGTCCAGACCTCCACTGTGTGGAATACGCTTAATAGAGTTACAACTATTTAACAAATACCAGGTGATCATATCCACCCATTCACATGTTATTCCACATGTTCCATACAATGCATATAGATTCATTAATCAAGCAAATTTTGTCCGCGATACACACTGAGGTACCTTTGTGTCCAAGCATCACCATATCATTCATTTCCATAACCTAGATTATATTTCTAAATAATTAGCCGAGTTACTCTCCTAAGGTTTTCTCACTCATAACATAATGTTTTAATCATGTTATTACACAGTCAACACAACAATAATTTGATCATAACATGGTTCACCAAAACATAACACATCTTAATATGGTTCATAAATATACATGAGTAAAGGAAAATATAATCATTTTCAAAAGATAAGACATGAAAGTAAGTATCATGGTAAAATAGTGCTTTAAACAAGCTTTCCAACGCATCTGACTGCGTCTCATTCCGAGTTACAAAACTTAAGTTGCGTCACTTTAACAAAAATAAGATTCTAGGTTAAAACCCACTCAGTGTTGTGTAGTTCGGCCGATTAATGTTAATTAAATGCATACACATCTTGGTAAAAGTTCTTCTTATTCTTCTTCTTCTTTTCACAAAATATTAGAACATCTCATGAATTGCCTCACAACATGAACTCACTCTCTCTTTTAGAGTTGTGCAACAATCATCAAAGGTGTTTTAGTTTGAGATTGATGATGAAGTTTCAGAAAATCTTAGACAAACAAATTTTCTTACTCAAGAGATTAGCACGAAAAAAGGTTTTTCTTTAAGGTTTCTGCTAGACATTTTATGTATGTGTGAATGATGAACACCAAAAGATTATCAAAGCTTATCGTGTGATTCATCCAAAATTAGAGAGAGAATGGGATTATATATGTGCTAGATATAAGAATAAAGGAGATGAAGCCGGTTACATCTTTTACGTAACCAGTTACAACATATATCTACCTGTAATCGGATACAACTTTTACGTAACCAGTTACAACATATTTCTGCAGCATTTTCAAAACTATTATTGTTGTTGACCCGCAACCTACTTCTGTTGCATTCAGCTTCTATGATCATGACAAAGAGTGCACCCTCCTCACCAAACTCTTGTCTTGCAACTTTGGCTTCATCTCCTTGAGGTTCCTTCTTATTCGCGTTGCACACTCTTGAAAAATGATCAAACCTTTGAAACTCAAAGCATTGCGTCTTGCTTTAGTCAAAACTTTTCCTTTCAAATCTAAAGTTGCCTTAACCACCATTTTTGTTGCAGCTGCTCTCACCCCTTTGGAAATTCTTGGAGCTGTGAAACTCTCTTCCACCAAAAATCTGAAAATTCCATTTACTCTTCATGAGTTATATTCCTTTCGATCTCTTGTCTTTCTCATTGAAGCGAGCTTGCAAAGCTGTCTCTGTGTGAGCGTACTTTTGGATTTTGAGTGATTTCCAAACTAGGATATTATAGCGTTATGTATATTAGACGGTATCCTCCCATTCTAGATGAGCATCTTAGTATTAGGAAGCATTCAAATGATTTGGAAAATAAGCATACATCATATATGCATTGAAAACTTAGTTTTAGTGAAAAATGCATTGAAAAACAAGTTTTTGGATGGTTAAAGCATTTTAGGTCGACACATGCGCGAATAGGTCGACCTATACAAGTTTAAGCTTCAGTATAGGTCGACACATAAAATCTCGGGTCGGCTTCCATGGATCAATATTAAAGCTTGTAGCCACTGCCAAGAGGTCGCCTCATTTAGGTCGACACATGGGCGACACGAGACCTTGATAGGCCGACCTAAAACCTTGATAGGCCGACCTGAGTACCTTGATAGGCCGACCTATTGCTTTAAAATGGCTACACATACGATGCCCCATCTCAAAAAATTTATTTTTGCTCTATCACTCTTGTATTCCTTTTGCTCATTTCCTCATATACCTATATATATATATATATATATATATATATATATATATATATATATATATATATATATATATATATATATATATATCTTTTACTAGCAAGGTACTAGTGTAAAACCTAAATGAAACCAGAATTACAAAGCTTTCCCATCATCTTCAACCTTTGTTCTATGCATACACACAATCAAACTACACATAATTATTTTTTGATTAGGTGACCATCTAGATTAGGGTTGATAACGTCTAATTAGGTTGGTGTAACCGAGAATATTAGGTTGGGATCTTTGTGTGTTTCAAATAAGAAAACCAAGATGGGGTTTTCCTTCAATATCATTGGGGTTTGAAGGTTTTGAACAAGACCACACAAACACAGATTCGGCCGAGTGAAAGCATTGGGACAATGTGGTTCCTTGCAAGGGAGTAGCGTGAGACGATGAATCGTGTTCAGGAATCTTGGGTTCAACAAGTGCGTGCTAGGGATTAATCCGAACAGGCGAAAACCTTGAAGATGAGGAGGTCTTGCAAGCAAGTAGTACATAATAGGTGGATTGTAGCAGCATTGTTGGTGACTTGATCAAACTTTGAACAAGGATTTGGTGGTGGTAGAATCAACAACAAACTATAGGGTTTGTGGGGTTAGAGTTCTTCATCTCTTGGATAAACATTTTTGCAAAGATAAGGTTAATTGCAAGCATCTCAATTCAATTTCGGATTGAGGTCAGACGTACCCATAGCGAGGCCGATTGGGGAACTGCCTTAACAAATCTTTGTTTCTCCCTCTCTCTCTCTCTATCTCTATCTCTCAATTTCTTTAATTAATGTTCTTGCAAATTATCGAGTTCATAGTTGCTTGATCAATTCGATTGCAAATTGTTTTTCAATTATCTTTTAAAGTGTTGTTGTTAATATAATCATAATCACTTTGATTGTGATTGACTTTTAACATCAACAAAAC
Source organism: Lathyrus tuberosus (assembly GCA_022829125.1). Lineage (NCBI taxonomy): Eukaryota > Viridiplantae > Streptophyta > Magnoliopsida > Fabales > Fabaceae > Lathyrus > Lathyrus tuberosus. The sequence continues at coordinate 1,522,311 of JALAZF010000617.1, read as the reverse complement.
AAATTGAATTTCCGATCGTTATCGATCGCACACAAACCATTCTATAAATTGCCTTTGAGTATTTTAATTGATTTGTGTTCTTTGGAAATAAGCTTTACAAATAGCTTTGCATTTAATTGATTCGTAAATTAATCTTTGTTGAATAATTTGTGTTCATTATCATCCCAATTGGTTTATGTTACGCATATCTGAGCTTTTCAATAGTAGGTTCGGTTAGATGATTCGATTCAGGTTGTTTCTATTGTGCCATAAAACTTTTGAAAACAATTTTTGTTAAAAGTTCTGTTTTTTATTTGTGATCTATTCACCCCCCTCTAGATCGAAGCCTATCGCCTAAGAAGTGGCATCACGAGTTTCGGTTAATTCTGTGCTTAAGATTTACTTTTTAGAAGAATGGCTACCGAACCTAAGGGAGTGTATAATAGAGCACCAATTTTCACCGGCAAAAATTATGGCTATTGGAAAACTCTTATGCGTATTCATGTCAACTCAGTTGACAAAAGTATATGGGACGCCATCAAAAATGGTCCAAATGAAATAACCATGACCAATGATGAGGGTGTTACCGTACCTAAACCGAAAGCACAATGGGATGCTAATGATTGGAAATTGTGGTCACGTGATTGGAAAGCGAAAAATATTCTTGCTTCCATATGTGTTGCTTGTTATGCATAAGTTACACCTACGACAAGAGGATCCACCCCGTTCTTGATCACTTCAAGAACATCTTAGTAGCTAAACTACACTTTCATTTGATTGCACCTTTTGTCGTAATTCTTCTCATCATGGATGGGTAGGTTTGCAGGGATTCTTTCATTGGAGACAAAATTCGTGTTGCACACTAGGTGTTTCTGGATCAGAACTAGGATCTTGATGCAAAATGTTAGATCTTGGAACCACAAGATTGGTGAATAATGGAGAAATTAGAGTGTGGAGAGGGAGAGAGGAATTGAGAGAGAGAAATCAATCGAGGGTGAGAATATTCTATTACTTTTTATTAACCATAACAATGATACCTTTTAAGGTATTGATACAAGTGGTTGGGATACAAAACAACAAGTCAAATAACTGAAAAATAGAATTCTTTGACCTGTAATCGGTTACACTAAACATGTAACGGGTTACAGTTGTTACAAAAATAAATCCATTAGGTGGTAACTGATTACGCTCACGATGTATCTTCAGTTTCTTCAGCTCATAAGTGATTTTTGCCCAATTGTAACCGGTTGCACCCCCATGTTAACCGATTATAGCACTTGATTTATCAAAAACTCTTAACAGTAGCTCTCAATATTGAATGTGTTTGTATTTTGATGTTTAATCAACACAACTCTTAATTTATATATATTTATTGTCGAACTTAAAACTTAATCGAGAGATTGGATAGAAGCTTTCAATAGTAATGGTGTTTGTATTTTGATGTTTAATCAACATAACTCCTAATTTGTATGTATTTATTGTCAAATTCAAAATATTAATCGAGAGATCTACTAGTAACTCTCATAGAACGTTATGTATGGTGTGTAAGGATTTTGAGCTATTAAACTAAAAAATGCATAAAGATAAAATAAAGTAAAGGAGATAAAAATGCGTAAAATATCTTGATTTGATCAATTGTATTTTTTTTAGAAATGATTATATAGTCCAACATTTATAAGTAAACACTAGTTTTATATGTCAAAATGTGGTGGAGAATAAAGTTTAGTCTTACGTAGGTAGTGCTTGAATCACCCTTTGTGGATGTCGTTGTACCCCGCATTTCGTTGATATTGAGACTTTCTTTAGATCATGGTTCTGCAATCTCATATCTCTTTGGTTAATAGCGCTATCTGAAATCGCCTCTAGGGTATGTCTATCTTGCTCGGGTGTTTTATTGCTTATCATTTCATTTATTGTTACCAGTTGAGTGCTTCATAATAAGTTTGTTGCACATCTCTTAGAAATTGGTTATCTTAGAAATTGGTTATTTTCATGCATAAAATGTTTTTAGTGCATAAAACAGATCTTTGATTAAAATTCAACACAAGATGATTTGAATCAGAAAGTTTGTGAGTTGAATAATGAAATTCTAGCAAGCATGATTCAACCATGCAAATCCTTTATTCAAATCAGATAAAACCTTGATTCACATCACCCAAGACAAGAGTTTGGTGAGGAGAGTACACTCTTAGTCATGATCATAGAAGCTGAATGTAACAAAAGTAGGTTGCGGGACAACAACAATAATAGTTTTGAAAACGCTGCAGAAATATGTTGTAACTGGTTACGTAAAAGCTGTAACCGGTTACAGGTAGAATAAAATGTCATGATGAGTACGAAAGGTTCAGTTCAATGCAGTGAAGAATGGTATTTAGACTTCGGTTTCTCTAATCATATGACGAGGATGAATGATTGGCTTGTTAAAATCAATCGTGCTATGAAAAACAAAATGAAGTTCGCAAATTACATCACTCTAGCGCCCGATGGGATCGGAGATGTTTTGATCATGAGAATGGATGGTGCACATTCCTTGATCAAAGATGTATTGTACATTCCAGGAATCAAATGTAACCTTCTAAGTATTGACCAATTGCTTGAGAAGGGTTACAAGATCCACATGGAAAACAAGGGGCTGCACGTTATGGATGCAAATGTGGTTTTGGTCCTTAAAACTCCTATGGATGCCAATAGAATCGTCAAGGTTGAGCTAAAAGTTATGGAGCATAGATGTCTTACCACAGCGGCATGTCAAGATGAGTGGATATGGCAATATCGTCTTGGGCATCTCAATTTCTGAGATCTTAACAAAAGAACAGAATGGTAATGGGGTTACCATTGATCAATATACCGACTAAAATTTGTGAAGAATGTGTGCAAGCGAAGCAACATAAGGGTAAATTCAACAAAGATGCATGTTGTAGAACCAAGAATCACCTTGAGATGGTGTATTCGGATGTGTGTGGACCGATGCAAGCATATTCCATTGGTGGCAATAGATATTTTGTCACATTCATCTATGATCATAGAGAAAACTATAGACATTCCTAATCAAGAGAAAGGATGAGGTATTTGAAGTGTTTAAGAATTTCAAGTCCATGGTTAAGCGGCAAAGAGGTCACAAGCTTAAAGTTCTTAAAATGGATGGTGGAGGAGAATATGTCTCAAAAGACTCTGAGAGGTTTTGTGATCAAGAAGGGATTGTACATGAGGTTGTACCACCTTACACACCACATCAAAACAGTGTTGCCGAAAGGATGAATCAATCGATCATGAACATGGTAAGTAGGATGTTAAAGGGGAAGAACTTGCTGAAAGAGTTATTGTGAGAAGCGATATCCATAACCGCCTATTTGTTGATTAAGTGTCCGACAAAGACGCTTGAGAAGGTAATACCGGAGAAAGCATGGTCGAGATTCAAACTGAATTTGAACCATTTGGGAATTTTTGATTCCGTAGTGTATCGACATGTTACAGGGTAGCTTAGAAAGAAGCTGAATAATAAGGGAGAGTTTATTATACTTGTAGGGTATCACTCTCCTGGTGGTTATAAGTTGTTTGATGCAACAAACAAGAGGGTTGTAATCAGATGAGATGTAGTTTTTGATGAGATAAAGCAACTGCAGCAGAATTGGGAAGTCCAAAAATGATTGTCGCCGAAGCCCGAATTGAAGAGAATGTGAGAAAATCAACAAGGAAAAGAGGTTTGCCTCAAAGACTCCAAGAATGTGAGCTGTTATGAGACAACGAAATCAATGATGATGGTGATTTCGTCTATTTTGCACTTATGGCCGAATCTGAACCCGTTAAAACGGAAGAGGTTTTAAGTGATCCAAAATGGAGGAGTTGGAATCCTTTGAGAAGAACAATACTTGGGAGTTAGTTGATATATCGGAAGGGAAGAAGCCAATTGATTTGAGATGGGTGTTCAAATTAAAGGCAAATCCCAAGGGTGAAATAATCAAGCATAAGGCTCGATTAGCTGCAAAAGGATTCTTGCAAAAAGAAGGAATAAACTTTGAAAAGTATTTGCATTGGTTTCTAGGATCGAAACCATTAAGCTAGTTGTTGGTATTGCGAATAACAACAATTGGCTCATATATCAAATGGATGTCAAATATGCAATTTTGAACGATCCGCTTGAAGAAGAGGTGTATGTAGAACATCCCCTGGTTTTGTTGTGATAAACCAAGAGCTAAAGTTTTACAAGTTGAAGAAAGTGTTATACGGTTTGAAGAAAGCTCCAATAGTTGGAACAAAAGGATATATGGTTTTATAAAGGAGGTTGGCATTAAGAAACGTGTATCCGAGCATGGTGTGTATGTGAAGACAAATACAAGTGAATGAGTGATTATCGTTTGTCTATATGTAGACGACTTGTTGATAAGTGGAAGCAATAGAAAGTGCATTTCTAAGTTCAAGAGTAAACTTATGAAATAATTTGAGATGACCCACATTGGCCTCATGAAATACTTCCTTGGCATTTAGTTCCACAAATCCAAAAGGGGACTACTTATGCACCAAAGAAGGTATACACTTGAGATATTGAAAAAGTTTGAAATTGAGCGTTGTAATGCTACCATTACTCCGGATGAACAGAGACTATAGTTGTCGAAGAGTGAGGATGATCAAGATGTTGATCTGCTCAGTATAAGAGGCTGATTGGATCCTTGTGTCATTTTACAATACACGATCATACTTGGCGTTTAGTGTCGGTATTATGAGTAGACTCGTGGAGAGACCGAAAATGTCTCACTTGGAAGCAATAAAGAGGATTCTAAGATTCGTCAAATGATCGATTGGATGCAGAATTCTTTTTCCCACATCGGACACAGGCATAAATTGCAATTTGTTTGGTTTTACCGATTCTAATTGGTGCGGAGATAAAGATGACCAAAAGTCTACAGCTGGATACATCTTTATTGTTAAGCAAAAGGCTTCGATCTAAGGGGGGTGAATATATCACAAATTTTACAACAAAAAACCTTTGGCAAAAATCTGGTTTCAAAAATATGGTGTGGCAGAAAAACACCATGAATCGAATCGTCTAACTGAACCTACTATCAAAAAGCAATATACGTATCGCAAACCAAATAGAGTGATAACGAACGTAAATTTTCAACAATGATCAAGGTATGAATCAATTAAATGCAATGCTAATCGTAACTCGTATATCCAATGAACCAAAACACAAACAATTTATCGAACACTTGATGTGCGATCGATAACAATTGGAAATATAGTTTGTTTTGTTGACGTTAAAATGTATCACAATCAAAGTGATTGTGATTATATCAACAAAAACACCTTTAAAAGAGAGTAGAAAACAATTTCCAATTTTGAGCAAACAATGACGAAATCGATAAATTGTGTAATCAACAATAAAAGAGATAAATAGATGAAGAGAAAAGACCAAGATTTGTTTAGGCAGTTCCCCAATCAGCCTCACTATGGGTACGCCCGCCCTCAATTCAAAATCAAATTGAGATAATGCTATTAACCTTTTCTTTACAAAAATGTTTATACAAGAGATGAAGAAAGCAAATCCCAAAAACCCTATTGTTTTGTGTTGATTCTTTCACCTCTAAACCCTTGATCAAAACTTGATCAAGTGCCCAACAATACAGATACAATCCTCCGATTATCCCGAGCACACAACTTATTGAATACCGAGATTCCCGAACACAATTCACCGTCTCGCGCTACTCCCCTGCAAGGAAACCACCTTGTCCCAAGGCTTTCACTCGGTCGAATATGTGTTGACGTGATCTCGTCTGAAACCTTCAAATCAACCCGATCTTGAAGTAAAACGCCACATTGGTTTTCTTATTTGAAACACACAAAGCCCCCAACCCAATATTCTTGGTTACACCAAACCTAATTGGGCGTTATCAACCCTAATCTAAATGGTCACCCAATCAAAAAATGATTATGAGTAGTTCAATTGTGTGTATGCATAGAAGAAGGGATGAAGATGAGGGGAAACTTTGTAATCTGGTTTCGTTTAGGTTTTACTCTCTAGAAAACCTTTCCTAGAAGAAGATGTATGTATGAGTATATATAGGTGTATGAATGAATGGGCAAAAGGAATTCAAAACGTTGGAGCAAAAGTGAAAAATTTTGGATGGGAAAAACATATAGGTCGGCCTATGAAAGCAATAGGTCGACCTATGCGTGTTGTTTAGGTCAGCCTGTGAAGGTCATAGGACAATCTATCAGACAGCATGTGATGCAACCTGTGGGCAGAACCTACAGGCTTTAATACTGCTCCATAAAAGCCGGCCTGAAAAATCCATGTGCCGACCTATACTGAAGTTAAGGCTCGTATAGGTCGGCCTGCTCTTGCATAGGTCGACCTGAACTTACTTGTATGCCCAAAAATATGTTTTTCAATGTAAATATGATGTTGACTCCCTTTCAAACTCATTTGAATGCTTCCTAATGACAAGATGCACATCTAGAATGGGAGGATACCGTCCAATATACATAACGCTGCACTATCCTAGTTTTGACATCACTCAAAATACAAAAGCACTCACATTTATGTTCGACAGAACACTAATCTCATGGTGTTCGAAGAAGGAACCAGTAGTTGAACTCTCGTCTTATGAGGCCGAGTACATTGTCGTTTCGTTATGTGTGTGCTAAGCCGTGTGGCTAATAAATCTATTGAAGGAGTTGGCTAGCAATGATGGTGATGCTGTTACACTTCTGGTTGATAACGTTTCTGCGGCTAATCTTGCAAAGAACCCAATTGCACATGGGAGGAGCAAACACATTGAGATGAGATTTCACTACTTAAAGGAGCTTGTTAGTGAAGGAAAGTTAAGATTGAGATATTGTAGAAGTAAAGACCAAGTAGCTGATTTGTTGACTAAGGGAGTCACGAATGATGTGTTCAGAAGGTTGAAGATAAGCATGAGCATGAAAGACTTGGAGCACTTAAATTAAGACAACATGTTAAGAGTTTTTGATAGCACAAGTGCTGCAACCGGTTAACATGGATGCGTGTAATCGATTACAGCTGGGTGAAAATCACTTATGATCTAAAGAAGTTGAAGATGCATCGTGGGCATAGCTAGTTAACGTAACAGGTTACCACTGAATGGATGTATTTTTATAACAACTGTAATCGATTATAGATTTAGTGTAACCGATTACAGGTCTGAGAATTCTATTTTTTCAATTATTTGACTTGTTGTTTTGTATCCCAATCACTTGTATTAATACCTTAAAATGTATCATTGTTATGGTTAATGAAAAGTAATAAAATATTTTCACCCTCAATTAATTTCTCTCTCTCAACTCCTTTTTCCCTCTTCACACTAATGTCTTAATTATTCATCAATCTTATAGTTCCAAGTTCAAACAGCTACGAGTTTATCTCTCAATTAGTAACTATTATGTTCAACAATAAATATATACAAAGTAGGTGTTGCGTTGTTTAAACATCAAAATACAAACACCGTTAATATTGAGAGCTAGTAATTGTTCTCTCGATTAACTTTTAAGTATGAAAATAAATATATACTCCCTCCGGTCCTTTTTATAAGAAACACTTCACCTTTTTAGATTTATTAAATAATTAATGTATCTGGTGTGTAGTATAGACCAAATACATTAATTATTTAATGAATCTAAAAAAATGAACCCTCTCTTATAAAAAGGACCGGAGGTAGTATAAATTAAGAGTCGTGTTGATTAAACATGCAAACTATATGTGAGAATATATATATATATATATATATATATATATATATATATATATATATATAATATGAGATGTATCATATGAGAATGTCATTTTTATTTGAGAACATGAGAATGAATCCGAATCATTAGATTTTAAAATAAATGGTGAAAATTATTTGTGATTTTTATTTTTCTCTCTTCTCCATTATTAAAATAAATGATAGAGGAGAGAGAAAAAAAACTAACACATAATTTTCACCATTTATTTTAAAATCTAATGGTTTAGATTCATTCTCATGTTCTTACATAAAATGACATTCTCATATTATACGTCATATATATATATATATAACACAACAAAATTTTAATGTGTAGAGTATGATTTCTCATTAATTAATTAAAATTGAGTTCATTATACATCTTCAAAATAATAATAAAAAAAAGAGTTAATTAGTATAATTAGTATGTGTATAAGAGAAGATTTTATAAAGATAAATAATATTTGAATACAAAATTTTAATAGAATTCGAGAACAATTTATATGAACTGCCACCACAATTATATTCATTAACCTTAAACTGAACCGAGGCAATTTATTATTTCGAAATCCCTCTATTCTTAGTTCTAACGGCTATTTCCATTTGTATCTCTATTTTTTTTCTTCTCTCTTCTTTCTCTACAAATTCAACGCACTCTCTCCGTCGTCCAGTTCACTCTGAACGAAACCCATCCTTTCAATGGCGTCCACACAATCCGGCTTCACAGAAACCATTCCGGGTACGAAGGTTCGGGTAGTAGCAAAGATTCGTGGGTTTTCGGATACAGATACCAATTTCGAAACCTCCAAAACCGTGGAGTGGGTTTTGGTGAACACAACAAATTCTGGAGAAGTTACCATCTCCTTTAAAGAACAATCTTCTAGGTATGATTACTTTCTTAATTATTCAGTTTTCAGCTTCATGATTAGTTAAATTGGATCCAAGAATCTGAAATTGAAATAATAATTTAAAAAAATGGGGACAATTTTGAGTTTCAGGTTTTGTGAGTTATGCACTTTCACCTGAGTGATATTTGAATTTTAGGGTTTTTGTATTGTTTGTTATAAGGTATGGACCTTGGTTAGTTTCTGAATTATGCAGTTTTAAGTTTAGTTAAGTTCCGTTGAAGAATGAGAAATAGTAATTGGAGAAAATTGAGAAATTGTAATAGGTAAAAGGTTTGTGGTCTTGATTCTGTGATACCGGAAGAATTATAATTTTTTATTTAAAATTTCATAATTCATAGCTGAATACTAGCCACATTTGAGAAATTAGGGTAAATAGTGTGTTGTGCATTGAAATTAGGTTCTGTAAAATATCTGTTACATTTAGTTATTTGTTGGTTTAATCGGTAGAGTTAAACGATTCTCAGCTGTGTCTAGGATGAAAATCTCCGAGTAGAGTTTATATCTCTCAAATCCTCATCAAGCTTTTGCTCTTTTCTCTCTGTTGATGTATTTAGCTAACATGTTTTTATCATGAAGTTTTAGTGCTTTTGGGTTTCAATTTCCTTTTATTTATTAAATAATCTCCAACAGTTTTGTTGTAGGGATACATTTCCTAGAAGTAAAGCCATGAAAATATATTGTTTTTTTTAAACCTGTTGTTTTCAAATGGGGTGATTGCAATTACTTGATTTAATGTTAATCTTGCGGTGCAGTCAGTATTCAGTTGACCACTGCTACAACGAACGTGAAGATAATGAAGTTATCTATTCAAAGGAGTTGAAACATCTTGTTTCGGCTGCATTTGAAGGTATTAATAGCACGGTTATTGCTCATGGAGCTAGAGGCAGTGGCAAAACTCGATTGATTCAGGTTTGAATCAATTTTGTTTGTGAATAATTTCTATGAAATTGTTTTTTATTTTAATAATTACTTTGTTCTTGAAGGGCTCTTTGGAGAAATCGGGTTTGGCAATGCTGGCTATTTCGGAGTTTCTCTCGGTGACCGAGAAAAATGGAAAATCTATAGCAGTTTCTTTCTATGAGGTTGATCAAGACCATGCTAATGATTTATTAAACCCAGAACAATCATCAATTTTAGTGTTTGAGGATCATGGAAGAATTCAGTTTAAAGGACTTACTCAAGTAAAAATTATAGTACTTAATTTTCTGATTTGAAAAAATTAAAATTTTACATTTGGACAGTAGACAAGTAATATTGTTGCATTTTTTCTTTCAGAGTACCGTGAAATCCATTGCCGAATTTCAGAATTTATACAACACAGCATGTTCTGCACACACGGCTGCGCCCAAAAAAGGATTTGAGCGTGCTCGTAGAAGCCACTTGGGATTAATTGTTAATGTCTTTGCACAAAATGAAAGTGTAAACAGTCTTGTGAGCAAAATGAATTTTGTTGATATGGCAGGTAACGATTGCTCAACTTAAAAAGTCCCATAACCATTGTTTATTTTTCTAGCTTTTGTTGACACATCTTAAGATTTGACTAACAGTATAGCTCTTTTATTATCAGGTTACGAAGATGCTAGAAGGAAAATTGCTGATGCTTCTGGTGTTGCTGAGAATAACAAAATTAACAAGTCAATTTACGCCTTATTGAATGTTTGTCATGCTTTGAGCACAAATGAAAGTCGTGTCCCCTTTCGGGAAAGTAAACTCACACGCATGTTGCAGGACTCCTTGAGGGGAACTAGCAAAGTTGTGTTGGTTTCGTGCTTGGTATGTGACTGATTTTTTGTCAAATCTTTTTTTTTTTTTTTTTTTTTTTCATTTTGTAATTAGTAATTAAATTTTAATTTTGGTCATTTTCTTTTGTATAATGTGAACTTAGAACCCATCATTCTGCCAAGACACTGTGTACATGCTTAGCTTAGCATCACGGTCATGTCAAAGGTCTCATCGAACACCCTTTGGTTCCACGAAAACTGCTAGTTCAACCAGACAGACAGTGAACTTCGATTCCACAAAGAAAATTGCAAGTTCAGCAAGACAAACAGTTACCTTAAATTCCTCAAAGAAAAGTGCAAGTTCAGTAAGACAGACAGTTACCTTAGATTCCACAAAGAAAAATGCGAGTTTAGTAAGACAGACAGTAACCTTAGATTCCATAAGGAAAAGTGCAAGTTCAGTAAGACAGACAAAAACCTTAGATTCAACAAGGAAAAGTGAAAATTCAGTAAGGCATACAAAAACCTTAGATTCCACAAAGAAAAGTGCAAGTTCAGAAAGACAGACAGTGGCCTCAGTTTCCGCAAAGAAAAGTGCAAGTTCGGCGATGCAGTTCGTGACTATTCGTAAAAACAAGATACCCAAAAATGTTTCTGCATCAACAAAGGAATTACCAGGTTCCATATCTCATATATATGATGAAGAAACATGTGTTGTTGCTAAGAAGTCTGAAATACAAGGAAGGTCTGTATTGAATTTTATACATATTTTATTCCGTTAAACTTAGTCTATGTTTGGAATTCTAAAAAACCACGCTGTCAACTCACGTTTGCTAAAAGCTACTACTTGTAGCTTCTCAATAATCCTCAAAAATCATGGTGGAACGTGAGGTGGCGGTGGCTCTCCTTGCTTCCAAACACACAATTAATTGCTTTTTACTATTATCTGTTTATGGATATTGACTTTTTTTTTTCCTTTGGATTGAAGGAAATTGTTTGATGAAGTCAGCCACTCTGCTGCTAAAGCCGAGAAGGTATACTTTACTTATTCTTTTCTCTAAATACTTATACACAACATTTTTGCGTGTCTATTTTAAAGAGAACAATATGACATAATTTGATTCATGTTACGGAAGCATTAGAGCCTTTATTGGTAATGCCTCATTTATATTTTAGTTTCTTATGTTGTAAATGAAAAACAAATTGCAACGCTCAATATATTAACTGGTGTATCAAATCCAATGTAAGACAGTTTAATATCAAAAGATGGAAGTTATGTCCGAGAAAATTCTAGAGTAGATAAGTTAAATAATCACCTAAAATCCTAACACGAAGAAAACTTAGACGCAATTGTTCTCAAATCATTTGTGACATAACCGTGAGGTGTCATCTTGTTATTAATGAATAGATTTTTATTTTTGCCGGAAATTTCCATTGCCAATGTAACCAACACATCACAGCCTTTATAATTAAATTTTTTGGATTATGTTGTTTATGGAAAACAAATTAGAAAGCTCAATACATCAATTGGTGTATCAAATGCAGGACAATTTATTATCAGAAGATGGATATCATCACGTTCAACTAAACTCCAGAGTTGAAAAGGTAATAATAAGTAACAAAAAATTCCAATATGAACACAACTTAGAAAAAAAAATCCTCATTTTATTTGTTTTATGCTGTACAACTCACATGCAGATGCCAGTAATAATGTCAAACTCAATATGATGATACAGAATGTATTGGATCTTGTAGAATATAAGTTAAAACATGTTGCTTGTTCGGTCAGGAAACTAATAAGTATCTGCTGCAGGTTGACTCATCTTTGAGCACTAGAAGTGAAGTGGAACTTGATCCCATAGTGGAAAAGGTAATTTTTTTTCAATTAATTCCGTCAGTTTTCACTTTTGATCTTTTCATTTTATTATTCTATGATATTTTTTTCTAACAAAACTTTATCATGTTCAACACCAGAGTTAGTAAAGGTGAAATACTAACTATTTTTATTGTGTCACTAGGTTACTTCTTTTGAGGTAAATGTGAAATGCTAACTATTTTTATTGTGTCACTAGGTTACTTCTTTTGAGGATAAAGAGGATATGCATGTCCCATATATCATTAATTACTCCAAAGATTTGTCAATAGCTAATGAAGGTATATCTGATTAAGGGTCAGTTTGTTTTAGCTTTAAAAAAATGGATTTTTTCGTTGTATTTTTGAAAATGGATTCAACAAAAACGTCTTTCAAAATATTACAAGTTTTTTTAAATTTATCTTTTATAAATTAAAAGACTAGTTTTGACATTCTATAACATAAATATACATTATTGAAGATCAAAACTTAGTCAAAATCACAATTTTTTCAAAAAGTTGTATTTCAAAAATGTTTTTTTATGAGAAAAGCTATTTGAAATAGCTTTAAAATTAAGTGTTTGTGAGAGTTTGGTCGAACTCATGCTGTGTCGAAGGAGAGCTTTCATGTGTTTTTTCTACAGGAGGCAAGCATGCAGTCGAAGCTTGTTCACATGCTGATGCCTGATTGTTACATATTGTAGTCGAAGTCTGTTCTAATATGTACTGTCGAATTATTCTGTCGAATTGGGCCTTGTGTTAAGGATCCAATTGTTTAGGTTTCTTGGGCTGCAAGTTACCTAGTTAGTCTATAAATAGGCTAGTACACTCAGTTTTTTGAGTGTGGCAAATTGTGATATTCACTTGTAATCATTTGTGACGTTAATGAGAAAGTGAACAACAGTAAACATAATTTTATTTGCCCAATCCTTGCTGTTCCTTCGTGTTATCTTCTTCTTCTTCTTATTTTCTTTTCCGTTAACCCTTGTTTGGTTCTTGATCATCAAGAAACCATTAATACTTGTTTGTTACAAAGACATCGTTTTTCACAACAAATTGGTGCGGTGAGCGTGGAGAAGATGTCTTCAACAAAGTATGAGATTGAAAAGTTTACCGGAGTGAACGATTTCGGTCTGTGGCGTTTGAAGATGAAAGGTTGTTTGGAAGCGTTGAAGGGACATGCAGCCATGGATGTTGCGTTGACGGAAAGAGAAAAAACGATAATGATCGAGAAAGCACACAGCGCAATATTGTTGAGCCTTGGTGATAAGGTTCTCCGCCAGGTATCAAAGGAGACTACGGTGTCATCAGGATTATGGGTGAAACTTGAAAGTTTGTATATGACCAAATCTCTGGTGAATCGTCTCTACCTGAAGCAAACGTTGTATTCTTTCAAGATGAGTGAAGACAAAGCTTTGGCTAAGCAGTTGGATATGTTCAACAAGCTGATTCTTGATCTTGAAAATATTGATGTGAAGATCGATGACGAAGATCAAGCATTGTTGTTGTTGTGTGCTTTGCCAAGAACGCATGCTCACTTGTATGGAAGAGAGTCCCTGACCTTTGAAGAAGTTCAAGCAGCCTTGTATTCGAAGGATTTGAACGAAAGAAAGGAGCAGAACCATCATCAGTTGGCGAAGGGTTGTCCGTGAAAGGAAGATCGTCAAAGAAAGATGGTAGGTTTGACAAGAAGAAAGGTAAGGTTCAACAAAAGTCTTATGGTGGTGATATATGTCTAGTATTAAATGTTATCACTGTAAGAAGGAGGGTCACACAAGAAAAGTGTGCCCTGAGCGCCTGAATAATCATGGAGGATCATCTGATGTCCTTGTGGTGTCGAGCAGCAACTCTTGCGAAGAGTGGATTATGGATTCTGGATGTACTTGGCATATGACTCCAAACAAGAATGTGTTTGAAGAATTATGTGATCAGGATGGTGGATCAGTGCTGCTGGGGAACAATAAAGCTTGCAAGATTGCAGGTATTGGATCTGTTAGATTCAAGCTCTATGATGAGTCAATGAAGTTATTGACTGGGGTTAGGTATGTACCTGACCTTAAGAGGAATTTAATTTCTCTTGGTGAATTCGACAAGAAAGGATATGCTTTCAAAGGAGAACAAGGTATCCTGAAAGTCATGAAGGGGTCGAAGGAAGTCTTGAGAGGCGTGAAGAAACAAGGCTTGTATACCCTTGAGGCTGAGGTTGTAAGTGGTTCGACAAATGTTGTATCCACGAAACCTATGTCGAAGGCAGATTTATGACACATGAGATTGTGCCATGTCAGCGAAAGAGGCCTGGTCGAAGGTGGTGACAAAGTCAAAAAGTTGGAGTTTTGTGAATCTTGTGTATTTGGTAAATCCTATAGGGCGAAGTTTAACAAAGGCAAGCAGAGAACACATGGATCCTTCACATTCATGCTGATCTTTGGGGGCCGCCTGCAAGGAATCCTTCACACTCAGGTGCCAGGTATTTTCTATCCATCGTTGATGACTATTCCAGAAAGCTATGGGTATTCATTCAGAAGACGAATGATGAAACTTTTGAGAATTTCAAAAGTTGGAAGGTTCTGGTCGAAACTCAAACTGGCAGAAAGGTTAAGAGGTTGAGAACCGACAATGGCCTTGAGTTCTGCAACGAAGCGTTCGACAGTTACTGTGTGGAGTCTGGGATTGCAAGGCATAAGACTATAGCAGGTACTCCTCAACAAAATGGCTTAGCTGAGAGATTCAATCGAACAATCCTTATGCTTGTTGGTTAGTGCTGGATTGAATAAGGTGTTTTGGGCAGAGGCTGTTTCGACAACAGCTTATCTGATAAATAGATGTCCCTCGACTGTGCTGGGAATGAAGACACCTGAAGAAGTTTGGTCGGGTCATCCACCAGATCTCGACAAACTGAGAGTATTTGGCTGTTTAGCCTATGCTCACATTAGGCAAGACAAGGTCGAACCTAGAGCTCTCTGAGATGCATGTTTCCTTGGATATCCTGAGGGAGTCAAGGGGTATAGTGCCTAGAACCAGGTCACAGAAGATATCACAAGTCGTGATGTAGTTTTCAATGAGGTCGAAATGGCTTTCAAGAAAACTGGTGATGTTGGTCGAAGTGCAGAAATCTCTGAAGAGGAGCTGGAACCGGTAGAGATACCTGTTGAGGTGGAGCATAGTGATGCTGAAGTGCATAGCCCTGATGAAGTCGAAGAGCAAGATGCTGAAGAGGCTGAGGAAACTGTCGATGACTACCTACTGGCAAGAGATAGGTCGAGAAGAGTCATCAAGCCACCTAGAGATTTGGTTATGCAGATCTTATAGCTTTTGCCTTAATCTCTGCAAGTGAGGAGGTACTTGACGAAGAACCTAGAGATTACAAGGAAGCTATAAGGAGTTTAGACAAGACTGAATGACGAAAATCCATGAATGACGAGATGAAATCTCTTCATGATAATAACACTTGGGAGCTGATTGAGAAACTTGCAGGAGCAAGGTTAGTCAGTTGTAAGTGGATTTTCAAGGTCAAGGAAGGAATCGAAGGAGTGATGTCGAATCGCTTTAAGGTGAGGCTGGTTGCTAGGTAGGGGGTTCACTCAGAAAGAAGGTGTCGACTTCAATGATGTGTTCTCACCTGTTGTAAAGCATAGATCCATTCGAATGTTGTTGGCCATGGTGGCAAAGTTCGACTTGGAACTTGAGCAAATGGATGTGAAGACAGCATTTCTGTATGGTGATCTAGATGAAACGATCCTAATGCGTCAACCTGAAGGGTATGCAGAAAAGGGTAAAGAAGATTTTGTGTGCAAGCCGAATAGGTCTTTGTATGGCCTGAAACAATCTCCTCGACAGTGGAACAGGAGATTCGACAAGTTGCACACATTGGTTTTCACTAGAAGTCAGTTTGATCACTGTGTTTACTTCAGATTTCGACCTGGAAACTCACTTGTTGTGTTGTTGCTGTATGTGGATGATATCCTCATAGCTAGCAACAGTGTTGAGGATGTAACGAAGGTGAAGGCTGAACTCAGTAAGGAGTTCGAGATGAAGGATCTGGGAGCTGCCGCCAGGATTCTTGGGATTGATATCCGGAGAGATAGAAAGCAATCGAAGTTGTGCTATGTCGACAAGTTTGGTATGTCGAATTCAAAGCCTGTTGTGACACCACCTACAAATTCTCAGTTTAAGCTTAGTACTACTCAAAGTCCGAGTACTGAAGCTGAAAGAATCTATATGAATAACATTTCATATGCTAGTGTAGTGGGTTCTTTGATGTATGCTATGGTCTGTACAAGGCCAGACATAGCATATGGAGTGAGCCTTGTGAGCTGGTATATGGCCAATCCTGAAAAGGCGCACTGGCAAGCTGTAAAGTGGATTCTCAGGTACATAAATGGGTCTCTGAAAAGAGTCTTGATTTATGGTGGTGCCTGTGATGGTGATAGCATAGTCGAAATCGAAGGATTTGTTGACTCTGATTATGCAGGTTGTATCGATTCTAGAAAGTCTATTTCTGGATATGTTTTCACAATGTTTGGCACATCAATCAGTTGGAAAGCGACGCTTCAGAAGGTTGTTGCCTTATCAACCACTGAAGTTATATTGCCCTCACTGAAGCTGTGAAGGAAGCATTGTGGCTTGAAGGTTTTGCAAAGGAGCTGAAACTTCAAGGTCGAAGTATCACTGTTAAATGTGATAGTCAAAGTGCAATACACCTGTCGAAGAATTCAGCCTATCATGAGCGAACTAAACACATTGATGTGAGGCTGCACTTCGTCAGAGAGATAATCGAGCGTGGTGAAGTCCAGGTGCTGAAGGTTTCGACTGAAGACAATGCTGCTGATATGATCACCAAGACGTTGCCAAGTTGCAAGTTCTTCCACTGTATGCAGTTGATAAAGCTGCATGATGAAAGCTAGTTGATTCCTTTGTTGCTGAGTTAGATCCAAGGTGGAGATTTGTGAGAGTTGGGTCGAACTCATGCTGTGTCGAAGGAGAGCTTTCATGTGTTTTTTCGACAGGAGGCAAACATGCAGTCGAAGCTTGTTCACATGCTGATGCCTTGTTACATATTGTAGTCGAAGTCTGTTCTAATATGTACTGTCGAATTATTCTGTCGAATTGGGCCTTGTGTTAAAGATCCAATTGTTTAGGTTTCTTGAGCTGCAAGTTACCTAGTTAGTCTATAAATAGGCTAGTAAACAGAATTTTATTTGCCCAATCCTTGTTGTTCCTTCGTGTTATCTTCTTCTTCTTGTTTTCTTTTCCGTTAACCCTTGTTTGGTTCTTGATCATCAAGAAACCATTAATACTTGTTACACAGACATCGTTTTTCACAACAGTGATTTTTTGAAATTTTGATATCCAAAAAAAGTTTCGATAAAATGATGAAATACCTAAAATAACATTTTAAGAATAACAATTCAAATCAAATTTTCATTTGAAGCTTTTATGAAAAGTTTCTTTGTAAAATTTTTTTTCACAAAATTATGTTACACTATAAAAATCATTTAAAGAAAAAGCCAAAACAAACGGACCCTAAATGAATTGTTGATATATAAATAGTTTTACAAATCACAGGTTGCATATTTATTTATATAGATGTCTTTTGTCATTCCAGGTCTTAACATGAACAAAGAAAACAACAACTTAATGGAAAATGAAGATTGTTCTCCACCCATTAGTTCTCAATTGCGTGAACTTCAATCTCTCGTTTCATCAACTCCATTATGCATGCAGTTACCAGAGGAGAAATTCATTTCACTTGATGATGATCAGATTTCTACTAAAACTGCAGAACCAAGAACTCCGGATACCGAAAACCTAGATGTAATGAATACTAAAAGTTTTTGGGAAACATTCAACATGCATCGTTCTGGAATGGTTTGATCTATTCATAATATTACTTACCAAGAACTCCTGATATTGAATGGTTTATTTTCATTTTTTTAACTCAGAATTTTGTTTAATTGCAGAATTCTACTGAAATACGAGATGTAATGAATGCCAAAAGTCCTTGGGAAACATTCAACATGCATGGTTTTGGAATTGGAACGAAGGTTAGATCTATTCATAAATAGTATTATTTAAGTACCTTCTAATAATTTATTTTCATTTTTTTTATCTCAGAATTTTGTTTAATTGCAGAATTCTACTGAAGTTACTGAACCAAGAACTCTTGATATTGAAATACGAGATGTAATGAATGCCAAAAGTTCTTGGGAAACATTCAACATGCATGGTTCTGGAACAAAGGTTTGATCTATTCATAAATATTACTTATAGACCTTCTTCTATGTTTATTTTCATTGTTTTAATTCAGAATTTTGTTTAATTGCAGAATTCTACTGAAGTTACAGAACCAAGAACTCCTGATATTGACATACGAGATGTAATGAATACCAAAAGTCCTTGGGAAACATTTAACTTGCATGGTTCTGGAATGAAGGTTTGATCTATTCATAAATATTATTAATGGACCTTCTATTAAAGTTTATTTTTATTGTTTTAACTCATAATTTTGTTTAATTGCAGAATTCTCTTGTTAAAGACTACCTTAGAATTTTAAACACAGCGGAAAAGTAAGTGGACATTTTGAGTAAACACATGTTCAATATTTGATTAGAAATGTATATATCCTTTCTCTTATATTCATATAGGATAAACATCTATGTAGAACTATTTCTGTAGCGAAAGATAAAAATAGACTTAAATTGTTTTCGTATAATGTACAAACTATTTTCATATGCCGTTTTTATAAGCCCAAATAATTCAATCCTAATATATAAAGTCTTTACCTTCTATGAGAAGTCTAACTTGTTTACTTTTTGTTTTCTTCTACATTAAAATTGTAGGGATGAGTTAAAGAAGTTAAAGGTTAGAAATGTGTTACACCTTGTAATAACTTTTTTTCCCTATATATCTTGTACTTTAATTGACCTGGACTTTTTCTTAAAGGGAATTGGAGAGAAGAGAGCTAACTATATACTTAAGCTTCGCGAAGAATCTCCAGAACCTTTCAAGAGTGTATGTGTCATACTTGTTATAGATTATTATAGTTGTTTATCATATTTTTTTTTACATCTTCTATTTGACCTGATTTTGGTGTTGTGAACCAATTTTTCATGAATAGCTCGATGATTTGAAAGATATTGGACTTTCCGAGAAACAGGTATCATTACTCTTCTCATAGTATTATCATATTATTTTTAAATTTGGATGTTTGATTGTCGATGACTATTTAACTTGTTATCATTATTTTACTTGTAGTATTATCATATTCTTTTAGTATTATTTATAACTAACAATCTAATAAATTATTCTCATAAGTAACTGATTTTTTTTTTATACTTATGCAGATTAGAGGAATGATGAAGAAGGAAGTTGGAGAGCTTTTCAATTAGTTATAATAACATCATTGATTCCTTGTATTAAAATGAAATTTATTCTGGCAACCTAAAGTTGCCTTTGAGTTGTGTGACATTCACGTATGTATAAATAATTCTTTCCTATATAAGTTGCCTTTGAGTTGTGTGACATTCACGTATGTATAAATAATTCTTTCATTATATAGGATGAAATTATATATTAGAATATGGACGCAAAATGAGAAAAAAATAAGAGTCAATTATTTGTACGCGAGAATTCTTAAACTTGTTTTATTGCCTCAAATTTGTCTCTATTTGAAAAATAGTTTGTCAAATTAGTTTTTTTTTGGCAATTTCTTATCACACCACCCTTGTTTCTTAGGCACCAAGTAAATTTTCGATTTTGCCCCTTGATGTGCACATCCGGACGCACCATTTTTTTTAAAATTTTCATTTTTTCCCGGATGTGCACATCCGGTAAAAGTTCGTATTTGCAAATCCGAAAAAAATACTGAAGCAGAACACCAAAACCAAATGTTTCTCACATTCATAAAATAAAATCGGGATTACATTGAGAAAATCGGCATGGCATCGACAGAAATTTAAATATTACAAGAAATTGTTCATCGACCGTTCTTCGGATTTTGACGGTCGCCTCGAACTCGAACGGAAATTGTTCCTCGTAACCCAACGGAAATTGTTCCTCGTAACCCAAATAAGCTGTTCAATTCTGTTTTGAAATTGTATCAGTAAAACATTCTGATTTGCAGATCCGGACAATTTCCGGATGTGCACATCCGGAAATAATATTTGTAGGGTTTGTCCGGATCTGCACATCCGGAACGAACTTGGGCAGAAATAACTTTACCCTAACTTTTCTTTAAATTACTTTCACAAAACCTCAATATCTCAATTGTATCAAATCAAAATCCGTTGGTATGCCGCAAGTGTCTCCTTCACCGACGGCAAAACACGCGGTCAAAAGTTTACGATAATAATGAGGGACATCTCCCTCGACCAAATCATTGACGACATCGAACATCTCCCTACCTTACGGAGACAAACGGAAGGTTGTGAAGCTTCAGTATCGTTCACCTTCGGTTGACAACGAAGGGAACGTCGCTTACATCCTTGTTGAGCTCAAGAATCAAGACGATGTCACTTGGAATACTTTCAGTGCAATAAAATTCGTAAGTGTATTAAAAAGACATGGATAAAAATACAATATATTTCACTTCAATAATGTACATTGTGTCGTATGATTATACAAAAGAGTTAAAGCAAAATTCTCCGTCTAAATCTATTGGAGCTAGAACTTTCGATTTTTCCGCATTTGATGCCTTTTCAATTGCATGCAATCTTTCGAATTCAAGCATCCTTTCGACAAAATTATCCGGCCAAGACTCGGCAATTGCGGTTGCATGCGTCGCCCATTGCGGTGATTTAGGTGGTATCGCGCATCCGAGTTTCAAGATAACTTGTACAAAATGTCTTGATTTCGCAAGCCATCCGATACACATGATGCGATCATTTGGATTCGACGGAGGTGCGGTGTGTAGTGGAAAAAAGGTTTCCGAAAATCCATAGGCGCATGCTATAAGATGACCCATCTCAGGGAAGCTCATCCATTTCGATACCGGTGCCAGACCACTCAACCACGGAACAAGTGACTCGTGAACCTTGTTGTAATTTTCTTGATTTTCATAGAGACGCAAGTATGCTTCTTTATGCGTCTCCAACTCTAGGATAAGTTGATGACGTACAAGTGCATGACCTTCATCTCCTTTACCGAGTAGAGTCGACACGACTCGGTAACCGCAATTACCATCCCCTACAACATCGATTATACCGTCGATATGCTTGTGCATAAAAACCGGCATCTCGTCAATAAAGGAAATCATACGTGTAGTTGGAGTCGGAGTCGGAACTCGTGGAATCGGTGTCGGAGCCGGTTTGGAAATGCGAGCTCCTTTCACGACACAAACAATCTTTTCTTTCACTTGATCAAGAATGGTGGATTCAACATATTTAAACAAAGCGGGGTACCGTTCACACACTTTCCGGAATTTAATGACCGAATCGACATATAATTCCGTTGTGGAAGAATTTAGAATATGAGTCCATGCATCCATAATTTTCTCTACAATGACACCCGACTTGACCACTTTTCCGTCTTCCGAATCCACTTGCTTCGTACCCACCGCGGTCTTAACCCGACTTCGCACATTCTTTGTTATGTGAAATCGACAAAGTAGTGCATTGGAAGACGGAAAGACTTTCGTAACCGCATTCATCAAGGCGTTGTCGCGGTCCGTAACAACTGCTTTTGGCATTTGAACATGTTTCTTCAAAAGTGACCGACACGTCTCCAATGCCCACGTGAAATTGTCCTCTTTCTCACACTCCAAAAAGGCAAAGCCGACAACATATGTCTTATCCGTAGACGTAACGCCAACCATCTCAAATAATGGAAGACGATACTTGTTTGTCTTGTAGGTGCTATCGAGAATGAGCACTATCGAGAACGTGTTGAACAACTTGATGGAATCCGGATGAGTCCAAAACATATCTCGTACCGTAATTCCATCATCGCGACATCTGTACCGAGACACGTAATCGTTGTCCTCCAACACTTTCAACAGTTGTTGCATCTCATTCCTATCTCCCCTAATTGCCTTGTTCATTTGATACCGCATGTTATACACTTGCTTTATGTTTGTAACATTTTCGGGTTCTTTTCGTTTCAACGTCGTAAGTATATTCTTCGGTTGGACAAGGTTCAAGGTCATTTCGGCTATACATGTCTTCTCTTTCGCCTTGAGCCGGCATACACTTGGATGACCTTGTAGCTTTGAGCACATTTTGTGGTTATGTATACCACAACGAACGGTAAATCTCCATTTCTTGGAAACTAACATGTAACGACCAATCTTAAAAGGGCACTCACATCTTCTAGTACCGGTCTCGTCTTTCTTTAACTTCCGTAGAGGTGCTTGATATTTGCCGCTTCTTTCGCACCCCAAAATTACAAAAGCTTTTTTCTTCTATCCGACCCATTATCCGATCTCCCGATATTTACACCAAAGCCGAGCTCAATAGCCGTCCTACGAATGTATGCGATCATGCTTTCACGATCATCAAAGCTTGTTGTTAAAATCACCGCCGACATCAACCGACTTTACGAGCATACCTTCATCTTTCGAGGAAATCGGCACAACTAATTCTTTTGCCATGTTATCGGGATGCACCATCTCTATTTATAAACAAGAATAGAACAATTAATATGTATAAATAAGATTTATTAAAAAATGCTGAAAACTTAAATTAATTAGCTTCAGGCATTTTTCCGAATGTGCACATCCGGAAAAGTTCATGCTAAATTCGTTCCGGATGTGCACATCCGGAAGTAACGTAACTTGTTTTTCCAAAAATGTAGATTGATAATGTGAGCAATGTAGTGGATGAAGTTGAATGTTTACCTGAAATTCAGTCTTTCCTTGCTCCCTTTGATTTGTTGCACCAAAAATTTGAACTTTTTGAGTGAGAAATGGGATTGATGAAGTAGGGTTTTTTGACTTGGTGAGAGTGAGTGTGGAAGAAGAAGGTTGATTATGGGAAGGGGGAGTGATCGTGCAGCTTTAAATATTTCAGAATGTCTTCCGGATATACAAATCCGGAGACACTTCGGATATGCACATCCGAAAAAAGTTTTTAATTCTTAAGGATCCGGTGCGTCCGGATGTGCACATCCGGAATTAGGGGGCAAAAAATAATTTCACATGGTGCCTAAGAAACTTGGGTGGTGCATTAAGAAACTTCCTTTTTTTGTTGTTGTTGTGAGATTTGCACAATTAGTTTTTATTTATTATTATTTTTTTGTTAAATAAGTTAGTGACTCTCTTAAATATTATAATATTTATTTTGACAGTTAACTTTGTGAATAAAAGTTAATTTGGAGGGACATTTTGTATTTTTTAGACACCACATAAAAATATTAAAATGCTTTTAAATTTCAGAGATACATCTTCAAACATATTCAATTATGAAAAACGTTAGAGTATTCTGGAGACGCATCTTTGAAATAAGTTTGAAGATGCATCTCTGAAAGGTATTGGAGCTTAAATCACGTCAGAATACTCTAATGTTTATCAAACTCCTTCCTCATTTCTAAAAAAACTCAAAGTTTATCAAACTCTCAAAATTTTTTCTATCAACCAAGTCCAAAAATCAAACAACCAAGCGCAAATGATCTTCAATCAACATCAAGGACATCAGAGAAATCATCTAACACTGAAATAAAGTCCAAATTAGTAAGTTTTTGATGTTTTTGACAAGTTTTTTGAGTTTTGTGTAAATGAGTAGAAAATGATGATTTAGGTAAGAAATGAGTAGGAAATGCAAGAATGTTAGTTTATACATCCAGTAAAACGTGTTTGTTGGTTGAAAATCACAATCAAACCATTTATTTTGAGGTTTGCATATCTGCATTGCCGCCATTGATGACCTGAAGAGTTGCATAAAATTCTAGATATTCTTCTTCAAAATTTTTCAATGTTTGGATTCATATTAACCGGAGATGCATCTCCATAAAATATCACTCTATTTTTGTTTTTAATTATCTTGCTTGTAGTGTTGTAGTGTTGCTTGCACAACATGCATTAGTGCGGTGGGAGAAGAGTCAGGTGTCAGAGGCTCCTGTGCAATCTGGCCATGTAGAGACATCTACTTTTGGGGCTCATGCTTCATCTTCTTCTTCCCGAAGGAGACGAGTTCACCTATTCAGACGGTAGAGGTACCCGAGTCACCAGTGATACCAGGCACCAATGCCACCTTCAATGAATGATGCTACTGAACCAGTGCTACCTTCGGCTGCTGATGTTGGTGAGTCAGTGCCACCTCCAAATGGTGAGGCTGCTGAGGATGAGGCAGAGTCACCTCAGGCATTTGGAGGAGGCCCTATAGAGTTCACTACTGTCTCTGTACCCTGACCATACTGCCGGACATATCTAGGACGGAGAGATAACATTAGTTGGATTCATTCTTTTTAATTCACGTTTATCAATATATTACAAGTTTATGATATTTGATTTATTTTTCTGCAGGACCGTGATCCGCTGAAGATTATTAACTATAGGTGGAAGATTACTAACTTGTCTCAACCGAATGGGGAGTGGTTTCTAACAGCTTTGTCCCTATCTGGGATGAAGGACTTGTGCATGACCAATTATATTATGGTGAACCACGAGAAGCTTAATGCATTCGTGGAGATGCACACTGAGACCTCGTCATTTCATCTCCCGCTTGGTGAAATGTCTATCACACCCGACAATGTGTCGTGTTTGCTACATCTTTCGATCAGGGGGAAACTTTTAGATCATGGAAGGATTAGCAAAAACAAGACACTCGAGTTGATGGTAGACTATCTAGTTGACCCAAAGGCTGCAATGTCAAAGATGAAGAGAACCAGAGGGGCTCCTTAGAGCACAACAGGATAAAGGTGATGACGAGTAGGTAGGGCTCCATAGAGCGTATGCTATGAGAGCATACCTGCTATATTTGACTGAAACTGCAATTTTTATGGACAAGAGTGCCACTTATACAAATCTCGTCTACCTACGGTACTTCGAGCGGATCCATGAGTACAAATGGGGGTCCGCTTGTTTGGTATACTCGAAATTATCAGAGGGTTGTAGGTGGAAGATGAAGTAGGTCACAAGCAGCATCACGCTACTAATAGTAATATTTATTGGTCTTTTAATGTTTTTGTGTCATTTTTAATTCATCTTTGCAACACCATTACTTATGATTCGTGTGTTCCAAAGTTTTTAGGCTTGGATCGTCCAACACTTCCCGTGCATCTCTGGATGGGCACGTGTACCGACTTACACTGAGGATATTCCATGTGCTACTACATTTTCCCCTCTCAGAGGGAACCGAGTGATAGAGTCGTTCAGAGTGTATCTTGACCGCTTGGTTGCCGAGGACATGCAGTTCACCATCTATGTCGATCACCATAAGACGTGACCATTTGAATACATAGTGCTATACCCAGGATGGTTGACTTGCGGATCACGTCTCACTTCTCCTCATCTGTCCGACCGCATGATGCAATAGTTTGGTTACACTCAGACCATTCCCAAACACCCTATTGTCTCTGCTCCTCCTGCTTTGACACATAGACAGATGAATGGCATGTTGGATGGTTATGAGAGTCATATGGTACCGGAGGAGCCACAAAGTACCACCATAGGAGATCCATCCGTATATGGTGCAGGCTGCTCCAGGAGATCCACTGAGGCCAGCTCTTCAGGAGATACTAGAGAAGGAGCAAACACAATATCATGCTGAGGATGTCTTTTACCTAGATATTGCTGCATAGTGGAGATTGTGTAGGCAGACATTGACAGAGGTATCTCCCCTGATGGGTCTGATGTGAGGCAGGTCCTATATGCCATCATGACGGAGGCATGAGAGGCATTGATCTACCAGAGACAGCGCCAGAGGACCCGTATTGAAGGCGAAAGATCCAGAGGAGATGTAGTCGGACAGATGTTACACCCTAAACCCCACACATAATTATCGAAGAATTTAATTAACAAAATAGAACCACTTAGGGTGTCACACACAACAAATATGGCCTTCTCCATAACACAAGTTATAACCAAAAAACTTAATGCATACATTTACACTTAGGATGTTTACACGACATCAAGTCATCCGATTTGTACCTGAGATGTTTACACGACATCTAACTAATCTGGCATCATCGCAACATAATCATAAATGAAGCAATTAAAAACCATATAGCACTCATCACATTTAGTCTCATAAACTTCAACTTTCATAACATAAGCAAAAAAAGTTGTATTATTCAACTCTCAACACTTTGAGATCTCAACAAAATGTGATTAGTAAACTTCAACAAAACAAAGCCAAGCAAATGAAAACAAACGTTCCCATCCCGATGATACATGATCAGAGCAAGATCATACTAATAAAACAACAAATGAATAGAGGTCGCTCTAAATTCTATCTCCCGCTTACTTCAGCCAATGCTACTCCTGAGTATCTGCATGAGATGCCCATGTAAAGGCAATATTCAAACATAAGGGGTGAGAATACACTTCAATAATTAACGATGAAAACAAGCGGGAGTAGATTATCACATAGCAACAACATACAATCTCAATCAACACAAACATATTAAGTATTATCATATAATAGCACATCAACAACAATCAATACAATGCAACACTTGTACAATGTACTCAACATCGACTCAACATGCATGTGGTACCAAATATGAGCACTCAGTTTCATTTTGCTCCAGATCCCCACCATAGGATCAGATTCCCTCTTGGAACCGGAGCACACTAAATCGCTACCATCACCATAGGTAACACTTCACTAATCCCCCATAATAGGAATTAGCTACTCGCATCCGATCCATCACCATAAGATTGAGGCTCACCAAAAATAACCGAAGTTCCGACAACATGAATGCATGAACCTTGAGCATGCAACAACAACATATACACATTGGCCTCTCTTTTGACCATGTAAGCCACCAGCAACATAATCCACATAAACAACAACATTCATATACATAAAAACAAGCAACATCATTCACACAACACCATAACCATAATCATGCTTAATCAATCATTTAACAACATCATGTAAACATTTCATCATAATACAACAACCCACATAATCAAATACTCAGATTATCACAATATATTCATCCCCTAAATTTTTTTTTATTAGATAGTAGTTCGCATTAGCTTTCCAACGCTTCGAACGCCACTCGATTTGGACTTACGGATCTAACGTTATGGACAAAACGATTTCGACCGAAAAACACGAACAATGGCTCCCGCACTGAGCTCGCCCTCCTTGAGCTAAGCACGACCGTGATGGACATAATGCATAATTTTATGTGTTTTTCATCGTTGGAGGTCTTCCAGACCTCCAATTTCGATTCCGTAAAAACCCAAACGCTCATAAAATTACAGCCCATGCAATACTCTAATTACCTCAAATTAATTTACAATTTTAACACAATTAAATCATCAAATCATTATTTTAAGATTATGCCTAAAACCATCGAAATCGCAACAATGGTGGATATAGGTTCAATCATCGAAACAGAAAAATGTACACATACAAGGCACACGAAATTCATCATATAATTATCATATAAAAACCATCATAGCAACACAATTCAAAATTATGAATTAAAATACCTAACCCTAAGGAGGTTAAGGGTCCCTCCATCTACCCCTTATGCTTTAACACCATTAGAGAAACACATCTCCCCCTTACCTAATTTCTAGCAAAAGCACTTTTGATTCTTAGAGTTGTTCTTCAACCTCAAACTCATGTTCTCCCTCTTTGCCTCTTTTACTCCAAATCTCCAAAATTACGTACTGACACTCTCAGATTCTCCAAATTCCTATTTTATTCCAAAACCTATTTCCTTCTCATTAGACTTTTTCCTTTTTACTCATCCTCATATTGACCCTAATACCCTCACCCCTCTTACTAACTCCAATTTTATTTTATTCGAATTATCCTAAATATTATCCTCTTATTTCAATTAATATAATAAAGCTATTATTTTACATATTAAAATAACTCTAAATTATTCCTTCCACCCATAATTATTTTACCGTGCCCCTAACTCAAGGACTCACCCCATAACTAAACCAACAATTAAATAAATCAAGAAAAAGAATAATTAATTAAATAAATACGGTAAAATATTCTATACGCAAAATGGGGTGTTATAACTCTCCCCCATTTAAGAAATTTTCGCCCTCGAAAATTACCTGAAGGAAACAAAGTCGGATACGACTCTCTCATCTGCTCCTCATGCTCCCAAGTCATGCTCCCACCAGCTGGTCCTCCCCACACCACCTTCACCAAGACAATATCTTAACCACACAACTGATTCACTTCCCGATCATTTATCTGTACATGTGATGTCTCCACAATCTCTCTGATATGTACATCATCCACCTAGATTACATAGAACGGATCTGGGATGTACCTCCTTAACTGAGACACATGAAGCACATCATGAAGATTTGCAAGTGGCGGTGGCAAAGCAATCCGATATGCCACTTCTCCTATCCTCTACAAGATCTGGTATGGACCAACAAAACGTGGTGTGAGCTTTCGAGACTCCAAAGCTCGACCAATACTAGTTACCGACATAAACCTAAAAAACACATGATCTCCCTCCTAGAACTCAAGTGCTTTCCTCCTTTTATCATGTTAACTTTTCTGACGACTCTGCGACACTTTTATCTTCTCTTGGATCATCTTGATCTTCTCAGTCGTCTGTAGAACAATCTCAGGTCCGAGCACAACACTCTCGTCTGACTCATACCAACACAAAGGAGTTCTACACTTTCTACCATACAACTCCTCATACGATGTCATTATATTACTAGCACACATACTATTTTTGTAGGTAAACTCAATCAACGACAAGTAGCTATCCCAAGCACCTCATTATTCTAGCACACAAGCCCTTAGCAAATCCTCAAAAGACTGGATAATCCTCTCTGTTTGACCGTCCGTCTGCAGATGATAAGCGGAACTCAACTTTAGCTTAGTTCCAAGCGCATCTTGCAAAATCTCCCAGAATCTTAATGTAAATCTCAGATCTCTATCTGACACAATACTCGAAGGAATACTATGTAATTTCACAATCTCCTTACTATACAACTCAACTAGCTTCTGCAAAGAGTGATTGATCTTTATCGGTATAAAATAAGCTGATTTGGTCAACTTGTCAACAATCACCCAAATGGAATTGCATCCTTTCGAAGTCTTCGGCAAACCTGTTAAAAAATCCATGGATATGCTATCCCATTTCCATTCCAGAATATTCAACAGTTGCATCAAACCCAACGACTTCCGATGTTCAATTTTTTACTTCTGGCAAGTCAAACAAGCATAGACAAATTCAAAAACATCTTTCATCATACCTGGCCACCAAAACATCTTTTTCAAGTCTTGATACATCTCGGTCGCACCTGGATGAATACTCAGTTTACCACGATGTCCTTCCTCAAGAATACTCTTCTTATGTTTGGGCACGTATAGAACACACTCAATCTCTAAATCTCATTATGTTAGACGAAGGGGTTGTCGTACCTCGAAAAATACGATCCTCGCGATGGACGCGGAAAAAAAACTGTTCGAAACAGAGTCACCATCGAACTTTATTTATTCCAACAGAGGGAAAGGAAAATATCGAGAAAACCTTGAAAGGGTAAGAAAATGGTCATCGCAACCAAATTCGGGTTCGGGAGTCGGTTACGCAAGAGGGACCCTCTACGTCCGTTGTACTCAACGGGAACCTCTTGATTCGATTCGTGAGAAAGTTAGCTAGGTTTGTTTGTTTATCTTCTAAGGATTAGTTTTTAAGGGGAAAATGGGTGGTTTTTTATTAGTGTGCTCGGAAAGGATCAGAACCCTTGGGCCTACGTATTCCCTCGTGCAATGGGAAAGTCAGAGCATTCGTAGTTCGTAGGACTACGGTTGGTTTGTGTTTTTTAGGCGAACGAGTGTTTAATTCGCATTCTAACTGCTAAATGTTGGCTTGTCTGCTCGTCATGGGAGGCTGAAGCACTAGTTCATATGCGCGGAAGAATGGACTAAACAATGTTCTTTTTGTGAAAAGTTGTTTGATTTGGATTAAGTATGTTAAAGATTTGATTGAGAAAAAGAGTTGGATCTGGACGTGTTTTAGGCGAACGAGAGTTTAGATTGCATTCTAACTGCTAAACGTTGGCTTGTCTGCTCGCTAGGGGAGGCTGAATCACGAGTTCATATGCGCGAAAAAATGACTTAAACAATGTTCTTTGGGAAAGGTGTTTGAGTTGTGGATTAAGTGTTCGTATTTTGATTAGGTGACGATTACTCGAACTTAAGAAAGATTCCTCGGGCCCAAGTAATCGGGAAAGCGAGTCGAAGAACCGGCTCTCTCTCTTTTTCGCCCTTAATATAAAAGAGTTTTAATATGGTTAGAGTATGATAAATAGATGACAATTACTTGAACTTAAGAAAGATTCCTCGGGTCCAAGTAATCGGGAAAGCTAGTCGAAGAACCGACTCTCTCTCTTTTTCATCCAGGTGTTTAAGAAAAGAAGATTTGATTTGATTTATTGTAAAAAAGGGTTTGATGTGTAATCGTGTTATGAGTCTTTTAAAGAAGACAACTGCTTGAACTTAAGAAAGATTCCTCGGGCCCAAACAATTGAGGAGAAGAATCGAAGATTCCATTCTACTCCCTTTTCTTCTTTTATGAAATAGCATTTAAGTATAGTTAGGTATTTTTGGTTTAACTTGAGAAAAATGCTCGATATGAATCGAGGTTTGAATTTGCGTGTGAAGTGGTTGAGGACTAATGGAAAGGTGGTCCTAATGGTTCAAGGCAAGGTCGATTGCGAGGCAAAAGCGCTCGACTTACAAGAGGTAAAGGGACTTGATATGTGGATCAAGTGAATGTTGGAGATTAATTGAATTTGATTTGGAAAATACTTGACGTTGGATCAAGCTTGTTTATTGTTGTAAAAAGGGGTTGATTTTAATCTTATGGGAGAGGGGTGTAATTAATCAAGTGGGGATAATCGGGCCATGATTAAAGTAAGCCAATCACATACACGCATACAAACCAAAGTGAAATGTGCAACAATTATCGTTGTATAAAGTCCAAGAGGAGGCATTGTGAGGTTGATTGCGATCGTGAAGACAATCAACTTACAAGGTATTAAAAGGGCTTGACATTAAGTCAAGATATTAGTTTGAAAATATTTTTTGGTTTGGACAAGCGTATAATGAAAGACATAAACATAATCAAGGCATGAAATAAATCCACAAGAGAAAATTATACACCTCACATAAAGATCGTAAATAAAATGGGGGAGAAATATAATCAAACATGTTAGTATAATTAGTATCCTAAATCCTAAGGTTAGTCTAAAGAGGGGAAAATTCTAAACTAATTGTTTTAGATTTTTTTAAAGAGAAAGGAAATTCAAATAATTAATTAAATTAAACTAAAATATTTAATAAAATTAACTATAAAAGTTAATTAATATTAAATAAAATGGTTTAATGGAATTAATTGAAATTTGATTAGTAAGAGTTTTAAAAATTAATGGAAAAAAAGTAATTTTGGATTTTTTAGAAATAGGGAAATTGGTTTAACTTGATTAATTAAATTAAAATTAAATGTTTAATAAAACTAATTATTAAATTAATTAGTTAATATTAAATAAACAATTTTAATAAAATTAATGAAAATTGATTAATAAATAGACTTTATTATTTTTTTCTAAAAAAAAGAAATTGGTTAATAAAATGTTTTGGATTTTTTTTAATTAAAAAGTGATATTAAAAATTAAAACTAAAAAAGAAATGGGCCAGAATCGCTCATAATGGGGGGTGCGAAAAATGAAATAATCCACAGGCCCACACCATACGAGCCCACGCAGGGGAGAGTCCATGGTGGATTCTGGTCAACTGGGTTGACCACCAAAACGATTCTGGTGCGTTCATCAGTTAGTGAGTCAACCTAACTCTAGATCAAATGGTGTAAAATGAATGCACACGGTGGGGGGTATAATAAGGACATGCATGGAATCATGTGGGGGAAAGCAAAAGATCGGTGACAGGTGTCCCGGAGGACACATGTGTCATCATTACGGTGGCACCACAACAACAACTTGACAATATATGAATATAATAAGGAAAGGGGGATATCAGAAGACATTAACCACATTTCCTTCTGTCTTCAACGCTTCAATCTCTCTCTCAAAATTCTCACGCTCTGCAACACAAAGCCCCGCCGGAAACCAAGAAGTGGCCGGAGAAGCGGCGGCGCGCGGCGGCTGCCACCGTCTTCTCCGGCGATGTCCAAAACTCAACCCCCACCCCACTAAACCAAAGGCCCTGATTCTAAATCCAAGCTCAGATGCCTTCAATTCTCAACCTAAAACTCAAAACCAAAACCCCACTCATGAACCCTAGATCTACTCAAACGCGGGGGAGACGAGCAATTACTAAAGGGGTTCAAATCAGAAACACCAAGCAAGCAATAATATCACATTAAAATGAGCTAAAAAGGAGGGTTTTTATCAGATCGGAGCAAGTCTGAGTTTCGACTCCACCAAAGGTCGGGTTCGCCGCTTTTCGCTCTTGTTCCCTCTTCTACTTGCATTCTTCTTCTTTTTCCGTAATTTCTCTGAGCGTGAAGTTGTTGATTGTTTGTTGTTGCAGAAAGAAAAAAGGTTTATGGTGGTTATGTCGAAGAATGAGGTTAGTGGTGAAGATAGTGAGCAGTCGCAGTTATGAAGGTGGTGGTTATTTGTGGTCGTGGGTAATCCAATGTTTGGAGGAGCTTAAGGTGAAATTGGTTGAGTGAAAGAAGGTGAACGCAGGGTTGGATTCCGGAGGAAACAAGGTATGTTGTTGGAGATGTTTGGTGGGAGATTCACGTGATGAGTTATTGCATTGCGTTTGTTTTTATGTGGTTGTTTGTGTTTTGACAGTAGAGATGAAGTCAGTGTGTTTACTTTAGTGTAATATTGAAGATGTAATGGTGATTGTATGTGGAATGGCGGAAGGTTGTGGTGGGAGAGTTTTGAGCGGAGTGGGAATGCGAAAGTCACGATAGTGCTTTATGGCAAGACAGGCTCTCAAGAAATCAAGGTTATGGTGGTTGAAGGGTGAGAGAGACGACGAGATGATGAAGGTGCGGTTGTTGTGTTGCTCTGTGTTGGTGGTGTTTTTATTTTTTGACATTTAATCTTCCCCCCTTTACAGGTTTGTTCTCCCTCCTCTTAAACTAACTCAAAACTTGTTCTTTAAGTTTGAAATACAAGTCCTGTAATTCTTCCCATGTTGCTTTCGATTTTTGCAGGTTTTATTGTTCCATTTTTGTGTAAATCTTGGTTGGTGGAGCAGGCTGTGCAGGTCTGTGTTATGTAGGCAGGGTGTGCAGCAATACAGTTTGGTTGATGCAGGTTGTTGGAGTGAGACGTCATTGTTGCACGGTTTGTGTAGCTTGCAAGTTTTTGTCTTCATCTTGTAGGTTTTGTTAAGTATCAAGTAACTTATTCTGGCCGGTACGATTTCCGCAGGATGCGAGTGTGGCATGGTTTTGAGTCTTCTTCGTACAAGTTATGTGGGGTCATGTTGTAGCAGCAGAAACATGGTTATGGTTTAGCCGGTGATGTGTGTCTCATGTGCAGTCATATTGTTGCGAAGAAAATATTTGAAGATCTTCTTGAGATAACCTCAATGGCAAAAATATCCTCTTTCTACTTTTTTTATTTATGTCACGGTGTTGTGTAGCAAATAGATGTTGGATTGGTTTGTGAAACAAAAACTGATGAAGGTCCTTGGTTGTGTAATAATAACCTTGTGTGTGGAATTTGTGTAGTTGGAAAATTAATAGATTTCTTGTGTAATATAGGCTTGATAAATTAAAATGGACTTTGTTGAATTTTTGACTTGCACCTCTATTATGTACTTGGAACCAGTGCCTTTGTAAATTTTTCTTCAATATGTTTGGACCAAATCTTGAAATTCCGGTTAGACTTAAAACTCACCCTTTTTGAATTCTTACTTTGAACCGAAAGAAGCTTGGATCGACCCTTGGAACATGAAATACATCATTAACAAACTTTGAGAAATAACACAACAGCCTTGGATTTAGAACTTTGAACCGTAAATGTATCTTGCATTCATCATGACGAACGGACCCGAATTAGAGATTCCAAATCAAATAAATCCCTCTGAGCCTGGCCTCCCGAACATTGATGGATCAAATCTTTCACCATGAACCACACACTTTCCTAATTGAAAATGAATTATTCCTGGCCGATAGTCATTAAAGCACACGACTTTGTATAGTCTTACAATTTGATCCACACATGTGAATTGCCTGATACAAACCCTGATTGGAGCTTCATACACATCTTTTGAATCAGTCACAACCAGACCTTGATTCTAAAACCAACTTGTCCAACCATTGAACTTCAACCATTGCTCATACCCTTGTCTTGATAAGCCTCAAATGAACCTCACTTCAACTCGCCCTTGTGATACCCTGGGTTTGGACAACAAGCAGGAGAAACATATTTTTTGGATCTTATGAATAATGGTTGGTAGATGAATGTACATATGAAAATATACACAGGTAGGACAAATTTGGGGTATGACAGGGGTGAATAGATCCCCAATAAATTGGCTTTCAAAAAACCGTTTTAAAAAACAAAGAGACTCGGATCGATTTGTCTAAACTGAATTGCTATTGAAAGATCAGATATGCATATATGAAAACCAATTGAAGATAATGATAAGCAATTTAATAAATATGCTTTAATCACAATCCTTTGAAATCTACTCAACAAGTAACATTATTCCCAATGATAAATCACACAAAAATACAATTGAGACAAATTATCGAACACCTTGTGTGCAATCGATTTTGTTTGAAAATTTAGTTTTGGTGATCTTAAAATCTAACCACAATCTAAAGGATTGTGATCAACTAAAAAAAAACGTTTTTCAATGGTTTTAAAAAGAATTAACCAAATGTATAGATCGCACAATTGATGAACTCAATAATTTGCAAATGAACTGTAAGATATATATATATATATATATATATATATATATATATATATATATATATATATATATATATATATATAGAGAGAGAGAGAGAGAGAGAGAGAGAGAGAGAGAGAGTACACAAGGATTTGTTTAGGCAGTTCTCAATTCGGACTCGCTATGGGTACGTCTACCCTCAATTCGAACTCGAATTGAGATATGAAAGTTAACCTTACTTTGCAAAATTAGTTTACAAGAGTAATGTAGCAATGTAAACCTATAAACCCTATGTTTGATGTTGATTCTAACACTTTATCTTCCCTTGATCTGAGCTTGATCAAGTCACCTAATAATGCCAATTTGATTTACTATCTCACGTTACTCCTTTGCAAGAACCCCCGTTCTTCAAAGCATTCACTTGATCGAATCCAAATTGCAAATTGTTGTAACCTAAGATTTACAAATTTGATTCACTGTCTCACGCTACTCCTTTGTAAGAACCCTCCATTCTTTAAAGCCTTCACTCGATTGAATCCAAATATGCGTAATCTTGTCCAAAACCTTCAAATCCCCAATTGATCTTGAAGGAAAACTCCACCTTGGTTTTCTTATTTGAAACCCCCCAAAGATCTCAACCCAATTTACAATTCACCAACCTAAATTGGACGTTATCAACTTGATTCTAGATGGCACCCAAACAAAGAGTGGTTATGTGTAATTTGTTTGTGTGCATGCATTTGTATGTTTCAGGTTTTGTTTATGATTTTCACAAAATCATTTAAAAGAAATGATGCATGTAAGTAACATGTGTATATATGTGAGCAAGTATGAAGCAAAAGAAACATAAAACAATGCAAAATTTCAAGATATTTATTGTATGTGTCGACCTATGTAAGTCATGTGTCGGCATATACGATGAATGTGTCAACCTTTAGAGGCGACACATCAAACAAAGCCTACATGCTTTAAAAATGCAGTACATGAGCTGACCTAAAAAAATATATGTGTCAACCTGTAGAGAGAATTTATTTCTATGTGTCGACCTCTAGAGCGTATGTGTCGACACATAGCTGTTTTTCACATGAAAATCAATTTTTGATGTATGAAACATTTTCTTTGATGCATAAACCTTTTCTAAACCTTTTCCAACATATTGTTAAGCTTCCTAATGCTAAAATGCACAACTAGACAACTAGACTCAGATGATACCATCCAATGTACATAAACGCTAAAGTATCCTAGTTTTAATATCATACGAAATACATCTAACGGAAAGTTGCACTCATACACTCCCCCTTTTTGATGATGGAAAAACTTGAGACAATGCGTTTCATGTCTTCATGAAGGCTCCCCCTGAATGTATGCATCATAACTTCGTAGCAGCATATACTTTCCCCCTTTGACAACATCAAAAATAGACAAATCAAGCTATTAGCAGTATCACATAGGTTCCATAAAATAGATATACAATATACCATATATAGGGGTTTGCAAAGATAAGAACGTGCACTCACATATATGTTACCTACGTGAAGATACACAATAGAAATTAACACAACATAAATAGAGTGGAAATATCAATAATACACAATTGTCATCCAAGGCAATACACATAGTAGAACCATTATCTCATCCTTAAACAAATAGTAACATTGTCAAGACATAACTAAAAGCAAAACCAACAAAAAAATGCATGATGACTCAAAGTATGAACTCCATGAAGGAAATGCTCCACGAGACATGGGACTCAAAGACAAAACAACACAACACTTCATCGTCCTCCACGGTACCTAGGCATTGGCCTTACTCCCCGATGCCAACCTTGCCCGTCATTACCAAAATGATGATCCAAGAAATCACACATTTCTTGGTAAAACTGAGCATAATAATAATGATTCTCATTTTGAGAAGAGATCATATGATTAATCCTAGCAATTGTAGATGCTTGATTTGCATCCATCTCATTGCGCATAGACACAAGACTTTATATTACATAAGAAGCAAAGGCTTCAAAATTTGCATCTTGTGCAGTCATGTGCTCTTGGATTAGATGAAATCTCTCCACTTGAGTAGTCTCAAAGGCATCTCGCCTCCTAAAATCTTCCTCATAACGCTTATCTTACCTAAGCTGCATGTTTTGTAGCATAGTCACAATGGAAGACGGATCACCTAATCCAGCACCAAAGCTATTACCATAAGTATCCTCATGAGTAGCATATCGCATAACATCATCACCCTTAGGAACATCACGAGAAGTACCAATTGGTTGATCATCAACCATATGAATCTCAGCAGTATCATCACCAAACTCTGTAGGATCATCAAAATTATATATCTTCCTACATTCTTTCCCATACAGAGGTAGTACATCCGATGGTTTACATCCCAAAAGTATCTGATGTTTGTCAAGGCGCGCTGAGAAAACTCTTGAGATGGACTCGTAGATCTATACTGAAGATTCGCCATCCCTATGTTAAAATAGTTCAAAATCTTGGCAATCATGGAAACATAGCAGAATGACAATGCTTTGTTGCATTCCTTGATGGAGAACATCCGAGACACAAAGTAATTTGTCCAATTATTTTTAATCTTATTCAAAAGAATAAGACTAGATGAATTTCAGCATAGTCTATTCTTGAGAACCCACCATTCTATGGGCGCAAAACATGAAAAACCAGCCACAACAAAATCTGAGGAACCATCTTTAATTGACCAGTTATTATAGGATCATAGCAATCATCAGAACGAGGAGCCTTAATAACTGATTCATATGTGTGTTCCACTTAAAATGTTCGTGAAGGTTGCTATTTGTCACCATTGGTTCAACATCAACATCAACAATAGTAATATCAAATAAAGACTTTCAAAGATCATTAGTGAACACATAAACAGTGTTAGCTACGGTAAACTTAAAGGATAAACCACACCTATCATGCAACCCATAATAGAACACACGAATGAGGTCTTCATTTTTGTCTTGTGCAAGCTTCAGAAAGTAATTTTTTACATGACTTACAACATCTGGAATGTCTAAGCAACCATCATAATAGGTTTCCAAACATATTATTTCACAACAAGTCGATGTTGGTGTTTTTCTTCAAATTCCTTAACACACCAAGTTGAGACTAATGAAAATGGAGTTTTTGGAACTACAGCTGATGTAGTAGCCTTACCCTTACCTTTAGACTCACCCTTGGTTCTTGCAAGCTTAGGTGCCATGGATATTAGTTCAAACAGAATTCACACGCTAAGTGTTCGATGGAATGTGTGAATGAGAAGTGAAGATATTTGAAGGATAGATGATTTCCCACAAACCTAAATCAGATAAACAGATACAAAAATACACAAATATGTGAAGAAAAACCAAAAATGAGTTTAAATTTGGAGTTTTGGAGAATTTGGGTGAATGAGGGTTTTAGAAGATGAAATGAAGATAATGGATGAGATGAACTAATAATTTTTTTAGATATTTGAATGTGGATGATAGATGGTAAATTAATCTAACAAGGGTTAATGACAGTCTTAAGTGTTTGCAAGATTCGAGAAGAAATGAAGAGTGTTGGAGATTTGATGCACGTATGAGAGAGAATGTGAAATGTCCCAAAAATGACTTATGTGCCGACCTGAAAAGGTCATGAGTCAACACATACTGAAACAAATTTGAAATATTTTGAAAAATTAATTCTATGAGCCGACCTATGCAAAACATGAGTCGACACATATTAAACAAAATTAAAAAAAATTCAGAAATTGTTTTTCATGTGCCGACCTATACCAAACATGTGTCGACACACGAGGTCCAAAAATTGAAAATTTTGACCCATATGATTTTGATTTGACTATTGAAGACCCAATTTGACACATGCATAACTAGTTTATGAGAAACACATGCAAATGATTGTTTTTATAATTTTCTTGCCAATAACATGCAAACACACAAATGTAAGCATGGAATATTAAAATATACAGAATACATGTGAAGATATTTAGAATGAGACCACTATAAACATGTTAAATGAAACACAAAATGGTTATCATTTGAAATTTTTGGAAATGAACACTCATAACATATATCATACACGCAATATATCACATACCTTTGAGAAATAAAAAGGTTAAAAAAAGAAACCTCAAAGCGAAAATTGAAATGATATTACCTCACAGTACGAATGACGGAGAATGCACATACATTCCACAAGGAACTCTCGAACAAAAATTGAAATGAATGCAAAACGTGCCACAAATCTATTAACAACAATGATCTTACCACCTTCGACCTTGCTACATTCATTAAACTCCACCAATGTCATCAAATCGCTACAAGAAATAAAACGCAACAAAACACGACCCTGCTACACAAACCTTCGACCTCCACCAATGTCATCAAAACCTTTCTTCCACATAATTACTTGACTTCTGCCATTTGAGCCTTAACAATCTCTCATTTCTTATTGAAAGAAAAGGTTGCAGAAGAAACTCTTTTCTTGGATCTCTCATGAACTTTTTTCTTCCTCCTCATTTTCTCCACTATAATACAAACTCTCCTCATATAACACACTCACTGTAACCCAATAAACCTATTACCTATACTCTTTTTCTACTACAGAAGTCATCATCACCATGATTCTTAACTTCCCTCCAAAACAACCATGAAAAAAATCACCATAACAACACTTATATAACTGCACCCTTCTTCAACCTTGATCCACTTTCCAAACACCGTCTACAATCGCACCGCCACTGATTCGCCACTGTT
The DNA here is from genome assembly GCA_022829125.1 of Lathyrus tuberosus. Taxonomy (NCBI): domain Eukaryota; kingdom Viridiplantae; phylum Streptophyta; class Magnoliopsida; order Fabales; family Fabaceae; genus Lathyrus; species Lathyrus tuberosus. Next base: position 1,482,381 of record JALAZF010000617.1, on the reverse strand, counting down.
TCAATCTCCAACATCATCAAGCTTCACTAAAAAAGCACCATATCATACCCCCTTCTTTTCACCAACGATGCAACCACTTCAAGAAACAATAATGACAACTCAGTCCCACCACCTTTTGAAAGCAACGGCAGATAGCTCCAAATCCATACTTTGATATGAATTGGTAACGGTTAAATGTTGTCAAGTTTGCTTCATGATCGAGTTTTATGTTTATGTCCATTCATGTTGTTTTTAACTTGAATTCGTGTCGTGTTTTGTTTGAGTTTTGGAGGTTGTTTATTTGCAATGTGAAGAAGAAGATTGAACAGTGTCGTTTTTGTTCATGAAAGCATGTTGTACTAAGTTTATGTCATTTTGCATTTTTCCATTTATTTTGCATTTTCCCTCGTATATTATTCCATGTCCTTGTTTGACATGATGAGGTGAATGGTTGAGTTGGTTGAGTTTTATGTCTCCCAATTCCCATGACTCGAGTTCAACACCTGCAAGCCACATAGTTTTTTTTGGGGTTTTTTACTACTTTTTGTTTGTTTTTGCCATTTCTTTTCTATCAAATAAATTTAATTTTTTTATGGGTTTGTAGCATTCAATTTAAAGTCCATTCTACTCTTGCTATTTAAACACTTTTGTTATTTTCATTTTAGGTTTATTTTTCCATTTTTTTACAATAATTGTAAGTTCGCGACATTGCTGAATAATAAAGTATAATAAGCGTGTGGTTTTGTTTTGTTCTTTAGTTTATTTTCATTGCTAAAAATAAGATTTTTATCTGCAGATTTGACATTTTCATGTCGTTATGCCACCAGATTTTTTATCGATATATTGATTGTATTTCGCCACATTATGACTCTTTGCATACGACATTCCATTTGTTGGAGATACGCACAAACCGGCTTTGAGCACATTACGGCTAACTCTCGGGCCTTCTTACAATGAGTTCGGTTTATTCTCGGTCCCGTTGCTTACTCTTGGGCCTTCTTACAATGAGCACATTTTATTTATATGTTTGATGGGTTTGCTTTTAATCACCTTATCATATCCCTATCGACAAAATGTACCCCCATTCTCATGACTTGTAATAAATTTTTCGCTTTCCTAACTCAAGAATAACATCAACACTTTTTCAAAAGAGAACAAGAATAAAACTCGATCCAATGTCGAATGATTTTCTTAAATCAAACCATTTCAACATCACTTCAATAATAATTTTCAAACCAAACTCATTCCATATCATTTCAATCATAAATCATTTTCCTAATCATCTCGCAACAATAAAACCCTTAATTCAACGTCAAGCGGCATTTTTCTTAATAAACTCAAAAACATGTTAAACTACGATTGGAATTGCGAGCCACGAGCCTTAAGTCATGGAGAAGAAGTGAGAATGGAGCTTTCATACCCTCACTCTGAGTATTTTGGACACTAGATGTTTGGCTTGGTTGTTTGAAATATTCACCTTTACCCACAGTCTTTAGTGCAATTCAAATCAAGAATAATCTCTTCTGAAAACCCTAAATTTGACATCAACTCACCAAAATCTTTTTTGTGCTATAGAGCATCACCCCGAAAACCCTTTTTCAAGGTAAAATCAACCAACAAACACTTATTTTCTACTTCGAACTACGAAGCTCTGATTCCTCATTTCACAATAAGGATACGTAGGCACGAGGGCCCTAATCCTTGGCAAGTACACTAATAAAAAACCTCCCCTTCCACTTTGGCGGTTTCCTTTCTTTTTTCTTTTAATCTTTTTACCACTTGAAGAAAGCAAATAAGCATGAGTTAACATTCAAATCGCCAATCTAACTAAGAGGTTCCCGTTGAGTACAACTGACATGAGAGGTGCTAATACCTCCCCCTTGCGTAATCGACTCATGAACCCGAATATGTTGTGACAAACATTTTCATTTGAAAATTTTTATCGATATTTTCCTTTTCCTTCATTGGAATAAATAAAGTTCCGTGGCGACTCTGTTCGAACTATTTTTCTGTGACCATCGCGAAGGATCGTAATTTTTGAGGTACAAAAGCCGGAGACTCTGCTAGGGACATATGCTCAAAGCAAGAGAGGGTCAAGCCTAACTTAGTTCTATTTGCAATGATTTCTAGCTTTGTTTAGTTGCTTTCTTCTATCTCTTGCCTTTATCTTATGTCTTGCCTTATTCTTATCTTGTATCTGTTACTTGGATCTCATGAGCTCTTGTTATGGATACTCCAATGGTTTGAAACCTTGAGGGAAAGACTCTCTATCCAAGTCTAGAGGGAAAACATGAGATAGGATGAGGTTGAGTAGTATGGGATCCCGAGAAGCTTTTCTCGTGAGAGTCGATACGAGAACCTCGCTTGGAGTAGAATCTGTAGAGGATATTGACCACCTGCAAGCTGTTGTTGTAAGTGATCAATGATTTCTTTAGGATCCATGACTCTAAGGACCTTTGTAGAACCTTGAACCTTTGGCCAACTAGGATTGATGGTCGCTTAGTGCGGGCCTTCGAGAAGCTTTTCTCATGTGGGTCAGTACGAAGATCTCACTCATAGTAGACTTTCTTGATGGAGTTGTTGCATGGAAATCACTGACATATGCAACAAATAGTCAAGGAAGTCCATAACTCTGAGACCCTTTTCTTGATCCCAATGTCGATGGTCACGTAGTGTGGGTCCCCGAGAAGCTTTTCTCGCGTGAGTCGATACAAAGACCTCACCCAGAGTAGGTTCATTTGATGAAGTTGTCAACCGACATGCTTCTTCCGTGCGTGATAAACATTCATGTGAATCCATGACTCTGGGGTTCCTGTATAAACTCTAGATCATGCCTGGTGAGAACCTTGTGTATCAAGCAATTAGCCTTATCTTCCATATGTACCTCAGACTTATGATACCCTGTATTTGAAAAACAAAAAAATGCATTGCATTGCATTCCTTCGCATACCATTGCACATGCATTCATCAACATACATTGCATATCATTTTTCCAAAAAACACAAAAAAAAAAAAAATCCATCCTTTGTCCATAACCCTCAATTGATTTCCCGACACACGTATCAAAGTTGAAGCAACTTTTGAAGGATCATGAACCCAGGAAAGCAGAACCAATTTGTGTCAAGAGCGGATGTTGACCTGATGAAAAATTGTTGGACCAACTTATGGAAGCTATGATAGCCTTGGCAAGGAGAGAGGACAACATTCAACGGCCTACAGTCACTGAGAATGTCATTCCACCTCAAGTAAACATCCCTACTCGGCCTCATCTTGTACGAATCCATGTTGAAGGTCCTGTTGTACAAGAACATCGTATTGTACAAGATAGGTATTCCTCATCGGTTGATGCTGCGGAATATCATAGTTTTGCATTCTCTGCACGAAATTCCCAAGGGGCAATCCTTGTGATGAAAACCAATGACCCCATAAACCCCTGAGATTGCTGAAAGATGTCGTGTGTTGGAAGAGAAGCTTAAAGCCTTGAAGGGGAATGATGCTTTTGATCCGGATGCTTTAAGCATGTGTTTGGTACCTGACCTAGTAGTACCTCCAAAGTTTAAGACACCAGATTTTCAAAAGTACATAGGGGATAGCTGTCCAAAGCAGCATTTGGTTATGTTATGCAGAAAAATAAGCTCTTATACTCACAATGATAAACTAATAATTCATTGTTTCTAGGACAGTCTGAGTGGGGAATCATTGAGTTGGTACATGCAACTAGAGAGTAGCCACATCTAGTCATGGTTGGACCTAGCTAATGCCTTTTTGAAGTAGTACAAGTACAATCTTGACATGGCTCATGACCGCATGCAATTGCGAGGTTTATCTCAAGAGAGCAAAAAATCCTTCAAAGGGTATGCTCAAAGATGAAAAGAGTTAGCTGCTCACGTTTAACCACCACTTTTAGAGAGAGAATTGGTTGACTTATTCATGGATACCTTGCAAGGTCCGTACTTCGAAAGGATGATAGGCATTGCTTTATCTGACTTTTCTCACTTGGTGATAGTTGGAAAACGCATCGAGAGCATGCTCAAAAGTGGAAAAATCCAAGACACCTTGAACCTCTAGGCTAGTGAAAGTGAATCTCCTGTTAGTTCCCAAGAGGAGGAGGGGGAAGAAATTAATGCAATCTGGGAAACTCCACAAGCTCCACCTTCACTGCCTTATCAACAGTACCCATGCATCTCAACTGTTCAAATTCAACAACCTTTTGGATCTCCATGTCAGATATCATTCTCTTCATAGGGTCAATATTCTCATGCAAATCAAGGAACTCCTTAGTATCAATAGCAGACTCATCAACAACAGCCATACCGACGACAACATGTTCCACGTCAACAACATCAACACGCTCGACAAAGGCCAAGAAATCCTAAAAGGTATATCACTCTGCTACCAATGTTGTACAGTCAAGTATTGCCATATTTGATCAAAGGTGGTATGATAGCGCCAAAGAAATAGAACCCAGTGATTCCTCCATACCCACGAGGATTTGACGCCAATGCCCGATGTGACTACCATGCTGGGGCACATGGGCATTCCACTAAAGACTGTAAAGTACTGAAGAGCCAGGTACAAAAGCTGCTTGACTCCAAAATGTTCTCATTTATGCCTCAAGGCCTTCAAATCAATAATCATCCTTCACATAGTCATGTGGGTCCATTAGTGTATGCTATTCATCGTATTGGTCTTGATGAGCAATTTTGAAGAAGGCTAGCCCAACAACAAAGCAAGAGAGGAAATCCGCGTTCCCCAATGCTGGCAATCTTTAGATTACATCATTACTTTGCATTTTCAGTTTCTTTTTTGTTAAGTGATACTCGCTTTTAGACATTGTTGTTTATAAATGGTATTGTTGATGGAATGAGCATGCATGTTTTGAATGAATCCATTCTTATTCACTCATCTTTTCTCACTTATTGCAAAAATCACAAAAAATAGGTCTTCACTTCCTTTATCAAATGGTTGTTTTAGCAAATATTGGAGGGAGAATGATGAAAACGAAATAGCTATAATTGCTAAAAGTATGCTTTCAGATGAAATCCTATTGATGATGTACAAACACTGTTTCAAATCCCCAAACACTGGAGAAATAAGGAGTTAATCCATAGTTAACCACTTTGAGCATAGAAGTAGATGTTTCTTTCGGATCTAACAAACCCTTACGCTTAACCTGAGGCAGGGTAGTGTTCTGTTAACCTGACTATGCATTCGAATTACAATATGAATCATCCCATATAAGGATCAATCATATGCTATTCTTCACACACATCCTGAAGTGTCGAAGGAACCATGCAAAATCCAAAAGTTATGTTGGTTGTTCCTCAATAACCAATGACTTGGCAGTCACAATACGTCAACAAAAAAAAAAGAAAAAATCCCGCTAAGTCGAACACCCAGAAGAGGCGACTTAGGCAAAAATTAGGGTAATCCCGGTGAACTAAAAGCTTCGAAAAGGTGGTCCAGGAAAAAATTAGGGATGAAAAAGAAAAAAAAATCAATCAAAAGGGGTCGTATAAATCCTTAGCAAAAACAAAACAAGATTTAGTGACCACCATATCCAAAATCAAAGGGTCACTGACCTCCTTGACCAAAAGAAAAGGTGACTACCATTTCAAGCGAACCTTGAATCATCATCTTCATTCTTACACCGTCAGAGTCTCTTGGAAGACTAATGCGTGTGTTGAATTTACTAAATGTAGGACTAGAGATTATCACGAAGAGTGGGTGGGTTAAAATCAAATTTGAGCCTTATATCCTTTGTTTCAAGAAACTGTCGACCAGACCACATTACAACCCTCAAAAGACCTAATTGAGGCAGGGTTTATTTTGAAAGCATACTACAACAAGGTTGCGTAATCTGACTCCTAGATATTTTCTGATCACATGTATTGGTATCATATTCCCTCTGTATCTTTCACACTAACTAAATCTTGCGTTTGGACTAATGGTCCACTCGTGATACATTATCACATCATTCCAATAAATGATTTTCAAAACTTGCATGAATATCACATTAAATTACCATTTTGAATGAGAAATTTTAACTGCAAGTCAGTACTTGACATCAAGGAATTACAAGGGGAAATCAGAGAGGAACTTGAACATTCGTTGGTGCTGACCCGAATCAAGACTACCTCATAACCATGTGAATCAGGGGAAAATCCCTCAAAGCGATACTCAGTCAATCTAGGACAAGTTCTTCCAAAGGCTCAGATAGGGTAGAATGCTGCAAAGATCCAGAGACTGGGGAAAATCATTCTAGGCCATGTCATGGTATCATCACTCCTAGAGTACCATTCGAAGAAAATCCCTTCAAAGACCCTACAGACCGGGGCAAGACAATTTGCAAAGGAGCAAGTCCTCTCCATACTTTCGAGTTGGTCAAATAGGCCGTGTAAGACATTAGTAACTGTTGAGTTCCATAAGTGTCAAGAAGCCTTAGGGAAGAGAAAAAGCACAATCATCATGCATTGAATACGTTGCTATGCCCATAAAGTCATTTGTAAGCCTTCATGGCATATCAGTAAACGAATTTGAGGTTCTCTCAGGAACAAACACACACTTTCAGCTAGGGATCAAACTTGGGGCCCCAAGAGCATCCACATTTATCTTCTGATCATAGCCTCATTAAGGCCGAGTGTCGGGAAGTCAAACCCTTTCACCAAATAAAGTCCAATCCCTATTGGCATCCTTAAAACCAAAAACTAAATCCACACTGGCATCCTCAAAATCAAAGTCCAATCCATATTGGCAACTACCACATCCGAAGTCCAAGCCCAAACATATACGACATTTTGCATTCATATACATCATTACATGGCACTGTATCATTCAAAAGCATAACATATCCATCAAGGTGGAGCACTATACTGTACAAAATCAAACATACTCGCTTAGCATAAGCCGAATTCAAGTCTTTCTCGTAAGCACAAAGCTCCTTTTGGATATTCCCAGCAGGGTTCCCTCAGGGTATTTCTTCCTACTTCCCTATGACGTCTTACCTTTTGTAAGTCCCCTCTGCCTTTTGCATGAGGATTACATCACCTTTCATTGGTATTTAAATATGCCAATAGGGATTGGACTTTATTTGGTGAAAGGGTTTGACTTCCCGACACTTGGCCTTGATGAGGCTATGATCAGAAGATAGATATTGATGCTCTTGGGGCCCCAAGTTTGATCCCTAATTGAGTCTATGTGTTTGTTCTTGTGAGAACCTCAACTTCTTTGACTAATATGCCATGTCGACTTGCAAATGACTTTATGGGCATAACAACTTAATCAATGCATGATGATTGTGCTTTTGCTCTTCCTTAAGGCTTCTTGACACTTGTGGAACTCAACAACTACTAATGGATTACATCCCCAGTAGGGTTCCCTCAGGGTATTTCTTCCTACTTCTCTGTGACGTCTTACCTTTTGTAAGTCCCCTGTGCCTTTTGCATGAGAATTACATCACCCTTCAACCTTGCCTTTTGCAAGTGTCCTCGTTACCTTTTGCATATGGAATTCCTCTTTTCGCTTATCTTTTTGCAAGTCTTCCTTGCCTTTTTCATGTCTCCTCTGCCTTTCGCACGAGTAATTCTATCTCCCGGCTTACCTTTCGTAAGTATCCTATACCTTTTGTATTGGAAAACATATCTATACTTCTGCCTACCTTTTGTAAGTATCCTCTCCGCCTTTTGCATGAGGAAAGTATTTTATTGCCTTTTGCATAAAAGATTACCTTACTATTCACACTCCTATCACAAATTTTCCCAGCCTTTCGCTACCTTTTGTAGCAAAAAATCCGCGAACCCTTTGATGATGCCATCAACCCTTTGATGACGACATGACATACTAATTCTTTTCCATCAACCCTTTGATGATGATATTACATAATGGTTCTTTTCCGTCAACCCTTTGACGATGTCACTTCTTAGTGAAATCCTTTCCATTAACTTGTTGATGATGTCATCAACCCTTTGATGAAGTTACTTACCAATAATTCTTTTCTGTTGACCCTTTAATGATGCCATCATTCCTTTGATGATGATATTACCTAAATTGTTCTTTTTTGTCAACCCTTTGACGATGTCACTCCCTAGTGAAGTCCTTTCCATCAACCCTTTGACGATGATAATCCTTTTTCGTCAACCCTTTGACGATGTCACTCCCTAGTGAAGTCCCTTCCATAAACCCTTTGATAATGGTATTTGTCGCTCCCAAGATTTTCATCCAGGTATAAACGCAAGAGTGGCGCGGAAAAACAGAGTCGCCAGCCGTGTAAATTTATCCCAAGAGAGGGAAAGGGAACACCGCATAAACCTGAGGAAGAGGGAAAGGAATGGTCATCACAACCATAACCTGGGTTCGGGAGTCGGTTACACGAGGGGTAGGTGCTAGCACCCCACGCGTCCATCGTACTCGATGGGATCCACGCTTGTTGTCTATTCTAAGGGTGAGTTATCCTATCATCTATGGCTGTACTAAGACGGAAGGGGAAGACAAAGACAGACTCGGTAGGACGTCGACGTCCTAGGCCTACGTACCCCCTTTGTGCAATGGGGAATTCAGAGTCAACGTAGTTCGGACCAAGTTCTTTTTGTGTTTTTTATGAGCGACGTTAAGTTCGCGTCCGGCAGTTAGGGTCGATGCCTGTTTGCGACTCAGACGGAAGGTAACGTGCCCTTTTTGAAAATAGCCTTTAGTTTGACAATCCCGAAGGACAAAAAGGTTTGAAGTTTGTTTGTATTTTTTTAGGACAGAAGTGGCTTAAGTTAGTTCATAAGTTGCATTGCACCAAAGTCTAGGGCACAGGGGCGAATACTTAACGCATCGTCCCAAGACAGGACGCTCGCTAAGCACTCTAGAAAGATGAGAGGAAGCCCCTCATTTCTCATTCCCCACGCTTAAGGCTCGTGCGCAATACACTTTATACTTATTAAGTGTTTTCAAGAAGTTTGAGATGAGAAGAGAGAAGACGCAAATGAAACTCTAAGGGGGACTAAGAGTCCTAAATTTATCATGCATGGGTGACCTACGGTTAGTGAGGTTTGACAACAACCTAAGCCTAAAGAAAGGAAAAGATGAGAGAAGGAAAGAGTAAGGGTGAATATGGATGATTATCCACACCCTTAAAGAACTTACCTCAGCCCCTGCATAAAAAGTTAGTATAAAACAGACACAAGTAACATTAAGGCAAATGAAATTCAAAAAAATGACATGAGATAGTGATCAAGTGACCTATGACAGCCCAAACATGAATTAAGAAATCAAAGAACAAAACCCCCAAGCAATGGCACAAGTGCCTCTCAAACAAAAAACTCAGGCATGATCAGAAATATGCATACAAACAAGAAAATCTCAAGTGAAAGCCATCAAATAATTAGAGAAACAACTTCTAAAATTGCCAAAATAAATATCAACATTTCTCAACCAGAGGCAAACAACATATCAAAAACTCCTGCAAAAATTCAAGATGTTAGTCACTCAAACAATTATGCAAAGCTCAGATGAGAAGTAGGGTTCAATATGCAAAAGGAAAGGACTAAACTGCAATGTGAAATGAATTTAAAAATGGGGGAAAATATTTTAATGCACTTCAGAGTATTATCTAACAAATGCAAAAGGAATAGATTGAAAATGTTTTATGGATGCAGAGAAATAAAATAAACAATTTTAAGTATGCATGATATGAATAATCCAAAAAGAAATTATTAAAATAATTAATTCAGAAGATAAAAATAGAATAAAATAATAAAATAAAATTTGTGAAAATTTTATAAAATTATAAATATGATGTATGAATTTTTTGGTAGTTTTTTAATGCAATTATATATTTTTAATAATTAAAAATGAAAATGTAATAATTAAAATAATAAAAATGAGGAAATAAACCTGGGGGTGCATTGAGTAATCCAAACATGTTAGAAATATTAATGGGCTAAAGGGTGGGGGTGTCATTAGCGAGCCCAAACATTTAATCCATCAGAAAAAAATAAAAAAAATAAAAAGAGAGTCCACGTGTGGACTTTAGTCAATGGTCAGACCAAACACCAACCCTTGGATTGATCCAATGCGCGCAAGACAGTCAACAGAATAAAAAGTCATCAAGATTAAGGACCGTGATTAGCAAGTACACCACAACTAACATATACTCACGCACACGCAAGTATCAGTACACAATGCACACCCATGTGCCAGGCACATGCCTTTTTTAATGTGCTGGCGAGATTCTGTCCACGTGATTCATCAGACGATCCACAATTAGTCAACATAAATAAAAGTAAATAAATTAAAAAAACATGATTGGATGCACACGGTAAGAATGGCGGGGTGATAAACACACAATCATTAAAATAAAAACATAAAAATAAAAAATGTGGCAGAGTGAGGGACGTTGGATCAACGTGATGGACGGATGAGATTGTTTCTTCCCCAAATCAACCTTCGCCGGACTGAATCTCAGGCAGCCGCCGGAGCTAGGGCTCCGACCACCCTCTCCGGTGAGCTGTAGTGCACTTTTTTCCAGAAATTGCAAATGAGTACTCTATTTTGACCAGAAAAATGTGAGGATTCCAAATATACAGTAAAAAATTACAAATAACCAACGTACAATGAAAAACGATGAGACAAAGGTTAGGGCTCAAAACTTTAAACACACGTAGCAACCAATACACACGTCCAAACACAAAACAAATCATATCAGGGTTATCAGTGATAATCACACATCAATATGCGCATTAAAAAGGAGAGTTTTACGATCATGAAAATCATCACTAACCCGAGATGGTGTAACACGTATCTCCACTGTTAGCTTCAAAGGGTGGTTGGTTCGTGCTCTAGAGATCCCAAGGGTTCTGATGGTGAAAGAATTTTGTGAAAACTCCTTGTAGATTGAGAGATACGAATGTGAGATGCTTTAGGGTTCAAGCTTTGGTTATCCTCCAAAATCACGTGAATGAACCCTAACCAGTGCATGAATTGGTTTAAATACATTAGGGTTTTTTACTGATAATGATTTAGGCCTTGGTAATTCCTTGTTTTGTGAGTTTTGGGCACTTTTGGAAAATTACATAATGTTAAGTACACCCTCTTCCATGCATGGATATTCAAACATTTCATGATGGATCACTTAACTTCTAATTGCTAATTACACCCACATTGAAATTGGGCCTTGAAACATTTTGATTCATGAGTTTTCAATGACTTGGCAATTTTGAATAATGGAGAATAAGTGATAAATACACCATGGATTCACTTGATTTAAAGGCCTAAAATGATCCTTGAGGAGTGTCCTTTGATGTTAGCATGTGACATGAAGCAATGGAATTAATTATAGGTCACTATGCCAAAGTTTGTGAAAATGGAATCATGAGAAACCCTAAAGACCACTTTGCCTTCTTTTGATCATAAGTTGAGTTTCACAAATGATATGGAGACCCAATAGTACTTGTTGGAAAAAGGAGAAAAAGATCTTCAACTTTCATGTTGGAGGAAAATTCATTTGAAGCTTTCTTGATGGTGAAAAGTCAAGTTGAATGCAGTGCAGGAACTTGCCCAAAAAGGAAACTTTCAAATTATAGGTCATTTCCATATTTAGTAACTTTTGCACCAACTCTTGATTCTTGATAAATGGCATGAAACTTGACTCTTGAAGACCATATGAGGATGTGAGACCTTGAAAACCTTGGAGAGAACCTCAAAATTCCACAGTTGACTTCTCCTCTCACTATTGACTTTTACCCCATTCACCTGATTCCCAATCCATTGGCCAATTGAACTTCTCCTGAACGAAACTGATGGATAATCCTCCATTCCTAGATACTTAGGGACCCAAGGAATACCATGGAATCAAGTCTTGCCCAAAAAATCAGAAATAAACTGACTTTATAGCAATCCCTAATTTTGGTACCCTTAGTCTAGGAGGAAATAACACAGTCTCCAAATCCAAATTCCTCTGAATATGATGTGTATCCTCTCCAACAAAGATAAGATATTCCATTTAGTGATGATGAAAACCCAAGGAGCTTGCCCATTGGAGCAATAAACCCAAGAATCTCAAACCCTAATTTCTGCACTAGTTAGGAGGAAGTGATCCACTTGAACTCTCTTGCTTGACCCTTTGAAGAACATCCTCAGGCACCTTGACCCCATGCTAAGAACCAATGATATGCACACATGATAATGCAAAAATGCAATGAAACATAAGCCAGTTAGTAATAAAATAAGGAGGGAAAATTTTGGGGTGCTACAGTATTCCCCAACATTTTCTCTTCAGAAACAAAATAAACCCTTACTAAAAAAAATCCAATTATCCAGTTGCATTCCCACATGCATCGCATGCTTAAATTCATGCACAACTTTCCTGCCGAAACGAGAAGCTTCATAAAAATGAATAAACTTATTCGCATTCCTACATGCACCTAAAAATCCTCAACAATTGTATCTATACATGCATCTCCATGCATCATTCCATGCATGATACTTCCATCCAAAGTAGAATAACATACAAAACACCATGGCATACATGACATAATCCAGGATCTAGGGTCAATCATGAGTATCCAGGATGGTCCTCAATTAAGTTGGTGGTATTTTTCTAATAGAGTTCTTACCCCACATATGCTCATGGAATTATCTCCCAGCAAGGCATTCTTCAACTTTGTGTTGATAATGATGTCCCCCAGCGTCTTCTCTATTTTTTCTCCCCAAGTAGAGGTTACCCTAAAAAGTTTCTTATGAGCTTTTCCCTGTAGAGCTTCGCCAAGTAAACTTGTTCTTCTTGAATTTAATTGCATCTTCATTTCATCTCTGCATCTCGAAGGACAAAATTCAGGGTTTTTTCGTATTTAATTATCTTCCACCATAAATGTATGTTGACTGTTGTCGTTCATACCTTATGGTTTAAGTTAATTAAATAGAGGCAGCTGTCATACCCCAATTTTTTTCAGAAATTTTAAAACTTTCATGCATCTGACTTTATCTTTTACTTTGCATCATCTGTACAACATAACACATCTTTCATCACATATAATGCCTAAAATAACTGCCAGAATAAATTCTCGAATATACAAATAGATTGGTTGAATTGTTTCTCAAATATATGTAAAATCAGCGGATAGAAAGTTTCAAATTTGAGCTTACAGAAGTCAGTATCATTAACCTACGGTTCACGTAGTTTAACCTAGCGTGCTCATTTTATTTTTTCGACGACTTTTTTCAGCCGCATTTTGATTAGTCTGAGCCTTTTTACCGATCAAAGTTTATTTCAAAATTAGACCAAACGTTGTATGTTTTCGAGAGGTTTATTTCACGCTGATCATTTTAATGCATTCATTTTATTTTTTTGAGCATTTTTTCATCCGACTTTTATTCGTTTTTAATCCTTTTATTTTATTTTTTTAGCCAAAATGACTAGTGTAATTAATTAGGATTAATTGGATATTTAGTTTAATTTTATTTTGATTCATTTATTTTTATTTTAATTATTAAAGTTTGTTTCTAAAATATTCAAATAATAAAAAAAAAAAGAAGATGATATAAGATATTTTTGCATTGGATTCTCCGTACACAACCATGTAACAGTAGCCAGTATTTGGGAGAAATGTCTCTCCTTTTAAAAACACGTGTCCCCCTTTTCTCTCACCATGAATTTTTGATGACCCACTATTTCTCATCACTTTCCTCACAGACGAAAAAATGCTCACTCCTCACCAATGAAAGGACCACACCAATACACACTAACCACCAAAATAATATCCCTCATGCACAAAAGTCCAAAATGAGCTACTCTCTCCCTCCTTGCCACTAGCTCACCCTCTCTTTCAAAAAAAACAAAATTCTTTCTCTCATTGCCAGCTCATGATTCCCAACGTCTTTCTTGATCCTTCAACAATAAAGGACACATTTTCTATCTTCTAAGGGATGAGAAAATAAAAACAAACTCCTACAATGCTTGACACATTTTACTCACCAATATACTCTCTCTCTCTCTCTCTCTCTCTCTCTCTCTCGTTTTGTCACTCTCATAATAATGCCTCTGCATTTTTTCTCTGGCTTCTATTCTCACTATCAACGCTCCATTTAACCAACTCAGGCTGCTCCATTTTTGTTTTACACTACATCACTCAAAAACTGTGCAAGCCACCAGAACCTTGCTCATTCTTCATCCAAAACCATGCTGCAATCAACCTCCATGTAACCTCAAAATCTCACTCTCTGCTTCCACTCATTTCCACCTTCTACCAAATAAATCTCCTAAAAAACATTCATCAAACTGCTACAACAAATAAAATGCAACATAACACGACCCTGCTACACAAACCTTCGACCTCCACCATTGTCACCCAAACCTTTCTTCCACATAATCATTTGACTTCCACCATTTGAGCCTCACCAATCTCTCGTTTCTCACTGAAAGAAAAGGTTTCAGAAGAAACTTTTTTCTTGGATCTCTCATGAACTTTTTTCTTTCTCCTCATTTTCTCCACTCTAATACAAACTCTCCTCATATAACACACTCACTGTAACCCAATAAACCTATTACCTATACTTTTCTTCTTCAACAGAAATCATCATCACCATGATTCATAACTTCCCTCTAAAACAACCATGAAAAAAATACCATAACAACACTGACGTAACCGCACCCTTCTTTAGCCTTGATCCACTTTCCAAACACTGTCTACAATCGTACCACCACCGATTCGCCATTGTTTCAACCTCCAACATCATCAAGCTTCACTAAAGCAACACCATATCATACCCCCTTCTTTTCACGAATGATGCAACCACTTCAAGAAACAACAATGACAACTCAACCTCACCATGTTTTGAAAGCAACAACAGATAGCTCCAAATCCATACTTTGACACGAATCGGTAACTGTTAAATCTTGTCAAGTTTGCTTCATGATCGAGTTTTATGTTTATGTCCATTCATGTTGTTTTCAACTTGAATTTGTGTCGTGTTTGGTTTGAGTTTTAGAGGTTGTTTATTTGCAATGTGAAGAAGAAGGTTGAACAGTGCCATTTGTGTTCTTGAAAGCATGTTGTACTGAGTTTATGTCATTTTGTATTTTTCCATTTATTTTGCATTTTCCCTCTTATATTATTCCATGTCCTTGTTTGACACGATGAGGTGAATGGTTGAGTTGGTTGAGGTTTATGTCTCCCAAATCCCATGACCCGAGTTCAACACATGTATGCCACATAGTTTTTGTCGTAACCCTAAATTTGACCTCCCTTTTTTCCTTTTTGTATAAGCATGTGCATTCGCATTGCCGGCATACGCATTAGCATTTTTTCTCTGTGGTTTTGTTGCAGGTATATCTAGAATTTCATAAAGTTTCGAAGCCTGATTAATCACATCCTCACAAAGTTATCACAACATCAATACAAGCAAAATTCAAGGGTTTCCATTCCTATTTATCAAAGCAAAGAGTTGAAGTTCAAAGCCACGACCATAACACCTTATTTCAAGTCAAATTGGGAAAATATTGGCCGTGTTAATCGATTAACCACTTTTGCCTTTAAGTTGGTTAATCGATTAGCACCTTGTTGCAACGCCGTTTTCAGCTTTTGAACAGCTATTAATCGATTAACCAGATTGAAGGCAAAAATGGTTAATCGATTAACACTTGAAGAATTTTCAAAATTCAGCAGTTTCTCGACATGATAACAGCTACTCCCTCATTCTTTTGGTCTACTTGGTTCTAGCATCATGTGGAATATTCTAGAAACTTCAAGAATCCATTTGCATTTGCTACAATACATCATTTTCAATCAAAACCACCATGTACCTTCATTGCCAAGCATGTGAACCATTGGATTTTGGACTTGCATTGGGATGTTTCCCACTGAGTTAACAATTAACTAACTGAGTCAATTTCCAACTCAGTGAGTTAGATGTAACTAACTCCAAACCACCCTTAGCTAGCTCCAAACCAAGTTCCAAACCTATCCCACTCCAAACCTCCACTCTATATAAAGAAACCTTCACTTTGTTGCAAAGAACTTCAACTATTTTCACTCTTTTCACTTGATCATTCTCTCATCACTCTCAATTCTCTCTGAATTTTGTGTAATTCATCTTCATCTTCTTCACCAAACCACACACAAAAGCTCATTTTCCACCATTAGAGTGTAACAATCTTCACATCAAAATTGTTATTCTCTTGAGCTAAACCTCCATTCCACTACATTTCTACTTGGATTTCTGGATTTACAGTAGTTTTTACTTCAATTCAAGTAATCATCTCAAGCGTTTTAGTGCAAATTCGTATTCGGAGCATTTATCGCGTTTTTATCAATTTCGCTACGATTCAATCTCAAGCTTGGAATTCTCTGGTTTTCTTTGTTTATTCTCACCACATTTTACTTACAACAATTACCAAGGTAATTCTCCGCCTTGTAGGTTGGTAATTCTTGCTCGATTTACTATTTTTGATCACTTTCGCATGTTCGCAATGTAGATCCAATGGCTTTTTGATGTGAATTGATCATTCAATTGTTTGATTGTTGATCTTGATGTTTGATGGATCTAATTGATGTTTAATTGCTGCTACTTGATGAAATTTTTGTGTACAATTGCATGCCACAACATGTGGATGATTGGAGAAGTGATTAGTTGTTAAAAGTGCTTTTGAAAAGCTGTTTTTCTGCCTCTGTTATAGTGTTAATCGATTAACCATTTGCCAGGAAAAATGTGTTAATCAATTAACACCTCTGTTTTAGGTGTTTTTCTGCTTTTTTCAAAGGGTTAATCGATTAACCAGTTTTGCCTAGCAAATGGTTAATCCATTAACACTGTTGCAGAATGTGTTTTTTGTGCTTTTTCATGCTTGTTTGGTTTCCTTTCCTCATTTAACTTCCATGGCTTGATATGCTTGATATTTGTGGATGTTTTATGAGCTGTTTAATCTCTGGTTGAAGCATGTATGCAAAACTTTGATGCACGATTTATCGATTATGAAATTGTTATCATTCTTGAAGTTGTGTAATCATGTTGCTCTTTGCATGCTTTTGTTTACATGATAATGTGATTTGTGATGCATGCTAATTGGTGTTTGTCAATTCTTTACAAATTCTTTCTTGATTGCATTAAGTTTGTTCTTTATTGAACAAATTTAATTTTGTATAATCATTACTTCACACGCTTGCTTTGATGATCTTTCGACTCGCTTGAAAGATTGTTGGCTTGTTCATTCCCTTTGATCAATTGATCGAAACCTTGTTTCGGTTAGTTATGTACATGCCAAATATATTTTGAGCCGAGTTGTATGGTCAGCCAAGGTTAGACGTGAGTTCGGCAACAAAAGCAAGAAAGGCCGAGTAGCACCAAGAGTTAGGGAAGAGTCATTTACAACCCGGGTCGATCAGGGAGCCCGACTCCCATCAGCCGAATTCTTAAGAGGCCGGGTACTGTACCCCATCAACCTGACACCAATGTCAGTCATGAACTCAACAAGGCATGCCAATAGTTGTAACGGTGGCGGCGCATCAATGCGGAGGTTACCAGGTCTTCAAAGCATGCATTCATGAAGAGGAGTTATGGCAATGATAGCCATGCAATGTCAGAAGGCCATGAGACTTCTCTTAATGGCATACCTTAAATGAAGACTGATAAAAGGCTATAAAAGGGGCTCCCACATGAGGGTTAAGCAAGACACATTCATCTTGAGATAATATACAACACTTGTATAGCTCTCAAATCCCCAAATACACTACACAATATAGACAGTGTAGTTCTCCTTGTTCATAAGAAGGAGAGCTAGCACTTTTGGTCTATCTAACCATTTTTGGATAGAACATTTGGTGCCCACCGTGAGGCCTAGGTAAAACTCTCCTAGGCCACACCCTACAACATGTCCTTTGAAGAAGATCCTCCAGACATGGCTCAACTTCTAGCCATGATAGAGACCATGCGTCAGCAGAATGAGACGCTGCAAGATAGCATACAAGTTCTACAACAACAAATTCAGGTTGACGACGACTGTGAGGAGGAGGTTCTCGAGCCACAACCTATTTCTCAAGAGATATGGGACGATCACGTCCCAGAAAACTTCAAAGCACCATCACTAACCTCTTATGATGGGAAGACGGATCCTCAGGAGCATGTTATTGCCATTAATAATCAGATGGCCATAGTTGCCCCTTTGCATTCACTGAAGTGCAAACTCATGGCGTACCTTTAAGGATGTAGCTCTAAGATGGTACATGAGCCTTCCTCGACTCTCTATCCTAAGCTACCAAGACTTGACTAAGAAGTTAGTACAACACTTCTCGGCAAGCAAGCGCCAAAAGGTGTCTACTACCACATTGTTCAGTGTTCGACAGAAACAGTCAGAATCACTACGTGAGTATCTGGCTTGATTCAATGAGGAAACCCTCAAGTATCTCATCCAAACCAGGAACTATTTGTGGGAGCTTTTCAACATGGACTACGAGCCGAGCAATTCAATGAGTCATTAGCTCAGAAGCCGACTATCAGCATGAACGAGATCACTACTTGGGCTGAGTGTTACATCAAGGGAGAAGAAAATAACCAAGAGAGAAGAGCTCGTGATAACAATGAAAAGACAAAGAGCAAGGAAGAGGCGTCGAACAGAAGAAAGGAGCATCCTCGGGGAGCTACGGGCGAGTGACGTGCTCCCAGACCATTCAGACAATCATATGAGCCGGATATAGACCTCACCCCATTAAATGCAAGCAGGGGAGATATCCTTAAAGAAGTCGGCCATATGAACCTGTTACCAGAGCCTCATTGTCCCAAAAGAGCCAACACTATTATGGGAAGGCAACCCGAGGCTTGGTGTAATTACCACCGTATTCGGGGACATCACACCGAGGACTGTCAACAGCTGAAAAAAGAAATTGAAGCTCTAATCCGGAGAGGTCATCTCTTGGCATATGTGGAGGATTCTCGATCACAAAATAACAAGAGAAGTCCCCGCTGAGATGACCCGGGACAAGAAAAGTCAGCTCGGAAGAAGAGTTCAGATGCCGATGAGGGTCACGAGATAAAGACAGCTCGACATATGCTAAACACCATCTTTGGAGGGTTTATTGGTGGTAGAAAACAAGTTCATCCAGAAAGAGATATATCCTTAAAGAAGTCGGCCATATGAACCTGTTACCGAGCCTCATCGTCCCAAAAGAGCCAACACTATCATGGGAAGGCAGCCCGAGGCTTGGTGTAATTACCACCGTATTCGGGGACATCACACCGAGGGCTGTCAATAGCTGAAAAAAGAAATTGAAGCTCTAATCTAGAGAGTTCATCTCTTGGCAGATGTGAAGGATTCTCAATCATAAAATAACAAGAGAAGTCCCCGTCGAGATGACCTGGAACAAGAAAAGTCAGTCCGGAAGAAGAATTCAGATCCCAGGAGGGTCACAAGACAAAGAGAGCTCGACACACGCTAAACACCATCTCTGGAGGGTTTCTTGGTGGTGGAGAAACAAGTTCAGCCAGAAAGAGATATGCTAGGGCAGTCATGCATATCGGCCAGAGATCCCTAGAGAAACCGGAAGACAACTTAGATGCTGTAACATTCTCCAAACAAGACGCCATAGGAGTCTTAGCTCATGAAAATGATCCCATGGTTATTAAAGTATAAATAAGAGATTGAAGCGTGAAAAGGGTATTGATAGACCCCGGAAGCTCAGCCGACGTATTGTATTGGGATGTTTTCAGAGGAATAAGGCTCGATACGACCAAGTTATTACCATTCAAAGGCAGTCTAGTAGGATTCTCAAGAGAATAGGTGCAGGTGCTCGGGCACCTAGCGTTGCCGACCACCTTTGACAACACGCCTAATGCGAAGACCGTCTGAGTGAGGTACCTGATAGTCAATGTTGATTCACCCTATAACATCATTATAGGCCAGCCATCATTCAACGCCTTGGAAGCTTCGCTTTCAACTCTGTATTTGACCATGAATTCCCACTCGGAGATGGACGGGTTGGTATTGTCAAAGGTGACCTGGGGCTGGCGAGAAAATGTTATAAGGATAGCTTGAAGTCGAAAATAAAGGAACCCGTAGGAGAAGCAGATCCCAAGAATACGTTCGAAGCTCACCTGGTCGGCATAGACCCACGTGATGATTCGGTTGAAGATAACATAGTGCCCAATGAAGAAACAAAGCAAGTCTAGATTGGGCATCTACCGTCCCATGTTACACACGTCGTAGTCAACTTGTACCTCGAAGAGGAGAAAGAGATCATCCAAACACTAAAAGACAATATGGATATTTTCGCATGGAAGCCTTCAGACATGCCAGGGATAGATCCCAATTTCACGTGCCATCACTTAGTAATCGATCCAGATATCAAGCCAGTTTCCTAAAGGAAAAGAAAGGGTGGTGATGAAAAGAGGAAAGCAATTGCAGAGGAAGTTGAGAAGCTGTTACAGGCCAGGGATAAATCCCAATTTCACGTGCCATCACTTAGCAATCGATCCAGATATCAAGCCAGTTTCCTAAAGGAAAAGAAAGGGTGGTGCTGAAAAGAGGAAAGCAATTGCAGAGGAAGTCGAGAAACTGTTACATGCCGGGTTCATCAAGGAGATCAAGTATAGTGATGGTAAAGAAGAAATCTGGGAAATGGCTAATGTGTGTGGACTTCGCGGACCTCAACAAGGCATGTCCTAAAGATCCGTATCCACTGCCAAACATTGACCGGCTAATAGATGCTATGTCTGGGTTCTGTTTGCTCAGGTTTATGGATGCATACTCCGGGTACAATCAAATCCGGATGAATCCAATAGACGCACCAAAAACCACCTTCATGACCCATCAGAGCAATTACTATTATGAGGTCATGCCTTTTGGACTCAAAAATGCTGGGGCTACCTACCAGAGGCTAATGGATAAGGTGTTCGCTACTCAGATAGGTCGGAATCTGGAGGTTTATGTGGATGACATGGTTATCATGACAAGCGCAAACTGGTCACATGTAAAGGATTTAATAGAAACCTTTGCATCTATAAGAAGCTACAACATGAGACTGAACCCGGACAAGTGTACCTTTGGAATACAAGCCGAGAAGCTCCTTGGATTTATGCTCACTAACAGGGGAATTGAGGCGACCCCAGACAAATGCCAGGCTATAATAGATATGAGAAGTCCAACTGCGAAAAAGGAGGTCCAACAGCTGACCGGGAGACTAGCCGCATTGTCACGATTTTTATCATGTGCAAGAGATATGTCAATACACTTCTTTGCAGCTATAAGGAAGTCTAAGGAGTTTGAATGGAAAGAGGCATGTGAAGAAGCTTTTCAAGAAGTAAAGCGTTTTCTATCCTCGCCTCCTATCCTAGTAAGGCCCAAAGAAAATGCGCCTTTGGTCTTATACTTGTCGGCCACAGATAAAGCTGAAGGTGCGAGAAAGACACAAGAAAGGGGGGGGGGGTTGAATTGTGTATTTACTCTTTTGACAACTTTTTGCTTCTTGTCGTTAAAGCACTTAGGACAACATCAGAGTTCGTTGAGAGACTCTGACTGGCAAAGTTACTTTCAGACTTGCTATGCATGAAGCATGAGAACCAACAAGAGTCTGAACATAAACTACATTTGTTAGAACTTGCAGTGCGGAAGCTTATCAGAGTTAAGCTGCAAGGTTCTGACTTATTTATGTAAGGTTCTGATACTCAATATAGAAACATAAATAAGAACATTAAACATAAGAGTAAAGGACACACGACATATCCTGGTTCACCACAAAGGCTAATCCAGTTCACCCTCCTCAGGTGATTTTGCCTTGAACACAAGGTCTTAATCCAATATAATCAATCTCGATTATACATGCACAGGCAACAGCCGGTGACTAACAACCTGCACAGCCGTACTGTGACTAACCCACAATGACTTACGTCATTGTCATCTCAAGTACCCAGATCACCATATGGTCCCTTGAGGCATCTTTCTCAATGAACCATTCAGGGATCCAATCAGAATATAACGTTCACTGGAGGTATCACAATGAGTTCCATCAGGGATCCCACAAGAGTCTGATCAACATATGATCCTCTTTGAGATATGACTATCATTGACCCAACGTTCCAAGATCATCCAAGATCTCTAGCCAGGATTTTACGATGACCAGCAGCCACCGTCTCCTCAAGTATTCTGATCAACCCATGATTTACCTGAGGCTTCCATCAACAGTGACCCGTTCAGGGATCCAAACAGGATATAACATCCACTAGAGGAATCTCAATTCTTAAGTCGAATTGGCAGACTAGAGATGAGTGAGGTGCTTCCTTTTAAGAAACTACTAAGTCTAAGCAAGATGTGAGCAACAACTCCTTGCTATCCTAAGAAACTACTAAGATGTATAATGATTTGACAGTTGTTGACATCTTATAGATCTTCTTCTTCTTCTTCGTCTTCTTGGGTGAGCAAGCTTTGAGCAATAACTCCTTGCTTCAGATCTTCAATGTAGCACTGACGAGAAGGTGGTTGATGACTTGACTGATTTGTAATGTTATCTACTTCATCAACAGCTTCTATACCAATTCATTGTTGTTGTATTGAATGATGATCTTTGAGCTTCAACAACAATGGCCATGTGTAAATGGTGATAGCTTTGTATATTCTAAGTGTTACAACGAGAACTCATCGTTGTTGCTATCTTCACACAATGACTTGATCAATTCATCTTTTGTGGGAGTAAACTGATTTGTGGACTTCGTCGTCTTTTAAAAGCAAGTACTCTTTCCTTTAAATAGCCCAGTAGAAATATAGCCGTTTGAAATATTGTTGGCTGTTGGAAAAGAGACGTTGCGTAATAACTAGTTGTACTGACACATCTCCTTTTTACTGTGGGAGAAGTGACGAGATATATCTTTCTTGGGCGCCGTGTACAGTTACTCACAACGGTAACATGTGACTTCTGAACTTCAGAGGCTTCTGATGATTAATTGATAAGCATGAGTAGAGTCTTCTTAACAAGATATCTGATACGTCAAGTCTTTAGTTATTTGAAGAAGTCCATTAGGAATCAGTCTTCAGAGTCTTCAATACTTGTCTTTGAGCACGTTATCCTTTACTTTTTCAAGTCTTCCGAAACTTTAAAACTTGTTCATTAGGAATCTGTCTTCAGAGTCTTCAATAATTGATCTTCAGAACCTTAATCTTTGGAACACATAAGTCTTCAGAGTCTTTCTACACTTAGTCTTCAGAGCCATCCGCCTTCAGAACTTCAAGTCATGAGAGTCTTCAGCACTTCAGTTCTCTTCTTTAGAAGCTTCGCAATCTTCAGAATCTCGACCACTTTCAGAGAGTATCCACAAGAGCATTGCATCAGCAATATCGGCATCCTTGGATCTGACTGATCATGATCAGATATAGAAGCGTTCTTGCTTCTTGCAACTTGTGTCACACATAGTAACTTCACATATTATCAATTACGCTCATCTGGCTGGTCCTTGTTGGATCTGATGTTTTCTATAATTATGATCTGCACATAACACACGTTAGAACATAAAATGGTTCTTTCACAAATACATATTGTTATCATCAAAACATAGATCGACTTGTAGAGACAACTCTTGCTCTCACAATCTCCCCCTTTTTGATGATGACAAAACCATGTATTTTGATTGAACATTTTATACAAGGTAATCATCAAAACAAACATATGCAGAGTCTGGAACAACGGCTCCCCCTGAATGTGTTATCCTCAAAGTTTTATCTGTGATTATCTAGAATCTTATATGATCCAAAGACATACAGAGTAACAACTTGAGTTGCCAGAACGAAGAATAGAAAAGGACTACTTCTCTATCTTGTCTTTAAGAAAACAGAGAATCTTTAGCATCTGGACTAGTTCATCAGAACTTCCATCTTTAGATCTTCAGAGCTCAGTTCCTTTGTAGTCGTATCAGAGCTTGTAATCTTTAGAGACTTCTGAAGCATTTCTACCTTTCAGCAGATTCATTTAAGCACAAGCATATCAGTTCTTATCTGATAACATAGCCTCGCTATTCATCAGAGACAGACATTGTCTTTTAAGAAACTCCCCCTGAGTTTCAGACTTTGTGAAGATTATAAGATTTATCATTTGAATCTTCTGGGTAGTCTCCCCCTAATTTCCATAAGTCAGATATTGGGATCTTCAGAATCATAATTCAGGATGGTAAGATTTTAATCACCAATGTAGATCATGACTTTTTCAGAGTTTGACTTTTGAACACAGGTCTTCATCTCAGAACCTTGTTACTGTCACAACTCAGTGGTTTATCAAAGCTTGATTTTTGATCAGATACCAATTGAAGGTTAATTTTTGTGATCTATCAACACTTGATTCTGAAACTGTCACACATGTTTTAATCTTAGTCTGATACTGAATTATACCAGAGTATGTTGTGTCTGATTCCAACTGAAGGAATTCTTTTCATATCACTTGAGAGGTATTTCCTTAGTGTGCTGAAATTGATACCAATGAAGGTATTTTGACAAGAATCCACAGCTTTGCTCTGATTGACGAGTCTAATACCAATCTTTGTGTACTTGATTTGATTACCAATTGTTGATTTAGTCTGATACCAAATCGTTTTCATTTTAATTTGTTCCTGGTAAACATCAGAACTACTTCTTCTTAGATCTTCAATCCGGATCTTCAGACAGCTCTTTGTCTTCTGATTTGTACAGTTCTTCTGAGTAAGCATCTTGAAATGTATACTTTGTCTTGACTGCTTTTAGAGTTTTCCTTCTTCTTCTGATTCCTAGACAACTTCTATCACATGACCGATAATTCATAACAGAGTTCTTCTTTCTTGACATGTTCTTGTTCTTAGAATGCCTAGTGAACTTGTTTATAGTTCCTCGGATAACATCAAACAACAAACGTTAGTAGTAACGCATTTTATATGAGTGATTACTTGTTTGAGTTGCATTCTTTTCTTTAAGATTTCTTTCTTTCTTTCCAATCAATATCAATATTCATATATTCATCAATCAAAATCATATTCTTTCCAATCAATATCAATATTCATATATTCATCAATCAAAATCATATTCTTTAATCAATATCAATATTCATATATTCATCAATCAATATCATATTCTTTCTCCCCCTTTTTGACATCATCAAAAAGTTATAGAACATATGAGCATTTAAGCATATGATAGTGAACATAAATAGACTCAAAAGATAATATCATTTAAGCATTAATCATACAAAGGTTGATATGATAAGAAACAGTTCTAGTGATCAACATCTTCAGAGATTAGTTATAGCATTAACACAGAACCACAAAATGATTTTAAAATATAAGGCATAGGTTAAGCTTAATCCTAAAGGTAATCAAAACATAGACCTAATGATGATGGGTTCCTAAGGATTAGACTAAAGGGAGTCTAATGATGATGAGGAAGGTGATAGTAAGCTTTCAGAATCATCAGTTCTTGAGGCATGCAGTTTTTTTTTGAGTAATTACCAGCCTCTTGCTCTTCACAATTTCCTCTGAGATCCATTCATAGAACTCAGTCCAAATAGTTCTTATTTCCATGGGGTCTATGCTTGAACTAGAATCATCCACTAGGTTTTGGATTTTTGTGATGATATTATCCTTAAAGGATGTTATCATTAAGCATACGAATATTGAAATGATAAGGAATGATCAACATCGTTGGATAACATTTTAAATGTTTTTTTAAGCAATGCAAGCATCTCAGAGTATGATAAAAATTTAGGTTATGGATTTAATACTGATTATAGATGATAAAACAGGAAGCAGCATTGATTCATAGATTAAAATGATATAGAACTACACAAAAACAATTTGGGATTTACTAAGGTTTAAAGCTTAATAATCAAAATCCTCTATTTTATCCACTTGTTCACATCTGGTGTCTTCTGGTGAGGATCCAGGTTCAAGCCTGCTTATTAATCCCTAGGCTTTTTCTTTCCAAATTATCTCAGATATTATTCTCCCATATGGAATGTAGGCATGCATATGATTCCTTGAGGTTCTGATAGAGTGTCTCATGTGGTTAAAGATAGTCTTGGGAAGGTCTATTCTAACGTGATGTGTTAGAAGAAAGACGAAGATTCTGTAATCATGAGTCATAGTGCTTCTCGCAGACGCGTGTGGACGAAAGTTGGTAAGTGAAATTTTGAACCAAGTTTTTGGAGTAGGAAGGAGTTTCTCAGGATTATTCGGTTCGTATGGAACTGAATCATCAAACAAGATTCTACATCTCTCCACCATACTTAAGTTAGATTGAAAGTGATCAATCGTGACTCCGTCGGAGACACACCCAATGATTTTCTCTATCGAGACGACAAAGATAGCAATGGGGTGATAATGAACCTCAGACCAGATGGTGTTTCCATCAGTGCTAACCCTAGCATAATTCCAGAATCCTTTAACAAGATTAGTAAAGATTGGGCCATTCAGTTGGGAGTAATAGCGATGCCAAGACTGAGCTTGCATGCTTCTTATTATCTCTAAATCATCATTTCTGAGACGGGAGATGTTGGGTCTTTTCTCTGAGATAACATGTAAATTTTATTTTCTGCCTAAGAAGGTAGGACCATTTCTTTGAGAGTTCATCATCTTGTTGAAATGAGAGTTTTATCAGAATAGGAGTTTAGATTTTAAGGATGAGTTATGCAAAGGAAAAGTCCAACTATTTATAGGCGAGTTAAAGCGAAGAGAGTGACTGGTTTGGTGAAAAGGGTTTGTGTTTACTAGTTCCTAGGTAGGTTATGATTACTTAGGGTATACTAAGGGTTGTATCTGTGTGGAAAAGAAAAACGGAGCAGTTACTAATTTATTTGGGAAGAGTTAATGTATTAACAACTGTTTTACAACGAGTGGCCAAAGGGCTGATAAGTTACTAATGACGATTTCTTGAGCCACTAAAAGATCTTTCAAATATCTTTCGATAGATAATATCAATTAATGCTTTGTTAGATACTTGATGTTCTTAATTCCAATTAATGGTTAGTCATGAGAGAATCTCATATTCTTAGAATAACAAAGAAGAGATATTTCATTGATTTAGATGATAGGCTTGACACTTCATTTACCCTTAATTGTTTAGAAACAACCTGAATACAACTACCTAGACAAAATACGATTAAACCAATACTAAAATCCAGACATAGATTAAACAGAGAGAAATGATTTTTATACTCATATTTAGGTAGGTTAGGTTGTGCCTAGTCTAGTAAAAGCATGTAAGATTTTAATAGGATTATCAAGGATTCGCAATTATGATTGAGGTTATGCTTGAGTGTACGTATTGTCAAAAGTTTTTTCTTATAAGACAGGAATATTTTAGATCATATATTTTATATGAAGGAAGTCGTACCTTGGATATTCTGAATTCTCTGTTGTCGTACTTTGTATTTAGTTCTAACTCAGAAGTGCTGATCATAATCTATCTGAACCAGTTTGCATCTGAGAGAGCTGCATTTGAGTGCTTTCCATTCTGACTTTGATCATCAATCCTGTCTAGACGTTTGAATTCTTTATGTAAGACTTCTTAAGAGCGTATTCAATGCTGAGCTTCTGATCATTAATTTTCATCTCCTGCTTCCTTCTGAGTGTCCTGTTGAACACTTGCCGATTCTCTCAAAGATCAAAGTTTGAAGTCGACAGACATTTGACATTTCTTCCATTCTGATCTTCTAGAATCATATTCCAGACGATTCTGTATTTTTCTGTTCAGAGTTATTCATCTGACATTTGAGAACAACTAATCAGAGATTCTGAATCTTCATTGTCAGAACAACAAGCTTCCATCAAGCTTTCTGGTTTTCAGAAGATCAATAGGTTTTTAGCTTAATCATGAACTATTATGAGCTAAGAAAGTCGATTTCCATTTCATAGCTTCATTTGACTTTGTTTCTCCAGTCACACACAGAGTTAGTTCAGAACCAAGTATCATGAAACATGTGGTTAACATGTAGCATAGTTTGCATGATATTTTCTTTATCTCACAATGCTGATATTTCTTTTCACAGAAATAGTCCATCATGAATTAACAACATATCTACTTCTGAACAGAATGTTAACTGATTTCTTCTTTCTGAAGGACATCAGTAACTTAAATTCTTTTTGACTTTAAGTAGAAAACTTAAGTGTCTGGTTGGCATCTTCTGATTCTAGTGCAAGAGAGATTCTGAACAACTTATCAGATAGTGATCTAATCACTAACATTTGATTCACCTGAGAGATAGCTTCAAGTTATCAGAACTTAGTTATGCTGATTCAAACAAAACTTAAGAGTTCATTCTTGATCAAGTATTTGATGAATCTGTGAGAATCTTCTTCCTGAATATTCTTTCAGTTTCCTGCAGAGCTTCCAAGAAAACAATATCCAGTTCTTTAGTTTTCTAAATTCCGCACACTTCATTCTAAAGTTCAACATCATAGAACAACAATCTTTCTTCTTTACATGAAGAAGTTCTGAATGAGTTTTTATACGAGAATGTCAAGGGTGGACCTAATCCGTTTCTTGAAAACATCTCAAAAACTCATAAAAAATTAATCTTCAGCAAACAAGACTTCTTGTTTTCTGATGATTCAACTTTGAGCAAATATGTGGATCATCCACACGTATCTTCAAAGATTAGAATTCAACAGATACTACTTTTTATCTGATGAATCTATCCTATCAGCTGATTCTTCAATCTTCAATGAAGCTTTAAGTGAGGAAGGTTTAATTGTTTGACAACGACAAAAACTTCCAGAATCAGTGATTTGCTCAAGTACTCAGATTGATTACAATTTTGTACACAGTCATCTTCTGAACTGTTACAAAAATTGTAAGTGGATTTCAATCTCACCCAGAGTATTTCTACGCACCTCATCTAGATCTTTTTCTGACACTGTTAAGTGTTTGATATCCATCAATAACAGAACCGGTGCTCTGATACCAATTGAAGGTGCAATAAAGACACAAGAAAAGGGGGGGGGGTTGAATTGTGTATTTACTCTTTTGACAACTTTTCGCTTCTTGTCGTTAAAGCACTTAGGACAACATCATAGTTCGTTGAGAGACTCTGACTGGAAAAGTTACTTTCAGACTTGCTATGCATGAAGGATGAGAACCAATAAGAGTCTGAACATAAACTACATTTCTCAGAACTTGCAGTGCGGAAGCTTATCAGAGTTAAGCTGCAAGGTTCTGACTTGCTTATGTAAGGTTCTGATACTCAATATAGAAACATAAATAAGAACATTAAGCATAAGAGTAAAGGACACACGATATATCCTGGTTGACCACAAAGGCTAATCCAGTCCACCCTCCTCAGGTGATTTCGCCTTGAACACAAGGTCTTAATCCACTATAATCAATCTCGATTACACATGCACGAGCAACAGCCGGTGACTAATAGCCTGCACAGCCGTACTGTGACTAACCCACAATGACTTACGTCATTGTCATCTCAAGTACCCAGATCACTATATGATCCCTTGAGGCATCTCTCTCAATGAACCGTTCAGGGATCCAATCAGGATATAACGTTCACTGGAGGTATCACAATGAGTTCCATCAGGGATCCCACAAGAGTCTGATCAACATATGATCCTCTTTGAGATATGACTGTCATTGACCCAACGTTCCAAGATCATCCAAGATCTCTAGCCAAGATTTCATGATGACCAGCAACCACCGTCTCCTCAAGTATTCCGATCAACCCATGATCTACCTGAGGCTTCCATCAACAGTGACCCGTTCAGGGATCCAAACAGGATATAACGTCCACCGGAGGAATCTCAATTCTTAAGTCGAATTGGCAGACTGGAGATGAGTGAGGTGCTTCTTTGTAAGCAGATTCTCCTAAGTTTAAGTACACAGAGCACATACGTGTCTAAGCAAGATGTGAGCAACAACTCCTTGCTATCCTAAGAAGCTACTAAGATGTATAATGATTTGACAGTTGTTGATATCTTGTAGACCTTCTTCTTCTTCGTCTTCTTGGGTGAGCAAGCTTTGAGCAACAACTCCTTGCTTCAAATCTTCAATGTAGCACTGACGAGAAGGTGGTTGATGACTTGACTGATTTGTAATGTTGTCTTCTTCATCAACAGCTTCTATACCAATTCATTGTTGTTGTGTTGAATGATGATCTTTGAGCTTCAACAACAATGGCCATGTGTAAATGGTGATAGCTTTGTATATTTTAAGTGTTACAACGAGAACTCATCGTTGTTGCTATCTTCACACAATGACTTGATCAATTCATCTTTTGTGGGAGTAAATTGATTTGTGGACTTCGTCGTCTTTTAGAAGCGAGTACTCTTTCCTTTAAATAGCCCAGTAAAAATATAGTCGTTTGAAATATTGTTGGCTGTTGGAAATGAGACGTTGCGTAATAACTAGTTGTACTGACACATCTCCTTTTTACTGTGGAAGAAGTGACGGGATATATCTTTCTTGGGCGCCGTGTACAGTTACTCACAACGGTAACATGTGACTTATGAACTTCAGAGGCTTCTGATGGTTAATTGATGAAGCATGAGTAGAGTCTTCTTAACAGGATATCTGATACGTCAAGTCTTTAGTTATTTGAAGAAATCCATTAGGTGTCAGTCTTCAGAGTCTTTAATACTTGTCTTTGAGCACGTTATCCTTTACTTCTTCAAGTCTTCTGAAACTTCAGAACTTGTCCATTAGGAATCTGTCTTCAGAGTCTTCAATACTTGATCTTCAGAACCTTAATCTTCGGAACACATAAGTCTTCAGAGTCTTTCTGCACTTGGTCTTCAGAGCCTTCTGCCTTCAGAACTTCAAGTCATGAGAGTCTTCAGCACTTCGGTTCTCTTCTTCAGAAGCTTTGCAATCTTCAGAATCTCGACCACTTTCAGAGAGTATCCACATGAGCATTGCATCAGCAATATCGACATCCTTGGATCTGACTGATCACGATCAGATATAGAAGCGTTCTTTCTTCTTGCGACTTGTGTCACACATAGTAACTTCGCATATTATCAATTACGCTCATCTGGTTGGTGCTTGTTGGATCTGATGTTTTCTATAATTATGATCTGCACACAACAGTCGTTAGAACATAAAATGGTTCTTTCACAAATACGTATTGTTATCATCAAAACATAGATCGACTTGTAAAGACAACTCTTGCTCTCACAAAAGCCCTTAGCTCGGTTTTAGTACAAGATGGAGAAGACGAAGAGTGACCCGTGTACTTTATCAGCAAAGTTCTAAAAGGCGCAGAGCTAAGGTATTAGAAGATTGAACGATTGGCGTTGGCAGTAGTTATCACAGCCCGAAAGCTGAGACATTATTTTCAAGGCCACCCCATCACAGTGAAGACGAATTACCCAATCAAACAAATACTGAAAAAGCCCGACTTAGCAGGACGGATGGTCAAGTGGGCAGTAGAAATCTCCGAGTATGACATCAACTTTGTGCCCATAACCAGATCAAGTCACAGATACTGGCCGATTTTGTGGTAGAATTAAGTGCACCAGCTGGAGAAGAGATCTCAAACAGATGGATCCTCTATGTAGATGGATCTTCAAATCTCAAGGGAAGCGGAGCCGAAATAAATCTGGAAGGACCCAAATATCTAACATTAGAATACTCTTTATGTTTCAATTTTCACGTTAGAAATAACCAATAAGAGTAAGAAGCTTTGATTGCTGGAATAAAATTGGCGAGAGAGGTCAGAGTAACACACTTATTAGTGAAGACCGACTCCCAGGAATTCTTAAACTTATCTTTGTTGACAATAATCATAAAGCATACAAGTAAAGGTGCAAAAGATAAAGCTGGCAAGAAACTTCATTCATTCAATAATAAAGAAAAGAAGTACAAGTCAAGTACACATAAAATATCTGCCTTTTGGGATACAACAAGATCAACATGGATCCTATCAAAGACCACCCTACAAACAGACAAGAAGTGGAAAATAGCCCAAGGAAGCTGGTGCAGCAATACATCAGCATATGCATCCCTCAACAACCCAGGTAAGTCCTCAAGCGCGTACTCAGCAAATCTGGCTAGACAACCATGCCTCTCACTCCAATACTTCGCATCCTTCACGAGGTTGTGCAGTAAAGAAAGGTTAGGTCCCTGAAGCATATCCTAAAGAAAGACCTCTTTCTAATCCAAGAGGTTTTACAGATGACGACTTTGTTGCTCCCAGTGAGTGCTCTCTGTATTGAGCCGACTAATCTATTCTCGGCTCTGATGTACTTAATCTTGCAACTTCTGAATCTCACCAAAGACTTTGTCGAGCTTGGCTTGACAGTGAGAAAAGTCCTTTGCCAACTGATTAGCACGGTCTTGCTCACTTTGCCACTTCGTCTTGTACTCGGATAACTTCCCTCGAAGCACGATTTTTATCATGTGCAAGAGATAAGTCAATACACTTCTTTGGAGCTATAAGGAAGTCTAAGGAGTTTGAATGGAAATGAGGCATGTGAAGAAGCTTTTCAAAAAGTAAAGCATTTTCTGTCCTCGCCTCTTATCCTAGTAAGGCCCAAAGAAAACCCGCCTTTGGTCTTATACTTGTCGGCCACGGATAAAGCCCTTAGCTCAGTTTTAGTACAAGATGGAGAAGACGGAGAGTGACCCGTGTACTTTATCAGCAAAGTTCTAAAAGGCGCAGAGCTAAGGTATCAGAAGATTGAACGGTTGGCGTTGGCAGTAGTTATCACAGCCTGGAAGCTGAGACATTATTTTCAAGGTCACCCCATCACAGTGAAGACGAATGACCCAATCAAACAAATACTGAAAAAGCCCGACTTAGAAGGATGGATGGTCAAGTGGGCAGTAGAGCTCTCCGAGTATGACATCAACTTTGTGCCCATAACTAGATCAAGTCACAGATACTGGCCAATTTTGTGGTAGAATTAAGTGCACCAGCTGGAGAAGAGATCTCAAACAGATGGATCCTCTATGTAGATGGATCTTCAAATCTCAAGGGAAGTGGAGCCGAAATAATTCTGGAAGGACCCAGATATCTAACATTAGAATACTCTTTATGTTTCAATTTTCACGTTAGAAATAACCAAGAAGAGTACGAAGCTTTGATTACTGGAATGAAATTGGCGAGAGAGGTCAGAGTAACACACTTATTATGAAGACCGACTCCCAGGAATTCTTAAACTTATCTTTGTTGACAATAATCATAAAGCATACAAGTAAAGGTGCAAAAGACAAAGCTGGCAAGAAACTTCATTCATACAATAATAAAGGAAAGAAGTACAAGTCAAGTACACATAAAATATCTGCCTTTTGGGTTACAACAAGATCATCTTTGATCCTATCAAAGACCACCCTACAAACAGACAAGAAGTGGAAAACAACCCAAGGAAGCTGGTGTAGCAATACATCAGCATATGATCCCTCAACAACCCAGGTAAGTCCTCAAGCGCGTGCTCAGCAAATCTGGCTAGACGGCCATGCCTCTCACTCCAATACTTCGCATCCTTCATGAGGTTGCGCAGTAAGGAAAGGTTAGGTCCCTGAAGCATATCCTGAAGAAAGGCCTCTTTCTGATCCAAGAGGTTTTGCAGATGACGACTTTGTTGCTCCCAGTGAGTGCTCTCTGTATTGAGCTGAAAATCTGTTCTCGGCTCTGATGTACTTAATCTTGAAACTTCTGAATCTCATAGAAGACTTTGTCGAGCTTGGCTTGACACCGAGAAAAGTCC
This sequence comes from Lathyrus tuberosus, assembly GCA_022829125.1. Classification (NCBI taxonomy): domain Eukaryota; kingdom Viridiplantae; phylum Streptophyta; class Magnoliopsida; order Fabales; family Fabaceae; genus Lathyrus; species Lathyrus tuberosus. The sequence goes on along the minus strand of JALAZF010000617.1, from coordinate 1,448,775 downwards.
TTTGCCAACTGATTAGCACGGTCTTGCTCACTTTGCCACTTCGTCTTGTACTCGAATAACTTCCCTCGAAGCTCTTCAAGTTGCTTTTTGTAGTTCAACTCATCTTTATAGGCTTGATACTGGGTATCGGTGAGTTGTCTCTTCTTTGAAGCAAGTCCATCATATGTACTCTTCAAAACATCACCCATTTTCCTTCGCTTGTTCTGTTCAACCTCCACCTTTTTGAGCATGCGCTCGCACTTCTGGTGGAGCTCAATCTGTAGGCTTTCCTTCTCGGATGTGACTCTACCAAGGTTGAGACGAATATCAGCGTTCTCCTTCTTCAACATCTCAATGGTCAGCTTTAGTTGGTCGATTTCAGACGGAGGAACAATGGCAAGTTCAGGAAGCTTGGCATTCATGGAAGGCTCGGGAGAAAATGGCAACAAGATCTCTTTGAACCAAAGTGTGTAAGCTTCCTTGGCTATGCAATTCTTCTTACCCAAATCGGCTCTTCCTTCGAAGTGAATCTGAGTCCAAGCGACACTAAACCTCTTCAGTAATCCCATGTCATCAACCCTTTCATGAAAGATGAACTCTTCCACTACCTCAGGTTCTATCTTGGAAACCATAGGATATCCCAACTGACGGAAGACAAGTCTCAGATTGTAGTTAATTCCACCCTTTGTACCCAGGAGAGGCACATTGGAGAATTTCCCACAATGAAGAATAACCTTGGTATCATCGAAAACTCGAGAATACCAAGAGATGTCGTCAGCAGTAAGAGACATGATTCTTTGAGACCGCTTGAGATTACCCTTATTCTCAACAAAGGGACCCTTTTGTGGAAGGTGAGACATGAACCATCGGTACAACATAGGAGCATAACAAACAATGGTTCCCTTCTTCTTTTCATTCCTCGAATGAATAGAATGATAGGTGTCAGCAAGAAGCGTCACAACAGGGTTCTTGGACAAGAAGATACTGATGGCATCCTGATCTACGAAATCCTCCATGTTTGGAAACAAGACAATCTCATATATCAGCAAAGCAAGAACGGCGCTGAAAGCCTTCCAGTTTCCGTCCGTAGCAAAGGAAGTAGCTTTGTCAACCAGAAACTTCGAAGCAAACCCTCGAATACCCTTCCCTTTGGTCTTGAGATTAGTTTCCATATCCTTCTTACTAATGCAAAGAGCATCAACAATAAAAGGAAACTTCGGGCAACCACTGGTGTAGACAAAAGGAACCTGTTTCTTGATCTTAACCCCTAGAATATAAGCATACTCCTCGAGTGTAGGTGCTAGCTGATAATCCTGAAATGTGAAGCACCTAAGTGGCGGGTCATAGAACTGAACCAGTGTATGAATGGCAGTAATGTTGACTTCAGTGTTGAGGATGGCCAACAAATTACCATAACTGTCTTTGAAAACCCCTCTGTTATCTTCAACCACACGGGATGCTAAACCTCTCAAAGCATTCAGCTTAGTCTCCACAAACTTGTAGCTAAAGATGCCTCGGCAGCCAATACTCATCTCTATGATAATGTCAACAAAGAATAAGTCTTCGAATAACCTGGAAATGCACATGCGAAAATTAATTTTCATGATGAAATGATATGCAACACAAGAAACAAGAAAGCCAACACTGTCTGAACAATCAAATCTGAACAATCTGGATATCCGCATATAATTCTGTGTTGGTGCAAAAATCGGATGTGCGTGAGAGAACAAAGGTATGAAGTGGCTTGTTTTCCTGCAAAAAACTCATCCCCCTCATAGGTGTGATCTAGACACAATAAGGTGGTCCCTAGAAAGGTCGCCCAAACCATAGGACTCAGAATGAAAACCCCCCGTCATAGCAAATTCTCGTAGGACGGAAGTATTCTCAAGCGAATCACGATATGGAATGTGGCTCTCGTGGTAACCCAACGCGCAAAACGCAGGCCTCACGACTATCCACGTTCTAGACTATGTGTATGCTAAGCCCGATGTTAGGACTTTTCTCTCCAATAATATCTACCCATCCCAACAACAGCAGAATATAGCAGATATCCAGAATATACAACATATGAATATTCAAAGCAGTAAAGAAATGCGGTAAATAAACATAAATCTAAAGCATGTAAAAATATAGCGAGTAAAGCGCGAAAGATAAACACCCAAACAAGCAAGAAAGCAAACAAAACTAGGCGAGACCCCAACTTGCAAGAGCAAGGACTCCCCAGTAGAGTCGCCAACTGAAGATGGATGGTTTATACCTGAGTGAATCACACACTCAAATATACAACAGAGTCGCCACTGAACTTTATTTAGTCCCGAAGGATAGGGAAAATATCGATAAAACCCAAGGGGAAGAGAAACGGGAACGAGGGTCGGTTATGTGAAAGGAAGGTACTAGCACCTTACGCATTCGTCGTACTCGACGAGAACCATTTCGCTTGCTTCTAGGCTTGGATGGGTTATCTATCTAAAGGCTTCTAGCTAAAAGAAGAGAGAGAGAGAGAGAGAGAGAGACAAGAAAAAAAGAGGAAAGAAAGAAAGTGCTCGCGGAGGATTAGGGCCCTCGTGCCTACGTACCCTCATAGTGCAATAAGGAAATTAGAGCGTCGTAGTTCAAAGGAACCAGGGAAAAGAAAGGAAGAAGGGAAGAAGGTGGAAGAGTGCTCGCCAAGATCATCGCGATCTCGTGCCTACGTATCATACATTCGAATGAATGCAGAATCAGAGCTTCCGTAGTTCAGGGAACTAAAACGGAAAAAAGAAAGAAGGAAAAGAAAGTGGTGTCAAAACCAAGAAAGAAAGAAGGAAAGAAACTCCACTGGGGATTCCCAAGAAAATGGTGTCAAAACCAAGAAAAAAAATGCAAAAGGAAAGACAATAGCGGCACTGAGAATAATGTGCAAGAGTGGTGTCGAAACCAAGGAGATAAAGGAGCAAAAAGAATAACAAAGACTCCCCTGGGGAGGAAGAGAACAAAGAGTTGTGCGGGGATCAAAGGGTAAATGACCCTACTTAGAACAAACAAAGGGATGGTGTCACAACCAAAAGAATAAGGAAACTCGGTATATTAACTGACTAGAAGTGGTTAACCGAAGGAAAAGAAATAATGACTCTGGTGGGGATAACGGTTTTAACAGACAGGCTGGGATCAACCAAAAGAACGGGTGTAAAACCAAGCAAAGGTTGTGACCCAAAGAAGGGATGTTGATACTGACTGAACAAATAGTACTTGACCAACAAAAAGGGGTGTCGAACCAAAAGAGGTTACTAACCACTGAAAATTCGATGTTAACAGAGAAACTGTGATTAACTGAAAGGAAACGAGTGATTAACCAAGAGAAGGTGATTAACTCGAAAGGGGCTCAGTATTTTAACAGACCGGTTGTGGTTAACTGGAAAAAGTGGGTGATTAACCAAGAGAAGGTGATTAACCCAAGGGGAAACCCAGTGTGTTACCAGATAGACTTTGGTTAATTGAGAAAAAGTGCAAATTGGTGTTTTAACCGACGGGCAGTGATTAACCAAACAAAGGGAGAAGAACCAAGAGAAGGTTGCAAACTCCTAGGGATTCAGTTTTAACAGGAAGACTGTGTTTAACCAAAAAAGAAAAGATGAGACTTTTCTGGGGAATCAAGCAGCAATGATTGACCACAAGAAAAGGAGTAGGGTATTGAAACAAAGAGAGTTGCTAACCCAAGGACAATGATCTTAACCAAAAATGTGGTGATTGACCAAAAGAGAGATAGAAAGAGGCAAGAGAGCCAAGAGTGATCAAGGATCCATTCGACTGGGGAAAGAGGTATGCTACCGCCTGGAGATAGAGGTGACTAAGGCAGGCACAGGGTCATTCGTCCCCTACCTGAAGTAGTCAGAATGAGAGTAGGAATTATCCATTCTCATTCCTTCTCTAACACACAGGGTGTAGTGCAGAAGTTGAAACAGACATTGTAACAGCTCCAAATTGTACAGTGCTCCAGTGTCGCACGAAACTCCAACTCCGCGGGGGAAAAGAGAGAAAGCTCTAAAGGAAGCCTAAAGAGAAGCACCAAAGGGAAGATTAATAATCGAAATGAAGTTTCGATTAATTTATCAAAGGGAGGCATATGCTAATAATTTTCCAAAATGAAATTGAAAAATTATTAAAGCAAAAGGTGCATTATTGATTATACAAGATTAAAAGCTTATCCATGAAGAACAAACTTAATGAAAGAGAGTGCAAAACAGTACCAAATGATACTCAAAGTGCAACACAAAATCATGTTATTGTGTGAATGAAAAAGTGCAAGAATGATCATGTTCATACAATGCCAAGAATGAGCACAATTATGAAATTAAAAGATCGAGCATCGGAAAATTCACTATCATGCTTTAAACTGAAGAGAAACAACATCTAAAACATCCATAAAATCAAACGTATTAATCCGTGGAAGTTAGAAGAAGAAAGAATGGAAAACAAGCTTGAAAAACACTAAAAAAGGCACTCTGTTACAGTGGTAATCAGTTACTCTAAAGTGAGTAACCGGTTACTTGCTTGAAAACAGGCAAAGGTTATCCTATATTGAGTAACCGGTTACCACTGTAACAGTGGCAAAAATAGCTTTTGAAAAAGTACTTAAAGCAATCTAATCACTTGTTCAAATTACCACATGCTAGGGTATGGATTTGTGCACGAAAATCAAGTTTAAAAACAACAAATAAACAGTGATGGAATCAATTAACACATCAAGATCATGGATCAAGCAGGCATAATCAATTCACACACAAAAAGCATCGAAACTACATTGCGAATAATACAAAAACGTTCTAAACAGTAAAATGAGTGAGATTTACCAACCTACAAGCAGGAGATTTGGCTTGGTGATTGTTACAAAGTATTCTTGATGAATATAAACAAAGAAAACCAGAGGAATCTTCAATTATAGTCGAATCGTACCGAAACCGAGCAAATTGCCACGAAACTCCGAAATACGAATTCAACCGTAGAATCTTGAAGCAAACACTTGAGATGAATATAAAAGCTAATGAAACTCCAAGAAATCAAGTATAATTGCAAGATGATGAAGGTTAAGCTCAAGAAATAAGCACTTCCAATGTAGAAGTGATTATTCTTCAATGGTGAAGAGCTATGGTGAGGTTTGGGAAGAAAATATAGATGAAGATGAAGAAGTTGCAAAAAAATTTAGAGAGAATGTGAGAGAATTGAGAGTGAAGTGTGAGAAATGTGTGTGAAATGGTTGAGTGTTGTGGTTCCGCACTTGCAATAAAGAGAGGGTTCCTTTAAATAGAGTGTAGGTTTGGAGTGTGAAAGGCTTGGAATTAGGCTAGGATCTAGCTTAGGGTGGTTTGGAATTAGGCTAGGAGTTAGTTACACTTGAGTCACCGAGTCAAGCAGTTAACTAGGTTAGTTAGGAAGTTAACTCGGTAGCAATCCCAATGTAAGCTTCAAATCAAAGGTTGACATGCTTGGAAATCAAGGAACATGGTGCACTTAATTTAAAGCGAGGCATTGGAATAAATACAAGGGGAGTGTCTTGAATAATCTTGAAATGTCTAGAGATGTCTAGAATGTTCCACACACTGCTAGAATCAAGTAGAATCCCAAAATGTGGAGGAAAAGTTGCTGTCATGAAAAAGTAGCAGAAATTGCAAATCTGTGCAGAGTAACCGGTTATCCTATATTGAGTAACCGGTTACTCTAGGAAAAATTTGCCCAGATTGCTTAGGAACAAGTGCTGAATCCCCGATTTCGATTTTCCACCTCTTATTTTGATGAGTAGGCATGGAAGCCCTTATTGTGTGCTTGTATTGATGATGTGATGACCTTGTGAAGATTTAATTAATCGAACCTAAAAAACCAGAAAATCCTGCAACAAGAAACTTATAGAGAAAAGTGCGAATGCGTATGCTAGCGATGCGAATGCTCATGCTTATGCAAAAGGCAGAAAGAGGGAGGTTAAATTTCGGGTTACGACAGCTGCCCCAATTTAATCCTCTTGGACCTGAATGTTCGAATTGCGCCAGCTTTTCGATGATTCAGGGTAAAAGAGGATTAAATAAAAGAGTAGCTCGAAAATTTGGCCGACGGCGACGAAAAAAAAAAGAGAGGTGCAAGTGTAGAGAGTTTGATAGATGAGAAGTTGGCTGAATATCTGCTGGGGAGATGAATCAGACAAAAGGAGTATGCTAGATGCATATGCTATGTATGTGTTGTACATGGTGCTTGATATCATGTTATACAAAGGTGCAGGTTAAGGTAATGTGTGGTGGTTAGGCGGAGATTGTAGCAAAACGAACTCGACATCCTCGGTTGGGGAGAGAACCCACAGATGAAAACAGATCCTGTCGGGGAAAGGCCCTTAAATGGTGATAACTCCGCTGGGGAGAAGAAACCGAGAAGTCTCAAATTTCTAGACTATCACCCCTGCCATTGTCGGGGATGAGAGGATCAGGTTAATCTCTTCATCAGGACTGCCTCTGTATGGGGGAATGAACCCAGAAGACTCCGATATCTAAACTGCCACTGACTCTGCTGTGGACACCCTGGCTGACTCTGATATAGAGAATTACCAAGGTTTGAATGATTTTATCTGCTTGGGGAAAATGAGAAACCAAGTCATACCGCTACTGGCGCGTGACAGTTTCGATGTGCTGGGAATGATGCACGACCCGTGCTGGGGAAAAGAACAATCGTCAGCTCTCGGGGTACATCATGGCAAGTTCACTGGAGACCTTATGGATCTGTTGGGGAAATGGAAGGTAATCAACCTTTCCGGAGAACCATAATGGCGATTGCTGGGGAAATGATGGCTCCACTGAGGAACAACAACTTCTTCAAAGAACCGTCACAGTGTTGGTCGGGCATTAGGATAGCCAATGAATATTACTGATTATCCTGCAAGAATTACCAGTAAAATATGCAATGCATAATGCTTTCTCCATTGATTTAGACTTTTATTATTCTCAACGCTTTATAGTATTATGTGATCACAAATAATTGTTTATTTGGCAAACAAAATACTGGAAAGAAAACAATTGAGAATTGAATGATGCATTTTTATTGAGTGTGAAAAAATATGTACATAAAATGTGTACAAGGATGCAAAAATCCTTGATGAGGAAATTTTCAATAAAATTGAAAAACAACTGTAAATGGCAAAGGGAAATCATGCTTTGCATTGATTACAACATTGGCTACCATCCACTGTAAGTCTAGGTTTCAATGCCTTGCACCAGTCAATGATGATTTGACTGCTCGGTTACCCTCTGAGGTCCAGCTATGACGAAGAGAGGCTCAAGTGTTCAGAATCAAATGCCTTTATCCCTAATTTTTTCCTGGACATATTTCTACTATTTTTTTGGTCCACCGGGATACCCATTTTTGCCTAAGTCGCCCTTTCGGGTTTTCAACTTAGCGGGCTGTTATTATTTTTTTTTGCATTGTCCCTAACTTTTGTATGGACATTTCTTTTTTTTGGTCCATCTGGACGCCCATTTTTGCCTAGATTGTCCTTGTGGATGTCAATCTAGCGGGCTCTTTATCCATTTTTTTCCTTTTTTTTTCAGGCATAATATTTTGACTGTATCAGAGTTCACGGGTGATGGCAACTCCTCCCCGTCCATGGTGGTGAGGATCAGGGCTCCGCCTGAGAAGGCATTCTTGACAACAAAAGGTGCTTCATAATTGGGAGTCCACTTGCCCCGTGTGTCCGAGTGAACAGGTGAATATCTCTTGAGCACGAGTTCGCCTTCCTGGAACGCTCGAGGGAGAACTTTCTTGTCAAAAGCTCGCTTGAGGCATCTCTGATACAATTGACTATGACAAATGACTGTAAGGCACTTTTCTTCGATGAGATTCAGCTGGTCATATCTGGATTGGACCCATTCAGCTTCATCAAGATCTGCTTCCATGATGACTTTAAACGAGGGAATCTCGACTTCAATGGGTAGAACAACCTCCATACCATACACAAGCGAATACATAATTGCCCCAGTAGAAGTGCAAACTGAAGTTCTATAGCCATGTAGTGCAAAGGGAAGCATTTCATGCCAATCCTTGTAAGTCTTGACCATTTTATGGACAATCCTCTTGATGTTTTTGTTTGCTGCTTCGATGATACCATTCATCTTGGGCCGATATGGTGAAGAGTTGTGGCGCTCTATCTTAAATTCTTGACATAACTCTTTCATCATCTTGTTGTTTAGGTTGCTTGCATTGTTAGTGATAATGTTGCTAGGAATGCCATAACGACAGATTATCTCTTCCTTGATAAATCTGGAGACCACTTAACGTGTGACGTTTGCATAGGAAGTAGCTTCAACCCACTTGGTAATGTAGTCGATAGCAACTAGAATGAATTGATGACCATTGGAAGCCTTCGGTTCGATCATTCCAATCATATCTATACCCCACATAGAGAATGGCCAAGGTGAAGTCAAAATGTTCAATGGAGTTGAAGGCACATGGATCTTGTCTCCGTAGATTTGGCACTTGTGACATCTTTTGGCAAAATTGTAACAATCTACCTCCATTGTTGTCTAGTAATACCCAGCTCGAAGGATCTTCTTGGCCATGACAAGACCTTTAGCATATACACCTTCACACCCTTCATGTATGGACCTTATGATCGTGTTTGCTTCGTGTCTATCCATGCATCTGAGCCACACGGAATCATAATTCCTCTTGTACAGTACACCACCACTTAGGAAGAATTTAGTGCAGAGTTGTCAAAGAGCTTTCTTGTCAGTGATAGTAATACCCTTGGGATATTCCTGTTTTTCCAGATATCTCTTAATGTCGTAGAACCAAGGCTTGTCATCAGACTCATCCTCGATTGCTAAACAGTGTGCTGGTTCATTCAAATGATCAATGCGGATAGAAGGAGCTTCATTCTTTCACTTGACCTTGAACATGGATGCCAAAGTGGCAAGAGCATCAGCTAGTTGATTTTCCTCTCTGGGGATGTGATGAAAGGAGATTTCATCAAAGTAAGGAATCAATTTCGCGATGTGCTGTTGGTACGGAACCAGCAAGGAATCCCGAGTTACAAAGTTCCCTTTGACTTGGCCAATAACCAAAGCAGAATCTCCATAGACCTCAAGAATCTTGATTCTCATGTCAATTTCCGCTTCAATACCGTAGATACATGCTTCTTATTCAACCATATTGTTGGTGCATGCAAAGCATAATCTGCCAGTGAAGGGAATGTGGAAACCTATTGGAGAGATGAGGATAGCACCGATCCCACGACCTTTAGAATTGGAGGCACCATCAAACACGAACATCCATCGTGCCTCTGGTTCGGGTCCTATGTCAGGGTCTGGAGTCTCGTAATCTCTGATAAACAGAACATCCTCATCGGGAAAGTCAAACTTCATTTGTTGATAACCCTCTACAGATTGATGAGCAAGGTAGTTTGACAAGACACTCCCTTTTATTGCTTTCTGGGTAACATGTTGGATATCATACTCAGTTAACAACATCTGCCACTGAGCAATATTTCCAGAGACAGCAGGCTTTTCAAATATGTACTTTATCGGATCCATTTTGGATATCAACAAAGTAATGTGGCAAATCGTGTATTGTCTTAGGCGTCGAGCAGCCCAGACCAGAGCACAACAAGTTTTCTCCAATAGTGAGTATTTGGTCTCACAATTAGTGAACTTCTTGCTCAGATAGTAAATTGCATGTTCTTTTCTGCCAGTGTCGTCATGTTGACCCAATACACATCCCATCGATTCATTAAGAACGGTGAGATACATGATTAAAGACCTACCAGGAATCGGCGGTACTAAGATTGGTGGTTCTTACAAGTATTGTTTTATCTTATCAAATGCTTCTTGACAATCATTGTTCCATTCGACCGATTAATTTTTTCTTAGTAATTTGAACATTGGTTCACAGGTAGCCGTCAAGTCGGAAATGAACCTTGAGATGTAATTAAGTCTGCCCAGAAAGCCACGGACTTATTTTTCTGTTTTGGGAGGCGGCATGTTCTGAATTGCTCGAACCTTGTCGGGATCAACTTCAATCCCTTTCTGACTCACAATAAAACCCAACAGTTTACCGGATCGAACTCTGAAGGTACACTTCGCAGGATTCAACCGCAGTCTAAACTTTTAGAGTCTGTTAAATAGTTTCTTCAGATGAACCAAGTGATCATCTTCAGTTTTGGACTGGCAATCATATCGTCCACGTAAACCTCAATCTCTCTATGAATCATATCGTGAAAGAGGGTTGTCATGGCACGTTGGTATGCTGCCCCTGTATTCTTCTTACTGAATGGCATGACTTTGTAGCAATATGTACCCCATGGCGTAATGAAAGTAGTCATTTCTATATCAGCTGGGGACGTTTTGATCTGATTATATCCTAAGAAACCATCCATAAATGAAAATACAGAGAACTGCGCTGTGTTATCCACCAAGACATCAATATGAGGCAAAGGAAAATCATCTTTCGGGCTTGCCTTGTTGAGATCTCGATAATCCACACACATCCTGACTCTCCCATCCTTCTTTGGAACCGGGATGATATTGGCAATCCAGTCAGGATACTCGGAAGTGGCTAGGAATCCAGCGTCAAGCTGCTTCTTTACCTCTTCTTTGATTTTGAGTGCCATGTCGGGTCTAGTCTTCCTGAGTTTCTGCTTGAAAGGAGGACACCCGGGTTTGAGTGGCAAGTGATGTTCAACGATATTGGTATCCAACCCAGGCATATCTTGATAAGACCAGACGAAGATATCAACAAACTATTTCAATAACTTGACTAACTCAGAGTGTACATGCTCTGCAAGGGATGCGCCAACCTTGACTTCTCTTCTGACCTCATCAGTACCAAGATTGACAACTTCTACTGGCTCTTTGTGTGGCTGAATCTCTTTATGCTTGTACTCAAGGAGCCTTGCTGGTTCAGCCGGTAACTCACAATCTTCCTCACCATTTTCTTTGGCTTGGTTAATTGGAATCCCAGAATTACAATGGGTGTTTTCCATGTTGTTATCAATGCATTTATTTGTTATGTTTGTTGGAAAAACCACTGGAATCACGGTAGATGTCCAATTGTTGAGCTTGTAACCTGGCGGGCACTTGCGCACAAAGCTTGAAATTTGGTTGCTAGGACCATCATCATCAATGGCTGCTACAATGTCACCCTTTGAAAACCCGTGCTATTGAACTTGATCAAGTTGCACTGCTTCTGACCATGTGAGTTAGATTGTCGACCCGGACGATAACCCATTCCAAAACGATTATGCTTTTCAACCACGTCAATCACATGCCCCCAGCCTGGCAAGACACCATGCTCGATGGTCTCTTTAGCACTTTTGGCAGATATCAAAGTCATTTGCGGTGATCTACTTTGACTAGTTGAAGCAGAGCTAACATCTTCGAACTCAAGACACTCTAACGACACCTCAGTTATGCCTTCCTCGGTCTCGATGTATCAGAAAGATGATAACTAGCTTACGATCAGATCCTCTTCACCACAGACGATGACCAGCTGATCGTCAAACATGAATTTCAATTTCTGATGTAAAGTGGAAGTAACTGCCCGTGCAGCGTGAATCCATGGGCGAACTAATAGGCAACTGTACGCAGGGTTAATATCCATCACTTGAAAAGTAATGGTGAACAAATGCGGTCCAACTTTGATGGGTAAATCTACTTCCCCTATAACTTGCCTTCGAGAACCATCAAATGCTCTGACAACTAAGGCGCTCGGCCTCATCTCACTCCCTTCCACCAGTAATTGGCTCAATGTGCCCTTAGGCATCACATTGAGAGAAGAACCAGTGTCCACAAGAACACGAGATAATAAGGCGTCCATGTAAGTTACGAATATGTGCAATGCTCGATTGTGGGTAGCTCCTTCAGGAGGTAATTCTGATTCATTAAAAACCAAGTATCTGCTTGCTGTTATGTTGGCCACTACATCATCGAACTCGACAATGGATATATCATGCATCACGTGGGTAGTGTTCAAGACTTTCAACAAAGCTGATCTGTGTGCGGGCGAGCTCATGAGTAAGGATAAGATTGAGATCCTTGAGGGTGTCTACCCCAGCTGATCCACAATTTTAAAGTCACTTTCCTTGATCAACCTTAGGAACTCTTGATTATCAAGTGTCTCATTACTCTTTGAAACATCCTCAGACGGAATAGTTGGCACTGATGCAGTAGTAGATGCCCCTTGTTGAACAACAAAGGTTGCAGATGTAGGCGTCTCCTTAGGAAAAACAGCAATTGGAACTGGTACAGGCTTTGTAGTGACCTTCAGAGCGAACACACGTCCACTACGAGTCATACCTCCAACGGTGGTAACATTCACAATCTCAGAATCACCAAACCTTATTTCTTGACCCCAAGAAAACACAGTAAACCCATACTTCCAAGGTACCTCAGAATTCTGTTACGAAAACGGTTTTGGCGGGCAAACAACGATAGGTTGTACCTTTTTCTTAGGAGATCCAACATGAACCTTCCTATAGATGATGGTGAACGGCTCAATAATAGTGACTTCTTCAACAGGTTTAGATCTGGAAAATTGAACTTCACCTCAGTTCATCAAAATTTGGACACAACCCTTCGGCCTTCGACACTGGTTGGGATTATCATCGCAAATCTGACACTTACTATGCAGTCCTTTCAACAGCCCATGTTCGTTTAATCTCTTGATAACCATAATCATCGGAGTCTTGACCTCGTCGACATCCATGATCAATTCAGCCCTTGAATTATCCTCAATCATGTTCACCGCTGGTCCACTATGATTGGGCAATGGATTGTGCTGAATGTTGGGACCTTCCTCAATGAAAGTCAAGATCTTCTGGTCAATGAGCTCTTGAACCTTGGTTTTGAACATAATACATTCCTCTGTCGAATGTTCTATGTATCCAGCGTGATAAGCTCATGACGTATTTAGATTATGCTTTGGATTAAATGGAGGAATTGCAGGTGCAATTTCTTTGGGAACAATTGCCCCTTGGTGAACCAAGTAAGGAAACAATTCAGTGTACGGTACCGGAATTCTGTCGAAGTTCGGACGCTTATGATTTCCTTGATTTTTATTGTTTTGTCAGTTTTGATTCTGCTGATTTTTGTTGTTCTGTTGAGTCTGTTACTGAAACTGCGGTTGTTGCTGATTCTGAGCATTCTGAACTGGTTGTTGCGGATGATACTGGTACGGAGGTTGTTAATATTATGCAGGAGCAATGTACGGATATGGATAGTATGGCATAGGAGCCATGAGAGCTTGATACTGAGGAGAAACTTGAGCTGTCACAGCGTTGGCTTCACCTTTCTTTTTCTTTGACTGACTGTTCTGAGACTTTCTATTAGCCGGCTGCTGGGAAGCAGCTCCAGGAATCTTTCCAGTCTTCAACCCATTCTTAATTCTTTCACCAATTGTTACAATGTTAGTGAAGTTTGATGAAAAACTACCCACCATTTTCTCATAATAGGATCCTTGCAATGTACCCATAAAGATATCAACCAACTCATTGTCAGAGAGAGCAGGTCGCACTCGAGATGCCATCTCGAACCATCTTTGTGTATATTCTTTAAATGTTTCAGCTGAGCACTGAGACTGGTTCTGCAACTGCAATCTGGTAGGCGCTAGATCAAGATTATATTTGTATTGTATCAAAAATGCTTCAGACAGATCTCTCCAAGTACGGATTTTACTGCGCTCTAAACCCATGTACCAATCCAATGAAGCACCAGACAGACGATCTTGAAAACAATGAACTAGCAATTCATCATTATCAATATAGGAGGCTATCTTCCTACAGTACATAGTGATGTGACTACGTGGGCAACTCAAACCTTTATACTTTGGAAGCTCAGGTATCTTGAACTTCTGTGGCAGTACAACATTCTGAACCAAACATAAGTCTTTGGCCTCCAAACTAAAAGCAAAAAACCCTTCAATAGCTCTGATACAGTCTTCCAACGACTTATAACCATCAGTTCTATCTTGGTTAACAAGCCTGACAAGAATATGAGGAGCGTGCACTTGCGGAGTAGTAAACTGAGAAGGATAGACCAATCCCTGATTAACCATCTGACCGATATTCTGACCTAACTGAACACCAAACGGATAATTCTGAGGAGGTACCACAGCAGCTGAGGATGCCCCAGGGGAGAACATTCCAGGATGAACATTCTGAGCAGCCTGAGATGAAACCGGAACATGAATAGTGTAGCGTGCGATTTTTGTCGGTGACGCGACCACCTTATCGCCATGGTTTTTCCCCACCGCAAGGGTAGGAATGGGGTACTACTTTCTGATTTCTTATTTATCCTATGGAGCTGGAAAGGAAAGGAAAGCTATCTAAAAGTAACCTTGCACACAAATGATTTCTTTAACAAATGCTAAGAGATTGGGGAGTTCAGGGCCAGGTTATACAATGGGGAGTTGCCAATTACCCATCGTATATGTGGTTATCCACAGGTCATTAGCAATTTCTACTATTTTCTATTTACAGGTGTTTATCTGTTGATTAGGAAAGTTTCTCCTTTGGGAATGTTTGAGAGAGAGTATTTTTGTTGATGTCGGGTTTTTTCGATGTTTTTGGTAAGGTACTGGACCTAAGGTTTTTGTTTTGTGTGTGAAGGTACTGGACCTAAAGTTTTTGATTGGTGTGCTCGCTAAGATTTCACAATCTTTTATGCCTACGTATTCCCGTTAAAAAAGACAGGGAAATCAGAGCAATCGTAGTTCCTCCTATTCTATGGGAGGAAAGATGTTTGGTGTCTTGTTTAAAGCCCAAGATTGAAGCTAAAGGTATTTGTGTCTTGTTCAAAGCCCAAGATTGAAGCTAAAGGTTTGACTGAGAGAGAACTTATCATCTCTAAAGGGAGATATCTCATATGTTCATCACAACTGTTGGGTGACTGATTATAAAGGAGGATTACTTTAACTGGGATATAAGAATTCAGCAATGCCATAATTTCCTTTATAAGGGATTTTTCCTGAAGGAGAAAAATTTAACTCAGTGTTTGAGCAATGCCATTTTTCCTTAGGAATCTTTCATGCTAAGAGGGGGATATTAGCTTGGATGTAAATAATCCAGAGATTTGCCACTTACAGCAATTAGATGAAAGATGGAGATTTACCAGGATAAGAGATGGACTACAACTTGGATTTTTGAATCAACAAGTGTGCCACTTATAGCAGTTATTTGGGATTAGGGTTTGTTTTGATTGTCTGTTTTGATGTGTGATATACAGAGAAATGTTCTTCCTACAGAGAGTTTTTTATTTCCTCTGAGGGGATGTTGATTTTTGTGTGCCTTGATCAAAGCCTAAGGTTGAAGCTAAAAGGTTGATTGACTCCACTGGGGAGATTAGTATCCGTTTTGTACAAACCCCAAGATTGAGGCTAAAAAAGAGACTGACTCTTTTGGGGATATCATTATACAAAGCCTAAGAGGAGGCTAAAAGTTGACTTTTCCGGGGAAACATTTTGTCTATCTTGTACAAAGCCCAAGATTTAGACAAAAAGGGGGTATTTGACTCCACTGGGGAATATTTGTATGTGTCTTGTACATAGCCCAAGATTGAGGCTAAAAGGGGAAACTGGCTCTACTGGTGAGAGGTTTTACCTGTCTTGTACAAAGCCCAAGATTGAGGCTAAAAAAGATTGACTCTTCTAGAGAGTATGATTTGTCTTGTACAAAGCCCAAGATTGAGGCTGAAAAGAGAATTGACTCTGCTTAGGGAGATTTTATATGTGTCTTGTACAAACCCCAAGATTGAGACTAAAAGAGGTTGACTCAACAAGAGAGTGTTTATAAGGTGTCTTGTACAAAGCCCAAGATTGAGGCTAAAAAGAGATTGGTGATTATTATATAAAGCCTAAGAGAAGGCTGGAAAGAGATTGACTCGACAAGAGAGTGTTTTTATCTGTCTTGTACAAAGCCCAAGATTGAGGCTGAAAAGGGATTGACTCAACAAGAGATTATTTTTATCTGTCTTGTACAAAGCCCAACATTGAGGCTGAAAAGGGATTGACTCAACAAGAGAGTGCTTTTATCTGTCTTGTACAAAACCCAAGATTGAGGCTGAAAAAGATTGACTCTGCTAGAGAGTATGATTTGTCTTGTACAAAGCCCAACATTAAGGCTGAAAGTTCTGAGGGATGATCATTATACAAAGCCTAAGAGGAGGCTGATTGGGGGAATTCCTTATATAAAGCCTAAGAGGAGGCTAACTTCTACTGAGGATTATTGAGATCCAAAGGCAGGTCCAGATTGGGGAATCAACTCTTGCTGGGAATTGCAGAAGAGTTGAAACATCAGAAGCCTTGAGGTTCTGATTGAGGTTTATTGATAGTGATTTGACCCTAGCTGGGGAAATTTTAAAGTGAGAGCTTATAGATTGAGGTTTTTTAACCTTTGGAGGTTTTTAACTCTGTTAGAGGTTGATGAAATGATCAGGGTTTCTCCTTTGCTTTTAGGAAACTAGAGGGTTTCTTTGAAATACAAGAGGAGATGAGACTGTCCAAGTCTACTGGTATGAAGAGGTTTATCTTTGTATGATGCTCAAGAGGAGACAGATGTTTTAAGGGATGAGAATCAACCCTAAATTATTTTGATGTTTGACTCCTGAAAGGAATGCTTTAATGAAGGATAACTAGGTTGTGTCCTATACCTGTAAAAGGTCTTTGGGTCCTTGTAATAAGCCCAAGAGGAGGCATGAGAACTTCTAAGAAGCCTGAGGGTCCTTGTACAAAGACCAAGAGGAGGCTGGGGATGCTTTTGGGAAGCCTGTGGGTCCAAACCTAAGAAAAGTTCAAGAAAGGTTTCATCGGGAATAATCCTTTCTTTAGTGAACAATTCTAGGCTTTGAAGAAATTCAAGAGAGGTTTCACCGGGAATTAATCCTCTCCAGGGGAAATAAATTTCTTAGACAAATTTCTAGTAGCTATAGTCTTGAGAAAAGTTTCACTGGGAATAATGCCTTTCTCTGTTCCATATTATATAAGCCCAAGAGGAGGCAAGACTGTATCTGGAAATTCCTATGGGGAACTAGTTTTGACTGTGTTGAAAGAGTGACCACTGGCTTGATCTAATCCTAGACCTAATTGCCGGGAAAAACTCTAAGCAGATAATATACAGGTATATACATATGAAATATATAGACAAGTATGTAAAAGGGGGTAGGAGGACTTACAGGTGAGCAAGCTTCCAGCATTACAAGTATATATACAAGTATGTAAAATAAAGCTGTTTTAAAACTTACAGGTGAGCAAGCTTCCATTGTAACAGCTGTATGGTTAGTTGTTCAAGAAATTAAAAAAAGTTTTGATAACAACTATGAATTTGAACCTAAATCAAAAGGGAAAGTTGTTTAAAAGAAGATTGGGGCTTATACTCAAGGAAAGGCCCAGATGAAAACAGTGATTGCACCGTTGATTTGAAGATTGTATTGGGGATTATACAATGACTGAGACCCAAATTATTCTATTTACAAAGAGGTTGGGTCTTACACTCTATTAGAGGCCTAAAAAATTTATTTTTATACAAAATATGGGGCTTACAACTAAAGGAGAGGCCCAAATGATTTTGTTTTGAAAGCGGCGATCGCGCCAAGATTTTGGAAATCATATCGGGACTTATACAATGATTGAGACCCAAATATGTTTTATTTACAAAGGGGTGGGTCTTACACTCTATTAGAGGCCCAAAAGTGTTTTGAAAAATGTTTGTGAGGGTGAAAATAATCAAAACCCTAATTTAATTTTCAAAAAGGCATTTTAATTAAATAAAAATTCAATTAAAATGATCAAAATTGCCAAACATATGTGAAAAACAAATTATGATCTAGGATCAAAGTTTGAAAAATCATTTTTTACCCCTAGAATGATTTAAAACTCATTTGAATTTAAAATCAAGAGAAAGAAATTATTTTCAAATGTTTAAAAACAAATAAAATAAAATTCTTTATGAAAATATTAAATATATAAAATAAATAATATTTTTTGTGATATTTTTATAAAATAAAATATTTTATCATTTCTCATGAATTTTGAAAAAAAGAATTAATTCAAAAACATAAAAACTCAAAGAGAAATTAATTTTTCAAATCATTTAAGAAAATAATGTGAAAAAGAAATGAAATGTGACAAGTGATAAAAAAAACGGTAATGGGTGGGGATTGAACCCACGACCGCTCCCCCTCCAACTCACAAAACACGCCTTTGCCAACTGAGCCAGCGCGTACTGGTGATAGAGAATGGAAAGAGTAGATAATATATGAAAAATCCTTTGGAAAAATAGTTTAAAAAAATACCAAAAGGTCTGGGGCGAGGGGGATTCGAACCCCAGACCTCTCGCTCGCTACACACACAAAACCAGCTGATCAACCGCTAGGGCGCAATGCCAATTCAAATATATAGTGGCAAGGAAATAATATATACTAAAACTAGTTGGATTTCTGAAGAATGGCGCCATGGCCATCTTCTTCCTTGGGCAAGCTAAGTGAAATCTCTCTCATTTCTCAACCATTTCACATGATATAAAGATGAAAATTGTGCGTTTTTAAACAAGGAATACAATGGATTTATTCAATTTTATTTTTAACTAAGTGTAACAAAAGATATTACACTCTAACCAGATGAACCCTAAAATGTGCAAGAACTCAATGAAATCACATACACATAAGATAAATAGAAATTGATTGAGGGAAAATGATCTACAAACATTTAGAAACATAATGGTAATTTGAAAACATGTTTATGATGCATGATTCATTGAGTTTGAAAGTTTAAAGCTTACCTCGGCAAGAAGGGTTCGATTTCAATGGTAGAGGTGTTACAGAAGTGAAATAATGGTCTGGTTAGCTTCCTTGAGTCTCAAGGATCGTGTTGCAACCTTCAGGATGTTTTGAAACTCTCTGGATAGGCTGGCTCAACTTTGACTGCAACTGGTCCAAGTGAGAAATGAAGATGATGATCCTGATGTTTCAGAGGTGTAAGAGGTGTTTGATCAGCTCATATATGATATATGGAAGGTGTTAGATCAATTGGTTATGATGGAATGGATTCCTAATGGAAAATTCGATAGTAACTTGCAAATGAAGGCATTTTTGGAGTGAAAGAGAGATTTTGAGTAAAACACCAGTTTGGGTGCTTTGGTGTACTCAAAATGATCACAATTGATGTCTATTTATAGTGCAACAAGTTTGTTTTGGCATTAATAGTGAATGGAGGCTTGGACAGTCCCTTGGCCAATGTTGATCAAATGGCATCTTTGGTCTTCTCTAGCCATTGACTTGAGGTTAGGGCACAGGCTATGAGTCCTTTGGTTCAGAGCTGAATCTTGACTCAATTCAGTTAGCAATGTCTTGATGCTTTCCACCTTGTGAATCCATTGAATGCATTGAAACAAAATTGGAGTCTTTGTGCTTTTTAGCCATTTTAGGACATTTATGGCAACATGTAGATCCTTGGACTTGGGAGGCTTGTGGATCAGATCATTTCTCTTTGATGTTATCCCCTGATGTGTCCAAATGGATGACAAGGCTTGTATTTGTCTGATTTTTCCAAATCGAGCAAAAGTGCAAAATTCTGTCTTGTACAAGAGAGTTGGAAATGGTGATTTTGAGGGGGTCATGGAGTTATGGAAAGCTCCTATGCTTTTTAGAAAGCCCTCACATGGTATAATTTATGTGTGATCATAGTTGGTCTTGAAACTATCTAAATCCAATTGAAAAACCCTCATGAACTTTGATGCCCAAAGCTGATACTTAGACAGTTTTGCACTAATTGTTATGTTCTTGATTTTTCACCATTTTGATCCATCCCTAACTAAAAATCCATGAAGAATTAGAGTTTCATGTAGTTGAAGCTTTTGTAGAATGTAGGAAGACCTACAAATCAGGCTTTGGATCATTCAAAATGGTTGTCTAGATCACAAGTTATGGCCTTTGGAAGTTGGCACCAAAACCATCCAAACTTAGTAACTTGGAAAAATTTTCAATTTTTCAACGTTACCCCTTTTACAAGTTATCATAATTTCTTGATCAATTCTTGTTCAAATGACATTATAAGTCATATTTTATGAAAATATGAGTCATAAGGATCATTTTTGCCAAAAAAGTCATGTTTTGACTTTTGGCTCCGGAGCGGTTTGACGCGTAAAAACCCTAATTCCCGACTTTTGAGGAATACATCCTCTGAGGGTAATTTAATTTTACAAATGGATTCCTAGGGTTATCTTGAGCACATTGAGTCATATTTTGAAGCCTTGGCTTAATCTCCTATGAAAATATCACTCTGGAGGTCTTAGTCGTCCAAAACCCTAATTGGGTGATATCGGGTGTTTCGAGGCTCCTTTCACTTGGAATGCCACAACTGTGTGCTTGATTTTTGAGGTGAGGGTCCTCTTGATCCTTTGTGGATGTTTAAGAGGTTAGACAAGTTGAAGACCATGTCATTTCTTGATTGATCTTTTATCTAAGTACCCTGAGAGGGGCCGAACCCTAATTCTTGATTGTGGTGGATGCTCAACTATCTTTGGGAGATTGATGAGGCATGATGGTACATCCATATTATGGAAATGATTTGCACAATGATGGGAAATCTTGGAGGTCAAAATTTGGGGTATGACAGATGCCCCTATTTAATCTTCTTGGACCTGAAGGTGTGAATGGCGAAGATGTCCGGACATTCAGGGTGCAAGAGGATTAAATATCAGAATACCCGAAATTTTGACGGTGGTTATGAATGGCGGTTTGCTCATCCATCTTCTTTTGCTAAGCAATGATGCTTAAAAAATGGTGAAACTTCCCCTCGATCCTGGTCTTCAGCCACGAGACTGGTCTCAGTTTCTGAAATAAACTTCCCCTTGATGGTCTTCAGCCAAGGAACTGGTCTCAGTTTCTGAAATAAACTTCCCCTCGATACTGGTCTTCAGCCAAGGAACTGGTCTTAGTTCTTTTTTTAAATAAAATTCCCCTCGATCCTGTTCTTTAGCCATGGAACTGGTCTTAGTTTTTTTTTTGAAATAAACTTCCCCTTGATCCTGGTCTTCAGCCATGGAACTGGTCTCAGTTTCTTCTTGTCGAGTTTCTTCCTTGACAAGGAATGCTATGTGTAGCGGTTTTCATCAAGCTTATCACCGAGTTTTCTATTGGGGAGACGCCATTTGATGGAAAAAGATTTGATGTCAGACTTGCCGGGGACACCCATTCGTCTGAGCTGTAGAGTTGTGCAAACTTCTCTGTTTGGGAGATGTCATTTGTCGACTCTACTGGGAAAAATGAGTCTCTTGAAAGACTGCTTTTCACTTGGGGATATTACATCATACTTTTCTTCGAGATCTTCTAAGAGAAATTCCATGTGATTTTATCTAATTTTGAGGTGCTGATGACTTCATTAACATTGACTTTCTTGGGAGAAAAACCAATGTGTTACTGAAAGTCTTCGGTTGAGAGGCTTTCTCTGGGGATTTTCCTTAATTCGGGAAAGCGAAAATATCATCTTCAATGGTGAAGAGTGACGTTTGTCGAATGTCTCTTTGCCTTTCAGAGGTTCAAGTTATCAAAGTGGTCGAGGACCGTCTCCAATCCAGAAATAAACTAGGGAGAAATTGTTCAGACAAAACATTTCCTGACGAGGAAAGAACTGACAACTCGATTGATAAGAAGACTTTTATCACTTGGGGGATGAATATGACCAAAGTGATAGTAATGTAATATGAATATGAATGTGAATCAATTATGCATGATGTATGTATGTTTATGCTGACAAAACTGACGCGACATACAGACTAGTGGATGAACACGACTGGATACTCGACCACGACGGGGGATGAAAAATATCACTAGTTCAAAATAGCAATCCTGCCTTACTTAGGAGAGGTAGACCCCGTGGGGAGGGGGGTGAAAGAATCGTTTAATCGGTCTTAAGAGGTACGAACTCTGTCGGGGATATTAGATGAAACATGGCATCTGAAATAGTTGATCCTTCGCTCAGGTGTACTGGTTTAGAAGGAGTACTTTGATTCTGCACTTTGAGGCTTAAACGCCTTCGGAGAAGCTATCGATGTTCTTTTTGATGTTCACAGTGAAAAGGAAGTGCCATCTTTATTTTTAAAAGCAGAAGAAAAGTTTTACAAGTAAATTCATTTTTTGTTTTATCTCCAGAAATGTTGATCATGTTAAAAATGTCATTCTGTAAGTCTAAAATAAATGAGAGTTGCAAACAAAAGCACTAGGGCTCAAATTTTATTAATAGGATGGAAATCAGTCAAGCGCGTGATTCCATAGAGCATTTACAAAGTTTAGAAAATGGTAATTTACGGGAAAAGGGCTACATTGAAACGTAACGACCGTTAACCTTCTACTAACTTTAAATTCTGGACATCCTGAGCTTCTGTCGAAGATGACTCTGACTGGAAGTCTTTTGACAAACGGTATTACCACTGGGGATTTAACCTTGTCGGACGTAGTTACTTGCCATGAATACCTAACTTTTGCCTGGATTGTCTTTTAAGATTTCCAATCCATCGGGATGATTTTTGCTTAAGTCTCTAATTTTGCCTGGACCGCCTTTTCGGGTTTTCAATCCACCGAGACGTTTTTTTTAAAATTATTTAGGCGAAGTATTTCTTGACTACATCAACATTTGTGGGGTAGGCAAACTCTTCTCCATCCATAGTTGCGAGTCTCAAGGCACCGCCTGAGAATGCTTTCTTGACCACTTAGGGGCCGTCATAATTCAGAGTCCATTTGCCCTGAGAATCAGTGAAGAATGATTGTATCTTCTTGAGCACGAGGTCTCCTTTTCTGAAGACACGGGGTCAGACTTTTTATTGAACGTTTTCTTCATTCTTTGGTGATACAACTGACCGTGGCATAGAGCAGTTATTCACTTTTCTTTGATCAGATTCAGCTCATCGTGTCGACTTTGACACCATTCAGCTTCTATTAGCTTAGCTTCCATTAATACTCGGATTGATGGGATCTCTACTTCTATGGGGAGGACTGCCTCCATGCATATACTAGAGAGAAAGGGGTTGCCCCTGTTGAAGTGCAGACAAATGTGCGATAACCATGAAGAGCAAAGGGTAGCATCTCGTGCCAGTCTTTGTAGGTTACAACCATATTTTGAACGATCTTCTTGATGTTCTTGTTAGCCGCTTCTACCGCCCCGTTCATCTTAGGCTGGTAGGGAGATGAGTTACGGTGTTCGATCTTGAACTCAGCGCACAACTCTTTCATCATCTTGTTGTTCAGGTTTGATCCATTGTCAGTAATGATCTGGCTTGGAACACCATAACGGCAGATGAGATTGTTCTTGAAAAATCGGACCATCACTTGTTGGGTTACATTGGTGTAGGACGCTGCTTCGACCCATTTAGTGAAATAGTCAATGGCTACCAAGATGAACTGATGTCCGTTTGAAGCTGTGGGTTCAATCATGCCAATCATGTCGATTCCCCATATAGAAAAAGGCCATGGGGAAGAAAGAACTTTGAGATGCGTAGGCGGTACATGGATTTTGTCAGCGTATATTTGACACTTGTGACATCTCCTCATGTACTTGTAGCAATCGGATTCCATTGTCAACCAATAGTACCCTGCTCTTAGAATTTTTTTGGCCATTGTGTGTCCGTTGGCATGAGTGCCAAAGGATCCTTCGTGAATCTCTTTCATCAGCATGTTTGCTTCTGGTCTGTCTACGCATCGGAGCAAGACCATGTCAAAGTTTCTCTTATAGAGTGTATCACCGCTCAGGAAGAAGTTACCTGCCAGTCTTCTGAGGGTCTTGTTGTCTTTTCTTGATGCCCCAGGGGGGTACTCTTGTTTTTGAAGGAAGCACTTGATATTATGATACCAAGGTTTGTCATCTATGACTGCTTCGATCGTGAAGATGTAAACGGGCCTCTCAAGGCACATTATGTCAATCTTAGGTACGTCGTTCCATTGACCTACACTAATCATGGAAGAGAGAGTGGCTAGTGCATCAGCCATGTGATTCTCTTCACGAGGGATATGATGAAACTCGATTCTGTTGAAGAATGGTAACAACCTTCTCGCGTAATCTTTGTAAGGAATCAGTCCTGATTGGTATGTATTCCATTCTCCATTGATCTAATTGATAACCAGGGCTGAGTCTCCATATACATCCAAGTTCTTAATCCTCAAGTCAATTGCTTCTTCGAGACCCATGATACAAGCTTCGTATTCAGCCTCGTTGTTTGTACACTTGAATGTTAGTCGGGCGGTGAAAGGAATATGGGTACCCTGAGGTGTTACGATGATTGCCCCAATTCCGTTTCCATAATTTTTGACAGCTCCGTCAAAGATTAGTCCCCATTGGGAACCTGGTTCTGGCCCTTCACTGGGTAGCGGTTCATCGGAATCTTTCAATTTCAAATACATGACATCTTCGTCGGGGAAGTCAAATCCTACTGATTCCTGATCGTCAATCGGTTGATGAGCCAAATGATCGGCTAAAATACTTCCTTTGACGGCTTTCTGAGCAGGGTACTCAATGTCATATTCTGATAACAACATCTGCCAACGGGCGATCCTTCCCGTAAGAGCAGGTTTTTCAAAGACGTACTTGATCGGGTCCATTTCGGAGATTAACCAAGTGGTGTGACAAATCATGTACTGGCGCAAACGTTTGGCTGCCCAAGCTAGAGCACAACAAGTTTTCTCAAGTATAGTATACCGAGTTTCACAATCGGTGAATTTCTTGCTTAAATAGTAGATGGCAGACTATTTTCTTTTTGTTTCATCTTGTTGGCCACGTACACAACCCATGGAGTCTTCCAAGACTGTTAGGTAGATGATTAATGGTCTTCCCTCCATTGGAGGTGACATGATTGGTGGATTCAACAGATATTCTTTGATACTGTCGAAAGCTTTTTGACAATCTTTTGTCTATAAGCAGCTTTGATTCTTTTTTAGTAGTTTGAAGATCGGCGCGCATGTCGCAGTCATGAGAGATATGAATCGAGAAATGTAAGTCAGACGGCCCAAAAATCCTTGGACTTGTTTCTCAGTCTTTGGCGAAGGCATTTCTTGAATGGCCTTGACCTTGTCAGGATCAACCTCAATTCCTTTTTGCTGATGATGAACCCTAAAAGCTTTCCTGAGCGGACACCAAACATGCATTTATTGGGATTCAAGCGGAGTTTGTACTTCCTCAGACGCTCGAATAGTTTTGACAGATGTGTCACATGCTCATCTTCTGTTTTAGATTTGGCAATCATGCCATCGACATACACTTCGATTTCTTTGTGCATCATGTCGTGAAACAGAGTTGTCATGACCCTTTGATAGGTTGCCCCGACGTTCTTCAAACCGAACGACATTACCTTGTAACAAAAGGTGCCCCATGGGGTGATGAATGAAATTTTCTCCATACCTTCCGGCGCCATTTTGATTTGATTATAGCCCGAGAATCCATCCATGAAGGAGAAGACTTTGAACTTTGTTGTACTGTCTACCAACATGTCTATGTGCGGTAAGGGAAAGTCATCCTTCGGACTGGCTTTGTTCAGATCTCTGTAATCTACACACATTCTGACTTTTCCGTCCTTTTTCAGAACTAGCACTATGTTGGCTAGCCATTGAGGATATTCTGAGGTGGCAAGTAAACCTGCATCAATTTGTTTTTGCACTTCCTCCTTGTTTTTGATAGCCATATCCGGATGAGTCCTTCTCAGCCTTTGTTCCACTGGAGAACATTCTGATTTTAACGGTAAGTGATGTTCCACGATGCTGGTATCCAACCCAGGTATGTCCTGATAGGACCAAGCAAATACATCAGGAAACTCTTTGAGAAGTTTTATCAAGCTTCCTTTGACAGC
Organism: Lathyrus tuberosus; assembly: GCA_022829125.1. Classification (NCBI taxonomy): domain Eukaryota; kingdom Viridiplantae; phylum Streptophyta; class Magnoliopsida; order Fabales; family Fabaceae; genus Lathyrus; species Lathyrus tuberosus. The sequence goes on along the minus strand of JALAZF010000617.1, from coordinate 1,422,971 downwards.
CGGACTGAGTAGTGCCCCAATCTTAACTTCTTTCTTTTCTTCCTCTGAACCCAAATTGACCATTTCCAACTGTTTTTTGTGAGGTTCAATAGATCTTTCCTCTTGTCTGAGTAATCTGGAAATCTCTTCTGGAATTTCTGCGTCCTCTTCTTCTTCAGCTTCAAATACCGGGAATTCAATGTTGGGAGAAGGCATTGAATCGTATGTTTCAACGGGGTTTAAAACAAGCAATCTGCATGACGTGATGATTCATTTTTTTAGAAGAGATAGAGAGAATGCAAGGGTGTGTGTAGCGTATTTTGTTAAAAATGCTTGTTTTTATTTATTTTTGGGCTGTTTTAGGATTACCATTTTCTGAAAAACAAAAAGTGAAAACAGCAATAAATGCGGGAATGACAAAACAATGTTATTTATTTATGATTAGTCTATTCTTGAAATACAGCCCTATAAAACAAAACTCTGTCGCTTTGGGCGAAGCGAAGAGGGATATTTACAGAAAAGTGAGCCTTATAAAAACATCCGTTTCACCTGGGCAGGGTGAAAGGTTAAAACAAAGATGGTAATTACTTAGACTTATGGACGACTTTCGGGACATCGATTGCAACCCATTGGCGACAAACTCCTCGATGAATCACAAAGTATGGTACCTTCTTTCTTGATTTGTCCTCAGAAATGACGTTGATTTCTGGCGGAGCAGGATCATTGGAGTCTTCCTCCCAAGCAGAGTTGTCGTAAACGGACTCTTCTGTTGTATCTTTCTTAGTGTTCTCACTCTCGAGAGGATCTCCCCATCCAGTTGGCTAGATGTCCTCGAACCTGATGCGAGTTCTTTTAGGAGCGGTGTACTTGAACAAGAAGTCGTACTTGCCACTCGGCTGTCCTAAGGTGTCCCATACTTCTGTGGGAATAGAGGAGTCATCCTTCTCGATGACGTTGACCTCAGGAAAAGCATAGTTGATGAACTCTTGTCCTGTAATCCTTGCAGATTCATCGTTATGCTGGATATCTTTGGAATCTCCTGAGTAATGATCCCATGATTTGGTGGGGACGCATGTACTCTTTTCAATATTGCTCATCTGATAGGCATTGTTGGGCTGACTTTTTTGCCCCAAGTCTTCTGGGTATGGCTGCCAGATAAGCAAGTCATCCAGTGGGTCACAATAATCGTACTCGAAGTTGTCTTTCATCAGATCGTCTTCTAATGAGTTTGGTGGAGCACGACATCCCTCAGGATCACAATCTCCGTACATCATCTTGACGTCTGATCTTGGTATATATCTCAGACTCTGTTTGGGAAAACAGAATGGCATGCGTGTTTCTTCTTGAGACATATAACCGTCCTTGTTGAGGTAAGATTTCCACTCCTCATCTGTATCGGAGGAGTCACTCTCATTGATGGTGTGTACTTCTTGAGACACTGGGTGGAGAAAGCCCCCACTATGGAAGAAGTCTTGAATGGGATGAAAACTTTCATCTTTCTTGGCAGTCTGGGTACAGGTTGAAGAGAAACCATGACCTTTCTTCATCTTGTTATTAGTAGGAATTACTAGCTATCCCCATCCTTTTACGTTATTGCTCTCGATCATTTTGAGAGCATTTTTGTATAAGGAAATCGATGTCCCTCTCTCTGATCGATTCTCATTGCTCACCGAGAGTGCTTGAAACTGGGTTCCAACGACCTCCTCGGGTTCTACATAGGAAAATGATGATAAGTTGCTCACGATTAAGGCCTGCTCTCCGCATACTGTGACTAACTTGTCATTCTTGACGAACTTCAGCTTTTGGTGAAGTGTCGAAGTGACTGCCCCAGCTTCGTGTATCCAAGGTCTTCCAAATAAACAGCTGTATGTTGCCCGGATGTCCATGACCTGGAAAGTGACTTGGAAAGTGTGAGGACCGATGGTTATGGGAAGGTCGACTTCGCCGATAACTATTTTTTTGGATCCGTCAAAGGCTTTGACGATGATCTCGTGCCTCTCATCGGAGCTCCTTGAAACGATAGTCGTATCAAAGTTGATTTTGGCATAACATTCAAAGCTGATCCTGTGTTTACCAGTACACTGGCTAGAGCATCATGCTGGTAGTTGATTGTAATGTTAAGCGCCATATTGTGATTTTTACCTTCTTCCGGTAGTTCTTCATCACTGAATCCTAAGTTGTTGCAGGAAGTGATGTTGGAAATGATGCTGTCAAACTGCCTTACCGTCACATCTTGTTCTATGAAAGCTTGCTCTAATACTTTCTGCAGAGCTTCCCTGTGAGCTTCAGAACTGAGCAAGAGAGATAACACAGAGATTCTAAATGGAGTTTGCAACAGTTGGTCTACAATGTTGTACTCAATTTTCTGGATGAGCTTCAGCATCTCATCCCTGTTTTTTACCAGTTCTGGATTATTAGATTGATTGACTGGTTGATTAGGAACTTCTGTTTGAGGTTCCTTTTCTTTGGTAGGTTCTCCAACTCCTCTGTTAAAGATTCGGCCGCTCCGTGTTACTCGACTGATGTCAGCAATGTTTACGATGGAGGGTAATGGAGTTTCCTTTCCATTTTCGATGGTTGTCGCACCGTACTTGTAAGGGATAGCCTTATCAGATTTGTATGGTATTGGTCCTGGCAGATAGATAACCACGGGAGCTTTCTGATTTCCCTAACCATTATAGGAAGCCTCAATTGGTTCCAGGTTAAGGATTCTTCTACTGTCAAGAGAGACTTTTGACTCGTGGAGTAGAGGGATTACGGCGCATGTGTCTTTGGCCATTTCATGATTGGGAAATATGACAACGTCTTCGCTTTGATCAGGAAGATAGTCTTGTATCATGTTAATCAACCCAGAATTTGAACATGGTCGAATCTCTTTATGGTCCAACTTACTTTGAAGAGCCGCTCGTACGAGGTAGCATCCTTGGTTGTTCTATGAACAAACTCTACAACGCTCATAATTGTGGGCTATCACCCGGCCACACCCGCTTTGTATGCAGTGAAACTTTACTAGATCTGTTTCCATCGAGCAGACATCCTGACATTGATGCCTATCAAGATTCTCGTCAGTCATACTAATCTGCTGTGTAGCTTCATCCAAGTAGATTGGAAGCCACCAATGGTCCAACAAATATTGAAGTGTTCTTTGGACAAGTACACATCCTTGTTCGTTCTCACGACACTCTTCACAGTCTTGATAATCACGTGAAGCCAGAAAACCAAGCCTGACTTGCTTAGCATGTAGTTCTACCAGACTGGTATTCATCAAGCGTATGTCAAATATCTGAACCATATTGACTTGATGGTTATTTCTCTCTTGATAGTCCTGGATCCATCCGAGATCCATCTGACTTTTGAGGGCCTCTTGTACAAAAGAGCATCCCTGATTGCTTATTGAGCAAATCGGACAGGTATTGTAATCGTGTCGGGGCAGATTATGATATTGACTTTGCCTTGAATGCATCGCCACTAAGTTGACGTTCATTGTGCGGACGTCGTGGTTCTGAACAATGTTGGGATGCGCATGGGCCATGTTGATTTCACAGATTCAGTGATCTTGGATCCATTCGAGATCCATTTGTTATTGTAGAGCTGATTGCACTATGGAACACCCCTGGTTATTCTTTGAGCAGATATCACACTGGTGATAGTTGTGAGGTGGTACATGACCGTACCCGCTCTGTCTACAATGCATCCTGACCAGATTGGTTCCTAATAAGAGTACATCGTGAATTTGATAACTGAGGGTAAATTCTTCCTCTATTAAATTTACTGTAGTCTTCTCATGTTGAGGCAACGAGTTCGTCTGAACATTTGGATTAGTATCTTTGAAAGATAGGATCCCGTTCCTGACAAGCTTCTACACATCGGACTTGAAACTGATATAGTTCTCGAAGTTGTGCCCCGATCCTCCTTGATGGTAAGGGCAAGTTTGATCCGCTTTGAACCAAAAAGGCGGATTTTCCGGTACTGTAAGAGGAGACCTGGTTTGGACGTTCCCCTTGACCAGTAGAAGTGGAAATAGTTATGCGTACAACATCGGTATAGGGTCAAACCCTGGTGGTCGTGTTGTACGATTGTTATTGTTGTACTGTGGACGAACCTGCTGGAGAGGTTGTTGTGTCCTTTACTGATACGGTTGTTGACTTGGTTGGCTCTGAGCAACCTGAGGTTGATACGTCGGAGATGGCAGGGTGGATAGCGGGAGTTACCGCTGCTACTAGTTGATACCTTCGCCTTTGCTTTCCGAGAGAGATATTACCAATATCTTGCTTTTTTTCTTTAAGAAAGCACTACCATATCTTTTGGTACTACTAGATGGCTATGCATCTTTGAACAATCGTCCTTCTCGGACTGCTTCTTTAAGGCGTACTCCCATGTTCACCATTTCAGTGAAGTCACTGGGCACACTGGCGACCATTCGGTCGTAATAGAATGAGCTCAAGGTTTTCAAAAAGATCTTGGTCATCTCTTTTTCCTCAAGAGGGGGACAGATCTGGGCGGCAATCTCACGCTATCTCTGAGCATATTCCTTGAAAGTTTCTTTGTCTTTTTGCGACATTGCTCTGAGCTGATCCCTATCTAGTGCCATGTCCAGGTTATACTTATACTGCTGAATGAAAGCAGCGCCGAGATCTCTGAAAGTACTGATCTTGGTGCGGTTTAAATCCATGTACCATTTGAGTGCGACACCGGTTAAACTGTCTTGGAAATAATGGATCAGTAGCTGTTGATTTTCTGTGTGAGTTGACATCTTTCTAGCGTACATCACCAAATGACTTTGAGGGCAAGAGTTGCCCTTGTATTTTTTAAAGTCAGGCACCTTGAATTTGTGCGGGATTTTCACATTAGGGACCAGACAAAGGTCTGCGGCATCCTTTCCGAATAAATCCTGATCGCGAATGGCATGCAGTTCCTTCTACATCTCCAAGAATTGTTCCTGGAACTCATTCATCCTTTCGTACACGTATTCATTTCCACCAGAAATTGCTTGTGGAATCTTTCTTTCTGGGACAGTGTGTACCACTGGTTGTGGTATAGTCATTACGGCGGTGACTCTTGGTGCTTCCATGCCCTGAAGTTTGTAACCTTCAGGGGTTGCTGTCATAACTCTTGCATCTTCGCTTTCCCGAAGTTTGTAACCTTCAGGCCCAGCGGTTCCTGCTGCAGTTTCTGGGTTTTCAGTGACCGGCGGGATGTATCCCTCAGGGACAAAGTTGATAAGCAAGCCCCAGGGGCGGCCTTTAGGCATGTTGTACCGAGGATCATATGTCTCCATTACCGGCGTATATGTGATCTCTGAGATCACAGTCCTTTGTTGTTGTCTCTGAGCTGCTGCCAGGGATTGCATGTCACAGTGAAGTTTTTCCAAACTTTCCTTTAGAGCGTCAACTTCTTCTCCCATCTCTCCATTCTCTTCCTCGAGATCGTCCATTTTCTTTTGTCGATTGGCCCGAGTATTGTATGAGTGAGACAGTTTGACTCTAGAATCGTAACACATATGCGAGATTCGAAGAAGAACACGTTATGTGAGAAGGATGAATGATATGCAATGATATATATATTTTTTAGTTTTAATCAAAAATAACTTCAACAAATAGATTGCAAATGTCATACAGTGGAGGGTGGAGACCCTGTTTTATTGAATTTGAAAGATTGCAGAAAGGGAAAATACAGTATTTTACAAAGTGCTGTAAAAGGAATTGTCTAAGCTCATGGATCCCGAGTCCTCTCTGAAGAGAGCTCAGATGCTGGTTCTGGTATTTTCCTTTTATTTGACCGGGGCTCTTCAGCCGTTGTCGGGTTGCCAGTCCTTTGCCAAGTGAAAGGATCGAGCAGATTTCTTCGGTCTTCCTGACTTTCTACAACATGCTGCTCTAATATCTTAATCAGAGCATCCCTTTCTTTTAACAATTCCTGAATCTTGGTACACTCCACGTTGAGGATTCGATACTTGTTTTTCTAAGAGCTTGTCTCCCGTTGAACTTTGTTGAGAGTGACCTGGAGTTTTTCCGTGCCAGACATGAAATAAAGGGCAGATTCCTTTAACGGAAAAACTTCTTGGCGAGGGTAAGGCATCCTCAGCTTGAGGGCTCTAGTTTGTACCCAATGGAGATAAGGTTCAATGGAGATACAGTCTGGTCTTCCTAGAGACTCTCTTCTTTTCCTGTGAACATGTTGCCAGGCGTGCACTATTTCTTTCTTTAGAGCCCTGTCATTTTCCCCTTCCTTAAAGAAAAGACCTTCCAGATGAACATTATGCGGGATATTCTTCATCGGGTATCCGAGTTGACGGCGAACTAAAATTGGATGATTGTTGATTCCTCCTTTAGTTCCTATGAGGGGTATATTAGGGAAATTTCCACATTTGTCGATGATTTCTATCCCCTCTTAAATCCTATTATACCAATCTATGTCAGAGTTGGTAAGAGAAATAATCCTTCGTGACCAACGTAGAGTACTCTTGTGATCCCAAAAAGTAGCAGACTTGGGTAAATGGGAAATGAACCATTTGTAAAGTAAGGGTACACAACATGTGATCATTCATCCACTGTACAAATTCCTTAAGTGTACAGAATGATAAGCATCTGCGAGCAAGGTTGGTACGGGGTTTCCAATCAGAAATATCTTAACAACGTTGGTATCAACGAAGTTGTCAATGTTGGGAAAGAGGAACAACCCGTATGTGAGTAGGACAAAGATATCTTCGAAAGCAGTTACATTTCCTATACTGGAAAAGTATAGAGCTTTCTTTATCAGGAATTTAGCTGGTAAACCCTGGATTCCTCCCTTAGTGGTCATGTGAGTCCTAACTTCTGACTCGTCCAAATAGACTGCTCTTGCAATGACCTGATCCTTTGGAATTTCTTCCAGTCCAGAAAATGGAGCTTGATTAGTGATAGGTAAATCAATCAGATGAGAGTACACTTCTAACGTTGGTGCCAGTTGATAATCCGGGAATGTGAAGCAGTGATAAACCGGATCGTAAAACTGAATTAACATAGATAGGATTCCTTCAACTACGTGGACCCTTAACAGAGACAGTAGTCCTCCATGCTTAGCTCTAAAAGCATCAGGGTTGGTGATCATCCTTGCCAACCTCCTTAAATTCTCTAGTTTCGGAGCCTTGAAAGTGTACTTGTGCGTCTTTCTTCTATCGAAATCTATAACGCAATCTTTCTGATATTTGAAATTATTGTTTTAGTTTATTTTGAAAAAAAAAAGAAGAGAAGAGAAGAGAAGATTTTTCTTTATTTAAGAGTTTTTTAAATGAATGTATGAATGCAGCACACAAAATCATGAAAAAACATGGGTTCAAGGGTTCTACCCATCCCCAAAGGTTGTATTCTGGTCAATTTTTGTACCTGTAAAACGGATCCTAAGGTTCCCAAAATCATTGACCCCCTAGGGATATCAACAGCAAGCTGGTTCACCCGAGCGAGCTGTAGCATCATAGGGTAATCTCATTTGAGTGTAGTATCGCGTATCAACTATTCCCGATAGTCACCTCACTACCAAGTGGTCATAAGGTTAATGTCTACTAAATCCTCAGGGTCACGGGTGCCGCACTGGGAAAACTCTGCTTTCACAACAATCGGTTGTTCAGCAGGCAGAATCCCACGGGCCCTCGCCTAATTTGGTGGTCTACCAGGATCGCTTATTCGGGATTCACTCCCTATAAGTCCACCCGTCTATGCCACCCCTTATCTTAGGGTTCTCTCAAACTTTCCACATGTGTATCAATCGCATTCCCATTGATAGAAAAATAAACATGGATATCTAGTAGGAAAAGCAGTAAATATATATATATATATAATATAGTATGATCGCTAACAACCTAGACCTCTTAGGAATTGTAATCCTAGTTTGGCTCCCCAACAGAGTCACCATTTTTCTGTAGTGTGCGATTTTTGTCGGTGATGCGACCACTTTATCGCCATGGTTTTTCCTCACCGCAAGGGTAGGAATGGGGTGCTACTTTCTGATTTCTTATTTATCCTATGAAGCTGGAAAGGAAAGGGAAGCTATCTAAAACTAACCTTGCACACATATGTTTTCTTTAACAAATGCTAAGAGATTTGGGAGTTCGGGGTCAGGTTATACAATGGGGAGTTGTCAATTACCCATCCTATATGTGGTTATCCATAGGTCATTAGCAATTTCTACTGTTTTCTATTTACTGGTGTTTATCTATTGATTGGGAAAGTTTCTCCTTTGGGAATGTTTGAGAGAGAGTATTTTTGTTGATGTCGGGTTTTTCCGATGTTTTTGGTAAGGTACTGGACCTAAGGTTTTTGTTTTGTGTGTGAAGGTACTGGACCTAAAGTTTTTGATTGGTGTGCTCGCGAAGATATCGCAATCTTACGCCTACGTATTTCCGTTAAAGAAAAAAACAGGGAAATCAGAGAAATCGTCGTTCCTCCTATTCTATGGGAGGAAAGATGTTTGGTGTCTTGTTTAAAGCCCAAGATTGAAGCTAAAGGTATTTGTGTCTTGTTCAAAGCCCAAGATTGAAGCTAAAGGTTTGATTGAGAGAGAATTTATCATCTCTAAAGGGAGATATCTCATCTGTTCATCACAACTGTTGGGTGACTGATTATAAAGGAGGATTACTTTTACTGGGATATAAGAATCCAACAATGCCATAATTTCCTTTATAAGGGATTTGTCCTGAAGGAGAAATCTTTAACGCAGTGTTTGAGCAATGCCATTTTTCATTAGGAATCTTTCATGCTAAGAGGGGGACATTGGCTTGGATGTTAATAATCCAGAGGCTTGCCACTTACAGCAATTAGATGAAAGATGGAGATTTACCAAGATAAGAGATGGACTACAGCTTGGATTTTTGAATCAACACGTGTGCCACTTATAGCAGTTATCTGGGATTAGGGTTTGTTTTGATTGTCTGTTTTGATGTGTGATATACAGAGAAATGTTCTTCCTACAGAGAGTTTTTAATTTCCTCTGAGGGGATGTTGATTTTTGTGTGCCTTGATCGAAGCCTAAGGTTGAAGCTAAAAGGTTGATTGACTCCACTGGGGAGATTAGTATCCGTTTTGTACAAAGCCCAAGATTGAGGCTAAAAAAGAGACTGACTCTTTTGGGGATATCATTATACAAAGCCTAAGAGGAGGCTAAAAGTTGACTTTTCTGGGGAAATATTTTGTCTGTCTTGTACAAAGCCTAAGATTTAGGCAAAAAGGGGGTTTTTGACTCCACCGGGGAATATTTGTATGTGTCTTATACAAAGCCCAAGATTAAGGCTAAAAGGGGAAACTGACTCTACTGGTGAGAGGTTTTATCTGTCTTGTACAAAGCCCAAGATTGAGGCTAAAAATGATTGACTCTGCTAGAGAGTATGATTTGTCTTGTACAAAGCCCAAGATTGAGGCTGAAAAGAGAATTGACTCTGCTTAGGGAGATTTTATATGTGTCTTGTACAAAGCCACAGATTGAGGCTAAAAGAGGTTGACTCAACAAGAGAGTGTTTATAAGGTGTCTTGTACAAAGCCCAAGCTTGAGGCTGAAAGGAGATTGATGATCATTATACAAAGCCTAAGAGAAGGATGGAAAGAGATTGACTCAACAAGAGAGTGTTTTTATATGTCTTGTACAAAGCCCAAGATTGAGGCTGAAAAGGGATTGACTCAACAAGAGAGTATTTTTATCTGTATTGTACAAAGCCCAAGATTGAGGCTGAAAAGGGATTGACTCAACAAGAGAGTGTTTTTATATGTCTTGTATAAAGCCCAAGATTGAGGCTGAAAAAGTCTGACTCTGCTAGAGAGTATGATTTGTCTTGTACAAAGCCCAAGATTGATGCTGAAAGTTCTGAGGGATGATCATTATACAAAGCCTAAGAGGAGGCTGGTTGGGGTAATTCCTTATATAAAGCCTAAGAGGAGGCTAACTTCTGCTGAGGATTATTGAGATCCAAAGGCAGGTCCAGATTAGGGAATCAACTCTTGCTAGGAATTGCAGAAGAGTTGAAACATCAGAATCCATGAGGTTTTGATTGAGGTTTATTGATAGTGATTTGTCCCTAGATGGGGAAATTTTAAAGTGAGAGCTTAAAGATTGAGTTTTTAAACCTTTGGAGGTTTTTAACTTTGTTGGAGGTTGATGAAATGATCAGGGTTTCTCCTTTACTTTTAGGAAACTAGAGGGTTTCTTTGAAATCCAAGAGGAGATGAGACTGTCCAAGTCTACTGGTATAAAGAGATTTATCTTTGTATGATGCCCAAGAGGAGGCTGATGTTTTAAGAGATGAGAATCAACCCTAAATTGGTTTGATGTTTGATTCCTAAAAGGACTGCTCTAACGAAGGATGACTAGGTTCTGTCCTATACTTGTAAGAGGTCTTTGGGTCCTTGTAATAAGCCCAAGACGAGACATGAGAACTTCTAAGAAGCCTGAGGGTCCTTGTACAAAGCCCAAGAGGAGGCTAGGGATGCTTTTGGGAAGCCTGTGGGTCCAAACCTAAGAAAATTTCAAGAAAGGTTTCACCGGGAATAATCCTTTCTTTAGTGAACAGTTCTAGGGTTTGAAGAAATTCAAGAGAGGTTTCACCGGGAATTAATCCTCTCTAGGGGAAATGAATTTCTTAGACAATTATCTAGTAGTGACAGTCTTGAGAAAAGTTTAACCGGGAATAATGCCTTTCTCTGTTCCATATTTTATAAGCCCAAGAGGAGGCAAGACTGTATCTGGAAATTTCTATGGGGAACTAGTATTGACTGTGTTGAAAGAATGACCACTGGTTTGATCTAATCCTAGATCTAATTGCCAGGAAAAACTCTAACCAGATAATATACAGGTATATACATATGAAATATATAGACAAGTATGTAAAAGAGGCTAGGAGGACTTACAGGTGAGCAAGCTTTCAGCATTACAAACAAATGTATATATATATATATATATATATATATATATATATATACACACACACACACACAAGTATGTAAAATAAAGTTGTTTTAAAACTTACAGGTGAGCAAGCTTCCTAAATCAAAAGGGAAAGTTGTTTAAAAGAAGATTGGGGCTTATACTCAAGGAGAGGCCCAGATGAAAACAGTGATCGCACCGTTGATCTGAAGATTATATTGGGACTTATACAATGACTGAGGCCCAAATTATTCTATTTACAAAGAGGTTGGGTCTTACACTCTATTAGAGGCCCAAAATATTTATTTTTATACAAAAGATGGGGCTTACAACTCAAGGAGAGGCCCAAATGATTTTGTTTTGAAAGCGCCGATCGCGCAAAGATTTTTGAAATCATATCGGAACTTATACAATGACTGAGGCCCAAAAATGTTTTATTTACAAAGGGGTGGGTCATACACTCTATTAGAGGCCCAAAAGTGTTTTGAAAAATGTTTGTGAGGGTGAAAATAATCAAAACCCTAATTTGAGTTTCGAAAAGGCATTTTAATTAAATAAAAATTCAATTAAAATGATCAAAATTGCCAAACATATGTGAAAAACAAATTATGATCTAGGATCAAAGTTTGAAAAATCATTTTTTACCCCTAGAATGATTTAAAATTCATTTGAATTTAAAATCAAAAGAAAGAAATTATTTTCAAATGTTTAAAAACAAATAAAATAAATTCTTTATGAAAATATTAAATATATAAAATAAATAATATTTTTTTGTGAGATTTTTATAAAATAAAATATTTTATCATTTCTCATGAATTTTGAAAAAAAAGAATTAATTCAAAAACATAAAAACTCAAAGAGAAATTAATTTTTCAAATCATTTAAGAAAATAATGTGAAAAAGAAATGAAATTGGACAAGTGATAAAAAAAATGGTCATGGGTGGAGATTGAACCCACGACCTCTCGCCCTCCAACTTACAAAACACGCCTTTGCCAACTAAGCCAGCGTATGCTGGTGATAGAGAATGGAAAGAGTAGATAATATATGAAAAATCCTGTGGAAAAATAGTTTAAAAAATACCAAAAGGTCTGGGGCGAGGGGGATTCGAACCCCAGACCTCTCGCTTGCTACACACACAAAACCAGCTGATCAACCGCTGGGGCGCAATGCCAATTCAAATATATAGTGGCAAGGAAATAATATATACTAAAACTAGTTGGATTTCTGAAGAATGGCGCCATGGCCATCTTCTTCCTTGGGCAAGCTACGTGAAGCCTCCTATTTCTCTCATTTCTCAACCATTTCACATGATATAAAGATGAAAATCGTGCGTTTTTAAACAAGGAATACAATGGATTTATTCAATTTCATTTTAACTAAGTGTAACAAAAGATATTACACTCTAACCAGATGAACCCTAAAATGTGCAAGAACTCAATGAAATCACATACACATAAGATAATAAGCAATTGATTGAGGGAAAATGATCTACAAACATTTAGAAACATAATGGTAATTTGAAAACATGTTTATGATGCATGATTCATTGAGTTTGAAAGTTTAAGGCTTACCTCTACAAGAAGGGTTTGATTTCAATAGTAGAGGTGTTACAGAAGTGAAACACAATGGCCTGTTTAGCTTCCTTGAGTCTCAAGGATCGTGTTGCAACCTTCAGGATGTTTTGAAACTCTCTGGATAGGCTGGCTCAACTTTGACTGCAACTGGTCCAAGTGACAAATGAAGATGATGATCCTGATGTTTCAGAGGTGTAAGAGGTGTTTGATAAGCTCATATATGATATATGGAAGGTGTTAGATCAATTGGTTATAATGGAATGGCTTCCTAATGCAAAATTCGATAGTAACTTGCAAATGAAGGCATTTTTGGAGTGAAAGAGAGATTTTGAGTAAAGCATCAGTTAGGGTGCTTTGGTGTACTCAAAATGATCATAATTGATGTCTATTTATAGTGCAACAAGTTTGTTTTGGCATTAATAGTGAATGGGGGCTTGGACAGTCCATTGGCCAATGTTGATCAAAAGGCATCTTTGGTCTTCTCTACCCATTGACTTGAGGTTAGGGCACAGGTTATGAGTCCTTTGGTTTAGAGCTGAATCTTGACTTAATTCAGTTAGCAATGTCTTGATGATTGCCACCTTGTGAATCCATTGAATGCATTGAAACAAAATTGGAGTCTTTGTGCTTTTTAGCCCTTTTAGGACATTTATGGCTACATGTAGATCCTTGGACTTGGGAGGCTTGTGGATCAGATCATTTCTCTTTTATGTTATCCCTTGAGGTATCCAAATGGATGACAAGGCTTGTACTTGTCTGATTTTTCCAAATCGAGCAAAAGTGCAAAATTCTGTCTTGTACAAGACAGTTGGAAATGGTGATTTTGAGGGGGTCATATCTCCTTGCTCAAATGGAGTTATGGAAAGCTCTTGTGCTTTTTAGAAAGCCCTCACATGGTACAATTCATGTGTGATCATAGTACGTCTTGAAACTATATGAATCCAATTGAAAAACCCTCATGAACTTTGATGCCCAAAGCTGATACTTAGACAGTTTTGCACTAAGTGTTATGTTCTTGATTTTTCACCATTTTGATCCATCCCTAACTAAAAATCCATGAAGAATCAAAGTTTCATGTAGTTTAAGCTTTTGTAGAATGTAGGAAGACCTACAAATCTGGCTTTGGATCATTCAAAATGGCTGTCTAGATCAGAAGTTATGGCCTTTGGAAGTTGGCACCAAAACGATCCAAACTTAGTAACTTAGAAATTTTTTCAATTTTTCAAGGTTACCCCTTTTACAAGTTATCATGATTTCTTGATCAATTCTTGTTAAAATGACATTATAAGTCATATTTTATGAAAATATGAGTCATAAGGATCATTTTTGCCAAAAAAGTCATGTTTTGACTTTTGGCTCCGGAGCGGTTCGGCGATAAAAACCCTAATTCCCTACTTTTGAGGAATGCATCCTCTGAGGGTAATTTAACTTTGCAAATGGATTATTAGGTTTATCTTGAGCTCATTGAGTCATATTTTGAAGCCTTGGCTCAATCTCCTATGAAAATTTCACTCTGGAGGTCCCAGTCGTCCAAAACCTTAATTGGGTGATATCAGGTGTTTCGAGGCTCCTTTCACTTGGAATGCCACAACTGTGTGCTTGATTTTTGAGGTGAGGGACTTCTTAATCCTTTGTGGATGTTTAAGAGGTTAGACAAGTTGAAGATCATGTCATTTCTTGATTAATCTTTTATCTAAGTACCCTGAGAGGGCCCGAACCCTAATTCTTGATTGTGGTGGATGCTCAACTATCTTTGGGAGATTGATGAGGCACGATGATACATCCATATTATGGAAATGATTTGCACAATGATGGGAAATATTGGTGGTCAAAATTTGGGGTATGACAAATAGGAGGACCACTATACACATGTTCTTCTTCATCAGGAGTTTCAATGTCAGCCAACCCAGGAGTCTGACGAGTCGGAAGCTGAAGATTTTCATGATCATCATTCACCATCGGAGGTGGAACTGGAGTAGGCATACCCCACAGATAAGCAGCAACATTAGGCATAGGCATGACAAAAGGCTGATATGGTACGAAGGCACCATTATTTGCAATTTGAGGAGTGAAATTCGGAGGCATGCCCCAAGGAAAAGCAGCAGGCATTTTGTTCAACCCGGATTCAGAATTTGACGGATGAACAGTAGACTGAATTACAGGCTCAACCGGCACTTCAACTGTAGCAGGAGAAGATATAATAGCAGGAGTAGCCGTAACAACAGGAGGCATAGTCACAACAGGAGTGACAACGGTCGCATCAGTGACAGATTCAACAACAGTGGCAGCAGCAGAAGCGTCCTTCTGAGCACGAAGGAGTTCCATAATAGCGTCCATATTCATTTGAAACTGATCCATATGACCTTGGAATTGAGCCAGAGTTTCTTTATAGGCAGCGTTCTTAGCTTCGAAGTCAGCCATGATCTTGGATTTGTTTGAGCGAGTGAAATACCGATGTCGAGTCGTTGTCTTGCTACAAGCGGAAGACGGACAAGGATAAGCAACAGTTTTCCGGATGAAGGGATGTGCATATGTGTGCAAATGAATGTATGCTATGCATGCAAAAATAAAGTTTAAAATTCCAGGAATTCTTAAACTTATCTTTGTTGACAATAATCATAAAGCATACAAGTAAAGGTGCAAAAGATAAAGTTGGCAAGAAAATTCATTCATTCAATAATAAAGGAAAGAAGTACAAGTCAAGTACACATCAAATATCTGCCTTTTGGGCTACAAGATCAACATGGATCCTATCAAAGACCACCCTACAAACAGACAAGAAGTGGAAAACAGCCCAAGGAAGCTGGTGCGACAATACATCAACATATACATTGTCATACCCCAAATTTTGACCACAAGATTTCCCATCATTGTGAGGATCATTACCACAATATAGATGTGCCATCATACCTCATCAATCTCCTCAAGGATTGTTGAGCATTCACTACAATCAAGAATAAGGGTTTTTGAGCCCTCTCAGAACACTTAGACAAAGGATCAATCAAGAAATGACATGATCTTCAAATTGTATAACCTCTTAAAACATCCACAAAGGATCAAGAAGACACTCACATCAAAAATTAAGCACAAAGTTTCCACATTCCAAGTGGTTTGAGCCTCGAAACACCCGATGTCGCCAAATTAGGGTTTTGGACGACTGGGACCTCCAGAGTGAGATTTTCACAAGAGGATGAGCCAAGAATTTAACATGTGACTAAACATGCTCAAAATAACCCTAGGAATCCATTTGCAAAGCTAAATTACCCTCAGAGGATGCATTCCCCAAAAGTCGGGAATTAGGGTTTTTACGTGTCGAACTGCTTCGGAGCCAAAAGTCAAAACATGACTTTTTTTGGCAAAAATGATCCTTATGACTCATATTTTCATAAAATATGACTTATAATGTCATTTGAACAAGAATTTATCAAGAAACCAAGATAACTTGTAAAAGGGGTAATCTTGAAAACTTGAAAATTTTTCTAAGTTACTAAATTTGAATGATTTTGGTACCAACTTCCAAGGATCATAACTTGTGATCCAAGCAGCCATTTTGAGTGATCCAAAGCCTGATTTGTAGGTCTTCCTACATTCTACAAAAGCTTAAACTACATAAAACTCCAATTCTTCATGGATTTTAAGTTATGGAGTGATCAAAATGACAAAAATGAAGAAAATGACACTTTTTCAACACTTCGTAAAAATCTGCCTAAGTTACCAGCCCTGAGCATCAATGTTCATGACGATTTTTCAATGGGATTCAAATAGTTTCAAGAAAAACTATGATCATACATGGATAGTACCATATGCGGGCTCTTTAAAAAGTACAAGAGCCTCCCATAACTCAACTTGAGCAAGAAGATATGATCCATTGAAAATGGCATTTTCACTGATTTTTGCAAGGCAGATTTATGCATTGTTGCTCGAATTAATCAATTTGTGCAATAACAAGCATGGTTATCCATATGCACACCTTAAGGGGGAACAACCAAGGGACAAACACTAATCCACCAGCCTCACAAGTCCATGGATCTATGTTTAGGCATGACACTCCTAAAATTCAAGATGCTTCAAATGGTCAATTTTGTTTCCAAGCATTTAACTGATGCATAGAGGTGGCATTCATCAAGACAATGTTATTCAAGTTTAGTCAAGCCTTATCCCTACCACAGAAGACTCATAGCCTGTGCTCTAACCTCAAGTCAATGGCTAGAGGAGACTTGAGATTCCAATGGATCAACATTTGCTACATACCTGCTGCAGTTGCCATTCACTATTGCAGCCAAAAAAACTTGCTCTACTATAAATAGAGCTCATTTGTGATCAGTTTGAGTACACCAAAGCACCCAAATTGATGCTTTACTCAAAATCTCCCTTTCACTCCAATTTTGCCTTCTAACTCAAGTCACTATCGTGTTTTAAGATTGAGAGTGATTCCAACCAAACCAATCACACACACACACACACACACCTCATAAACATCATATGTGAGTGATCTAAAAACTAACACAACATCTGGAACATCAAATTCATCAAATCACCAACAAATTTCTCAAGTTCTTGAAAGAGTTGCAGTTGAGGTACCACAACCAGGTCCAGCTCATTTCAATCCACTCCAAGCATTCAGACACACTCCTTAGCACCTAAGGAAGCTGTCCAGATCATTGGAACCTATCTGCAACACCTCCATCATCAAACTCGATCACCAACTGCAAGAAGTAAGCCTGAATCTTTCAAACTCTATGATCCATGCATCATGAATGAATTTTTGAGTTACCATCTTGTTTATGCATGTATGTAGAGTGATAACCCTCAATAAATTGCCATGAATCAATCGTGTATAGAATTTCATTGTGTTCATGCTGAAATTAGGGTTCTTGAGGTTTTCCATTGATTTCTTCCTCCATACTTAATATAAATGTAATTAATTTATATGGTTGCGATCCTTGTTCAAAAACGAACAAGATTGATACTTGAATCGTGCAAAACCATTGAGTAATCATGGAGAAAAGTGAGAAAACGTAAATCTGCAGAATCAGGGTGCGCGCGTGTTCTTCCTTGACCGTTGGCGCCCTTTTTCAAAATTTAAATTTTTTAATATTTTGATATTTTTGTTAATTGATTCAAAAATTAATTTCTCTCTGAATATTTGTGTTTTTGAATTGATTCTTTTTCTCAAAATTCAAAAAAATGTTTAAATATTTTATTTTACAAAAAAATCCAATTTATATTATTTAATTAATATAGTTAGAATTTTTGTAATTAATTTCATTTTTATTATTTTAAAACATTTTCAAATGAAATTCCCACTTTGATTTTTCAAAACCAATTGAATTTCAAGCTTTCATGTGATTAAACATGATTTTTCAAAATATTTTTCAAAGTATACAACTTGTTTTTGAATATATTTAGTATTTTATATCATTTTTTATTTAATTTCCTTTGAAAATTATATCTTTTAAATTCAAAATTAGGGTTTTCTCTAAATTTTGATTTTTTCAAACTTCACATACACACTTTGGGCCTCTAATAGAGTGTAAGACCCAACCCTCTTTTGTACATAAACTTCTTTGGGCCTCAGTCATTTTATAAGTCCCGGTACGATTCTCAAAATAATGGTGCGATCGTTATTTTTCATCTGGGCATCTCCTTGAGTTGTAAGCCCCATCTCTTGTATAAAAATAACTTTGGGCCTCTAACAGAGTGTAAGTCCCATCCTTTGTTGTATAAAAAACCTTTTGGGCCTTAGTCATTGTATAAGTCCCTCTGCAATTCTTAAAACGACGGTGCGATCACTGTCTTTCATTGGGCCTCTCCCTGAGTTATAAGTCCCATTCTCTTTTCTTAAAATTCTTTGGGCCTCTAATAGAGTGTAAGACCCATCCCTTGTAAAATAAATAAGTTTGGGCCTCAATCATTGTATAAGTCCCACTGTGTTTTCTAAAACCACGGCACGATCGTCACCTTTTAAACAAATCTTTGGGCCTCTCCTTAAGTGTAAGCCCCAATCTTTTCAAAACAACTTTCCCTTTTGATTTAGGTTCAAACTCATAGTTGTTATCAAAACTTTCTTTAATTTCTTGAACAACTAACCATACAGCTGTTACAATGGAAGCTTGCTCACCTATAAGTTTTAAACAGTTTTCTTTTACATACTTGCACACACACACACAGACATATATATATATATATATATATATATATATATATATATATGTATGTATATATTTGTTTGTGCTGGAAGCTTGCTCACCTGTAAGTCCTCCTACCCTCTTTTACATATAGTATATATTTCATCTGTATATATGCCTATATATTATCTGCTTAGAGTTTTCCCCGGCAATTAGGTATATGATTAGATAAAGCCAGTGGTCACTCTTTTAACACAGTCAAAACTAGTTCCCCATAGGAATTCCAGATACAATCTTGCCTCCTCTTGGGCTTATACAATATGGAACAAAGAGAAAGGCGTTATTCCCGGTGAAACTTTTCTCAGACTGTCACTATTAGAAAATTGTCAAAGAAATTCAATTCCCCAGAGAGGATTAATTCCCGGTGAAACCTCTCTTGAATTTCTTCAAACCCTAGAACTGTTCACTAAAGAAAAGATTATTCCCGGTGAAACTTTTCTTGAACTTTTCTTAAGTTTGGACCCACAGGCTTCCTAAAAGCATCCAAGCCTCCTCTTGGGCTTTGTACAAGGACCCTCAGGCTTCTTAGAAGTTCTCATGCCTTCTCTTAGGCTTAATACAAGGACCCTGACCTCTTAAAGGTATAGGACAGAACTTAGTCATCCTTTGTTAAAGCAGTCTTTCTAAAGAGTCAAAACCTCAGACCAATTTTAGGGTTGATTCTCATCCCTTAAAGCACCAGCCTCCTCTTGGGCATTATGCAAATATAAACTCTTCCATACCAGTAGACTTGGACAGTCTAATCTCCTTTTGGATCTTAATACATTCTCAAGTTCCCTAAAAACACAGGAGAAACCTTAATCATTTAATCAATCTCCAGTAGAGTTAAAACCCTCATAGGTTCTAAAACTTAGTCTTTCATCCTAAATTTCCCCAGCTTAGTTCAGCTTACCATCAGTATAATATTATCCCAAATCAGAACCTCAAGGCATCTGATACCTCAACTCTTCTGTAATCCTCAGCAAGAGTTGATTCCCCACTTTGGACCTGCCTCTGGATCTCAATAATCCTCAGCAGAAGACAGCTTCATCTTAGGCTTTGTATATGATTTTCCTCAGCAGAGTTAGCCTCAAAAGCACTCTTTTGTTGAGTCAATCTTCTTTCTTAAAGCACTCTTTTGTTGAGTTAACCTTTTTCAGCCTCAATCTTGGGTTTTGTATAAGACAAACAAAAGAACTCTCTTATTGAATCAAAATCTTTTCAGCACTCTCTTGTTGAGTCAATCATCTTTCAGCACTCTCTTGTTGATTCAATCACCTTTTTCAGTACTCTCTTGTTGAGTCAATCTCCTTTCAGCACTCTCTTGTTGAGTCATCCTCTTTTCAGCCTTAATCTTGGGCTTTGTACAAGACAAATAAAACCTCTCACCAGTAGAGTGTGTTTCCCTTTTAGCCTCAATCTTGGGCTTTGTACAAGACACCTGAAATATCCTCAGCTGAGTCATTCCCTTTTAGCCTCAATCTTGGGCTTTACACAAGACATATATAAAATTTCTCCAGTTAAAGTCAAGTTTTTCTAAACCTTCTCTTAAGTTCTGTATAAGTATCTCTCCAGCGGAATCAATTCCTCCCAGCCTTCTTTTAGGCTTTGTTAATTAATCTCCCTAAGCAAGAGTCAATCTATTTTTTAACCTCAATCTTGGGCTTTCTATAAGACAGACAAAATATTCCCCAGTGGAGTCAAAAACCCCTTTTTAGCCTCAATCTTGGGCTTTGTATAATGACATCCCCCAAAGAGTCAGTCTTTTTTTAGCCTTAATCTTGGGCTTTGTGCAAGACAGATATAAAAATCCCCAGTGGATTCAATTAACCTTTTAGCTTCAACCTTGGGCTTTGATCAAGGCACATACAAAAAACAAAATCCCCTCAAAGGAAATCAAGAGTTATCTCTGTAGGAAGACATTTCTCTGTATATCACACATCAAAACAGAAAATCAAAACAAACCTTAATCCTAGATAACTGCTATAAGTGGCACACTTGTTGATTAAGAAATCCAAGCTGTCGTCCATCTCTTATCCTGGTAAACCTCTTTCACCTAATTGCTGTAAGCAGCAAGCCTCTGGATTATTTACATCCACGCCACTGTCCCTCTCTTAGCATGAAAGATTCCTAAGGAAAAATGACATTGCTCAACACTGAGTTAAAGTTTCTTCCTTCAAGACAATTCCCTTATAAAGGAAATTATGGCATTGCTAGATTCCATACATTCCAGTTAAAGTAATTCCCCTTTATAATCAATTACCAAACCACTGTGATGAACAGGTGAGATATCTCCCTTTAGAGATGATAAATTCTCTCTCAATCAAACCTTTTAGCTTCAATCTTGGGCTTTGAACAAGACACAAATAACCTTTAGCTTCAATCTTGGGCTTTGAACAAGACACCAAAACATCTCTTTTCCTCCCATAGAATAGGAGGGAACTATGATTTCTCTGATTTCCCTGTTTTCTTTAACGGGAATACGTAGGGATAAGATTGCAAAATCTTAGCGAGCACACCAATCAAAAACTTTAGGTCCAGTACCTTCACACACTAATCAAAACCTTAGGTCCAGTACCTCACCAAAATCATCAAATGTCCACTTTCTCTCTCAAACACTCCCAAAGGAGAAACTTTCCCAACCCACAACAGATAAACACCATTAAGTAGAAAGCAGTAAGGAAAATTGCTAACAACCTGTGGATAATCACATATAGGATGGGTAATTGATAACTCCCTATTGTAAGAAATCAGAAAGTAGCACCCAACTCCTACCCTTGCGGTGAAGAAAAACCAAATGGCGATAAGGTGGTCGCGTCACCGACAAAAATCGCACGCTACAGGAAAATGTCAACTCTGCTAGGGACGCATATGTCTAGGACTAGGATTATAATTCCTAAGAGGTCTAGGTTGTTAGAAATTTTTCTACATATTATATATATATTTTCCAACTTGATATCCGTGTTTATTTTTCTGTCAATGGGAATGCTATTGATACGCATCTGGCAAGTTTGAGGGAAACCTAAGATAAGGGGTGGCATAGACGGGGGGACTTGTAGGGAGTGAATCCTGAACAATCGAACCTGGTAGACCACCAAATCAGGCGAGGGCCCGTTGGATTCTGCCTGCTGAACAACCGATTATTGTGAAAGCAGATTTTTCCTAGTGCGGTACCTGTGAACCTAAGGATTTAGTAAACATTAACCATATGACCATTTGGTAGTACGGTGACTATCGAAAATAGTTGATACGTGATACTACACTCAAATGAGATTACCCTAGGATGCTACAGCTCGCTCGGGTGAACCAGCTTGTTGTTGTTATCCCTAGGGGGTCAATGATTTTGGGAACCTTAGGATCCGTTCTACAGGTACAAAAATTGACCAGAATACAACCTTTGGGAATGGGTAGAGCCATGACTCCATGCTCGTGACGTTGAACCATTGAACCCATGTTTTTTCAATGTTTTTGTGTGTTGCATTCATGCATTCATTTAAAAAACTCTTAAACAAAGAAAAATCTTCTCTTTTCCTCTCTCTTTTTTAAAATTAAACTAAAACAATGATTGCAAATATCAGAGAGATTGCGCTATGGATTTTGGTAGAAGAAAGACGCACAAGTACACCTTCAAGGCTCCAAAACTAGAGGATTTAAGGGGGCTGGCAAGGATGATCACCAACCATGATGCTTTCAGAGCTAAGCACGGAGGGTTGTTGTCTCTGTTAAGGGTCCACGTAGTTGAAGGGATCCTGTCTACGCTGATTCAGTTCTACGATCCGGTCTATCACTGCTTCACATTCCCGGATTATCAATTGGCACCAACGTTAGAAGAATAATCTCATCTGACTGATCTACCTATCACTGATCAAACTCCTTTTTCTAGACTGGAAGAAATTCCAATGGATCAGGTCATCGCAAGAGCCATTTGTTTGGACGAATCAAAAGTCAGGACTCACATGACCACTAAGGGAGGAATCCAAGGTTTACCAGCCAAGTTTTTGATAGAGAAAGTCATGTACTTTGCCAGTATAGGAAATGTAACTGCTTTCGAAGATATCTTTATCCTACTCACATACAGGCTGTTCCTTTTTCCCAACATAGACAACTTCGTTGACACCAACGCCGTTAAGACATTTTTGATTGGAAACCCCGTACCAACCCTGCTTGCAGATACTTATCATTCTGTACACTTAAGGAACATGTAAAGCGGAGGAATGATCACATGCTGTCTACCCTTACTCTATAAATAGTTCATTTCCCATTTACCCAAGTCTGCTGCTTTTTGGGATCACAAGAATACTCTACGTTGGTCGCAAAGGATCATGTCTCTTACCAACTCTGATATAGATTGGTATAATAGGATTTATGAGGGAATAGAGATCATCGACAGTTGTGGAAATTTCCCTAATGTACCCCTCATAGGAACTAAAGGAGGAATCAACTATCATCCAATTTTAGTTCGCCATCAACTCGGATACCCGATGAGGCATATCCCGCATAATGCTCATCTGGAAGGTCTTTTCTTCAAGGAAGGGGAAAATAACTGGGCACTAAAGAAGGAAATAATGCATGCCTGGCAACATGTTCACAAGAAAGGAAGAGAGTCTCTAGGAAGACCAAACTGTACCTCCATGGAACCTTATCTCCACTGGGTGCAAACTAGAGCTCTCAAGCTGAGGATGTCTTACCCTCGTCAAGAAGTTTTTCCGTTAAAGGAATATGTCCTTTATTTCATGTCTGACGCAGAAAAAATCCAGGTAGCTCTCAACAAAGTCCAACGTGAGAAGAGTTATTGGAAAAATAAGTATCGAATCCTCAATGTTGAGTGTACCAAGATTCAGGAACTATTAAAGGAAAAGGATGCTCTGATTAAGATACTAGAGCAACATGTTGTGGAGAATCAAGAAGACCAAAGAAATTTGCTCGCTCCTTTCACTTGGCAAAGGACTGACAACCAGACAACGACTAAAGAGCCCCGATCAAAGAAAAGGAAAATACCAGAACCAGCATCTGAGCTCTCTTCAGAGAGGACTCAGGATCCATAAGCTTAGACATTTCCTTTTACAGCACTTTGTAAAATACTGTATTTTCCATTTCTGCAATCTTTCAAATTCAATAAAACAGGGTCTCCACCCTTTACTGTATGATATTTGCAATCTATTTGTTGAAGTTTTTTTTATTAAAGCAAAAAACAAAAAAAAAAATATCATTACATTCGTCATTCTCACATAACGCGTTCTTCTTATCTTCGAATCTCATGTATACGTCACGATTCTAGAGTCAAACTGTCTCACTCATACAATACTCGGGCCAATCGACAAAAGAAAATGGACGATCTCGAGGAAGAGAACAGAGAGCTGAGAGAAGAAATCGACACTCTGAAGGAAGATCTGAAAAACCTTCACAGTGACATGCAATCCCTGTCAGTAGCTCAGAGGCAACAACAAAGGACTGTGATCTAAGAGATCACATCTACGCCCATAGTGGAGACATATGATCCTCGGTACAACATGCCTAAAGATCGCCCCTGGGGCATGCCTATCAACTTTGTCCCTAAAGGATACATCGCGCCGGTCACCGAAGACCCAGAAACTGCAGTAGGAACCACTGGGCCTGAAGGTTACAAACTTTGGGAAAGCGAGGACGCAAGAGTTATGACAGTAACTCCTGAAGGTTGCAAACTTTGGGGCATGGAGGCACCAAGAGTCACCGCCATAATGACTATACCACAACTAGTGGTACACACTGTCCCGGAAGGACAGATTCCATAAGTAACTTCTGGTGGGAACGAAGATATGTACGAAAGAATGAACGAGTTCCAGGAACAATTCTTGGAAATGCATAAGGAACTGCATGCCGGTCGCAGTCAGGATTTATTTGGAAAGGACGCCGTAGACCTTTGTCTGGTCCCTAATGTGAAAATCCCGCACAAATTCAAGGTGCATGACTTTGAAAAATACAAGGGCAACTCTTGCCCTCAAAGTCATTTAGTGATGTACGCTCAAAAGATGTCAACTCAGACGGAAAATCAATAGCTACTGATCCATTACTTCCAAGACAGTTTAATCGGTGTCGTGCTCAAATGGTACATGGGTTTAAATAGCACCAAGATCATTACTTTCAGAGATCTTGGCGCATCTTTCGTTCAGCAGTACAAGTATAACCTGGACATGGCACCAGACAGAGATCAACTCAGAGCAATGTCGCAAAAGGACAAAGAAACTTTCAAAGAATATGCTCAGAGATGGCGTGAAATTACCGCTCAGATCTGTCTCCCTCTTGAGGAAAAAGAGATGACCAAGATCTTTTTGAAAACCTTGAGTTCATTCTATTACGACCGAATGGTTGTAAGTGTACCCAGTGACTTTACTGAGATGGTGAACATGGGAGTGCGCCTTGAGGAAGCAGTCCGAGAGGGACGTTTGATCAAAAACACAGAATCATCGAGCAGTACCAAATGACATGGTGGATCTTTCCCAAAGAAAAAAACAAGATATTGGTAATATCTCTCTTTAAAAGCAAAGGCAGAGGTATTAACCAGTAGCAGTAGTAACTCCTGCTATTAACCCAACATCGGCTCTGACTTATCAACCTCAGGTTGCTCAGAGCCAACCAAGTCAACAACAGTATCAGCAAAGGACACAACAACCTCTTCAGCAGGCTCGTCCCCAATACAATAACAACAATTGTATGACACGGCCATCAGGGTTCGACCCTATACCAATGTTGTACGCAGAACTGTTTCCACTACTACTGTTCAAGGGGCATGTCCAAACCAGGTCTCCTCTTACAGTACCGAAAAATCTGCCTTTTTGGTTCAAAGCGGATCAAACTTGCCCTTACCATCAAGGAGGACCGGGGCAAAACATTGAGAACTGTATCAATTTCAAGTCTGATGTGCAGAAGCTTGTCAGGAACGAGGTCCTATATTTCAAAGGTACTAATCTGAACGTTCAGACGAACCCATTGCCTCAACATGAAAAGACTGCAGCAAATTTGATAGAGGAAAAGGTTGGTCGCAGTTATCAAATTCACGATGTACTCCTATTAGGAACCAATCTGGTCAGGATGCATTGTAGACAGAGCGGGTACGGTCATGTACCACCTCACAATTATCACAAATGTGATATCTGCTCAAGGAATAATCAAGGATGTTCTGTAGTGCAATCAGCTCTACAAGAACAAATGGATCTCGGATGGATCCAAGGTCACCGAATCCGTGAAGTCAATATGGCTCATGCAAATCCCAACATTGTCCAGAACCACAACATTCTGGCGATGAACGTCAACTTGGTGCCAATGCACTCGAGGCAAAGTCAATACCATAATATGCCGCGACATGATTACAATACCTGTCCGATCTGCTCAACAAGCAATTAGGGATGCTCTTTTGTACAAGAGCCCCTCCAACGTCAGATGGATCTCGGATGGATCCAAGACTATTGTGAAAGAAATAATCATCAAGTCAGAATGATTCAGATCTTTGACATACGCTTGATGAATACCAATCTGGTAGAATTACACGATAAGCAAGTTAGGTTTAGCTTTCTGGCTTCACATGATTATCAAGGCTGTAAAGAGTGTTGTAAAAACGATCAATGTGCACTTATCCAAAGAACACTTCAACACTTGTTGGACCACTGGTGGCTTCCAATCTACTTGGATGAAGCTACGCATCAGATCAATATGACTGGCAGAAATCCTAGTAGATATTAGAGTCAGGATGTCCGCTCGATGGAAACAGATATAGTAAAGTTACACTGCATACAAAGCGGGCGTGGCCGGGTGCCACTACACAAATACGAGCGTTGTAGAGTTTGTTCAGAGAACAACCAAGGATGCTACCTCGTACGAGCGGATCTTCAAAATCAGTTAGACCATAAAGAGATTCGACCATGTTCAAATTCTGAGATGATCAACATGATACCAGACTATTTCCTTGATCAAAGCTAGGACGTTGTCATAATCTCTGATCATGGGAGGACCAAAGACATATTTGCCATAATCCCTCTTCTCGATGAATCAAGAATTCCTCTGGATAGTAGAAAGGTTCCCAACCAGGAATCGATTGAAGTTGCCTATAACGGTTAGAGAAATAAAAAAGCTCCAATGGTTATCTACTTGTCGGGACCAATACCGTACAAATTCGATAAGGCTATCCCTTACAAGTACGATGCAACAACAATTGAAAATGGAAAGGAAACTCCATTACCCTCTGTCGTAAACATTGCCGACATCAGTCGAGTAACACGGAGCGGCCGAATCTTCAACAGAGGAGTAGGAGAACCCGCCAAGGAAAAGGAACCTCAAACAGAAGTTCCCAATCAACAAATCGGGCAATCCAGTAATCCCGAACTTACAAAGAACAACGATGAGATGCTGAAACTCATCTAGAGAAGTGACTACAACATTGTGGACCAAGTGTTGCAAACTCCATCTAAAATCTCTATGCTATCTCTCCTACTTAGTTCCGAAGTTCACAGGGAAGCTTTGCAGAAAGTCTTGGACCAAGCTTTCGTAGAACAAGATGTGACGGTAAGGCAGTTTGACAGCATCATTTCCAACATCACTTCCTGCAATAATTTAGGATTTAGTGATGAAGAGTTGTCGGAAGAAGGCAAAAATCACAACATGGTGCTTAAAATTACAGTCAATTGCCAGGACGATGCTCTAGCCAGCGTACTGGTAGACACGGGATCAACTTTGAATGTTATGCCAAAATCTACTCTGATGCGACTATCATTTCAAGGATCTTTGATGAGAGGCATCAAGGTCATCGTCAAAGCCTTTGATGGATCTAGAAAAATAGTTATCAGCAAAGTTGATCTTCCCATAACCATCGGTCCTCACACTTTCCAAGTCACTTTCCAGGTCATGGATATCCGGACAGCCTACACTGTTTATTAGGAAGACCTTGGATACACAAAGCTGGGGCGGTCACTTCGACACTTCACCAGAAGCTGAAGTCCGTCAAGAGTGACAAGCTGGTCACAGTCAGTGGAGAGCAGGCCTTAATCGTGAGAAACTTATCATTATTTTCCTGTGTAGAACCCGAGGAGGTTGTTGGGACTCAGTTTCAAGCATTGTCAATGAGCAATGAAAATCAATCAGAAAGAGGGACGTTGATTTCCTCATACAAAGATGCTCTCAAAGCAATTGAGAGTAATAACACAAAAGGATGGGGACAACTCATAAATCCTACGGATAAAAAGACAAAGAAAGGTCTTGGTTTCTCTTCAACCTATACCCAGACTACTAAAGATGAAAGTTTTCAGCCCATTCAAGACTTCTTCCACAGTGGAGGCTTCCTTCACCCAATGTCTCAAGATGTACACACCATCAATGAGGGTGACTCCTCCGATACAGATGAAGAGTGGAAGTCCTATCTCAACGAGGACGGTTATATGTCTCAGGGAGAGGCACATACGCCATTTTACTTTCCCACGCAGAGTCCGAGATATATACCAAGATTAGACGTCAAAATGATATACGGAGATTGTGATCCTGAAGGATGTCGTGCTCCGCCTAACTCACGGGAAGACGATCCGATGAAAGACAACTTTGACTACGACTATTATGACCCACTGGATGACTTGCCTATCTGGCAACCGTACCCAGAAGACTTGGGGAAAAAAAGTCAGCCAAATGACACTTATCAGCTGAACAATATTGAAAAGAATACTTGCGTCCCCACCAAGTCTTGGGATCATTACTTAGGACCTTCCAAAGATATCCAGCACGACGATGAATCTGCAAAGATTGCAGGACTAGAGTTCATCAACTATGCTTTTCCTGAGGTCAACGTCATCGACATGGATGATTCCCCCATCCCATCGAAGTATGGGTCACCTTAGGACAGCCAAGTGGCAAGTACGACTTCTTAGTCAAGTACACCGCTCCTGAAAGCTCTCGTATCAGGCTCGAAGACTTCCAGCCAACTGGATGGGGAGATCTGCCTGAGAATGAAAACACTATGCAAGATACAATAGAAGAGGTCGTTTATGACAACTCTGCATGGGAGGAAGACTCCAATGATCCTGCTCCACCAGAAATCAACGTCATTTCTGAGGACAAACCAAGAAAGAAGGTACCAGACTTTGTGATTCATTGAGGAGTTCGTCGCCAATGGGTTGTTGTCGATGTCCCAAAAGTCATCCATAAGTCTAAGTAATTGCCATATTTGTTTTAACCTTTCACTCTGCCCAGGTGAAACAGATGTTTTTATAGGGCTCGCTTTCTGTAAATATCCCTCTTCGCTTCGCCCAAAAGTGACAAAGTTTTGTTTTATAGGGTTGTATTTCAAGAATCGACAAAATCATAAATAAATAAAGTCGTTCTGTAATTTACGCATTTATTGCTGTTTTCACTTGTTGTTTTTCAGAAAATGGTATCCTAAAATAACCTAAAATAAAAACAAGCATTTCTCTCTATCTCTTCTAAAAAAATGAATCATCAAGTCATGCAGATTGCTTGTTTTAAACACCGTTGAAACATACGATCCAATGCCTTCTCCCAACTTTGAATTCCCGGTATTTGAGGCTGAAGAAGAAGAGGACGAAGAAATTCCAGAAGAGATCTCCCGATTACTCAGACAAGAGGAAAGGTCCATTGAACCTCACAAAGAGCCGTTGGAAATGGTCAACTTGGGTTCAGAAGAAGAGAGGAAAGAAGTTAAGATTGGAGCACTGCTCAGTCCAATTGTCAAAGAAAGCTTGATAAGACTTCTCAGAGAGTTTTCGAATGTGTTTGCTTGGTCCTATCAGGACATACCAGGGTTGGATACCAGCATCGTGGAACATCATCTACCATTGAAATTAGAATGTCCTCCGGTGAAACAAAGACTGAGACGGACCCATCCAGACATGGCCATCAAAATCAAAGAGGAAGTGCAGAAATAAATTGACGCAGGTTTCCTCGCCACCTCAGAATATCCTAAATGGCTAACTAACATAGTGCCAGTTCCGAAAAAGGACGGAAAAGTCAGAATGTGTGTAGACTATAGGGATCTAAACAAGGCAAGTCCAAAGGACGACTTCCCCTTGCCACACATTGACATGCTGGTAGATAGTACAACGAAGTTTAAAGTATTCTCCTTCATGGATGGATTCTCGGGCTATAATCAAATCAAAATGGCGCCAAAAGACATGGAGAAAACTTCATTCATCACCCCGTGGGGCACCTTTTGTTACAAGGTAATGTCGTTCGGTTTGAAGAACGTCGGGGCAACCTATCAAAGGGCCATAACTACTCTATTTCATGACATGATGCACAAAGAAATTGAAGTGTATGTCGATGATATGATTGCCAAATCTAGAACAGAGGAGGAACATGTGACCCACTTGTCAAAATTATTTGAGCGTCTGAGGAAGTACAAACTCCGCTTGAATCCCAACAAATGCACGTTTGGTGTTCGCTCAGGAAAACTTTTAGGGTTCATCGTCAGCCAGAAAGGAATTGAGGTTTACCGACTGTGAAACTCGGTATACTATGCTTGAGAAAACTTGTTGCGCTTTGGCTTGGGCAGCCAAACGTCTTCGCTAGTACATGATTTGTCACACTACTTGGTTAATCTCCGAAATGGATCCGATCAAGTACGTCTTTGAAAAGCCTGCTCTCACGGGAAGGATTGACCGTTGTCAGATGTTTTTATCAGAATACGACATAGAGTAGCATGCTCAATAAGCCTTCAAAGGAAGTATTCTCGCCGATTATTTGGCTCATCAACCGATTGACGATCAGGAATCTGTCGGATTTGACTTCCCAGACGAAGATGTCATGTACTTAAAAATGAAAGATTGCGATGAACCGCTACCTAGTGAAGGGCCAGAACCAGGTTACCAATGGGGACTAATCTTTGACGGAGCTGTCAACACTTATGGAAATGGAATTGGGGAAATCATCGTGACACCTCAGGGTACCCATATTCCTTTTACTGCCCGACTGACATTCAAGTGTACAAACAATGAGGCTAAATACGAAGCTTGTATCATGGGTCTCAAAGAAGCGATTGACTTAAGGATAAAAAACTTGGATGTGTACAGAGACTCAGCCCTGTTTATCAATCAGATCAAAGGAGATTGGAACACATACCAATCAAGAATGGTTCCTTAAAAAGATTACGCGAGAAGGTTGTTACCATTCTTCAACATAATCGAGTTTCATCATATCCCTTGTGAAGAGAATCACATGGCTGATGCATTAGCCACTCCCTCTTCCATGATTAGTGTAGGTCAATGGAATGACATACCTAAGATTGACATAATGCGCCTTGAGAGGCCCGCCTACATCTTCACGATTGAAGCAGTCATAAATGACAAACCTTGGTATCACGATATCAAATGCTTCCTTCAAAAACAAGAGTACCCGCCTGGGGCATCCAGAAAAGACAAGAAGACTCTCAGAAGACTGGCAGGAAACTTATTTCTGAGCGGTGATACACTCTATAAGAGAAACTTTGACATGGTCTTGCTCCGATGCATAGACAGACCAGAAGCAAACATTCTGATGAAAGAAATTCACGAAGGATCCTTTGGCACTCATGCCAACGGACACTCAATGGCAAGGAAAATTCTGAGAGCAGGATACTATTGGTTGACCATGGAATATGATTGCTACAAGTACATGAAGAGATGTCACAAGTGTCTGATATACGCTAACAAAATCCATGTACCGCCTACGCATCTCAAAGTTCTTTCTTCTCCAAGTCCTTTTTCCATATGGGGAATCAACATGATTGGCATGATCGAACCCAAGGCTTCAAACGAACATTAGTTCATCCTGGTAGCCATTAACTACTTCACCAAATGGGTCGAAGCAGCGTCATACGCCAATGTGACCAGACAAGTGGTGGTCCGATTTATCAAGAACAATCTCATCTGCCGTTATGGTGTTCCAAGCCAGATAATTACTGATAATGGATCTAACTTGAACAACAAGATGATGAAAGAGTTATGTGCTGAGTTCAAAATCGAACACCATAACTCACCTCCCTACCGGCCTAAGATGAATGGAGCGGTAGAAGCGGCTAACAAGAACATCAAGAAAATTGTTCAAAAGATGGTTGTAACCTACAAAGACTGGCACGAGATGCTACCCTTTTCTCTTCACGGTTATCACACATCTGTCCGCACTTCAACAGGGGCAACCCCTTTCTCTCTAGCATATGGCATGGAGGCAGTGCTTCCCATAGAAGTAGAGATCCCGTCGATCTGAGTATTGATGGAAGTTAAGCTAACAGAAGCTGAATGGTGTCAAAGTCTACACGATGAACTGAGCCTAATCGAAGAAAAACGAATAACGGCTCTATGTCATGGCCAGTTGTATCAATAGAGAATGAAGAAAGTGTTTGACAAAAAGGTCTGACCCCGTGTCTTCCGAAAAGGGGACCTTGTGCTCAAAAAGATACAATCATTCCTCACTGATTCCCGGGGCAAATGGACTCCGAATTATGACGACCCCTATATGGTCAAGAAAGCCTTCTCAGGCGGTGCCATGAAACTCGCAACCATGGATGAAGAGGAATTTTCCTACCCCACGAATGTTGATGTAGTCAAGAAATACTTCGCCTAAATAAAAAAAAATGTCTCGGTGGATTGAAAACCCGAAAGGGCGGTCCAGGAAAAAATTAGAGACATAAGCAAAAATCATCCCGATGGATTGGAAATCTCAAAAGACAATCCAGGCAAAAATTAGGGATTCATGGCAAGTAACTTCGCCCGACAAGGTTAAATTCCCAGCGGTAATACCATTTGTCAAAAAACTTCCAGTCAAGGTCATCTTCGATAGAAGCTCAGAATGTCCAGAATTCAAAGTTGGTAGAAGGATAACGGTTGTTATGTTTCAATGTAGCCCTTTTCCCTTAAATTACCATTTTCTAAACTTTGTAAATACTCTATGGAATCACGCATTCGGCTGATTTCTATCCTATCAATAAAATTTGAGCCCTAGTGCTTTTGTTTGCAATTCTTATTTGTTTTAGCTTTACAGAATGACATTTTTAACATGATCAACGATTCTTGAAATAAAAAAAAAATGAATTTACTTGTCAAAATTTTTCTGCTTTTAAAATAAAGATGGGAATTCCTTTTGACTTTGAACATCAAAAAGAACATCGATAGTTTCCCCGGAGGTAATTGAACCTCAAAGTACAAAATCAAAGTACTCCTTCTAAACCAGTGCACCTGAATAGAGGATCAACCGTGTCAGATGCAAATGTCCCATCTGATATTCCCGACAGAGTTCGTACCTCTTAAAACTGATTGACGATTCTCTCCTCCTCACAGGGACCGCCGCTCCTAAGCAAGGCAGGATTGCTATCTTGAACCAGTGATACTTTTCATCCCCCACCGTGGCCGAGTATCCAGTCGAGTTCGTTCACTAGTCTGTATGTCGCGTCATTTTTGTCAACATAAACATACATACATCATGCATAATTAATTCACATTCATAATCATATTGCCTTAATATCGCTCTGGTCATACTCATTTCCCAAGTGATAAAAGTCCTCTTATCAATCGAGTTGTCAGTTCTTTCCTCGTCAGGAAATGTTTTGTTTGAACAATCTCTCTCCCCCAGTTTATTTCTGGATTGGATATGGTCCTCGACCACTTTGATAACTTGAACCTCTGAAAGGCAAGGAGACATTTGACAAACGTCACTCTTCACCATCGAAGATGATATCTTCGCTTTCTAGGATTAAGGAAAATCCCCAGAGAAAGCCTCTCAACCGAAGACTCTCAGCAACACATTGGTTTTTCTCCCAAAAAAGTCGATGTTAATGAAGTCATCAGCACCTCAAAATTGAATTACATCACATGGCATTTCTCCGAAAAGATCTTGAAGAAAAGTATGATGTAGTATCCCCAAGCGAAAAGTAGTCTCTCATGAGACTCGTTTTCCCTAGTAGAGTCAGCAAATGGCATCTCCAACAAGGAAGTTTGCACACCTCTACAGCTCAGACGAATGGGTGTCCCCAGCAAGTCTGACATCAAATTTTTCGAACAAATGGCGTCTCCCCAATATAACTCAGCGAGAAGTTTGATGAAGTCCGCTACAAATATCGTTCCTTGTCGAGGAAGGAACTCGACAAGAAGAAACTAAGACCAGTTTTGTGGCTGAAGACAAGGATCGAGGGGAAGCTTATTTCAAAAACTGAGACCAGTTCTGTGGCTGAAGACCACGACCAAGGGGAAATTTATTTCAGAAACTGAGACCAGTTCCTTGGCTGAAGACCAGGATCGAGGGGAAGTTTCACCCTTTTCTAAGCATCATTGTTTAGCAAAAGAAGATGGACTGGCAAACAGCCATTCATAACCATAGTCAAAATTTTGGGTATTCCAATATTTAACATCTTGCACCTCGAATGCCTGAATACATTCGTCATTCACACCTTCGGGTCCAAGAAGATTAAGTAGGGGCATCTATCATACCCCAAATTTTGACCACAAGATTTCCCATCATTGTGAGGATCATTACCACAATATGGATGTGCGATCATACCTCATCAATCTCCTCAAGGATTGTTGAGCATTCACTACAATCAAGAATCAGGGTTTTTGAGCTCTCTCAAAACACTTAGACAAAGGATCAATCAAGAAATGACATGATCTTCAATATGTCTAACCTCTTAAAACATCCACAAAGGATCAAGAGGACACTCATATCAAAAATCAAGCACAAAGTTGCTACATTCCAAGTGGTTAGAGCCTCGAAACACCCGATGTCGCCAAATTAGGGTTTTGGACGACTGGGACCTCCAGAGTGAGATTTTCACAAGAGGATGAGCCAAGACTTCAACATGTGACTCAACATGCTCAAAATAACCCTAGGAAACCATTTACAAAGCTAAATTACCCTCAAAGGATGCATTCCCCAAAAGTCGGGAATAAGGGTTTTTACGGGCTGAACCGCTCCGGAGCCAAAAGTCAAAACATGAATTTTTTGGCAAAAATGATCCTTATGACTCATATTTTCATAAAATATGACTTATAATGTCATTTGAACAAGAATTGATCAAGAAACCAAGATAACTTGTAAAAGGGGTAATCTTGAAAAATTGAAAAATTTTCTAAGTTACTAAATTTGAATGATTTTGGTACTAACTTCCAAGGATCATAACTTGTGATCCAAGCAACCATTTTGAGTGATCCAAAGACTGATTTATAGGTCTTCCTACATTCTACAAAAGCTTCAACTACATCAAACTCCAATTATTCATGGATTTTAAGTCATGGAGTGATCAAAATGACAAAAATGAAGAAAATGGCACTTTTTCAACACTTAGTAAAAATCTGCCTAAGTTACCAGCCCTGAGCATCAATGTTCATGCGGATTTTTCAATGGGATCCAAATAGTTTCAAGACAAACTATGATCATACATGGATAGTACCATATAATGGCTCTTT
Source organism: Lathyrus tuberosus (assembly GCA_022829125.1). NCBI lineage: Eukaryota > Viridiplantae > Streptophyta > Magnoliopsida > Fabales > Fabaceae > Lathyrus > Lathyrus tuberosus. Next base: position 1,387,959 of record JALAZF010000617.1, on the reverse strand, counting down.
AAAAAGTACAAGAGCCTCCCATAACTCAACTTGAGCAAGAAGATATGATCCATTGAAAATGGCATTTTTCACTGATTTTTGCAAGGCAGATTTGTACATTGTTGCTCGAATTGATCGATTTGTGCAATAACAAGCATGGTTATCCATATGCACACCTCAAGGGGGAACAACCAAGGGACAAACACAGATCCACCAGCCTCACAAGTCTATGGATCTATGTTTAGGCATGACACTCCTAAAATTCAAGATGCTTCAAATGGTCAATTTTGTTTCCAAGCATTTAACTAATGCATAGAGGTGGCATTCATCAAGACAATGTTATCCAAGTTCAATCAAGCCTTATCCCTGCCACAGAAGACTCATAGCCTGTGCTCTAACCTCAAGTCAATGGCTAGAGGAGACTTGAGATTCCAATGGATCAACATTTGCCACAGACCTGCTGCAGTTTCCATTCACTATTGCAGCCAAAACAAACTTGTTCTACTATAAATAGAGCTCATTTGTGATCAGTTTGAGTACACCAAAGCACCCAAACTGATGCTTTACTTAAAATCTCTCTTTCACTCCAATTTTGCCTTCTAACTCAAGTCACTATCGGGTTTTGAGATTGAGAGTGATTCCAACCAAACTAATCACACACACACACACACACCTCATAAACATCATATGTGAGTGATCTAAACACTAACACAGCATCTGGAACATCAAATTCATCAAATCACCAGCCAATTGCTCAAGTTCTTGACAGAGTTGCAGTTGAGGTACCATAACCAGTTCCAGCTCATTTCAATCCACTCCAAGCATTCAGACACACTCCATGGCACCTAAGGAAGCTGTCCAAATCATTGGAACCTATCTGCAACACCTCCATCATCAAACTCGATCACCAGCTGCAAGAGGTAAGCCTGAACCCTTCAAACTCTATGATCCATGCATCATGAATGAATTTTTGAGTTACCATCTTGTTTATGCACGTATGTAGAGTGATAACCCTCAATCAATTGCCATGAATCAATCGTGTATAGAATTTCATTGTGTTCATGCTGAAATTAGGGTTCTTGAGGTTTTCCATTGATTTCTTCCTCCATACTTAATATAAATGCAATTAATCTATATGGTTGTGATCCTTGTTCAAAAACGAACAAGACTGATACTTGAATCATGCAAAACCATTGAGTAATCATGGAGAAAAGTGAGAAAACGTAAATCTGCAGAAACAGGGTGCGCGCGTGTTCTTCCTTGACCGTTGCGCCCTTTTTCAAAATTTGAATTTTTAAATATTTTGATATTTTTGTTAATTGATTCAAAAAATAATTTCTCTCTGAATATTTGTGTTTTTGAATTGATTTTTTTTCTCAAAATTCACAAAAATGTTTAAATGTTTTATTTTACAAAAAATCCAATATATATTATTTATTTAATATAGTTAGAATTTTTGTAATTAATTTTATTTGTATTATTTTTAAACATTTTTAAATGAAATTCCCACTTTGATTTTTCAAAACCAATTGAATTTCAGGCTTTCATGTGACTAAACATGATTTTTCAAAATATTTTTCAAAGTATACAACTTGTTTTTGAATATATTTGGTATTTATATCATTTTTTATTTAATTTCCTTTGAAAATTATATCTTTTAAATTCAAAATTAGGGTTTTCTCTAAATTTTGATTTTTTTCAAACTTCACATACACACTTTGGGCCTCTAATAGAATGTAAGACCCAACCCTCTTTTGTACATAAACTTCTTTGGGCCTCAGTCATTGTATAAGTCCCGGTACGATTCTCAAAATAACGTTGTGATCGTTATTTTTCATCTGGGCATCTCCTAGAGTTGTAAGCCCTATCTCTTGTATAAAAATAACTCTGGGCCTCTAATAGAGTGTAAGTCCCATCCCTTGTTGTACAAAAAACCTTTTGGGCCTCAGTCATCGTATAAGTCCCTCTGCGATTCTTAAAACGACGGTGTGATCACTATCTTTCATTGGGCTTCTCCCTGAGTTATAAGTCCCATTCTCTTTTCTTAAAATTCTTTGGGCCTCTACTAGAGTGTAAGACCTATCCCTTGTAACATAAATATGTTTGGGCCTCAGTCATTGTATAAGTCCCATTGTGTTTTCTAAAACCACGGCACGATCGTCACCTTTTAAACAAATCTTTGGGCCTCTCCTTAAGTGTAAGCCCCAATCTTTTCAAAACAACTTTCCCTTTTGATTTAGGTTCAAACTCATAGTTGTTATCAAAACTTTCTTTAATTTCTTGAACAACTAACCATACAACTGTTACAATGGAAGCTTGCTCACCTGTAAGTTTTAAACAGTTTTCTTTTACATACTTGCACACACATATATATATATATATGATTGTGCTGGAAGCTTGCTCACCTGTAAGTCCTCCTACCCTCTTTTACATACAGTATATATTTCATCTGTATATATGTCTGTATATTATCTGCTTAGAGTTTTCCCCTGTAATTAGCTCTAGGATTAGATAAAGCCAGTGGTCACTCTTTTAACACAGTCAAAACTAGTTCCCCATAGAAATTCCAGATACAATCTTGACTCCTCTTGGGCTTATACAATTGTAGCGCGAATTTTTGCGTGGTTGTGAAGCACTATCGCTTTGGGGTACTACAGTTCGGTTCATTTTTTATCCTATTAAGCTGATTAAGGAAGGGAAATAGATGTCTCCAATTAACCCTGCTTGTATACTGAGTTTAAACAGATGACTGTTGGTTTACAGATGCTATTAGGATTGTGGGTCTCTCTTAGGTTATTTTGTTAAAAAAAATAGAGTGCCTGGACTATTTGTGAGGTTTTTGATACTGTGTTTAGATTTGGTGCTTTTGGGTTGATTTGGTGGAGATACTGGATTTTGGGTTTTTGATTAGTGTGCTAGCTTAGATTTTTCAATCTTATGCCTACGTATTCCCGTTTGATGAAACAGGGAAATCAGAGCGATCATAGTTCCTCATATTCTATGGGAGGAAAAAGGTTGTTTTGGTGTCTTGTTCAAAGCACAAGACGTGAAGCTAAAGGTGGTTTGTATCTTGTTCAAAGCCCAAGATGTGAAGCTGAAGGGTCTATTTGTATCTTGTTCAAAGCCTAAGATGTGAAGCTGAAGGGTTTTGACTTTAGAGAGAATTTGTCATCTCTAAAGGGGGGTATTTGGTATGTTTGTCACAAATGTTGGGTGACTGATTATAAAAGAGAATTACTTTAACTGGGATATGTGAATCCAGCAATGCCATAATTTCCTTTATAGGGGATTTTTAACCTGAAGGAGAAGACTTTAACTCAGTTTAGAGTAATGCCATCTTTCCTTAGGAATTTCTCATGCTAAAAGAGGGACAGTGGCGTGGATGTAAATAATCCAGAGGCTTGCCGCTTACAGCAATTAGATGGGGGAAAAGGAGTTGTTGATGTTTGTATACTGTGAGTAAGGCACAGATTTTGATGCTAAAAGGTTGATTGACTCAACCGGGGTTTCCTTATACAAAGCCTAAGAGGAGGCTATTGACCCAATAGGAGGGTGCTTTTTATCTGTCTTGTATGAAGCCCGAGATAGAGGCTAAAAGGGTTGACTCAACAAGAGAGTGCTAACAAGTGACCGACTCAACAAGAGAGTGATTTTATATGTGTCTTGTACGAAGCCCAAGACGGAGGCTAAAAAAAGATTGACTCAACAAGAGAGTGCTTTTATACACAACAAAAGAGTGTTTTTATATCTTGTACGAAGCCCGAGATGGAGGCTGAAAGGTGATTGACTCAACAAGAGAGTCTTTTATACTCAACAAAAGAGTGTTTTTGTATCTCGTACGAAGCCCGAGATGGAGGCTGAAAGGGGTTTGACTCAACAAGAGAGTCTTTTATACTCAACAAGAGAGTGTGAAAAGGTTAGCTCCGCTGGGGAGAATCATTGTACAAAGCCCAAGAGGAGGCTACTGTGCTGGTGACTGTTTCAGTTTAGTGACAGGTCCAGTTCAGTGACATTTTCACTTTTTGTGATTTTGATCATTCCATAACTTAAAATCCATGAGGAATTAGAATGAGTTGTGTTTGATGCTTTTGTAGAGGGCCATGAGAGCTATAAATCCAGTTTTGAATGGGGAAAAATGGCCTTGTGGTTTAGGAGTTATGATCCTCCAAAGTTGGTACCCTAGCCACTTTGTTTCATAACTTAGAAAAATTTCTAAGTTTTTATGGTTACCCCTTTTACAAGTTATCCCACTTTTCTTGATTTTTCTTGGTGAATGATGATTCCAATCACACATTAACATCATTTTAGGGTTAAGGAACCATAATTGTGAAAAATCTCAAAAAGTCAAAGTTGACTTTTGTGCACAGTTGACTTTTTGTCAGATGAATTCCAAAATGTGCAATCCTCTATGAAATCAAGTCCTTGACCTAAATAAAACTTGATGAATTGATTTTATAGGTGTTATAGGGTGTATTGAATCATGTCCTAGGGTTTGGGAGCATGTCTTGGTCAAAAGTCAAAGATACAGTTGACTTTTTCTGCGAAACCCTAACTGTGGTTCTGATGAACCTGAAACTTGGGAATCAAGCTTCTTGGATCAATCCGTTGTTGCAAATGGATTAATGTGGTTTATTAGAGACCCTCAAATCCTCTCTTGAGGTCTTGGCTCATAATTTGTCCCAAAAGTCAACTTAGGGGTGAATTAGGTTAAGAAACCCTAATTCCTAATTTTTGATGAATGCAACCCCTGAGGTTAGATTGACTTGATGATTGGGTCCATGAGGTTCCATGGAGTATATTAGGTTATGCTTTGAAGCATTGTCTCATGCCCAGAGGAAGATTTCCATTTGGAGGCCCTGGTCAACCAAAACCCTAATTTGGTGACACTGGCGATCTTGAGGGTTGATCCACTCAGAATGTTGCAGTCTTGTGCTTGATTCTTGATGTGGGAGTCCTCTTAATCCATTGTGGATGTTTGAGAGGTTAGACAATTTGAAGATCATGTCATTCCTTGATTTATCATTTGTCTAAGAGCTCTGAGAGGGTTTGAAACCCTAAGTTTGATTGTATTGAAGCTCACCCATCTTTGGGGAGACTGATGAGGCATGATGGTTCATCCATATTGTGATGATGATTTGCACAATGATGGAAAATCTTGGTGGTCAAAATTTGGGGTATGACAACAATATGGAACAAAGAGAAAGGCATTATTCCCGGTGAAACTTTTCTCAGACTGTCAATATTAGAAAATTGTCAAAGAAATTCAGTTCCCCATAGAGGATTAATTCTCGGTGAAACCTCTCTTGAATTTCTTCAAACCCTAGAACTGTTCACTAAATAAAAGATTATTACCGGTGAAACATTTCTTGAAGTTTTCTTAAGTTTGGACCCACAGGCTTCCTAAAAGCATCCCAGCCTCCTCTTGGGCTTTGTACAAGGACCCTCAGGCTTCTTAGAAGTTCTCATACCTTCTCTTGGGCTTAATACAAGGACCCTGAAGACCTCTTAAAGGTATAGGACAGAACTTAGTCATCCTTTGTTAGAGCAGTCTTTCTAAAGAGTCAAAACCTCAGACCAGTTTTAGGGTTGATTCTCATCCCTTAAAGCACCAGCCTCCTCTTGGGAATCATGCAAAGATAAACTCTTCCATACCAGTAGAATTGGACAGTCTAATCTCCTTTTGGATCTTAAGACATTCTCAAGTTCCCTACAAACACATGACAAACCTTGATCATTTAATCAATCTCCAGTAGAGTTAAAACCCTCATAGGTTCTAACACTCAGTCTTTCATCCTAAATTTCCCCAGCTAGGGTCAGCTTACCATCAGTATAACACTATCATAAATCAGAACCTCATCGCATCTGATACCTCAACTCTTCTGTAATCCTCAGCAAGAGTTGATTCCCCACTTTGGACCTACCTCTGGATCTCAATAATCCTCAGCAGAAGACAACCTCATCTTAGGCTTTGTATAATGATTTTCCTCAGCAGAGTTCGCCTCAAAAGCACTCTTTTGTTGAGTCAATCTTATTTCTTAAAGCACTCTTTTATTGAGTTAACCTTTTTCAGCCTCAATCTTGGACTTTGTACAAGACAAACAAAAGCACTCTCTTGTTGAGTCAAACACCTTTCAACACTCTCTTGTTGAGTCAATCACTTTTCAGCACTCTCTTGTTGAGTCAATCACCTTGTTCAGGACTCTCTTGTTGAGTCAATCTCTTTTCAGTACTCTCTTGTTGAGTCATCCTCTTTTCAGCCTCAATCTTGGGCTTTGTACAAGACAAATAAAACCTCTCACCAGTAGAGTCAGTTTCCCTTTTAGCCTCAATATTGGGCTTTGTACAAGACACCTGAAATATCCTCAACTGAGTCATTCCCTTTTAGGCTCAATCTTGGGCTTTACATAAGACACATATAAACTTTCTCTAGTTAAAGTCAAGTATTTCTAAACCTTCTCTTAAGTTCTGTATAAGTATCTCTCCAGCGGAATCAATTCCTCCCAGCCTTCTTTTAGGCTTTGTGAATTAATCTCCCTAAGCAAGAGTTAATATATTTTTTAGCCTCAATCTTGGGCTTTGTATAAGACAGACAAAATATTCCCCAGTGGAGTCAAAAACCCCTTTTTAGCCTCAATCTTGGGCTTTGTATAATGATATCCCCCAAAGAGTCAGTCTCTTTTTAGCCTCAATCTTGGGCTTTGTACAAGACATATAAAACTCCACAGTGGAGTCAATCAACCTTTTAGCTTCAACCTTGGGCTTTGATCAAGGCACATACAAAAATCAAAATCCCCTCAGAGGAAATCAAGAGTTCTCTCTGTAGGAAGACGTTTCTCTGTATATCACACATCAAAATAGAAAATCAAAACAAACCTTAATCCCAGATAACTGCTATAAGTGGCATACATTTTGATTAAGAAATCCAAGTTGTCGTCCATCTCTTATCCTGGTAAACCTCTTTCACCTAATTGCTGTAAGAGGCAAGCCTCTGGATTATTTACATCCAGACCACTGTCCCTCTTTTAGCATGAAAGATTCCTAAGGAAAAATAGCATTGCTCAACATTGAGTTAAAGTTTCTTCCTTCAGGACAATTCCCTTATAAAGGAAATTATGGCATTGCTGGATTCCATGCATTCCAGTTAAAGTAATTCCCCTTTATAATCAATTACCAAACCACTGTGATGAACAGGTGAGATATCTCCCTTTAGAGATGACAAATTCTCTCTCAGTCAAACCTTGTTCTGGACTGGACCAATGGCTAGGCATGGCCCAATCCACTTCTGCTCCCAGAACGGCCCAATTGCCTAAGCCCAATCCGCGTAGGGCAGAGTTTACCTTTCTGCTCTCCAACCGGGCAAGGATTACATCGCTCCTCCCTAGTACTGCTGCCCGTCACGCACGACTTCATTAATCCCAGGACAACTATAGGCAGGTGCCAGGAACTACGACTTTTCCCGACATAACGGCTAGTTTTGGGCACCCTGCCCGACATAACGGCTAGTTTTGGGCAGTTACCTATTCTTCAGGAAACGGTTATTTCGCCCCGAAAATAGGGACCATTGGCCACGCGCTGGGGGCATTATATAAACCCTCTCACTTGAGAGGGCCAGGTATCCAATAATCATCCTAAGAACATACTTTGTACTTGCCCCTTTTCTATGACCCTTTCTTACTTGAGCGTCGGAGTGCCTTGTAGGTACACCCCCTCCTCTCCTACAAGCATCATCATTTGCCCTACGCAAAAGCCACGACGATCCAGTCTGATCACCTCCGATCAGTGGTGCCGTCTATGGGAACCTAGCTTCCCTGTCTTTTGATTCAAGATCCTCTCTTTTTCACTTCAAAGACTAAAGCTCTCTTCAAACCTCATCTGATCATCATGGCCTCCACCAAGAATGATGATGTCCGTCAAGTATCTGTTGTCGCCGTTATAGCTGATCACGCCGACCACATCCTCGTCGGATCTATTTTTCCAGAAACTGACCAACGGGACGGGAAGACTGCGTCCCCGACCCCCGATGAAGTGAAACCTTGGGCACAGGCTGCTGACCGTGTTTTCGAGCCTATTTTCGTTCCGCAAAATGATGACTCTAGCACGACTGCTCTCATAGCCTCCCTTAACAGATCAAACCTCTTGATCATCCAGTAAGGTGAAAAGATCAACGCTCTCGAGCACGCCCTCCAGGAGCGCCCGTCCTCGGAGAAGCCTCGCAGCCCGTCTCCACGTCCTTGGTCTCCCCCTCAGAAACGGAGGAGTGACAGGTCCAGAAGCCTTTCCTCGGAGAGAAGACAATCAAGATCAGAATAGCTCGCGTCCGATCTTGCACGAAGACGACACCAGCCTCCTCTGGGGAAGTCAAGACGTTCCCCTGCATCAAAGAAGTCCAGGCCACCAGAAAAGTACAAGCATCGCCGTTCACGTAGGCATTATCCACGACGAAGTAGGAGTCGTGGTCGTAGCCATTCCTTCTCCCGTTCCCCAAGCACAAGCAGTGACAACGACGTCCATGGCCCTCTCTCACAGGAGATCATGGACACCAGAATTCCTCGCGGGTTGGAAAAGCCCCCCGTTTTAGCGACCTATGACGGGACCGCCGACCCCGGCGAACACATAGAAAACATAGAGGCAATGCTCCACTACCACAACGTGAGTGGGGCCATAAAATGCAGATTGTTCCCAATCACCCTCAGGAAGGGGGCTATGGCTTGGTTCAAGCGCCTTCCCCGAGGGTCGGTCACATCGTGGAGAGATTTGAAGAGCCAGTTCGCCGATATTTTACGGCTTCCTGATGACATCCCAAGTTAGAGGCCACCTTAGAAGCTATCATACAGGGTAGGCACGAGCCCCTGCGGGCATATATCGAACGGTTTAACAAAGAAGCCGTGGAGGTCCGTACTATGGACCATATGAAAAAGTATCTTCTCGAAAAGGGCTTGAAACCAAAAAGCGGGTTTCGCAAGGCCGTCGGATTCGAGACTCCTCGAACATTAACGAAACTTCTCTGGAAAACTGAAGCGTACATACATTACGAAGAGAATGAGGCTTCATATCATGCCCGGGATGCAAGAGATCGCGAAAATACCCGGGCACCCAAAAAAGATGAGCCGGAGACATCCCGACAAGGAAAAGAGGGGTGACAAGACGATCGCCCCCGAGAAGGTAAAGGGTCTGCTGGCTGATTCATAGAGTATACCCTGCTCACCGCTCCTCGCGAGCGCATTCTCTCCGAATGCATCAATACGGAGTTCAAGTAGGGAGGTGTCAGGTTCCCCAAACCGACGACGTCCAAAGGCAACGTAGATAAAAGTAAATATTGTCGTTTCCACCGCAGCCATGGCCACATGACCGAGGACTGTGTACACCTTAAAGATGCTATTGAGATCCTCATCAAGGAGGGTCATTTGAAGCAATATATCAAGAAAGGCGAGTCTTCAAAACGGGAGGCGTCAGATTCAAAGAAGGAAGCAGAACCCGCAGGTCGCTATGTCCATCACGCGACCAGAGGACTTTGGTGTCCCAGATTATTTCAAGGAGCCATCCCAGGTGTTCGTGCTTAGCACTTGGGAAACATTCCCTGCAGCCATGGTTATCTCATGCGGGGGGTACAATGAGCTGACAGTGGGATCTGTTAAGCAAAAGTTCGAGAAGCTTATTGATTGCAGCCCTGACCAGCTATCCACACTTGAGAAGATCAAGGGGCGCTCCTAGCCGATCACCTTTTACCGCGAAGAACTGCCTGAAGGCTCTCCCAACTCACACATCCCCTTGCTCGTCAGGGCAAGATTGGTACACACCGACTTCAGAAGAATCCTGGTCGACCAGGGTAGTTCGGTGGACATAATGTACGCCGGCTAGTTTCGGGCCCTCAAGCTGGACCAGAAGAACCTCTCACCATACGTGGGATCCAATTTGCAGGGGTTCAACGAAGCCACGGCCATACCCTGGGGGTACGTGGAGCTCCTAGTCACATTCGGGGAAGAAGAGGCGTCTAGGTCAATCAAGACCCAATTCCTGGTGATCGATTGCCTATCACTGTACCAATGCATCTTGGGGAGACTGGCCCTCGCAGAGTTAGTTGCTGTCTCTTCAACTGTCCACCTCAAGTTGAAGTACTATATAGAAAAGGGTCACGTTGCGACATTGCACGGGGACATAGAGGCTGCCCGCAGATGTTTCGAAGCAGCAGCCCGGGGACAAAATCAGATCGATGAAGCACCCAAAGCAGCTAAGCGGGCACGAGAGGAAAATCATCCATCCGAAGATGGCCAACCAGACAAGAAACCTGCACTCCCTGTACACATTATCGACCTTGACAGCCAAATTTCAGGGGAAGGCGAGGAAGATAGCAGTGAAGGTGCGTCAACAGGGACGACCAGCTCCTCCACATTAGCCCTCATGCGACCAGTTCCAGATGGGGAGTTTGAAGTCATCGCCTTCAGTAATAACCCCAACAGAGGGGTGAAGATTGGTGCTGGACTGCCCGTCGAGGTCAAGCAACAGCTGAAGAAGTACCTGGACGACAATGCTGATCTGTTTGTTTGGAGTGCCATAAACATGCCCGGCTTGGACCCTGAGACCGCATACCACCATTTGAACATCGACCCAGCTGTCTGTGCCATCGTGCAGCGCAGGCGAAAACAATCTGACGAAAAGGCACAGGCTGCCGAAAAAATTGTACAAGACCTCTTAGAGGGGAAATTCATTTCGGAGGCCAGGTATACAACCTGGGTGTCCAATATTGTACTTGTTAAAAAGCATAGTGGAAAATGGCGCATGTGCATTGACTATACTGATCTCAACTGGGCTTGCCCGAAAGATGCTTATCCCTTACCGAGCATAGATAAGCTCGTAGATAACTCTGTAGGTTTCAAACTTTTGTCCTTCATGGATGCCTATTCGGGGTACAATCAAATCCCTATGGCCGAAGAGGACAAGAGGTACACCGCATTCATGACCTCCTCAGGGAACTATTACTACAATGTAATGCCCTTCGGTCTGAAAAATGTTGGGGCTACATACCAGTGCATGATGAACAAGGTCTTCCGATCAGAGATCGGAGACATGTTGGAAGTTTACATGGACGATATGATCGTGAAATCCCAAGAAGAATCCGACCATACATCCCACTTGCAAAAGGTATTCGACCAGGCCAGGAAGTGCAAAATGCACTCTGTTGCTCCCGGGATTTTCATCCAAGTACAAACGCGAAAGTGGCGCGGAAACAGAGTCGCTAGCAATGTGTATTTATCCCAAGAGAGGGAAAGAAAACACTGCATAAACCTGGGGGGAAAGGAAAAGCATGGTTTCACGACCAAGAGAAATAGGTAAGGGAGTCGGTTACGCGAAGGGAAGGTGTTAGCACCCCACACGTCCATCGTACTCGATGGGATCCACGCTTGTCGTCTCGATCAAAGGGTGTGGTCGTCTGGAGCTCCACTGCTACTGGAAAGAAGAAGGAACGAGAACGGAAAAGAACGGAGAAACGAAGAAGAAAAGAAAAAAGAAGTGACTCGGTAGGACGTCCTCGAAGTCCTAGGCCTACGTATTCCCGCGGGAACAGGAAAATCAGAGTCAACGTAGTTCAGACACGAACTAAGGGGGAAGGTTGCTCGCCAAGACATCGCCGTCTTGAGCCTACGTATCCTCAATCGGATGAGAGAGAGGAAATCATAGCAGTCGTAGTTTGACTTAACCAAGTCTGTGTTTTTTATGAGCGACGTTAGCTTCGCGTCCGGCAGTTAGGGTCGATGCCTGTTTGCGACGAGACGGAAGTAACATGCCCTTTTCTGAAAATGAGGTTTGGAACTTAACAATCCCGAAGGATAAAAAAGGTTTGAATTTGTTTTATGTTTTTTAGACAAGAAGTGGATAAATCATTTTTGTGTTAGTAACACGTATTGCATTCAAGTCTATTGCATAAGATCGAATGCATCGCATGGTCGTCCTAACATGACGTACGCTAAACATTCTAGAAAGGCGGAGAGAAACTCCCCTCCTTCCATTTCCCATGTGCTAGGCTCACGTGCAATACACGTTAATCCTTTATTAAGTGTTTTTTGCTTTTGTTTTAAGATGAGAAAAAGAGAGACTCAAAGATTGAGAAAGGCAAAAGTCTAAAGGGAGACTAATAATCCTAAGAGTTATCATGCTTGGAGATCCTAAGGGTTAGTGTGGTTTGAAGAACTCTAATCCTAAATAAAAGAAGAAGAGAGCAAGAGGTATCACAACTCACTTCTAAAGTAGAAGACGAGTTATGAACCAAAAAGGAGAAGAAAGAAGTTTGTACAAAGAAAGCATAGAAATGCTTATCACAAATGCAAAAGAGAAAGCTTTAAAGAGAGGAAGGAAGAAGGTGTATGTGGATGCACATCCACACCCTCAACTTACCATTAGCCCCTACATGAAAAGGTTAGCTAAACAATTGGATATGAAATCATAAGTGAAAGAAATCACACAAGTAAGCACTAAACATCTCATGAAATGAAATTATGAATCAAAAAATCCTAAGTCTAAAGAGAAGGGATCCTAAGTGTTAAATGACTTCTAAAGTCAGTAGCATGTCTAATGAGGTTCAATTAAAGTTAAGGTACCTAATGAGATCAAACTATGTCAAGAAAGGTGCCAAAGATTCACACAAGTTCAAGTTATGAAACATGGATGAAGTATGAATGCATATGGCATACAAACATGAATGAATGCTTGGATAAATGTCAAAAATCATAATTGAATGTCATATTATAATGCTCATGGATGTCAATGAATGAACATACAAAGCATGAGTGAAATGATTTAAGAAGATAAAGCAAATAGAAACAAACAATGTTCAAGTTCAATTAAGAAAGGAAGAAACTTGTAACACAAGTCAAAGTTGAAAAAGAACATGAAATCAAATGTAAATGGATGCAAGTCAGAATTAAACATCATATTTGAATATCCTATAATGTCTATGAACAAGCATACAAATCATGAAAAAGAATATTCAAGTAGAAGATATTAGAGGAAGAAGAAGTAAGAAGAAAAGAAACAAGTTTCACTTAAAGAAAAGAAATAACTTGCAACACAAGTCAAAGTTGAAACTCAAAGATAAATGAACATGGATGTTCAAGTTCAAGTAAGAAAGAAAGATGAAATAGATCAAACATAAACAAGTATGCAAGATGAATGACATTTGAATGCATGAGATGATTATGGGTCAGTAGTGTGACGCCCCCAATCTAATACCCCCAAAAACACGCAATTAAAGCGGATAAAAGAAAATTCGAAAATTGATCAGAGTATATTTGAAACATCATGGCATAGAAAGGGGAATCACATCAAAGTAACCAAACATACACATAACATGCAACACCTGCCCATAATGATATGCAACTGTGGGGTAGCAATCATACAGAGGAAACTTTGTTCCTTACACCCACTTTTCAGAAATTAGAATTAAAGCGGAAAATCTAAAATCTGATTAACATATATACATATACACATATAAATAGTTTGTCATACATCAGGTAGCATATGTACAACCAAAATATATCATCAGATATACAAAATAATAGCACGCAGCCACCCTAACTACCCGGAGTCACATATCAGAGCCGACCGACCAAAATAATGAAGACGCAATGCTTCACAAAAAGGAATACCTCCAGCAGCTCTAATCTGCAACGCCTCATAGAGCGTTATAAAACAGCAGAAGGGTGAGAAAAACAACCATAATATAATTGAATAAAATTATATATATAAACACAAAAATGTACAAGTAACACATTCTCACCACAACCACATATAACATAATACCGCATAATTCTCAAGCATCAAATACCATTACACACCACACATATACCATACAATCATCAATCACAGTCAAAAATTCACACACAATTAATTCATGATTTATGCAATGCACATAGACCGACACAACGACTCTATGCACATGCCATGCGGTACCGACTTCCAATGTTTCATGTCTCATCATCAGTTCACTCAGGAACTATTGGAACCATCGCTCGTTACTGAGAATCTCAAGTAACTCCCCGTCGGGCCTACGATGTTCACCCGTCGCTTTAGGTCCTCAGGCAACGCCTCATATTTTCGAGGCACACGACGTTAAGGATTGCTTTAAGTCTCCAAAGGAGCCCACAATCGTCTATAACCACCGCTTTAGGTCCTCAGGCAGCGCCTCATATTTTCGAGGCACACGATGTTATAGCAGATTCCATCAGGAACCAAACCGCCACTCAGGACGTTTCCACAATGCACATCATGATGCTTGGCATACAATGACTCATGACATTCACATTGCATCCATACACACATTCATAATCATGCACATTTATCAAATACCACACTTAGCATTTTCTTGCCTTTCGGCCACAAAGCATCATCACAACAGCACATAAGTCATCTCACGTACAAAACAACAACATACGGCATAATACACGTCAATTCCACACCATTAAAATGACAAAAATCGATAACCGACACTATTCACATTTCCCGACATAATTTAATCGGCTAACAATCCTCAAAACCCATTTTTATTAGATAGAACATTTCATAAGCTTTCCAACGGTATAAAGAACGTCCCGATCCGAGTTACGGATCAAAAGTTACGGAATTTTAGAAAACAGATAAAATTTTGAAGTCCCAGACCGCGCTGAGCGGGTCCGTGAGCGCGCTGAGCGGGCTCGCTCCTGCCTGGTGAGCTTACATTTTTTTTCAAGAGCGCGCTGAGCGGGCATCTGCGCGCTGAGCGGGCTCTGCGATTTTCTGAAAAAACCCTCTTCGAGAATCCACCCCAAAAATCCCATTTTTCACCCAAATTCAATTCCAACAGCAAAACAAACATCAACGATTATTCATACACACAGTGTGATCATACAATACAGTTTATATCGATTTCCGACCGTGAAAACCTCGATTTCTACTCGTTTATCTCATTTCGACCTATATTTGAAAAAAAAACAACAAAACTTCCACACAAACATACATAATCATACACAATCATAGTATAATCGAGTTTCGCACCCTTACCCGATTAATTGATTCCTAGAAATTGTTCTTGATGATTTTCCAAGCTTTTCTCCAATTTCTCTCTTTTCTCTCTTCTCCTCTTTTCTTCTCTTTTCTTCTTTCAACTTTCTTTCTATTTTTTTTTTCTTTCTTTCCCTTTTCTATTCTATTTTCTTTTCTAGTCTAACTTAGTAAAAATATCTATGAAATGTCCAAAATACCCCCACACTCAAATATCCCGCAAATGTTCCCGAAACGCGATAAAATATAATCACGACGAAAAATAACATATTTTCACATAAAAGTCGAAAATAAAATAAAATAATAATAAAATAATCAAAAGACTCAATAAAATAAAATTGGCAAAACGGGGCGTTACAATTAGCATACCAAAGATGAGATGCAATTAGAATGCATGAAAAGGCATTGAGGATTCACAAACAAATCATGTTAATGGTTAGAAGAGAAGAGAAGTGAAACTAGGTCATAAGAAATCAAGTAAGGATGTATTTAGAACATATACACAATCCAAATGAAAATACAATGCAAATGACTTATGATCCTAAGAAAAAGGACCTATAATATTCTAATGAGGACCTATAATGATGCACAAACAAGTTCTAATACGATATCACAAGTGCCTCCTAATCACACAAAGTTAAAAGTTAAGAAAGGATCACAAAAAGTTACCTATTCTAACAAGCATCAAACAATTAAAAAAGGACTTGCAAAAATTATGAAAATCAAGCACAAAACAATTAAGTCAGAAAAAAATCTAGTGGCAAAGGCTCATACAAAAATTCACAAAGAAACTAGTTCAAACAAGTTCACAAAGTCACTTTAGGTAAAATGGAATGATGCACAATGATGCGTGTCAAAACCTAATATGGGATGCTTCTAAAATTTGACAAAAATATGAATTAAGTAAAATAAGATGTTATGAACACACATATCAAAGTTCATGCCAAAAATCAGACTCTAACTATGTCAATTAATTCACAAATGAACATGTATTAAGAAGGATGAACATTGAAAAATAAATTAAAAGTAAATTGTGAAATAATATGCAAAATGTATTAAAATCAGAATTAAAAAACATGGAAAATTAGTTAAATGTGTTATAATGCTAAGTGAATTTATCTGGAATTTTTGGATGAACTTTAGTATTTTTAATAAAAAAGAAATGAAACTATGTCAAACAGAAATTAAAAAAAAAGAAATATGCAGGGGGTGCCATGAAAGTAAATCTGTAGTTCAAAAGTGATTGGGCTCCAACAAGGGGTGTGTGAATAGCATCTTAAGTCTAGTCCAGTTATACGCGCAGAACATGGTAATAGCATAGACACTCAGTCAAACATTGACTCCATCAGAGCCACACGATGAATCACACGCACACAATTCAGTCAAACATATGCCAGTAATCATGATGAAAGGCTATGATGCACACACGTCGTGAGATACAGTGGACATGCTACACACAATCAATCAGAATCAAATATCAAAAATGGAGCACGTGACCTCCACCCTCTCTTTTTAATTCGCTGGCAACGTCTCACTCGTCCATTCCCTAAGATCTAATGGTCATGTTTTAAAGTTCCTAAACCCTAGCCGTGAATCTCACCGGCCGGAGAAGGACCTCCGGTCATCTTCTCCGGCCATCTCCGGCGACCTGCAACACACACATGTTTCCAGAAATGCATACAATGTATATCAAACAAAAGTTGAGCTCAAGCACAACACGAATCTAGCAATGGAATTCATAAATCATGCACACATCAAGAGAATCGAATGGAGAAAGTTTGCCCTAGGTTTTCAACTAAGCTTCTAACAAGCTCTATCAACTAGCCAGAATTTCCACAGCTTCTATTAAGCTCTATAAACAACAACAATAGGCTAAAAATCAATGAAATCGTGCAAGAAAAGTTGAAGAAGTTCAAACCTGGATTGAAGCTTCTAGATGATTGTTGAGAAAACCAGAGGTGAGAGCTTGTTCTTGAACTTGCTTGAGCAAAATAAATGCTCGTGGATGCTTGAAAATGCAGAGGAATAGAGATCTGAAACTTGAAGGTGCTTCAACTCTTAAGTGCTTCAATGTTTCAATATTGCTTGATGATGAAGATTGAAGAAGAATCGTGATGAATTCGTGCAGAGAGAGAGAGAGAGAATTCAGAGAGAAATTTTTGAGAGATTTGAGGTGTGAAAGTGAAAAATGAAAAAATTTCCTCCAAATTCTGTTAGAAACCTCTTATATAGGTGTAGTTAATAATTAACCAACTCAATTGATGGTTAGAACTTAGGTTAAGTTAATTGTGGTGTGAGTAGCAAGAATGAGGTGGAGTGAGCAATTCTGAAAATGAGAGTGAAGAGTGAACTCGTGTGTTTCATATTATTATTGATGTATGATGGTGAAAAGATAAGGTGATGAATGGTGGCGATGGTGTTTAGCCTGCAGCATCATAACTTGTTCATTTGAAAAGTTTCCCTTATGGTGTGTGGTGTAGCATGACATGGTATGGTATGTAAGAATTTGTTGGTCCAAATGAAGCAAAAGGAAGGACTGGTATGAAGGCATGCGTGTGAATGTGACTTGAAACAATAATAACAATGCCAAGCAGCTTATTTTGGCCAGCACAAGATTCAGTGACAATATGGAAGTTTGAGGAGGAAAAACTTTATGCATAGTGGATGAAATAGTGAGGTTTTGGTGTCAATGAAAAGAAGAAACATCATAGAACAAATTTGTAGTTGGAATCAAAGTGATTGGAAGCTTGGAAAGTGATGGAAAATGACTTGAAACACAAGCAAACAAACTGACTTATGGGCGAGGCAAGTTGTGACATGCATGGCAACATGGCCTATGGAAATTTCAGAGTGAAACATCTCTCTTTGAACCCTTATATGACCTTCATAACCTGTTCAAATGAAAAAATGTCCAACATCAAAGTTAAAGAGGACATGGAGATGAACAAGATTGGTGTTCAACAATTTTCCATTTGAAGCCTTCTTGAGGGAAAAAAAATAGCTTGACATTTGGCACACCACATGTTTGATGAAATGCGTGCGTGCCAGCCCAGTTTTGCTTGGTCATGACTTGGATTTTGCCTTGATTTTACAAAACTTTGATTGATCATAACTCCTTCAATTTTGATCCAATGGAAGAGTTCTTGGTATAGATTTGAAGCTTGGAATGTGATCTTTAATTGGCTCAACTTAGGCCTGAAGTTTAAAGCCTTTATCCTGAAGAAAGAATGCCTTGAAATGGAGTGCAAAATGGTCCAAACTTGCCATTTTTAGAAACCCTAAATTTCTAAAATGGAAACTTTGTACAATTCTTGATTTATGATGAATCTCTTGACATTTCTTGATCAAATCTTCACCATTAGACATATTTGACTTGAATTTCATGAATTTGACCCAAAAAGTCAGGAGTTGACTTTTTCCTCTGCACAGTTGACCTTTTCCCCAAATTTCCTGATTCTCAATCAATTGATCAATTGAAACCCTTCCAAATCAAATTGATGGACCATTCTTCATCCTTAGACCCTTGAGGATATGTAGAATACCATGAGATCAAGTATTGCCCAAAAAATCAGAAATAAATTGATTTTATTTCAAACCCTAGTTTTAAACCCTCAGTCTAGGAGAAATCAGCACATCCTCCAAATCCAAATTCCTCTGAATATGATGTGTATCCTCTCAAAAAATGATGAGATATGCCCTTTGGAGATGATAAAGACTCAAGGATCTTGTTCATTGGGCATTATACTCAAGAATTCCAAAACCCTAGTTTTGCACTGGTTAGTATGATGTGATTCCCTTGCATTCTCTTGTCAAGCTTGATCATATGATAAGGTGATGACTCAACTTAAGATCTCTTGAGACTCAAGGCTCCTTGGATTTGGCTTAGACACCCTGATCCCATGCCAATGAACCAGTGAAATGCCATGATGATCATGCCAAAATGCAATGAAACATAAGCCAGTAAAAGCTAAAAGCAAGAGGGCAAATTTTGAGGTGTTACAGCTGCCCCTATTTAAACTTCTTGGATCCGAGGGTATGGAAGCGAAGATTTCCAGACAATCGAGATACATGGAGATTGAATACTAAAATAACCTGAAATTTTCAAATTGTGGGGATAACAAAATAGAATTGTTAACGAGGACGGCCGTAGACGAACTCGAAAAGGTAGACCGACCGAAGGAAGACTACGCTAGGGAGAAACAAAATAATACGAGTACGAC
Source organism: Lathyrus tuberosus (assembly GCA_022829125.1). NCBI lineage: Eukaryota > Viridiplantae > Streptophyta > Magnoliopsida > Fabales > Fabaceae > Lathyrus > Lathyrus tuberosus. Next base: position 1,368,730 of record JALAZF010000617.1, on the reverse strand, counting down.
CGAAAGCGAACTCGAACAGAAAGACCGACCGAAAGCGGAATTTCATCAACAAACGAGTACGACCGAAAGCGGACTCAAAAAGAAAGACCGACCGAAAGCGGAATGTCAAAAACAAACGAGTACGACCGAAAGCGGACTCGAAAAGAAAGACTCACCGAAAGCGGAATTTCAACAACAAACGAGTGCAACCGAAAGCGGACTCGAAAAGAAAGACCGACCGAAAGCAGAATGTCAACAACAAACGAGTACGACCAAAAGCGGACTCGAAAAGAAATACCGACCGAAAGCGGAATTTGAACAACAAACGAGTGCGACCGAAAGCGGACTCGAAAAGAAAGACCGACCGAAAGCGAAATTTCAACCACAAACGAGTACGACCGAAAGCGGACTCAAAAATAAAGACCGATCGAAAGTGGAGTTTCAACAACAAATGAGTACGACCAAAAGCAGATTCAAAAAGAAAGACCGACCGAAAGCGGAATTTCAACAACAAACGAGTACGACCGAAAGCGGACTCGAAAAGAAAGACCGACCGAAAGCGAAATTTCAACCACAAACGAGTACGACCGAAAGCGGACTCGAAAAGAAAGACCGGCCGAAAGTGGAATTTCAACAAAAACCAGTACGACCGAAAGCGGACTCGAAAAGAAAGACCGACCGAAAGCGGAATTTCAACAACAAACGAGTACGACCGAAAGCGGACTCGAAAAGAAATACCGACAAAAAGCGGAATTTCAACAGCAAATGAGTACGACCGAAAGCGGACTCGAAAAGAAAGACCGACCGAAAGTGGAATTTCAAAGAAAGAGTAAGTCAAAGATAGACTTTCAAACCCCAAATAAGTAGAATTCACATACCCGCAACAATGATTCCGCTGGGGAAAAGAGAAATCTAGACAGACAACTCTGTAGGGGAGTATATGAAGGAATAGGAAGGACGAATCCACTGGTTGCTGTGTAATGTTAAACAACGTCTCCTGAGTTACATCACTTTCTGCTGGGGAAAGAGACTGGAAAAAGAGCTCAAACCTGGCTTATGCTTCGAATGCATATGTTTGAATTTTTCTATGGCGTAATGCTCCATACATAATGGAAATGCTACGCGTTTGGGAGGATGCCATGCAAGAATGCTTATGCAATGCAAAAGAGGCGCTCCAGCAAAATAAATGCTGAAGACGAAGGCAACTCCACCGGGGATGACAGACTGAATTGTCCTTTGAAATAAGAGACCCGGATGAGAAAGACTTCACTCTGCTGAGGAAGACATTGATCTCAAACTCTGCCGGAGATGAAAACTCCGAGAGACTACCCACTCTGTTGGGGATGGACAAAAATGAATATTGAAGATGGGACTCAAAGAGAAAATTCCCTCCGCCGGGGATTACCAATGACTTCTACCTGAATCTAAAAGAATGACAATGACAATTAGACTTAAGACCTGCTGAGGATATCGATCGCTGTTGAACAAACCACTGAGAAGATCACCACCAAACTATGCTTGGGGAAATAAGTTAATAACACCGACCCTACTTGGGGTATTATTGAACTTACCCTGCTGTTGGGAGATACTCTTACCTCTATCCTGCTGGGGAATATCAGCCACCACCAGCAAATCTGCTTGGGAAATGGTGATTGACAACATCAACTCTGCTAGGGGATACCACCAAGCTTAATCCTTTGATGAGGATCAGACCAAACCTTTGTTCGTGAGAAATATTTCCTGACTAGCTGAGGAAAATAGGTGTTCAGACTCTGTGGGGAAATAACATCTTTGTCAGAAAAAGATACCCCATCAGTCTCTTGCTGGGGATGCAGAAGTATCAACTTCTGGCTACTTGCTAAGAGAGTAATGGACCAACCACCACTCTAGCTGGGGAAATAAGCCTCTGTATTCTGCCTGGAGAAGGTAATTTCTGTTGAGGAAAAGATTCAGCCTACCCTGTTGGGGATTAGAGCACACAGCTGCTAGTGAAACAAGCATCTCTTGTCCTTGAAGCAATCCATTTCTGACTGCTTGCTGGGGAGTAGTAGATCAACCATGACTTCTATTGGGGACACAATCCTTTATACTCTTACAAGGAAGAGTAAGCTCTGCTGAAGATGATGATCTTTCAGGTACTGAGGAGAAAAGTTTTTACCCTACAAACAAAATCAAGAGACAACCCAAAATGGCTATCTAGACTGTTTCATCAACAACTTCCACTATTTTCCGATATTCTTCACAAAGCTTAACATTTTGCATGCAATGTCTTATCAAAATATCGGACGTTTTCACAAACAAAACAGTAAAAATAAAATATAAATGGAAAGCTCTTTGACTGAAATGAAAAATTTTATTGAATGAATTGGCCTGTAAATAAGCATTTACATTCGGAGGCAATTCCTGAAAAGAGGTAATTGCGCAAAAAGTAAAAGAAAATACACATGTCGGCAATGTGGGGAACAGATATCCACCATGATTCAATTCAGCTATGAACCGTATGTCCCGCTTATCCGCATATGTTTTGACCTTCGAAGAGGCTGTCTGGACTGATTCCCTTCCTTTGAAATTTCCCAGTATCAAAAGTGTTCACAGATCGAACGCAGATCGTAGCCTCTTGCTTTCAAATCCCTAACTTTTGCCTGGATCGCCCTTTTCGGGTTTTCAATCCATCGGGATACCCATTTTTGCCAAAGTTGTCTGGTCGGGTTTTCAACTTTGCGGGTTTATTCTCTTTTTCTTTTTATCCCTAACTTTTGTCCGAACCTTTTCATTTTATGGTTCGCCGGGATGCCCCTTTTTTGCTTGGATCTTCTTTTTATGTCCAGCGGGTCTCTTTTATACAAAGTATTTTTTGACTACGTCTGCGTTCACAGGGGATGTAAAATCTTCGCCATCCATAGTTGAGAGTAATAAGGCTCTGCCAGAGAAAACCTGTCTTACTACGTATGGACCTTCGTAATTTGGAGTCCATTTGCCCCTGGAAGGATCCTTTTCAAAACCAATTCACCAGCTTGAAAACACCGAGGACGCACTTTCTGATCAAAGGCTTTCTTCATCCTACTCTGATACAACCGGCCATGTGCAATGGATACCAATCTCTTCTCTTCAATAAGATTCAGCTGATTCAATCTGGAACGCACCCATTCGGCCTCATCAAGCTTCACATTTGCCAGAATTCTCAAAGAAGGAATCTCAACCTCTACTGGTAGAACTGCTTCCATACCATAGACCAATGTGAAAGGAGTTACCCCAGTTGATGTACTCACCGAAGTATGATAACCATGTAAAGCATAAGGCAACATCTCATGCCAGTCTTTATACGTCACTACCATTTTCTGTACAATCTTCTTGATATTCTTATTTGCCGCTTCAACAGCCCCATACATCTTCGGGTGATAGGGAGAAGAATTGTGATGTTCAATCTTAAAGCTCTGACACAACTCCTTCATCATCTTATTATTCAAATTTGAACCATTATCAGTAATGATTCTCTCCGGGACTCCATACCGGTAGATGATGTCCTTCTTGATAAACTTGGCTACCACTTGTTTGGTAACGTTGGCATATGAGGCTGCTTCCACCCACTTTGTGAAGTAATCAATGGCAACCAGAATGAAACGATGCCCATTGGAAGCAGTCGGCTCAATCTTTCCAATCATGTCAATGCCCCACATGGCAAAAGGCCAAGGCGATGACAACACATTTAGAGGAGTAGGCGGTACGTGCACCTTATCTGCATAAATCTGGAACTTATGACATTTCCGGGCGTATTTAAAACAACCGGACTCCATAGTCATCCAATAGTACCCCGCCCTCAACAGTTTTCTGGCCATAGCATGCCCATTGGCATGAGTACCGAAAAAACCTTCATGAACTTCTTCCATCAACAGGCTTGCCTCGTGTTCATTAACACAACGTAGCAAGACCATGTCAAAGTTCCTCTTGTACAACACATCATCTTTGTTCAAAAAGAAATTTCCCGCCAGCCTCCTCAGATTTTTCTTATCTTTGGTGGACGCGTCAACCGGATACTCTTGACTCTTCAGAAAGACCTTAATATCATGATACCAAGGCTTGCCATCTGATACCCCTTCAATTGCAAACACAAAAGCGGGTCTATCCAGACGCATGATTCTTACGAGGGAGTTTCATTCCAATGGTTCACCTGATACATCGAAGATAATGTTGCCAACGCATCTGCCATCTGATTCTCTAACTGGGGTATATGATGGAAATCGACTCTGTCAAAGAAAGGTAACAACCTTCTGGCATAGTTTTTATAAGGCACCAAATTCGCTTGACGAGTTTCCCATTCACCTGTGATCTGATTAACCACCAATACGGAATCACCATAAACATCGAGGTTCTTGATTCTCAAATCAATTGCTTCTTCTAACCCCATGATGCATGCTTCATACTCTGCCTCATTATTGGTGCATATGAACGCTAATCGGGCAGTGAAGGGTATATGGGAACCCTGTGGAGTCGTAATGACTACCCCGATTCCGTTACCATACGAGTTGACAGACCCATCAAAGACTAGCTTCCACTAGGATCCAATTTCAGGTCCTTCATCATGTAGAGGCGCTTCACAGTCTTTCATCTTCAGTTACATAATATGCTCATCAGGAAATTCAAACTTCATCGGTTGATAATCCTCAATTGGTTGTTCAGCAAGATATTCTGACAAAACACTTCCCTTAATGGCTTTTTGAGAAACATATTGAATATTGTACTCTGTCAGAACCATCTGCCAACGAGCTATTCTTCCAGAAAGCGCCTGTTTTTCAAACACATACTTGATCGGATCCATCTTCGAAATCAAGAGGGTTGTGTGGTTTAACATATACTGCCTCAAACGCTTAGATGCCCAAGCGAGTGCACAACATGTTTTTTCCAGCATTGAGTACCTTGACTCACAATCAATGAATTTTTTACTCAGGTAGTATATCGCATGTTCTTTTCTACCAGACTCGTCTTGTTGACCGAGCACACACCCCATTGAGTTCTCAAGAACTGTAAGATACATAATCAATGGCCTTCCTGGTACTGGCGGTATAAGGACCGGAGGTTCCTGCAAATATTCTTTTATTTTTTCGAACACCTTCTGACAATTTTCATTCCACCTAACCGCTTGATCTTTTCTTAGCAATTTGAATATTGGTTCACAAGTGGCTGTAAGATGAGAGATGAATCTAGCAGTGTAGTTCAACCTCCCCAGGAAGCGATGGACCTCTTTTTCTGTTCTCGGCTCAGGCATTTCTTGTATGGCTTTTACTTTAGCAAGGTCAACCTCGACACCTCTTTCGCTGACAATAAACCCCAGTAGTTTTCCAGATCTCACCCCGAAGGTGCACTTGTTCGGATTCAACCTCAGCCTGAACTTTATCAACCTATCAAAAAGCTTCTGAAGATTCACCAGATGCTCTTCCTCCGTTTGTGACTTCGCGATCATGTCATAAACATAGACCTCGATCTCTTTGTGAATCATGTCATGAAAGAGAGTCACCATTGCCCGCTGATAAGTTGCCATAGTATTTTTCAATCCAAAGGGCATTACTTTGTAACAGAATGTCCCCCACGGTGTTATGAACATTGTTTTCTCCATGTCCTTCGGGGCCATTTTGATTTGTTTATACCCAGAGAAGCCATCCATGAAGGAAAACACAGAGTATTGAACAGCGTTGTCTACTTACACGTCGATGTGAGGGAGCGGGAAATCATCTTCCGGGCTTGCTCTATTCAGATCTCTGTAATCAACACACATCCTGACCTTTTCGTCTTTCTTAGGTACAGGCACAATGTTAGCAACCCACAGAGGATAACTTGTCACAGCCAGAAATCCAGCATCTATCTGCTTCTGAACCTCCTCTTTAATCTTGACAGACATTTCAAGTTTCATTCTCCTCAACTTCAACTTAACCGGAGTACATCCCTCTTTGAACGGCAACCGGTGTACCACGATGTCAGTGTCAAGCTCAGGCATGTCTTGGTAAGACCAGGCGAAGATATCCACATACTTTCAAAGCATTTCAATCAATCTTCTCTTTACACTGTCTTCCAAAGCAGCCCCAATCTTTACCTCTTTCTTCGCATCCTCGGTTCCCAAATTAACAATCTCAATCTCCTCCTGATGAGGCACGATGACCCTTTCCTCCTACTTTAGCAGTCTGGCCAATTCCTCGGGTAGGTCACAGTCTTCCTCAACCTCTTCTTCAGCCTGATATATGGGATTATCGAAATCATACCGAGCCATAACTGAATCATGAGGGGTGGAATCTGAACAAGGTAACCTGCATGATAGATGATTCATGTTTTATTATGTATGCAACAAACAAAACACATTGCCATTTTGATGTGATTTTATGCACAAAATAAAACAGAAAAACAGGGATCAGAAATATTTGAATGCGAAAAGTCCTTTATTATTGACAAAGAAAAAACCTACAAAATGTTCAAGCCCTACAAGCAAGAATCACTTCGTCTTGGGAAGAACGTAGGATCAAACATAATAGAAAAACAGAGACAATTACTCTGGGCCAGTCACTTGGATGATCTTCTCCGATGACCAGTTGCATGGGCTTTGACCAGGCATGCAGGGGCGGATCCAATTATCCATGTCGCAATCGCTATCCCCATCCTCCTCAATAGCGTTGACTCTATCAAAGAATACCCCATCACTGGTAAAACGAACTGGGCCGTAAAACTTCGGAGGCTCTTCAGGACGCCTGGGTGGCTTGTACCCTAGCCCATAAGTATCTTGCTTCTTCTGAACCTCAATAATCTGACCCCATTTTTGTGAGCCTCCAGCTTCAACTACAGCCCGAGCATCCTTGAAGGAAGACATAGAGATCTCCGGCTGATCTACCACTGTAAGCTGCTTAACCACTTCAAATGGGCTAGCCTCCTTAGGAACTTCCTCATGAACTTTTACTGTTTCAAAAGCCTGACATAACGTTTCCTGTATTTTGCCATCTACCTCCACATATTTGAAAGTAGATAGATGACTTATCATAATGTCTTCTTCTCCGCAAACTGTCACCACGTGTCCGTCCACCATATACTTCAGCTTCTGATGGAGCGTAGACGTTACAGCCCCAACACTGTGAATCCACGGCCGACCAAGTAGACAACTGTAAGCGGGCTGAATATCCATTATATAGAACGTGGCGTCAAAGACCTCTGGGCCAACCTTAATTGGCAGCACAACCTCTCCAAAAATAGCCCTTTTAGAACCATCAAATGCGCGCACCACCAAATCACTTGGCGTGCATATCAACCCTCGGGTGTCTAGCTTCATCAATGCCTTCTTAGGAAAAACATTTAAAGACGATCCTGTATCCACAAGCACATGAGACATCAACGACCCACGACACTCAACAGAAATATGTAAGGCAGTTTTATGGTTTCTCCCAGCTGGAGTCAAGTCAGCATCAGTAAACCCCAAACCGTTGCCTGCATTAACATGGGCTATCACCCCCTCAAGCTGATTGACTGAGATCTCTTGGGGCATATAAGCGGCATTCAGTACTTTCAACAACGTGTTTCGGTGAGCTTCCGAACACAACAACAAGGATAATATGGATATCTTGGATGGCGTCTGATGCAAATGATCCACAATTTTATAGTCACTTCTTAGAATTAACCTCATGAATTCTTCTACATTCTCGGAGAAGGGACTATCAGCTGGCCTTACTACGGAGTCAGTCACTGTCGGGGTCTGCACAAAATTATCTACGGCCTGTTTACCCTTGTCCTGTCTGGAATTACCAGCCTGTTCATCGGAAGGAGTGAAGATTCTGCCACTTCGGGTAATAGCTCCTGCTTCCTCAAGACTGGAACTCGCTACTGACGTTCCCATTAACTCTTGTTTCTGCCCATTAACGAAAACTTCCGCCCCATAGTTCCAAGGAATGGCCTTGGTACTCTCATAAGGAATGGGTCCAGGACCTATAATTATAACCGGCGCTGGTCTTGCCTCCGCTGAAATTGTGATTGTCTTAAAGGGAATAGTGATGGTAGCTACATCGCTGCCAATAACCTCTTTTTGTAGGTCACACCTGTCAAACTGCAACCTACCTTCATCGATCAACTTTTGAATTCCCGATTTCAACATCCCACAACCATTCATCTGTAACATACATTCTGAACAATTCTTGTCACAACCGGGGTGTACTCCACCCATCAATAATTTCTCCTTTACCACCATCAAAGAAGTCCTTAGTTCGTTCACATCCATAACCAGATTTAGAAATTCATTCTCTTCTAACACAACATTAACCCTTGGCCTGCCATGATCAGGCATTGGGTTCTGGATAACATTTGGCACGTCATTTGAAAAGTTTATGGCCTTAGAATCCACCAAGTCTTGAACTGTGTGCTTAAAAGCTTTGCAGTCCTCGATATGATGTCCGGGCGCCCCAGAATGAAAGTCGCAATGGGCATTAGGATTATAACCCGGAGGTGGATTACCAGTGATAGGAGCTAGAGTCCTCTTTTGAATTAGCTACAGCTAAAGTAAGTGTTGGAATAACTGTGAATACGGTAGAGGTGGAGTATCAAAATGTCGGTTCTGTTTAGGCGTAAAATGCTACTGGTGTAGAGCACGATTCTATTGCTGCTGTGGAGGTGCTGCAGGAATTGTCACTCATGCTATCTACTGGTTATAATTCTGGCGTTGCTTCCCTTTGCCTCGGTAAGACGAAACAGAATTGGTTTCCTCCTTCTTCTTGTAATTCGCATATAGTTTCTTCCCCTGACTAGAAGACGACCAATCATTACCCAAAACTTTCCCAGCTTTGATTCCATCCTCTAACATCTCCCCAACCATGATCAAATCAGCAAACTTGCCCGACATGCAAGGTAACAGTTTTTCATAATAATGTCCTGGCAAAGTATCCATAAACAGGTTCAGCATCTCCTTTTCCAACATAGGTGGATGTACTCTTGCCGCCAACTCGCTCCATCTCTGCGCGTACTCCTTAAAGTTCTCACTACTCTTTTGGGACATATTCTATAGTTGTGTACGATTGGGAGCCAAATCAGTATTATACTGATAGTGTTTCACAAATGCTTCAACCATCTCTCTCCAGTTGTGTACATGGCTCATCTCAAGTTGCATATACTATTTCAGGGACGCTCCAGACAAGCTGTCCTGGAAGAAGTGCATCAGCAATTTTTCATCATGGGAGTACGCAGCCGTCTTTCTTGCGTAAGCCCGAACATGTGTCCTGGGGCAATTAGTGCCGTTGTACTTCTCAAAAGTGGGGACTTCAAACTTATGCGAAATTCTCACATCAGGAACCAGCCCTAGGTCATCTAGATCCATTCCCACAGAATTTTGATTTACCACTCCTCTCAGCTGTTCTTCAATCATTCTAATCCTTTGGTCATCAACAATTGGGAGACCAGCATCTCCACCTGGCACAGAGAAAACATCGTCTTGTTGATCATCAAAGTGATGGCCATGAACTGCATGAATACTGTTTCCCCCTCCAACCACAGAAGGAATTACCACATTTTCTCCTCCGCCTGGAGGGATAACAACATAGGGAATTGGAACTCCGCTCGGAGGTCCATTCTGAATATTGTGTCCATTAGCACCTCCGCCCGGAGGAATAACATTGTTCTGGAGACCACCATATAGTACACCATTCTCATCTACTCTTGCCACGAGAGGTTGAACGAGAGTTCTGAGTCACTTCTGTCCCTGTACGACTCCTTGCATCATTTCCATGAATTGGGTGATACGGGCTTGCATGGCGGCCATTTCTGCTTGCATTTGCTCCATTACTCTTTTCTGGTTGAGTCGAGTAGAATATTGGTGAATCGGTTGGTCAGCTATCCTGCCTGTAACCAAATAAAGGTTAGGAAAAAAACCGAAACGAGTACCTGTTATGCAAAAATGCTTATGATTATGAAATGCATGCAAATGTCATGTTTAACCACTTCCAGGGCATTTAACACCCTGATTCCGGTCTTAATCACAAGAAGCTGAGCGACGTATAGATATCATCGAGAGAAACCGTGTTGTGACATAGTGCTGTGATAATGTGCCTGTGACAACGTGTTTGTGAGTAGAGCGCTACCAAAGAACTACTTCTGAATAAACCATTCATTTGAATTTAACGGAACCCAAACACATTGAAGCGTTCTACAATGAATTCAAAAACAGGAAATACATCAAGATAGTGGATCCATCAATAAGCCTGATAGTAACCACGGTGCATCAGCACAACTACACTAAGAAACTAAAGAGGAGACTATCAATCATTCAGTTCCAAGTCTTTCAGCTTCTCGCTAGAGTACTTGATCTCTTTAAAGAGTATTCTGGTGCGCTGATGATTTGGCCTCTCGATCATCTCTTTGATCAAAATGTCCCTCTTCTTCAGAGCTTCGGCTAATGAGTCCGCGTGCATCAAGAGAGCTTCATCTTCACTCATCTTCCTAGGCTTTTTCACACCAGCTTGTATCTGGAGTCTTCCCATCTCCATCATGGCATCTTCAAGCTTTTTCTTAGAGATTTTCAGCTCATCCCGGACATTCTTCAGCTGCTCCTGGCTTTTTCCAAAGTCTTCCCGGTGTTTTCTCTGTTGTTCATGTGCTCTCTGGAGTTCATCGGCTCGGGCCTTTGATTGCTCTCGCAGTTCTGCATTCTCCATTCTGACCTCATCCCAAGCCTGTTGAAGTTGAGTGAGCATGTCTTTGGTTTGTGCCAAAGACTGCTTAGTCTACTTGTGAGTTCGAGTCGAAGTTTCAATAGCCATACTAACCTTTTGGAAATGTCAAGCCCTTTCAGCAAAATCCTCTTCTCTTGCTGCTAAGGTTTTTTCTGCATCTTGGGCTTTCTGCTCCAATCTCTTGTTGGCATGTAGAGCTTCTTGAAGATGGCTGCTCAGCTTAGAATTCTCTCCTCGAAGCTTTTTCACCGAGGCCTGCAACCTGTCGAATTCTTCCATAGTGGCAGTATTTCCTTCTTTCCCATTATCAGGGTACAACAGGGGTGCCCTATCAAAAGGCAAGTGAAAATCCTCAACTCTCCTCTTCACCCACTCTTTATATGCTGGGTAAGCCCGATTGTTGGGTTTGCCTAGCGCGACTTTTCCTTTCTTTAGCACACTGGCCCAACTCTCAGAGACTTTTTGTGTTGTTTCCAAACCATCTGATGCGTGGAAATACAGTGACTCTTCTACATCCCTCTTAATGGGCGGACCCATCAGAGCGTACCCAAATTGCCTAATGGCCAAAGAAGGATTGTAGTTGATTCCCCCCTTTCTTCCTATCAATGGAACATTAGGGAACTCACCACAGAAATGGATAATGTTCTTGCTGATTAGCCCATGATCTACCCATACGATGTCTTTGGCAACTAGTCCCATTAAGCGCCGACTCCATTCTAGAGAACCTTTAGAATCCACGAAAGCCCCTAATTGCGGTAAGCGACTCGCGAACCACTTATAAAACAGAGGTGCACAGCAACGAACTACCCCTCCTCTTTTCTTTTCGTTTCTATTGTATTAGGCGTAATGAAGATCTCCCAACAGTGTTGGTACTGGATTTTTCATCATGAATATCCTAATGGCGTCCGTATCAACAAAATCAGGCTCGTTGGGGAACAATACAATACCATATACACAAAGGGCTAGCAATGCATTAAAAACAACCCATTTCTCGCCTTTCGCTGCCTCCTGAGCCTTCTCTATCAGATACCCCAGCTTATAACCGTGAAGCTTTCCTTTGTTAGAGATATTGTCTTCTAACTCTGACTTGCTCAAATAGAGAGCACCAACCACCTTCCCTAAATCCAGATCACCCTTAGACCCAAAGAATGGAGGCTCCTCCTTGATAGCAATCCCTAACATGTTGGAATACTCCTCTAAGGTAGGTACCAACAAATAATCTGGAAATACAAAGCACCTCAGAGGAGGGTCGTAGAACTGCATCAGAGTATGAAGATCCTAGTATTCGTAATCACTGACATTGTGAATAAAAGATAAAATCCACCCATACTTTTCTTTGAAAGCTTATAACACCTCATGGCTCGCCATTCCTTTCAGGACAATAATAGGGCCTAGAGTAGGCGTGAGGAATTTGTAACTGATGATATTCTTCTTCTCTTTAGTATTCATCCTTGTGAGAACCTGATGACTGGAATCAAGGGTAAAATATGCACCTGGAAATGAGTAAACATGTATGTTAGGATATGTAAATGCAATGCAAAAGGCATGGTATCAAGGTGCCAAGTGTCTGTGCTAGACTGTGAACGGTGTCAGTGTAGCTCTGAGAACATTATAGAACCATAAATAGGAACCATCTGAATACAATAGGATGAATTCTCCTTTTGTGTAATGACATCCGAAAATCGGGTATGTAGGAGGTTATGGTTACCTGAAAACCTGTAAACAACCCGCCCTTCTCACATGTGGGAACTAGAAAACCGAGGATCCTCAGTATCCTGGGCTCTCAGGTCGAGAAATGATGATACGTTCACCATTTCTGGTTTGGCATCATCATCAATCGAGGAGGCCTCAACTGTTTTTCCTAAAAACGAAAGGTCCTCTGCTTCTGGAACTGAGGTCGAGAAGCAATAGTACATTCATCCCTCGGGGTACAGTACTATCGCCAATCGAGGAGTGCCTCCACTGATTCACTTTCACAAAGGATATCCTAAAGCAAGTTCCCAGCATTGGGTCCTCGGATCAAGAATATGTAATGGGTTTGCCATTTCTGGTCTGCCATTATCACATCTCAGGAGGAGTGCCGCAATTGAGTCCTCGGGAATGGTCACCAGAGTCGACAGTTCCTCAAGAGAATAACTACTGGCCTGTATAAACATACAGTAGCAGATAGCTCCTGATAGAACCTCGTCTGGTTGTGGGTCTAATGAACAACAATACGTGGTCACCACCACGCAAGCATCATGATTATCCACTCTAAAACCTATGTGTATGCTCAAGCCTGGGTAGTGGGCTTATCTCTCAGAACACCTTGCCCACCAAACAGAAAACAATAGCACAGTCCAGCATAATAATTATATGTAATGCAGTGAATGCAGTAAAACAGTAATACAACAATATATAGTAAAGCAGTAATACAGTAAACAACAATAAAGTAAACACCCAATGAAAGAAAAATAGACAAGCGCTAGGATTGACTCGCTTAGGGAACCAGAATCCCCAGCAGAGTCGGCAGCTGTCGCTCCTGGGATTTTCATCCAAGTACAAATGCGAAAGTGGCGCAGAAATAGAGTCACCAGCAATGTGTATTTATCCCAAGAGAGGGAAAGGAAACACTGCATAAACCTAGGGGAAAGGAAAAGCATGGTCTCACGGCCAAGAGAAATGGGTAAGGGAGTCGGTTACGCGAAGGGAAGGTGTTAACACCCCACACGTCCATCGTACTTGATGAGATCCACGCTTGCCGTCTCGATCAAAGGGTGTCGTCGTCTGGAGCTCCACTGCTACTGGAAAGAAGAAGGAACGAGAACGGAAAAGAACGGAGAAACGAAGAAGAAAAGAAAAAAGAAGTGACTCGGTAGGACATCCTCGGAGTCCTAGGCCTACGTATTCCCTCGGGAACAGGAAAACCAGATTCAACGTAGTTCGGACACGAACTAAGGGGGAAGGTTGCTCGCCAAGACATCGCCGTCTTGAGCCTACGTATCCTCAATCGAACGAGAGAGAGGAAATCAGAGCAGTCGTAGTTCGACTTAACCAAGTCTGTGTTTTTTATGAGCGACGTTAGCTTCGTGTCCGGCAGTTAGGGTCGATGCCTGTTTGCGACGAGACGAAAGTAACATGCCCTTTTTTGAAAATGAGGTTTGGAACTTAACGATCCCGAAGGATAAAAAAGGTTTGAATTTGTTTTATGTTTTTTAGACAAGAAGTGGATTGATCATTTTTGTGTTAGTAACACGTATTGGATTCAAGTCTATTGCGTAAGAGCGAATGCATCGCATGGTTGTCCTAACAGGACGTATGCTAAACATTCTAGAAAGACAGAGAGAAACTCCCCTCCTTCCATTTCCCGTGCTCTAGGCTCACGTGCAATACGAGTTTATCCTTTATTAAGTGTTTTTTGCTTTTGTTTTAAGATGAGAAAAAGAGAGACTCAAAGATTGAGAAAGGCAAAAGTCTAAAGGGAGACTAATAATCCTAAGAGTTGTCATGCTTGGAGATCCTAAGGGTTAGTATGGTTTGAAGAACTCTAATCCTAAAGAAAAGAAGAAGAGAGCAAGAGGTATCACAACTCACTTCTAAAGAAGAAGACGAGTAATGAACCAAAAAGGAGAAGAAAGAAGTTTGTACAAAGAAAGCATAGAAATGCTTATCACAAATGCAAAAGAGAAAGCTTTAAAGAGAGGAAGGAAGAAGGTGTATGTGGATGCACATCCACACCCTCAACTTACCATTATCCCCTACATGAAAAGGTTAGCTAAACAATTAGATATGAAAGCATAAGTGAAAGAAATCACACAAGTAAGCACTAAACATCTCATGAAATGAAATTATGAATCAAACAAAGCCTAAGTCTAAAGAGAAGGGATCCTAAGTGTTAAATGACTTCTAAAGTCAGTAGCATGTCTAATGAGGTTCAATTAAAGTTAAGGTACCTAATGAGATCAAACTATGTCAAGAAAGGTGCCAAAGATTCAAACAAGTTCAAGTTATGAAACATGGATGAAGTATGAATGCATATGGCATACAAACATGAATGAATGCTTGGATAAATGTAAAAAATCAGAATTGAATGTCATATTATAATGCTCATGGATGTCAATGAATGAACATACAAAGCATGAGTGAAATGATTTAAGAAGATAAAGCAAATAGAAGCAAACAATGTTCAAGTTCAAGTAAGAAAGGAAGAAACTTGTAACACAAGTCAAAGTTGAAAAAGAACATGAAATCAAATTCAAATGGATGCAAGTCAGAATTAAACATCATATTTAAATATCCTATAATGTCTATGAACAAACATACAAATCATGAAAAAGAATATTCAAGTAGAAGAAATTAGAGGAAGAAGAAGTAAGAAGAAAAGAAACAAGTTTCACTTAAAGAAAAGAAATAACTTGCAACACAAGTCAAAGTTGAAACTCAAAGATAAATGAACATGGATGTTCAAGTTCAAGTAAGAAAGAAAGATGAAATAGATCAAACATAAACAAGTATGCAAGATGAATGACATTTGAATGCATGAGATGATTATGGGTCAGTAGCATACCAAAGATGAGATGCAATTAGAATGCATGAATGGCATCGATGATTCACAAACAAATCACATTAATGGTTAGAAGAGAAGAGAAGTGAAACTAGGTCATAAGAAATCAAGTAAGGATGTATTTAGAACATATACACAATCCAAATGAAAATACAATGCAAATGACTTATGATCCTAAGCAAAAGGACCTATAATATTCTAATGAGAACCTATAATGATGCATAAACAAGTTCTAATACGATAGCACAAGTGCCTCCTAATCACACAAAGTTAGAAGTTAAGAAAGGATCACAAAAAGTTACCTATTCTAACAAGCATCAAACAATTAGCAAAGGACTTGTAAAAATTATGAAAATCATGAACAAAAAAATTAAGTCAAAAACAAATCAAGTGGAAAAGGATCATGCAAAAATTCACAAAGAAACTAGTTCAAACAAGTTCACAAATTCACTTTAGGTAAAATGGAATGATGCACAATGATGCGTGTCAAAACCTAATATGGGATGCTTCTAAAATTTGACAAAAATATGAATTAAGTACATTAAGATGTTATGAACACAAATATAAAATATCATGCCAAAAATTAGATTCTAACTATGTCAATTAATTCACAAATGAACATGTATTAGGAAGGATGAACATTGAAAAAGAAATTAAAAGGAAATTGTGAAATAATATGCAAAAAGTATTAAAATCAGAATTAAAAAATGTGGAAAATTATTTAAATGTGTTATAATGCTAAGTGAATTTATCTGGAATTTTTGGATGAACTTTAGTATTTTTAATAAAAAAGAAATGAAACTATGTCAAACAGAAATTAAAAAAAAATGAAATATGCAGAGGGGTGCCACGAAAGTAAATCTGTAGTTCAAAAGTGATTGGGCTCCAACAAGGGGTGAGTGAATAGCATCTTAAGTCCAATCCAGTTATACGCGCAGAACATGGTAATATCATAGACACTCGGTCAAACATTGACTCCATTAGAGCCACACGATGAATCACACGCACACAATTCAGTCAAACATATGCCAGTAATCATGATGAAAGGCTATGATGCACACACGTGGTGAGATACAGTGGAGATGCTACACATAATCAATTAGAATCAAATATCAAAAATGGAGCACGTCACCTCCACCCTCTCTTTTTAATTCGCTGGCAACATCTCACTCGTCCATTGCCTTAGATCTAACGGTCATGTTTTAAAGTTCCTAAACCCTAGCTGTGAATCTCACCGGCCGGAGAAGGACCTCCGGTCATCTTCTCCGGCCATCTCCGGCGACCTGGAACAGTCACATGTTTCCAGAAATGCATACAATGTATATCAAATGAAAGCTAAGCTCAAGCACAACACGAATCTAGCAGTGGAATTCATAAATCATGCACACATCAAGAGAACCGAAGGGAGAAAGTTTTCCCTAGGTTTTCAACTAAGCTTCTAACAAGCTCTATCAACTAGCCAGAATTTCCACAGCTTCTATTAAGCTCTATAAACAACAACAACATGCTAAAAATCAATGAAATCGTGCAAGAAAAGTTGAAGAAGTTCAAACTTGGATTGAAGCTTCTTGATGATTGTTGAGAAAACCAGAGGTGAGAGTTTGTTCTTGAACTTGTTTGAGCAAAATAAATGGTCGTGGATGCTTGAAAATGCAGAGGAATAGAGATCTGAAACTTGAAGGTGCTTCAACTCTTAAGTGCTTCAATGTTTCAATATTGCTTGATGATGAAGATTGAAGAAGAATCGTGATGAATTCGTGCACAGAGAGAGAGAGAGAGAGAGAGAGAGAATTCAGAGAGAAATTCTTGAGAGATTTGAGGTGTGAAAGTGAAAAATGAAAAAATTTCCTCCAAATTCTGTTAGAAACCTCTTATATAGGTGTAGTTAAGAATTAACCAACTCAATTGATGGTTAGAACTCAGGTTAAGTTAATTGTGGTGTGAGTAGCAAGAATGAGGTGGAGTGAGCAATTCTGAAAATGAGAGTGAAGAGTGAACTCGTGTGTTTCATATTATTATTGATGTATGATGGTGAAAAGATAATGGTGATGAATGGTGGCGACGGTGTGCAGCCTGCAGCATCATAGCTTGTTCATTTGAAAATTTTCCCTTATGGTGTATGGTGTAGCATGACATGGTATGGTATGTAAGAATTTGTTGGTCCAAATGAAGCAAAAGGAAGGACTGGTATGAAGGCATGCGTGTGAATGTGACTTGAAACAACAATAACAATGCCAAACAGCTTATTTTGGCCAGCACAAGATTCAGTGAAAATATGGAAGTTTGAGGAGGAAAAACTCTATGCATAGTGGATGAAATAGTGAGGTTTTGGTGTCAATGAAAAGAAGAAACATCATAGAACAGATTTGTAGTTGAAATCAAAGTGATTGGAAGCTTGGAAAGTGATGGAAAATGACTTGAAACACAAGCAAACAAACTGACTTATGGGCGAGGCAAGTTGTGACATGCATGGCAACATGGCCTATGGGAATTTCAGAGTGAAACATCTCTCTTTGAACCCTCATATGACCTTCATAACCTGTTCAAATGAAAAAATGTCAAACATCAAAGTTAAAGAGGACATGGAGATGAACAAGATTGGTGTTCAAAAATTTTCCATTTAAAGCCTTCTTGAGGAAAAAAATAGATTGACATCTGGCACACCACATGTTTGATGAAATGCATGCGTGCCAGCCCAGTTTTGCTTGGTCATGACTTGGTTTTTGCCTTGATTTTACCAAACTTTGATTGATCATAACTCCTTCAATTTTGATCCAATGGAAGAGTTCTTGGTATGGATTTAAAGCTTGGAATGTGATCTTTAATTGTAATAACTTAGGCCTGAAGTTTGAAGCCTTTATCCTGAAGAAAGAATGCCTTGAAATGGAGTGCAAAATGGTCCAAATTTGCCATTTTTAGAAACCCTAAATTTCTAAAATGGAAACTTTGTACAATTCTTGATTTATGATGAATCTCTTGACATTTCTTGATCAAATATTCACCATTAGACATATTTGACTTGAATTTCATGAATTTGACCCCAAAAAGTCAGGAGTTGACTTTTTCCTCTGCACAGTTGACCTTTTCCCCAAATTTCCTGATTCTCAATCAATTGATCAATTGAAACCCTTCCAAATCAAATTGATAGACCATTCTTCATCCTTAGACCCTTGAGGATATGTAGAATACCATGAGATCAAGTCTTGCCCAAAAAATCAGAAATAAACTGTTTTTATGGCAAACCCTAGTTTTAAACCCTCAGTCTAGGAGAAATCAACACATCCTCCAAATCTAAATTCCTCTGAGTATGATGTGTATCCTCTCAAACAATGATGAGATATGCCCTTTGGAGATGATAAAGACTCAAGGATCTTGTTCATTGGGCATTATACTCAAGAATTCCAAAACCCTAGTTTTGCACTGGTTAGTATGATGTGATTCCCTTGCATTCTCTTGTCAAGCTTGATCATATGATAAGGTGATGACTCAACTTAAGATCTCTTGAGGCTCAAGGCTCCTTGGATTTGGCTTAGACACCCTGATCCCATGCCAATGAACCAATGAAATGCCACGATGATCATGCCAAAATGCAATGAAACATAAGCCAGTAAAAGCTAAAAGCAAGAGGGCAAATTTTGAGGTGTTACACACTCTAACCAAGAAAAATGCACCTTCAAAGTACGGGCGGGGAAGTTCCTCGGATTCTACCTCACCGAAAGAGGAATAGAGGCAAATCCAGACAAGTGTCAAGCATTCGCGGATTTCCCCACGCCCAGGTCGAATAAGTCCATACAATCCCTCAACGGGATACTAGCTTCACTTTCCCGCTTCGTGGCCAAGTCTGCTCAACATGCCCTGCTCTTCTTTAAACTCCTCAGAAAGGAGGCCAATTTCGAATGGACGAAGGAGTGTGAGTAAGCTCAGACCCATCTTAAGCGAGCCCTGTCTGAACCTCCTGTGCTTTCTCGACCAGAATGCGGGGATACCTTGTACCTATATCTCTTCGTTGCCAGTGAAGCCATCAGCGCTGCACTCATCCGCGAAACAACGGACGGATCTATTTCACTAGCAAGGCCCTGCAAGGGCCGAAAATCAGGTACGCGCAGATAGAGAAAGTCGCCCTTGCCCTTGTTACCGCCGCAAGAAGACTCATACACTACTTTCTGGCCCACACCTTAACAGTACGCATGGACCAACCCATCAGGCAGTTGCTTTGCCGACCAGACATGGCCGGCAGGATGCTCAAATGGTCCCTGGAGTTATCAGAATTTGACATTCATTACGAGGGCAGGAATGCCCTCAAGGCACAAGTCCTGGCCGACTTTGTGGCAGAGATGACACCTCCATCGTCCCCGCCAAGCGGAATGCAGAGATGGACCATTTACGTGGACGGGGCATTCAATCCCTCAGGTAGCGGCGTAGGTATCATCCTCGAAAATGAGGAAGGAATACTAATCAAAGTATCTCTAGTCCTGTCCTTCCCTATGTCCAACAACCAAGCCGAATACGAGGCCTTCCTCGCGGGAGTACGGCTGGCAAAGGACGTGGGCGCCAAGGAGGTGAAGATTTACACTGATTCCCAGCTCGTAGCATCCCAGGTACGAGGAGAGTTTCAAGCAAAGAACGACCAGCTAGTCGAATATTTGACACTGGTGATGGAGAGAATCACCAAGTTTGACGCGTGGGAAGTCCAATACATCCCCCGTGAACGAAACACGCGGGCAGACGTCTTGTCCAAACTGGCTAGCACCAGAAAGAAAGGCGGCAATAAATCTGTCGTGCAAGAAATACTCGCCCGACCCAGCATCGAGAAACCGTCACAGCTGGCCGACGTCAACGCCATCGGGGATAGTCACTGTTGGATGACCCCCGTGTACGATTACCTCACCAAAGGGGAGTTGCCCGAGGATAGCAAGGAGGCTAGTGTGACTAAATGACGAGCTTGCTCATACGTAGTGATTGAGGACAAACTATACCGATGAGGATTTTCCATCCCCCTCCTGAAATGTGTCGAGGAGAGCAAAGTCCTTGAAATCCTCCAAAAGATCCATTAGGGCATCGACGCGTAACATTTGGGAGAAAGATCATTGGCACGAAAAGCCCTGCGAGCAGGATACTATTGGCCGACCATGCAGCACGACGCCAAAGAGCACGTCCAAAAATGTGACTGATGCCAGCGCCACGGGGACATGTACTTGGCACCCCCCAACGAGTTGAAGACTCTGTCCTCGCCTTGGCCCTTCGCCTGGTGGGGGATGGACATACTCGACCCCTTCATAATGGGATCTTATCAAAACAAATTTCTAATTGTGGTTGTTGACTACTTTACTAAGTGGATAGAAGCCAAAGCCCTCGCCAAAATCATAGCCTTCAAACATACTCCGCTTCTATAAAAGGAACATCCTCGCGCGATTCGGAGTACCCCAGGCCCTCGTGAGCGACAATGGGACATAATTCACGGACAGGAAGTTCCAGGACTTCGTCGCAAGATTAGGCACGAAGCAACACTTCACTTTTGTCGAGCATCCCCAGACCAACGGGCAAGCAGAGGCTGCGAACAGGGTAATCCTCCACGGTCTAAAATGAAGGTTGGGCGACGCCAAGAAGAGATGGGTCGAAGAGCTACATAGCGTGCTCTGGGCCTACAGAACAACACCACACTCCACCACCGGGGAAACCCCTTTTCGACTAGCTTACGGAACTGAGGCGGTGATATAGGTGGAGATCAGGGAACCTTCCAGATGAACGGAGGCTCCCCTCGACGAGGAGATGAACGACGAAGCCTTGAGAGAAGAGCTTGATCTAGTTGAAGAGATACGGTCGGGGGCAGCTCTCTGCGAAGCTTCGCTGAAACAACAAATAACCTTGCACCACGACGCTAGAGTCATAAAGCGCGACTTCCCCGTTGGCAACTTAGTCTTGGGCAGAAACCAAAAGGATTCGTGCGAAGGAAAGGTGGCCGCGAACTGGGAAGGCCCCTATAGGGTCAAGTCCAAAACGGGCACCGGAGCCTACTATTTAGAAACTCTGGACGGAGAACCATTTGCTCGACCATGGAATGCTGAAAAGCTCAAACAATACTACAGTTAGAACCAACTACGAGGTCAGACTAACTGCCGACGAGATCCCTAAACAAGGAGACGGCTCGGCCACAGGATCGTGCCCTGGTGTAAGCACGATCCATTTTACAATGTCGGCTAGTTTTTGCTTATGGGACTAGCAGGCTCTGCACACAACGGGGATACCTCAATCGAGCTCCGCCGTTGCCAAACCAATTAGGCAGGACACCCAGCTCGCGATGGGAACCGTCCAAGCCTATGAGATTAGTATCTCAACCGAGATCCTAGTCTCATCACGGGCGAAACCACTTCCCCGGCTATTCGACCAGTCCCCCTCACTGTCGAACACATCTACGTCGAGCAATTCTCTAAATCGCAAAACAAATCAGTGATCCCTATTGTGGGCACAAAAGCTTATCGAGCAACAGTGAAAAACTTAGAAAAATAAACAATGAAAGCCATACGTACAAAACCGGCCGTATTGACCGGACACATACATAAATAAGTTAAAGTGACCGCAAGGGCCACAAGTTGTGCATATTACAAAATAAGGAGGCCATGCCCCCAAACAAGACAAAGATACATCAAAACACGGCATGCAGGTCGGATAAATTACAACAAGATAAAAAGAAATCATTCCTCCATCTGCTCTGTCTGATCCTGGACAAACTCTTACTGCTCGGGGATAGGCTGCGGTGACTGGGTTTCCTCAGGACGGGCGTGCTCAACACCAAGGTTGAGAAACTCAGGGACTATTATCTTGCCATTTTCCATGTAACGCCCCAGTTTTTGTTAGATTTATTTAATCGAGTCGATTTAATTATTTTTTTATTATTATATTATTTTATTCTTAACTTTTATTTGGAAATATATTATTTTTCATCGTGATTATGTTTTATCGTGTTTTGGGAGCGTTTGCGAGATATTTGAGTGTAGGGGTATTTTGGTCTTTTGGCTTGGTTAGATATTTTGTTTTTCATAAAAATAGAAATAGAGAGAAAAATAGAGAGAAAGAAAAAGAGAATAAGGAAAAGAGAAAGAAAAGAAGAAAAAGGGGAAAAACTTGGAGAGTAAGGAAACGATCTAACCGACTTTTGAAAACACGATTAATCGGGTAAGGGTGCGAAACTCGATTATCTTATACTTGTGTATGATTATGTATGTATGTGTTTGTGTGATATTTGGTTGAAATTGGATATAGAACCAAAACTATTAATATGTTGAGATTGTTAGAATTTGATTCAAATTGTGTCTGAAATCATGTTTTAATGTTCCTAATTGCTGAGACATGTTAGATAGATGTTGTTTTGCATTCAATTGGTAATTTGCTGGTGTTTAGATGAGATTTGGAGATGATTTTGGGTGAATCCATAGCAGAAAATTATGCAGGAAAAATTCTGAGTTTCGCTACCCATACGCGTATCAGGCTTGGCATTACGCTTATTGGTTTGGGCAATACGCGTATGGCAAGGGGGAAATGAGGGCAATACGCGTATGGAACACATTTTTCACGGCTTCTGTTGATTTGCGTAATGGTGTGCGTACTTGGTAAGGCATTACGCGTAACAAGTGAGGCATTACGCGTATGGAGTTTTTAGTGGAATTTTGGGGAGAAATCAGTCTCTGCCCATACGCGTAGCACTTTGGGTAATACGCGTATGGAATGGGCAAGCGAGCTGGGCAGTACGCGTATGGCCTAAGGCAATACGTATGACCAGAGAGGGTGTAGAATTGTATCCAATTTTTGCGTTCGATGCCGTAACTTTTGATCCGTAACTCGGATCGAGGCATTCTTGGTACCGTTAGAAAGCTATTGAGATGTTCTTTCTTATAATAATGGTTTTGAGATTGTTGGCCAATTTAATTATGTCAGGAATTTGGAAATGTGTCATTTTTTGACTTTTACCATTGTAATTGCGTGTAATTGATGTGTTATCATGCAATGTGCTTTGGATATATATCGTATGACTTGTGTGCTGTTGTGCGATGTGAATGCATGTGATGAAATGTTGTGATGATGGTTTGTGGCCTAAGGGAAAGAAAATGCATTGTGTTGTGTTTGATTGTATATGCATGATTATGGATGTGTATATGTGTGCATTTGAATGTCATGAGTCATTGTATGCCAAGCATCATGATATGCATTCTTGTGATGTCGTGTGCCTTAGTGGGTGTGAGAGACGAAACGATTCCAGAGAGAATCCTCTATAACATCGTGTGCCTTATACAAAGAGGTGTGAGCGATGATTATAGACGATCGTGTGCCTTATACAAAGAGGTGTGAGCGATCGGGTCGTGTGCCTTATACAAAGAGGCGTGAGCGACGGGGAACATCATTTTCCCGACGGGGAGTTACACTAAGTAACAAGCGATGATTCCAATAGTTCCTGAGTGAACTAATGATGAGAATGATGGATGGAACGATACCGCATTGCATTGCATAGAGTCGTTGTGTCGGTCTCTGTGCATTTGCATAAATCATGAATGGATTGATTTTGTGTGGAATTGTGAATGGAATTGATGATGTTGATATATATATATATATATATATATATATATATATATATATATATATATATGTTGGTGATAAATGAATTGAGCATAGTTGATATACCTTGCTGATGGATATATGAGACATGCATTGTGTTGTTTTGTATTTGAATTCTGGTGTAAGTTGTGGTGAGAATATTTTACATGTGTATCTTTGTGTTATTATATAATTGTATGCAATTATATTATAATTGTGTTTCTCACCCTTCTGCTGTTTTGAATGCTCTATGAGGCATTGCAGATTAGATGCTGGAGGTCTTTTTGTGAAGCTTAGGTCTTCATTCTTTTGTCGGTCGGCTCTGATATGTAGCACCGGGTAGTCAGGGAGATCATTTGTGATTATGTGTATATGTATATGTTCTTTTTTTTGGATTGTACATGTATGACTTTGTATATGACAGACAAACTTTTATGTTATATATATATGAGATTTCAGTTGCAGATTTTCCGCTTTTATTCTGTATCTGAATTGTGGGTGTTAGGAACTGAGTTCCTCTGTTATGTGATACCTAATTGTTGCATATCTATATGAGCAGGTTGTTGTATTTTGTTTCAATTGATGTGATGCCTCCGTCTATGCCATGAATGATTTAATTATACTCTAATTATTTGTTATCGCTTTAATTAATTGGGGGTGTTACATTAAGTGGTATCAGAGCCAGTCTGTGTCAGTTTGTGTTAGTCCGTGCCAGTTTGTGTCGGTCTTTGTATTTGGGTGAGCTGTTTGTTTAACCATAGTTGCTGTTATTAGATATGAACAGAATATGGCTGGTAGAAATGATGCTGCTTTGGCTGCTGCTATGCAACCTATGGCTCAGGCTATGCGGGGTGCACCTAATGCTGGTGGGAATGATGAGTTCAGGAAGAACAAACCGCCTGTCTTCAAAGGAAGGCATGATCCTGATGGTGCTCAGATTTGGCTTAAGGAGATTGAAAGAATCTTTCGAGTGATGGACTGTTCTGAGGAACATAAGGTGAGATTGGGTACTCACATGTTGCAGGAGAAGGCTGATGATTGGTGGGTTAGTAAGCATCATGTTTGGGAAGCTACAGGTGAAGAGGTCACTTGGGCTTTGTTTAGCAGGGAGTTTTTGAGGAAGTATTTTCCTGAAGATGTTAGAGGAAAGAAAGAGATAGAGTTCTTGGAGTTGAAACAAGGTAACATGTCTGTTGTGGATTACACTGCTAGGTTTGTAGAGCTTGTTCAATTTTATCCATATTATGCTGAAGCAACTGCGGAGTTTTCCAAGTGTGTGATGTTTGAGAACGGGTTGCGTCCTGAGATCAAGCAGGCAATCAATTATCAAAGGATTAGAAGGGTTTCAGATTTGGTGGATTGTTGTAGAATTTATGAGGAGGATAACAAAGCTCGTTCTACTCACTATAAGAGTGTGAACGAAAGGAAAGGGAAGCAACCGTTTCGTGGTGGTCCTTATGTGTCACCAGCTGATAAGGGTAAGCAAAGGGGTAATTTTGAGAAAAGGCCAAGTGGGGGAGGTATGTTTAATCCTCTGAGATGTTTTAGGTGTGGTGACTTAGGACATCGTCAGTTTGAATGTAGAAAGGATATAAGGAAGTGTTCCAATTGTGGATGTATAGGACATGTCGCAACTGATTGTAAGAAGAATGTGGTGAAGTGTTTCAACTGTGGTGAACCTGGTCATGTTAGTACGAAGTGTCCGAAACCAAAGCAAGCTCCAGCTGGAGGGAAAGTATTTGCATTGTGTAGCGAGCGATTTTGGACGTGGTTCTTAAGCACTGGTCACTCTCTGCGGTTGAGCTTACTACAGGTCGATTCATTTTTTATCCTATTAAAGCTGATGAAGGAAGGGAAATAGATGTCTCCAATTAACCCTGCTTTGCATACTGAGTTTAAACAGCGGTCTGTTAGGTTACGGATGCGATCAATGGGGGGGCCTTTGTACTGGTTATTTGTATTTTCGCCAATACGGTTTTCTTTTTCTCTTTCTAGGACTTTATAGCGGGGAACAAGGATTTAGGATGTTAGGACTTATGCTTTTGATAGATACATGAGAGTAGGGGATTTTGGGTTTTTGTTTAGTGTGTTCGCTAAGATTTTTCTTTCAATATTATGCCTACGTATTCCCGTTTACCGAAACAGGGAAATCAGAGCGTTCGTAGTTCCTCCTATTCTATGGGAGGAAATGGTTGTTTTTGGTGTCTTGTTCAAAGCCCAGGACGTGAAGCAAAAGGTGTTGACTTTAGAGAGAATTTGTCATCTCTAAAGAGGGGGTTGCATGTCACAACTGTTTTATAAAGGAGAATTACTTTAACCGGGATATGTGAATCCGGCAATGCCATAATTTCCTTTAAAGGGGATTTTAACCTGAAGGAGAAGACTTTAACTCAGTGTAGAGTAATGCCATCTTTCCTTAGGAATTTCTCATGCTAAAAGAGGGACAGTGGCATGGATATAGATGATCCAGAGGCTTGCCGCTTACAGCAGTTAGATGGAGGGGAAGGAGTTGTTGATGTTTATGTACTGTGAACGAGGCACAACTTTGATGCTAAAAGGTTGATTGGATCAACCAGTGGTTTTCTTATACAAAGCCTAAGAGGAGGCTATTATGTGTCTCGTATAAAGCCCGAGAGAGAGAGAGGCTAAAAGGTTTTGACTCAACGAGGGAATCTTTTGGTATCTCGTATAAAGCCCGAGATGGAGGCTAATTAACTCAACAAGAGAGTTTTTTGTATCTCGTACGAAGCCTGAGATGGAGGCTAAAACTTGCTTGGCTCACTAAGAACCTTTTTATATCTCGTATAAAGCTCGAGAGAGAGGCTAACTTCACTGGAGAAGGATCATTATACAAAGCCTAAGAGGAGGCTATGGTTACTGTTTCAGTTGAGTGACAGGTCCAGTATACTGATTTAAAGAGAAAATCAGTTCTTATATGAGCAAAACTATACTCAAGGATCTGATTCGAGGATCCGGGTTATTCCTGTTCTTTAAGGAAGTGGGAAATCCAAAGGGTATTGAGACTGTCCGAGTCTACGGGTTTTCTTCCTATTCTTGAAGGGGTCACTTGAGAATGTCTTTGAGACTCAAGGAGATTAGACTGTCCAAGTCTAAAGTGTCATCTTTTGTACTGTGCTTTGAGAAACAGTAGTAGACTCTATGAAAGGATTGTTCTATGCAGATGACTAATTTCTGTTCCTATACCTCTAGGAGGTCGTCGGGACAATTTGTACGAAGCCCAAGAGGAGGCTGGAAACTTTTAAGAAGCCGACGGGTCAGTGTACTAAGCCCAAGAGGAGGCTATCATTCCCGGAGGAAGAGATCATTATACGAAGCCTAAGAGGAGGCTGGGTTGCTTTTAGGAAGCCTGTGGGTCCTTGTACAATGCCCAAGAGGAGGCCGATTGCTTTTAAGAAGCCGATGGGTCCCCAAACCCCGAGAAATTCAAGGCAAGCTATTCACAAGGAATAGATCAAGTCAGGAAAGTTCGAGAATTTGGAAGAAACTCAAGAGATGCCATTCACGGAGAAAAGATCATCTCTGGGGAATAGAGTTTCTTGACAACTTCTATGAGTGACAGTCTATGAAAGGGTTCCCCGAGAATGCTGCCTTTCATGTCTCCATATTGTTTAACCCCAAGAGGAGGGAAGACTGTGTCTGGTAATCCTATGGGGATCTAGTTTAGACTATTTCTAAGAGTGATCAACGGGCTTAATGCTAGACGTAGTTGCCGGGGAAACTCTAAATATCTATACTATTATTACACAGTTGATATGAGTTTATGAAAGAAGACTTACATCGAAACAGCCCCACAATACAGTTATATGCATATGAAAGCGGTAAATGAAAGCAATAACCACTTACTCGGTTGTAGAGCTTCCATGCTGTTTGGTTAGTTGTTCAACAAAGAAAGATTGAAAACAACAGTATATTCAAAATCAAAGGAGAAAGTGCTTTGAAAAAGAAAGATTTGGGGCTTACAGCTCAAGGAGAGGCCCAGGGTTTTATCAGTGAGCGCACTGTTTGAATTTGTACAGAGGGACTTATACAAGTGACTATGGCCCAAAAAGTTTTTCTGTACAAAGGGATGGGTCTTACACTCTCTCAAGAGGCCCAAAAAGTTTTAAAGAGAAAGAGTGGGGCTTATAACACGAGGGTAGGCCCAGTTGACTTTCCGTTTGAAATGGCGATCGCGCCGAGATTTTCTTTTAACGCGAAGGGACTTTATATAATAAGTGAGGCTCACAATTGTTCTGGTTAAAAGGGGGTTGGGTCTTACACTCTAATAGAGGCCCAAAAGTTTTGAATGGGTCTTATAGCTCGAGGAGAGGCCCAAAAGGTTATTTTTCAAAAGGGCGACGATTGCGCCGTTTGTTTTTGACGGTATCGGGACTTATACAATACACTGAGGCCCAAAAATGATTTGGTCAAAAAAGGATTGGGTCTTACACTCTATTAGAGGCCCAAAGTGTTTTGAAAATGATTTATGAGGGTTGAATTAATCCAAAACCCTAATTTGCTTTCAAAAATGTATTTAATTGAATAAAAATTCAATTAAAATGATCAAAATTGTTTAACATAGGAAAAACAAATTGTGATCTTGGATTAATGCTTCAAAAATTAAGTATTGACCTACAAAATAATTAGAAGGCATTAAAAGTTGCAAAATCAAGGTGGAAAAAATATTTAAAATGTCAAAAACAATTAAAATATTAATTCTTTGCAAAAATATCAATTATATAAAATAAATAATATTTTTGGGATTTTTTGGGAAAATAAAATATTTTAACATTTTTGTGAATTATTAAAAAAAGAATCAACTCAAAATCATTAAAACTCAGAGAGAAATTAATTTTTGAATCAATTAAATAAAATCACAAAATTCAAATATTCAAATTTTTGAAAAAAAGGCGCCAAGAACACGCGCGTGTTCTGGGCTTGGCCAGATTTGTATTTTCTCTCCAATCTCACTGAATACTTGATTATAACATGCAATCCACATATCATTATGCTCGTCTCAACCTCACGATCATGTCTATGTCAATTAATTTCATTTAAATTAAACATATAACAAGAAATCATGAAAAATCCTCAAGAACCCTAATTTCTGCATGAAGGCTAGGATTTTTGATACACGATTCAAACAATGCAATTAATTGAGGGGAAACATTCCATGCATGATTATGAACATATGGCCAAATTATTGTGCAGCAAAAAATGCATGGATCATAGAGTTAGAAGAGCTCATGCTTACCACTTGCAGCTGGTGATCGTGTTTGGTGTTGGAGGTGTTACAGCTTGGTTCCAATGATGTAGATAGCTTCCCTAGGTGCCAAATGATGTGTCTGAGTGCTTGGAATGGATTGAAATGGTTTGGAGTTGAAGATGGCACCTCAACTGCAAAACTGTCAAGAACTTGAGCAATTGGCTGGTGATTTTGTGAAATCTGTGTTCCAGATGTTATGTGAGTGTTTGGATCACTTCTATATGATGTATGTGAGGTGTGTGAGTGATTGGTTTGAGTGGAATTGCCCTCTAGCTCAAAACCCGATAGCTACCTTGCTAAGAAATGCATTTTTGCCAAGAGAAAGAGATTTTGAGAAAGGCAAGTGTTGTAGGCCTTTGGTGTACTTAAACTGACCACAATTGAGCTCTATTTATAGTAGAGCAAGTTTTTTTTGCAAGGAATAGTGAATGGCAACTGCTGAGTAGGTTTGTTCAATGTTGGCCAATGGAAGTTCAAGTCTCCTCTAGCCATTGACTAGAGGTTAGGGCACAGGCTGCTGGTTCCCTTGGTCTTGGATAAGTCTTGACTGAATTCAAATGAAAATGGCTCAGTCCATGCCACCTTGATGCTTCCATTGAATGCTCCAATCCAAATTTGGAGTCTTGTCCCTATTTTGGCAATTCTAGGTTCAACATGCTATTTCTTGTTCCAAAGACTTTGGAGGCTTGGCTCAGTGATTGTCCCCTTTAGATTCAATCCTCAGATGTGTCCAAGTGGATAGGAGTGTTTGGATTTGCAAAATTTTGGCAAATCGAGCAAAATTACAAATTCTGCCTTGCCTTGACAGAATTCAACAAGGCCATTTGACAATGTCATATCTCATGACTCAAATGGAATTTGGCAATGTTCTTGGCCATTTTGGAAAGCCCTTACATGATATAACAACTGTTTGAACATGTTTGGTTTTGATCTCTTTTGAATCCAAGTGAAAAACCCCCTACATTTGGAAAAAAATGAAGATAGATTTGGACTTAGTGAAAATTTCACTAAGTGTTGGAAAAAGTGACATTTTCATTTTTCAGCCATTTTGATCACTCCATAACTCAAAATCCTTAATGAATTGGACTTAGGTCTAGTTGAAGTTTTTGTAGAGGGTAATGAGGGCTACAAATCCATCTTTGGATGAGGAAAAATGGCTTTGTGGTTTAGGAGTTATGATCCTCCAAAGTTGGTACCCTTGTCACTTTATTTTTAACTTAGAAAATTTTCTAAGTTTTTATGGTTACCCCTTTTACAAGTTATCCAACTTTTCTTGATTTTTCTTGATGAATGATGATTCAAATCATACATTAACATCATTTTAGGGTTAAAAATCCATTTTGGTGAAAAATCTCAAAAAGTCAAAGTTGACTTTTGTGCACAGTTGACTTTTTATCAGATGAATTCCAAACTGTGCAATTCCTCATGAAATCATGTCCTTGACCTAAATCAAACTTGATGGACATGTTCCATGGGTGTTATAGGGTATATTGGTGCATGTCATAGGGCTTGGGAGCATGTCCTGGTCAAAAGTCAAAGTTACAGTTGACTTTTTCCTTAAAACCCTAATTGTGGGGCAGATGAAATTGAGACTTGTTGCTCAAGCTTCTTGGATTAATCCATTGTCCCAAATGGATCAATATGGTATATTAGAGACCCTCAAACCCTCTCTTGAGGCCTTGGTTCATGATTTGTCCCAAAAGTCAACTAGGGGTGAATTAGGTCAAGAAACCCTAATTCCTGATTTTTGATGAATGCATCCCCTGAGGCAAAATTGACTTGATGATTGGGTCCATGAGGTTCCATGGAGTATATTAGGTTATGTTTTGGATCATTGGCTTGTGCCCAGATGAAAAATTTCCATCTGGAGGCCCTGGTCGACCAAAACCCTAATTTGGTGACACTGTCGATCTTGAGACTTAATCCACCTAGAAGGGAGCAGCCTTGTGCTTAATCCTTGAAGTGGGAGTCCTTTTGATCCATTGTGGATGTTTGAGAGGTTAGACAAGTTGAAGATCATGTCATTCCTTGATTGATCCTTTGCCTAAAAGCTCTAAGAGGGCTTGAAACCCTAATTTTGATTGTAGGGGATGCTCACCCATCTTTGGGGAGACTGATGAAGTATGATGGCCCATCCATATTGTGATGATGATTTTCACAATGATGGGAAATCTTAGTGGTCAAAATTTGGGGTATGACAGATGCCCCTATTTAATCTTCTTGGACACGAAGGTGTGAATGACGAAGGTATTCGGGCATTCGGGGTGCAAGAGGATTAAATATCGGAATACCCGAAATTTTGATGGTTATGAATGGCAACTTACGCATTCATCTTCTTTTGCTAAGCAATGATGCTTAGAAAAGGTTAACTTCCCCTCGATCATGGTCTTCAGCCAAGGAACTGGTCTCAGTTTTCTTTTGAGATGAACTTCCCCTCGATCCTGGTTTCCTACCAAGGAACTGGTCTTAGTTTCTGATTTAAACTTCCCCTTGATCCTGGTTTCCTACCAAGGAACTGGTCTTAGTTTCTGATTAAACTTCCCCTCGTTCCTGGTTTCCTACCAAGGAACTGGTCTTAGTTTCTTTCGTCAATAAACTTTACTGACAAGGGACGCTATTCGTAGCGGCTTTCCTTCAAACTTCTCGCCGAACTTTCCTGGGGAGATGCCATTTGAGTGGAAAAAGTTTCGATTTCAGACTTGCTGGGGAACCCAGTCGTCTGAGTTGTAGAGGTGTACAAACTTCTCTGTTGGAGATGCCATTTGTTGACTCTACTCAGGGAATGCGAGTCCCTTGAGAGACTGCATTCGTTTGGGGTCTTTACATCATACTTTTCTCGGAGATCTTCTCAGAGAAATGCCATATGATATGATCCAATTTTGAGGTGCCGATGACCTTTTCATCAGTGGGTTTTTCGGAGGAAAACTGCCGTACTGCTGAATCTCCAATTTAGAAGGCTTTCTCTGTGGATTTTCCTTAATCCGGGAAAGCAAGGATATCATCTTCAATGGCGAAGAGTGATGCTGGCTGAGGGTTCCTCTGTTTTTTCAGAGGTTCAAGTTATCAAAGTGGTCAAGGGCCAACTTCAATCCAGAAATAAAACTGGAGGAGAGAGAATGTTCAGACATAACACTTCCTGACGAGGAAAGGGCTGACAACTCGATTGAGAGGACTTTTATCACTAGGGGATAAGGCCGACTAGAGTGATAGTGATGCAATATGAAATGTGAATGCAAATTAATAATGCAATGATGCATGTATGTTTATGCTGACAAAACTGACGCGACATACAGACTGACGAGTGAACACGACTGGATACTCGGCCATCGCGGGGCGTGTAGATATGCCGCTGGTTCAAGATAACAATTCCACCTTGCTCAGGAGAGATAGTCCCTGTTGGGAGCTACCGTTGATCGGGCTTTAGGAGATAAGAACTCGGTCGAGGCGTGTCAGACGAAACAAGGTCTCTGACATAGTTGATCCCTTCATTCAGGCGTACTGGGTTAGAAGGAGTACTTTGATTCTGCACTTTGAGGTTCACTTACTTCTGGAGAAGCGACCGATGTTCTTCTGATGTTCAACAGTCAAAAGAAATTGCCATCTTTAATTTAAAAGCAGAAAAAGTTTTAACAAGTAAATTCATTTTTGTTTTATTTCAAGAATCGCTAACAACGTCATTCTGTAAAGCTAAAACAAATAAGAATTACAAACAAAAGCACAAGGGCTCAAATTTTATTGATAAGATGGAGATCAGCCAAACGCGTGATTCCAAAGAGTATATACAAAGTTATAAAATGGTAATTTACAGGGAAAAGGGCTACGTTGAAACATAACTACCACTATCCTTCTACCAACTTTGAATTCGGGGCATCCTGAGCTTCTGTCAAAGATGACCTTGACTGGAGTTTTCCGACGGATGATGTAACTGCTACTGAGGGACTTGCCTCTGTTGAACATAGTTACTTGCCATTATCCCTAACTTTTGCCTGGATTGTACTGTGATGTTTCCAATCCACCGGGATGATTTTTTTTTTATGTCTCTAACTTTTGCCTGGACTGCCCTTTCGGGTTTTCAATCCACCGAGACATTTTTTTTTTAGTTTAGGTGAAGTATTTCTTGACTATATCAACATCCGTGGGGTAGGCAAATTCCTCTCCGTCCATGGTTGCAAGTCTCAAGGCGCCGCCTGAGAAAGCTTTCGTGACCACATAGGGGCCATCATAATTCGGAGTCCATTTACCTCGCGAATCAGTGAGAAATGACTGGATCTTCTTGAGCACGAGGTCTCCTTTTCTGAAGACACGAGGTCGGACCTTTTTGTCAAACGCCCTCTTCATTTTCTGTTGATACAATTGACCATGGCATAGTGCCGTGATTCGCTTCTCTTCGATCAGATTCAGTTCATCGTGTCGGCTTTGACACCATTCAGCTTCGGTGAGCTTAGCTTCCATCAATACTCGGATTGACGGGATCTCTACTTCTATGGGGAGCACTGCTTCTATGCCATACACTAGAGAAAATGGGGTTGCCCCTGTTGAAGTGCGAACAGATGTGCGATAACCGTGAAGAGCAAAGGGTAGCATCTCGTGCCAGTCTTTGTAGGTTACAACCATCTTTTGAACGATCCTCTTGATGTTCTTATTGGCCGCTTCTACCGCTCCGTTCATCTTGGGTCGGTAGGGAGATGAGTTATGGTGTTCGATCTTGAACTCTGCGCACAACTCTTTCATCATCTTATTGTTCAAGTTAGATCCATTATCAGTAATGATCTCGCTCGAAACACCATAACGACAGATGATATTATTTTTGATAAATTGGATCACCACTTGTCGGGTTACATTAGCGTATGACGCTGCTTCGACCCACTTGGTGAAGTAGTCAATGGCTACCAGGATGAACCGATGTCCGTTTGAAGCCTTGGGCTCAATCATGCCAATCATGTCGATTCCCCATATGGAAAAAGGCCATGGGGAAGAGAGAACTTTGAGATGTGATGGCGGTACATGAATTTTGTCAGAGTATATCTGACAATTGTGACACCTCCTCATGTACTTGTAGCAGTCGGATTCCATGGTCAACCAATAGTACCCTGTCATAGAATTTTTCTCACCATTGTGTGTCCGTTGGCATGAGTGCCAAAGGATCCTTCATGAATTTCTTTCATAAGCATGTCTGCTTCTGGTCTGTCTACGCATCGGAGCAAGACCATGTCAAAATTTCTCTTATAGAGAGTGTCACCGCTCAGGAAGAAGTTTCCAGCCAATCTTCTAAGGGTTTTCCTGTCTTTTCTGAGTGCCCCAGATGGGTACTCTTGTTTCTGAAGGAAGCATTTGATATCGTGATACCAAGGTCTGTCGTTTATGACTGCTTCAATCGTGAAGATGTAAGCGGGCCGTTTAAGGCGCATTATGTCGATCTTAGGTAAGTCATTCCATTGACCTACGCTAATCATGGAAGAGATAATGGCTAAT
The DNA here is from genome assembly GCA_022829125.1 of Lathyrus tuberosus. Classification (NCBI taxonomy): domain Eukaryota; kingdom Viridiplantae; phylum Streptophyta; class Magnoliopsida; order Fabales; family Fabaceae; genus Lathyrus; species Lathyrus tuberosus. The sequence goes on along the minus strand of JALAZF010000617.1, from coordinate 1,334,202 downwards.
GCATCAGCCATGTGATTCTCATCACGAGGGATGTGATGAAACTCAACTCTGTTGAAGAAGGGTAACAACCTTCTCGCATAATCTTTATAAGGAATCAGTCCTGATTGGTATGTATTTCAATCTCCTTTTATCTGATTGATAACCAAGGCTGAGTCGCCGTATACGTCCAAGTTTTTTATCCTTAAATCAATTGCTTCTTCGAGACCCATGATACAAGCTTCGTATTCGGCCTCGTTGTTCGTACATTTGAACGTAAGTCTGGCAGTGAAAGGAATGTGGGTACCCTGAGGGGTAACAATGATTGCCCCAATTCCGTTTCCGTAATGATTAACTGCTCCGTAAAAAATAAGTCCCCATTGGGAACCTGGTTCTGGCCCTTCACTGGGTAACAGTTCATCGCAGTCTTTCATCTTTAGATACATGACATCTTCGTCTGGGAAGTCGAACCCGATTGATTCTTGATCGTCAATCAGTTGATGAGCCAAATGATCGGCTAAAATACTTCCTTTAACAGCTTTCTGAGCGTGGTACTCTATGTCATATTCTGATAATAACATCTGCCAACGGGCAATTCTTCCCGTGAGAGCAGGCTTTTCGAAAACGTACTTGATTGGATCCATTTCGGAGATTAACCAAGTAGTATGACGAATCATGTATTGGCGAAGACGTTTGGCTGCCCAAGCCAAAGCGCAACAAGTTTTCTCAAGCATCGTGTACCGAGTTTCGCAGTCGGTGAATTTCTTGCTCAAATAGTAAATGGCAGACTCTTTCCGTTTAGTTTCGTCTTGTTGGCCAAGTACACATCCCATTGAGTCCTCTAGGACTGTGAGGTAAATGATCAGCGGTCTTCCTTCCACTGGAGGTGATAGAATCGGAGGATTCAACAGATATTCCTTGATACTGTCGAAGGCGGTTTGGCAGTCTTCTGACCAAATGCAATCCTGGTTCTTTTTGAGTAATTTGAAAATCGGCGCACACGTGGCGGTCATAAGGAATATGAATCTGGAGATGTCCTTCAAACGTCCCAAGAATCCTCTGACTTGTTTTTCAGTTTTTGGAGAAGGCATTTCTTGAATGGCCTTGACCTTGTCAGGATCAACCTCAATTCCTTTCTGGCTGACGATGAACCCTAGTAGTTTCCCTGAACGGACACCGAAGGTGCAGTTGTTGGGATTCAAGCGGAGCTTGAATTTTCTTAGACGTTCGAACAATTTTGACAGATGTTCAACGTGCTCACTCTCTGTTTTTGATTTTGCAATCATATCATCGACATATACCTCGATTTCCTTGTGTATCATGTCATGAAAAAGAGTAGTCATGGCCCTTTGATAGGTCGCCCCGACGTTCTTCAAACCGAACGACATTACCTTGTAACAAAAGGTACCCCAGGGGGTAATGAACGAAGTTCTCTCCATGTCTTTCGGCGCCATTTTGATCTGGTTATAGCCCGAGAATCCATCCATGAAGGAGAAAACTTTGAACTTTGCTGTACTGTCTACCAGCATGTCAATGTGTGGTAAAGGAAAGTCGTCCTTTGGAATTGCCTTGTTGAGATCTCGGTAATCAACACACATTCTGACTTTTCCGTCCTTTTTAGGAACGGGTACGATGTTGGCTAACCATTGAGGATATTCTGACGTGGCGAGGAAACCCGCGTCAATTTGTTTTTGTACTTCCTCTTTGATTTTGATGGCCATGTCCGGGTGAGTGCGTCTCAACCTTTGCTTTACTGGCGGACATTCCGATCTTAACGGTAAGTGATGTTCCATGATGCTGGTATCCAACCCTGGCATATCCTGATAGGACCAAGCGAATACATCGGGAAATTCTCTGAGAAGCTTTATCAAACCCTCTCTGGCAATTGGACTGAGCAGTGCCCCAATCCTGATTTCTTTTCTCTCTTTTTCTGAACCCAAGTTTACTGTTTCCAACAGCTCTTTGTGAGGTTCAATGGACCTTTCCTCTTGTCTGAGTAGTCGGGAGATCTCTTCTGGAATTTCGTTGTCATTTTCTTTTTCAGCCTCAAATACCGGGAACTCAAAGTTGGGAGAAGGCATCGGATCGTATGTTTCAACGGGGTTTAAAACAAGCAATCTGCATGACGTGATGATTCGTGTTTAGAAGAGATAGAGAAAATGCAAGTGTGTGCAGTGTTTTATTTTTATTAATGCTTGTTTTTATTTGAATTGTTTTTTAGGATTACCATTTTCTGAAAAAGCAAAAAGAGAAAACAGCAATTAATGCAGAAATTACAGGACGACGTTATTTTATTAATGAACAAATCGATCCTCGAAACTACATCCCTATAAAACAAAACTCTGTCGCTTCGGGCAAAGCGAAGAGGGAAAATTTACAGAAAGCGAGCCCTATCAAAACATCTGTTTCACCTGGGCAGGGGTGAAATGTTAAAGATGGCAATTACTTTGATTGGAGAACAACCTTCGGAACCTTGACGGTAAACCATTGGCCGCGAACTCCTCGGTGAATCACAAAGTTTGGTACCTTCATTGATTTGTCTTCAGAAATGACGCTGATTTCTGGTGGAGCATGATCATTGGAATCTGTCTCCTAGGCAGAATTGTCGTAGGAGAATTCATCTGTTGCATTTTGCATAGCATTTGTGCTCTCAGCTATATCTCCCCATCCAGTTGGCTGGATATCTTTGAGCCTGATACGAGAGCTTTCAGGAGCGGTGTACTTGACCATGAAGTCGTATTTCCCACTTGGTTGTCCCAAGGTGTCCTAAACTTCTTTCAAATTGGAGGAGTCATCTCTCTCGATGACGTTGACCTCAGGAAAAGCATAGTTGATGAATTCAAGTCCTGCAAATGTTGCAAATTCATCTTCATGTTGAGTAGTTTCTAAATGACCTGAGTGTTGATCCCATGACATGGTGGGGACACAAGTATTCTGTTCAATGATGCTCAGCTGATTTTCGTTGTTCGGCTGACTCTCTTGCCCCAAGTTTCCTGGGTAAGGCTGCCACATTGGCAGGCCATCCATTGGGCCATAGTAGGAGTAGTCAAAGTTGTCTTTCATCAGAGTGTCTTCCTCTAATGAATTTGGCAGAGCACGGCATCCTTCCGGATCACAATCTCCATAGATCATTTCGACGTCTGACCGTGGTATAAATCTCGGACTCTGTGCGGGATAGCAAAATGGAGTAGGCACCTCTTCCTGAGACATATAACCGTCCTTATTAAGATAGGACTTCCATTCTTCATCTGTGTCAGAGGGATCTTCCTCATTGATAGCATGTACTGCTTGAGACACTGGGTGGAGAAAACCTCCACTATGGAAGAAGTTTTGAAGGGGATGAAGACTTTCATCGTTGGCAGCTGTCTGGGTACAGGTTGCAGAAAAACCAAGACCCTTCTTTGTTTTATTGTCAATAGGAATGACAAGCTGTCCCCATCCGGTTGTGTCGGTACTCTCGACTGCTTTAATAGCATCATTGTATGAGGAAATCGAGGTTCCTCCTCTGAACTGATTGTTCTTGCTTACCGACAGTGCTTGGAACTGAGTTCCAATAACCTCCTCGGGTTCTATACCAGCAGATGATGACAAGTTACTCACAAGCAAGGCCTGTTCTCCACAGACTGTGACGAGTTAATCGTTCTTGACGAACTTTAGCTTTTGGTGGAGGGTTGAAGTAACCGCTCCAGCCTGATGTATCCAAGGTCTTCCTAATAAACAACTGTACGTTGCCCGGATGTCCATGCCCTGGAAAGTGACTTGGAAAGTGTGAGGACCAATAGTTATGGGAAGATCAACTTCGCCGATAACTGTTTTTCTGGATTTGTCGAACGCTTTGACGACGACCTCGCTGGTTCTCATCGGAGGGCCTTTGAATGATAATTGCATCAAAATGGACTTCAGCATAACATTCAGGGCTGACCCTGTGTCTACCAGTACTCTGGCTAAAGCATTGTCCTGGTAGTTAACTGTGATATTGAGCGCCATGTTATGACGGCGACCCTCTTCGGGTAATAACTCATCACTAAATCCCAAATTGTTGCAGGAAGTGATGTTAGAGACAATGCTATCGAACTTCCTGATTGTTACATCCTGTTCCACAAAGGCTTGCTCCAAGACTTTCTGTAGAGCCTCCCTGTGGGCTTCTGAACTGAGTAACAGTGATAATACCGAGATCTTTGAAGGAGTTTGTAACAGTTGATCCACAATGTTGTATTCACTCCTTTGGATGAGCTTCAGCATCTCATCATTATGTTTCGAAAGGTCAGGATTACTAGATTGACCGACTGGTGGATCGGGAGCTTCTGTCTGAAGTTCCTTTTCTTTGTTAAGTTCCCCAACCCCTCGGTTGAAGACTCTACCAATCCGTGTTACACGACTGATGTCTGCAATATTCACGACGGAGGGTAATGGAATTTCCTTTCCATTCTCAATTGTTGTTGCACCGTATTTGTAAGGGATTGCCTTAGTTGATTCATACGGTAGTGGTCCCGGTAGATAGATGACTATGGGAACCTTCTGATTTTTCTAACCATCGTAAACAATCTCGATCCGCTCCCGGTTGGGAACTTTAGATTCGTCAAGTAGAGGGATAATGGCACAAACGTCCCTGGTCCTATGATGACCAGAAATTGTGACAACATCTTCAACTTGATCGGCAAGGTAGTTCGGCATCCAGTTGATGGGTCCAGAACCCGGATATGGACGAATCTCTCCACGATCCACCTGACCCTGAAGAGCTGCTCTCACAAGGTAACACCCTTGGTTACTTTCCAAACAGACGCTACAATGGTCATAATTGTGTGGTGGCACATGGCCACGCCCGCTTTGAATACAATATAACCTCACTAGGTTAGCTTCCACAGATCGGACATCCTGACTCTGACGCCGAGTAGGATTCCTGTTACTGATACTAATTTGCTGAGTATCTTCATCTATATAAATTGGCATCCACCAGTGATTTAACAAGTGCTGAAGTGCCTCCTGGACAAGGGTACAACCTTGATCATTTTCGCAACCCGCTTTATAGTTTTGATAGTCATGTGATATTAAGAATCCAAGTCGGACCTGCTCAGCATGTAACTCTACCAGGTTGGTATTCATCACACGAATATCGAAGATCTGAACCATGTTGATCTGATAGGGATTCCTATCATGGTAGTCTTGGATCCATCCAAGGTCCATCTGACGCTGGAGGGCCTCCTGTATGAAAGAGCATCCCTGTTTGTTTACCGAGCAAGTCAGACAGGAACTGTAATCGTGCCGCGGCAGATTATGATACTGGCTTTGCCTTGAGTGCATCGCCACCAAGTTGACATTCATTGCACGGATATCATGGTTCTGAATGACGTTAGAATACGTGTAGACCATGTTAACTCCACGAACTCGGTGCTCTTGGATCCATCTGAGATCCATTTGTTCCTGTAGAGCTGCTTGCACCACAGAACATCCTTGATTGTCTTTAGAGCGAATATCACACTGGTGATAGTTATGAGGTGGCGCATGGCCATATCCACTCTGTCTACAATGCATCTTGACAAGATTGGTTTTCAACAAGAGTACATCATGAATTTGATAAATATTGTTAAATTCTTTCTCAATTAGGTTGACTGCAGCTTTCTCGTGTTGAGGCAGTGGGTTCGTGAGAACATTAGGATTCGTATCCTTGAAGGATAAGACCCCGCTCCTAACAAGTTTTTGCACGTCGGACTTGAAATTGAGACAAGTCTCTATGTTATGCCCTGATCCTCCTTGATGGTAAGGGCATGTTTGATCCACCTTAAACCAAAAAGGCGGATTTTCCGGTACTGTAAGAGGAGATTTAGTCTGAATGTTCCCCTTGTCCAGTAGTAATGGAAATAGCTCTGCGTACGTCACGGGTATAGGATCAAATCCTGATGGCCGTGTTGTACGGTTGTTGTTGTATGGAGGACGAGCCTGCTGAAGAGGCTATTGTGTCCTTTGTTGATCAGGTTGGCTCTGCACAACCTGAGGTTGATACGTAGGAATAGGCGCAGGACTGATAGCAGGAGTTACAGCTGCTACCGGCTAATATCGACGCCTTTGCTTTCCGAGAGAGATATTCCCAATATCCTGATCTTTTTTCTTAGGGAGAGCACCACCGTATTTTTTAGTACCGCTCGTCGATCCAGTGACTTTTACCAAACATCCTTCTCGGATGGCTTCCTCAAGACGTACGCCCATGCCGACCATTTCGGTGAAGTCACTGGGTGCACTGGCAACCATTCGGTCATAGTAAAATGAGCTTAAGGTCTTTAAGAAAATCTTTGTCATCTCTTTTTCCTCAAGAGGTGGACAAATTTGAGCGGCAATCTCACGCCACCTTTGAGCATACTCCTTAAAGGTTTCCTTGTCCTTTTGCGACATCGATCTGAGTTGATCTCTGTCGGGTGCCATGTCCAAATTGTATTTGTATTGTTGGACGAAGGCAGTGCCCAGATCTCTGAATGTACTGATCATGGCACAGTTTAAACCCATGTACCATTTGAGTGCAGCACCGGTTAAACTATCCTGAAAGTAGTGAATCAGTAGGTCCTGATTCTCCATCTGAGCTGACATCCGCCGAGCGTACATCACCAGATGGCTTTGAGGGCAAGAGTTACCCTTGTATTTTTCAAAGTCGGGCACTTGAAATTTGTGCGGGACTTTCACATTTAGGACCAAGCAGAGATCTGCGGCGTCCTTTCCAAATAGATCCTGACTGCGAATGGCTTGCAGTTCCTTCTGCATTTCCAAGAACTGCTCCTGGAATTCCTCCATTCTGTCAAACATAGTTTCCTTCTTACCAGAAGGTGTTTGTGGAATCTGTCCTTCCGGGACAGTGTGCACCACAGGGGGTGGTACCGTGACTACGGTAGTGAGTCTTGGCGTCTCCTGAAGTTTGTAACCTTCAGGAGTCTTCAGTATGCCCCTGGCATCTTCGCTTTCCCGAAGTTTGTAACCTTTAGGCCCTGCGGCTTCTGTTGTGATTCCCTGATCTTCAGTGATCGGCGGAACATATCCTTCTGGGATATAGTTAACAGGCATGCCCCAAGGACGATCTTTCGGTATCTGATACCTAGGATCATACTTCTCCATGATGGGCGTTGAGGTGATCTCTGAGATCACAGTTCTTTGTAGCTGAGCTTCTGTCATGGCTTGCATGTCGTTACGAAGCTTTCTCATATCCTCTCTCAGAGCGTTGATCTCTTCCTTCAACTCTCTGTTTTCTTCCTCAAGATCCTCCATCTTTTTCTGACGATTGGCCCGAGTATTATATGAATGAGACAGTTTGACTCTAGAATCGAGACACAAACGTGAGATTCGTAGGGAAGAAGAATACGTGATGTGAGAATGATGAATGCAATGATTATATTAATTGTTTTTTTTGTTTAATCAAAATAAACTTCGACAATTAGATTGCAAATATCAAACGGTGGGGAAACCCCTTTTTATTGAATTCAAAGGATTACAGAAATGGAAATACAGTAGATTACAAAGTGCAGAAACAGAAACCTAAGCTAATGGGTCCAGAGTCCTCTCTAAGGAGAACTCAGGTGCTGATTCTGGTATTTTCCTTTTCTTTGACCGGGGCTCTTGGGCCGTTGTCGGGTTGTCATTCCTTTGCCAAGTGAAAAGAGCGAGCAAATTCCTTTGGTCATCTTGATTCTCTACAGCATGTTGCTCCAAAATTTTAATCAGAGCATCTTTCTCTTTCAGTAATTGCTGTATTTTGATGCACTCTACGTCGAGGGTGCGGTACTTGTTCTTCCAAGACCTTCTCTCCTTTTGAACTTTGTTGAGAGTAACCTGAAGCTTTTCAGTTTCCGTCATGAAGTACATGACAGATTCCCTCGGCGGAAGAATTCCGTAACGAGGATAAGGCATCTTTAGCTTGAGAGCTCTAGTTTGTACCCAGTGGAGATAAGGCTCCACCGAGATACAGTCTGGTTTTCCCAGAGACTCTCGTCCTTTCTTATGAACATGCTTCCAAGCGTGCACTATTTCTGTCTTCAGTGCTCTGTCGTTTTCTCCTTCCTTGAAGAAAAGACCTTCCAGATGAACACCCCATGGGACGTGTCTCATCGGGTATCCAAATTGACGATGAACGAGAACTAGATGATAGTTGATTCCTCCCTTAGTTCCTATAAGGGGTACGTTGGGGAAGTTTCCACAACGATCGATGATTCTGATTCCATCATAGATCCTATTACACCAATCTATATCAGAGTTGGTAAGAGACATGATCTTCTGCGACCAACGTAAGGCACTCTTGCAATCCCAAAAAGCAGCAGACTTGGGCAAGTGAGAGATAAACCATTTGTAAAGCAGAGGTACACAGCATGTGATCTCCCCTCCACTGTACAAATTTCCCAAGTGTACAGAATGATACGCATCTGCGAGCAAAGTCGGCACAGGGTTTCCAATGAGAAAAACCTTAATGGAGTTGATATCTACAAAGTTATTGATGTTGGGAAACAAAAATAACCCGTAGGTGAGCAAGACAAAGATGCTTTCAAAAGCAGTCACATTTCCTATACTGGCAAAATACAGGGCCTTCTTTGTCAACAACTGGGCTGGCAAACCTTGGATGCCACCCCTAGTGGTTAGGTGAGTCCTGACCTCAAACTCGTCCAAATGAATTGCTCTTGCAATGGTCTGATTCTTTGGAATTTCTTCCAGTCCAGAAAATGGAGCTCGATCTGTAATGTGCAGATCGATCAGATGAGAATACTTCTCCAGCGTTGGTGCTAGCTGGTAATCCGGGAATGTGAAACAGTGATAAACCGGATCGTAAAACTGAATGAGCGCATCCATGATTCCCTCAATCACATGGACTCTTAACAGTGGTAGCAAACCTCCGTGCTTGGCTCTGAAAGCCTCCTGGTTTGTGATCATTCTTGCCAAACCTCTTAAATCCTCTAGTTTTGGAACCTTGAAGGTGTACTTAAGAGTCCTCCTTCTACCGAAATCCATTAGTGCAATCCTTTTCTCTGATATTGGCAATCATTGTCTTAGTTTAATTTGAAAAACAGAGGGACTAGAAGAGAAGTTTTTTTAATGTTTTAATGTTTTATTAAATGAATGCATGAATGCAGCACACAAAAACATAGAAAAAACATGGGGTCAAAGGGTCGTTGTCATGAAGTCAAGGCTCTACCCATCCCCAAAGGTTTATACTAGGGTGATTTTTGTACCTGTACTCATTATCATCAGCTCCTCCCAGGAAAGCAAAACAACAAGCGGATCGCCAGCGAGTTGTAGAGCAATCTTAGAGTAAGTGCCATTCATCGAGAATAAATCACCAGCCTCAAATGAGGGTAGTATCGCGTAACAACTATTCCCGATAGTTTCTGCACTACAAAAGGGTTTGGCTCCTCAGCTTCTCAGACTTAACAATCGGCCCATTGTCTAGGTGAGAGAATGGGTTGCATTGGTCAGCCTCCACTGAGGTTGATGGTCGACCTTGTCGCCATCACTTATCTTAAGTGTATACTCAATCTTTCCACATGCGGCATCACACGTATTCCTATTAGCAGAAAAATAAACACGTATAGCAATTAGGAAAAGCAGTATATATATTTTTCCTAATTATCCTAGACCTTTAAAGCTATGAATCCTAAGTTCCTGACAGAAATTGGGTTCCCCGACGGAAGCCCCAATCTGTGGTTTTCACACAAGAGGTGAAAAGGTTTGAAAGAAAGGCTCCACGGTGGGCGCCATTTTTCTGTAGCGAGCGGTTTTGGACGTGGTTCTTAAGCACTGGTCGCTCTCTGCGGTTGAGCTTACTACAGGTCGATTCATTTTTTATCCTATTAAAGCTGATGAAGGAAGGGAAATTGATGTCTCCAATTAACCCTGCTTTGCATACTGAGTTTAAACAGCGGTCTGTTAGGTTACGGATGCGATCAATGTGGGGGGGCCTTTGTACTGGTTATTTGTATTTTCGCCAATACGGTTTTCTTTTTCTCTTTCTAGGACTTTATAGCGGGGAACAAGGATTTAGGATGTTAGGACTGATGCTTTTGATAGATACATGAGAGTATGGGATTTTGGGTTTTTGTTTAGTATGCTCGCTAAGATTTTTCTTTCAATCTTATGCCTACGTATTCCCGTTTACCGAAACAGGGAAATCAGAGCGTTCGTAGTTCCTTCTATTCTATGGGAGGAAATGGTTGTTTTTGGTGTCTTGTTCAAAGCCCAAGACGTGAAGCGAAAGGTGTTGACTTTAGAGAGAATTTGTCATCTCTAAAGAGGAGGTTGTATGTCACAACTGTTTTATAAAGGAGAATTACTTTAACCGGGATATGTGAATCCGGCAATGCCATAATTTCCTTTAAAGGGGATTTTAACCTGAAGGAGAAGACTTTAACTCAGTGTAGAGTAATGCCATCTTTCCTTAGGAATTTCTCATGCTAAAAGAGGGACAGTGGCATGGATGTAGATGATCCAGAGGCTTGCCGCTTACAGCAGTTAGATGGAGGGGAAGGAGTTGTTGATGTTTATGTACTGTGAACGAGGCACAACTTTGATGCTAAAAGGTTGATTGGATCAACCAGTGGTTTTCTTATACAAAGCCTAAGAGGAGGCTATTATGTGTCTCGTACAAAGCCCGAGAGAGAGAGGCTAAAAGGCTTTGAGTCAACGAGGGAATCTTTTGGTATCTCGTATAAAGCCCGAGATGGAGGCTAATTGACTCAACAAGAGAGTTTTTTGTATCTCGTGCGAAGCCTGAGATGGAGGCTAAAACTTGCTTGGCTCACTAAGAACCTTTTTATATCTCGTATAAAGCCCGAGAGAGAGGCTAACTTCACTGGAGAAGGATCATTATACAAAGCCTAAGAGGAGGCTATGGTTACTATTTCAGTTGAGTGACAGGTCCAGTATACTGATTTAAAGAGAAAATCAGTTCTTATATGAGCAACACTGTACTCAAGGATCTGATTCGAGGATCCGGGTTATTCCTGTTCTTTAAGGAAGTGGGAAATCCGAAGGGTATTGAGACTGTCCGAGTCTACGGGTTTTCTTCCTATTCTTGAAGGGGTCACTTGAGAATGTCTTTGAGACTCAAGGAGATTAGACTGTCTAAGTCTAAAGTGTCATCTTTTGTACTGTGCTTTGACAAACAGTAGTAGACTCTATGAAAGGATTGTTCTATGCAGATGACTAATTTCTGTTCCTATACCTCTAGGAGGTCGTCGGGACAATTTGTACGAAGCCCAAGAGGAGGCTGGAAACTTTTAAGAAGCCGACGGGTCCGTGTACTAAGCCCAAGAGGAGGCTATCATTCCCGGAGGAAGAGATCATTATACGAAGCCTAAGAGGAGGCTGGGTTGCTTTTAGGAAGCCTGTGGGTCCTTGTACAATGCCCAAGAGGAGGCCGATTGCTTTTAAGAAGCCGATGGGTCCCCAAACCCCGAGAAATTCAAGGCAAGCTATTCACAAGGAATAGATCAAGTCAGGAAAGTTCGAGAATTTGGAAGAAACTCAAGAGATGCCATTCACGGAGAAAAGATCATCTATGGGGAATAGAGTTTCTTGACAACTTCTATGAGTGACAGTCTATGAAAGGGTTCCCCGAGAATGCTGCCTTTCATGTCTCCATATTGTTTAACCCCAAGAGGAGGGAAGACTGTGTCTGGTAATCCTATGGGGATCTAGTTTAGACTATTTCTAAGAGTGATCAACGGGCTTAATGCTAGACGTAGTTGCTGGGGAAACTCTAAATATCTATACTATTATTACACAGTTGATATGAGTTTATGAAAGAAGACTTACATCGAAACAGCCCCACAATACAGTTATATGCATATGAAAGCAATAACCACTTACTCGGTTGTAGAGCTTCCATGCTGTTTGGTTAGTTGTTCAACAAAGAAAGATTGAAAACAACAGTATATTCAAAATCAAAGGAGAAAGTGCTTTGAAAAAGAAAGATTTGGGCCTTACAGCTCAAGGAGAGGCCCAGGGTTTTATCAGTGAGCGCACTGTTTGAATTTGTACAGAGGGACTTATACAAGTGACTGTGGCCCAAAAAGTTTTTCTGTACAAAGGGATGGGTCTTACACTCTCTCATGAGGCCCAAAAAGTTTTAAAGAGAAAGAGTGGGGCTTATAACATGAGGGTAGGCCCAGTTGACTTTCCGTTTGGAATTGCGATCGCGTCGAGATTTTCTTTTAACGCGAAGGGACTTATACAATAAGTGAGGTCCACAATTGTTCTGGTTAAAAGGGGGTTGGGTCTTACACTCTAATAGAGGCCCAAAAGTTTTGAATGGGTCTTATAGCTCGAGGAGAGGCCCAAAAGATTATTTTTCAAAAGGGCGACGATTGCGCCGTTTGTTTTTGACGGTATCGGGACTTATACAATACACTGAGGCCCAAAAATGATTTGGTCAAAAAAGGATTGGGTCTTACACTCTATTAGAGGCCCAAAGTGTTTTGAAAATGATTTATGAGGGTTGAATTAATCCAAAACCCTAATTTGCTTTCAAAAATGTATTTAATTGAATAAAAATTCAATTAAAATGATCAAAATTGTTTAACATAGGAAAAACAAATTGTGATATTGGATTAATGCTTCAAAAATTAAGTATTGACCTACAAAATAATTAGAAGGCATTAAAAGTTGCAAAATCAAGGTGGAAAAAATATTTAAAATGTCAAAAACAATTAAAATATTAATTCTTTGCAAAAATATCAATTATATAAAATAAATAATATTTTTGGGATTTTTTGGGAAAATAAAATATTTTAACATTTTTGTGAATTATTAAAAAAAGAATCAACTCAAAATCATTAAAACTCAGAGAGAAATTAATTTTTGAATCAATTAAATAAAATCACAAAATTCAAATATTCAAATTTTTGAAAAAAAGGCGCCAAGAACACGCGCGTGTTCTGGGCTTGGCCAGATTTGCATTTTCTCTCCAATCTCACTGAATACTTGATTATAACATGCAATCCACATATCATTATGCTCCTCTCAACCTCACGATCATGTCTATGTCAATTAATTTCATTTAAATTAAACATATAACAAGAAATCATGAAAAATCCTCAAGAACCCTAATTTCTGCATGAAGGCTAGGATTTTGATACACGATTCAAACAATGCAATTAATTGAGGGGAAACATTCCATGCATGATTATGAACATATGGCCAAATTATTGTGCAGCAAAAAATGCATGGATCATAGAGTTAGAAGAGCTCATGCTTACCACTTGCAGCTGGTGATCGTGTTTGGTGTTGGAGGTGTTACAGCTTGGTTCCAATGATGTGGATAGCTTCCCTAGGTGCCAAGTGATGTGTCTGAGTGCTTGGAATGGATTGAAATGGTTTGGAGTTGAAGATGGCACCTCAACTGCAAAACTGTCAAGAACTTGAGCAATTGGCTGGTGATTTTGTGAAATCTGTGTTCCAGATGTTATGTGAGTGTTTGGATCACTTCTATATGATGTATGTGAGGTGTGTGAGTGATTGGTTTAAGTGGAATTGCCCTCTAGCTCAAAACCCGATAGCTACCTTGCTAAGAAATGCATTTTTGCCAAGAGAAAGAGATTTTGAGAAAGGCAAGTGTTGTAGGCCTTTGGTGTACTTAAACTGACCACAATTGAGCTCTATTTATAGTAGAGCAAGTTTTTTTTGCAAGGAATAGTGAATGGCAACTGCTGAGAAGGTTTGTTCAATGTTGGCCAATGGAAGTTCAAGTCTCCTCTAGCCATTGACTAGAGGTTAGGGCACAAGCTGCTGGTTCCCTTGGTCTTGGATAAGTCTTGACTGAATTCAAATGAAAATGGCTCAGTCCATGCCACCTTGATGCTTCCATTGAATGCTCCAATCCAAATTTGGAGTCTTGTCCCTATTTTGGCAATTCTAGGTTTAACATGCTATTTCTTGTTCCAAATACTTTGGAGGCTTGGCTCAGTGATTGTCCCCTTTAGATTCAATCCTCAGATGTGTCCAAGTGGATAGGAGTGTTTGGATTTGCACAATTTTGGCAAATCGAGCAAAATTACAAATTCTGCCTTGCCTTGATAGAATTCAACAAGGCCATTTGACAATGTCATATCTCATGACTCAAATGGAATTTGGCAATGTTCTTGGCCATTTTGGAAAGCCCTTACATGATATAACAACTGTTTGAACATGTTTGGTTTTGATCTCTTTTGAATCCAAGTGAAAACCCCCCTACATTTGGAAAAAAATGAAGACAGATTTGGACTTAGTGAAAATTTCACTAAGTGTTGGAAAAAGTGACATTTTCATTTTTCAGCCATTTTGATCACTCCATAACTCAAAATCCTTAATGAATTGGACTTAGGTCTAGTTGAAGTTTTTGTAGAGGGTAATGAGGGCTACAAATCCATCTTTGGATGAGGAAAAATGGCTTTGTGGTTTAGGAGTTATGATCCTCCAAAGTTGGTACCCTTGTCACTTTATTTTTAACTTAGAAAATTTTCTAAGTTTTTATGGTTACCCCTTTTACAAGTTATCCAACTTTTCTTGATTTTTCTTGATGAATGATGATTCAAATCATACATTAACATCATTTTAGGGTTAAAAATCCATTTTGGTGAAAAATCTCAAAAAGTCAAAGTTGACTTTTGTGCACAGTTGACTTTTTATCAGATGAATTCCAAACTGTGCAATTCCTCATGAAATCATGTCCTTGACCTAAATCAAACTTGATGGACATGTTCCATGGGTGTTATAGGGTATATTGGTGCATGTCATAGGGCTTGGGAGCATGTCCTGGTCAAAAGTCAAAGTTACAGTTGACTTTTTCCTTAAAACCCTAATTGTGGTGCAGATGAAATTGAGACTTGTTGCTCAAGCTTCTTGGATTAATCCATTGTCCCAAATGGATCAATATGGTATATTAGAGACCCTCAAACCCTCTCTTGAGGCCTTGGTTCATGATTTGTCCCAAAAGTCAACTAGGGGTGAATTAGGTCAAGAAACCCTAATTCCTGATTTTTGATGAATGCATCCCCTGAGGCAAAATTGACTTGATGATTGGGTCCATGAGGTTCCATGGAGTATATTAGGTTATGTTTTGGATCATTGGCTTGTGCCCAGATGAAAAATTTCCATCTGGAGGCCCTGGTCGACCAAAACCCTAATTTGGTGACACGGTCGATCTTGAGACTTAATCCACCTAGAATGGAGCAGCCTTGTGCTTAATCCTTGAAGTGGGAGTCCTTTTGATCCATTGTGGATGTTTGAGAGGTTATACAAGTTGAAGATCATGTCATTCCTTGATTGATCCTTTGCCTAAAAGCTCTGAGAGGGCTTGAAACCCTAATTTTGATTGTAGGGGATGCTCACCCATCTTTGGGGAGACTGATGAAGTATGATGGCCCATCCATATTGTGATGATGATTTTCACAATGATGGGAAATCTTAGTGGTCAAAATTTGGGGTATGACAGATGCCCCTATTTAATCTTCTTGGACACGAAGGTGTGAATGACGAAGGTATTCGGGCATTCGGGGTGCAAGAGGATTAAATATCGGAATACCCGAAATTTTGATGGTTATGAATGGCAGCTTACGCATTCATCTTCTTTTGCTAAGCAATGATGCTTAGAAAAGGTTAACTTCCCCTCGATCCTGGTCTTCAGCCAAGGAACTGGTCTCAGTTTTCTTTTGAGATGAACTTCCCCTCGATCCTAGTTTCCTACCAAGGAACTGGTCTTAGTTTCTGATTTAAACTTCCCCTCGATCCTGGTTTCCTACCAAGGAACTGGTCTTAGTTTCTGATTAAACTTCCCCTCGTTCCTGGTTTCCTACCAAGGAACTGGTCTTAGTTTCTTTCGTCAATAAACTTTACTGACAAGGGACGCTATTCGTAGCGGCTTTCCTTCAAACTTCTCGCCGAACTTTCCTGGGGAGATGCCATTTGAGTGGAAAAAGTTTCGATTTCAGACTTGCTGGGGAACCCAGTCGTCTGAGTTGTAGAGGTGTACAAACTTCTCTGTTGGAGATGCCATTTCTTGACTCTACTCAGGGAATGCGAGTCCCTTGAGAGACTGCATTCGTTTGGGGTCTTTACATCATACTTTTCTCGGAGATCTTCTCAGAGAAATGCCATATGATATGATCCAATTTTGAGGTGCCGATGACCTTTTCATCAGTGGGTTTTTCGGAGGAAAACTGCCGTACTGCTGAATCTCCAATTTAGAAGGCTTTCTCTGTGGATTTTCCTTAATCCGGGAAAGCAAGGATATCATCTTCAATGGCGAAGAGTGATGCTGGCTGAGGGTTCCTCTGTTTTTTCAGAGGTTCAAGTTATCAAAGTGGTCAAGGGCCAACTTCAATCCAGAAATAAAACTGGAGGAGAGAGAATGTTCAGACATAACACTTCCTGACGAGGAAAGGGCTGACAACTCGATTGAGAGGACTTTTATCACTAGGGGATAAGGCCGACTAGAGTGATAGTGATGCAATATGAAATGTGAATGCAAATCAATAATGCAATGATGCATGTATGTTTATGCTGACAAAACTGACGCGACATACAGACTGACGAGTGAACACGACTGGATACTCGGCCATCGCGGGGCGTGTAGAAATGCCGCTGGTTCAAGATAACAATTCCACCTTGCTCAGGAGAGATAGTCCCTGTTGGGAGCTACCGTTGATCGGGCTTTAGGAGATAAGAACTCGGTCGAGGCGTGTCAGACGAAACAAGGTCTCTGACATAGTTGATCCCTTCATTCAGGCGTACTGGGTTAGAAGGAGTACTTTGATTCTGCACTTTGAGGTTCACTTACTTCTGGAGAAGCGACCGATGTTCTTCTGATGTTCAACAGTCAAAAGAAATTGCCATCTTTAATTTAAAAGCAGAAAAAGTTTTAACAAGTAAATTCATTTTTGTTTTATTTCAAGAATCGCTAACAACGTCATTCTGTAAAGCTAAAACAAATAAGAATTACAAACAAAAGCACAAGGGCTCAAATTTTATTGATAAGACGGAGATCAGCCAAACGCGTGATTCCAAAGAGTATATACAAAGTTATAAAATGGTAATTTACAGGGAAAAGGGCTACGTTGAAACATAACTACCACTATCCTTCTACGAACTTTGAATTCGGGGCATCCTGAGCTTCTGTCAAAGATGACCTTGACTGGAGTTTTCCGACGGATGATGTAACTGCTGCTGAGGGACTTGCCTCTGTTGAACATAGTTACTTGCCATTATCCCTAACTTTTTCCTGGATTGTACTGTGATGTTTCCAATCCACCGGGATGATTTTTTTTTTATGTCTCTAACTTTTGCCTGGACTGCCCTTTCGGGTTTTCAATCCACCGAGACATTTTTTTTTTTAGTTTAGGCGAAGTATTTCTTGACTACATCAACATCCGTGGGGTAGGCAAATTCCTCTCCGTCCATGGTTGCAAGTCTCAAGGCGCCGCCTGAGAAAGCTTTCGTGACCACATAGGGGCCATCATAATTCGGAGTCCATTTACCTCGCGAATCAGTGAGAAATGACTGGATCTTCTTGAGCACGAGGTCTCCTTTTCTGAAGACACGAGGTCAGACCTTTTTGTCAAACGCCCTCTTCATTTTCTGTTGATACAATTGACCATGGCATAGTGCCGTGATTCGCTTCTCTTCGATCAGATTCAGTTCATCGTGTCGGCTTTGACACCATTCAGCTTCGGTGAGCTTAGCTTCCATCAATACTCGGATTGACGGGATCTCTACTTCTATGGGGAGCACTGCTTGCATGCCATACACTAGAGAAAAGGGGGTTGCCCCTGTTGAAGTGCGAACAGATGTGCGATAACCGTGAAGAGCAAAGGGTAGCATCTCGTGCCAGTCTTTGTAGGTTACAACCATCTTTTGAACGATCCTCTTGATGTTCTTATTGGCCGCTTCTACCGCTCCGTTCATCTTGGGTCGGTAGGGAGATGAGTTATGGTGTTCGATCTTGAACTCTGCGCACAACTCTTTCATCATCTTATTGTTCAAGTTAGATCCATTATCAGTAATGATCTCGCTCGAAACACCATAACGGCAGATGATATTGTTTTTGATAAATTGGATCACCACTTGTCGGGTTACATTAGCGTATGACGCTGCTTCGACCCACTTGGTGAAGTAGTCAATGGCTACCAGGATGAACCGATGTCCGTTTGAAGCCTTGGGCTCAATCATGCCAATCATGTCGATTCCCCATATGGAAAAAGGCCATGGGGAAGAGAGAACTTTGAGATGTGATGGCGGTACATGAATTTTGTCAGAGTATATCTGACAATTGTGACACCTCCTCATGTACTTGTAGCAGTCGGATTCCATGGTCAACCAATAGTACCCTGTCATAGAATTTTTCTCGCCATTGTGTGTCCGTTGGCATGAGTGCCAAAGGATCCTTCATGAATTTCTTTCATAAGCATGTCTGCTTCTGGTCTGTCTACGCATCGGAGCAAGACCATGTCAAAATTTCTCTTATAGAGAGTGTCACCGCTCAGGAAGAAGTTTCCAGCCAATCTTCTAAGGGTTTTCCTGTCTTTTCTGAGTGCCCCAGATGGGTACTCTTGTTTCTGAAGGAAGCATTTGATATCGTGATACCAAGGTCTGTCGTTTATGACTGCTTCAATCGTGAAGATGTAAGCGGGCCGTTTAAGGCGCATTATGTCGATCTTAGGTAAGTCATTCCATTGACCTACGCTAATCATGGAAGAGATAATGGCTAATGCATCAGCCATGTGATTCTCATCACGAGGGATGTGATGAAACTCAACTCTGTTGAAGAAGGGTAACAACCTTCTCGCATAATCTTTATAAGGAATCAGTCCTGATTGGTATGTATTTCAATCTCCTTTTATCTGATTGATAACCAAGGCTGAGTCGCCGTATACGTCCAAGTTTTTGATCCTTAAATCAATTGCTTCTTCGAGACCCATGATACAAGCTTCGTATTCGGCCTCGTTGTTCGTACATTTGAACGTAAGTCTGGCAGTGAAAGGAATGTGGGTACCCTGAGGGGTAAAAATGATTGCCCCAATTCCGTTTCCGTAATGATTAACTGCTCCGTAAAAAATAAGTCCCCATTGGGAACCTGGTTCTGGCCCTTCACTGGGTAACAGTTCATCGCAGTCTTTCATCTTTAGATACATGACATCTTCGTCTGGGAAGTCGAACCCGATTGATTCTTGATCGTCAATCGGTTGATGAGCCAAATGATCGGCTAAAATACTTCCTTTAACGGCTTTCTGAGCGTGGTACTCTATGTCATATTCTGATAATAACATCTGCCAACGGGCAATTCTTCCCGTGAGAGCAGGCTTTTCGAAAACGTACTTGATTGGATCCATTTCGGAGATTAACCAAGTAGTATGACGAATCATGTATTGGCGAAGACGTTTGGCTGCCTAAGCCAAAGCGCAGCAAGTTTTCTCAAGCATCGTGTACTGAGTTTCGCAGTCGGTGAATTTCTTGCTCAAATAGTAAATGGCAGACTCTTTCCGTTTAGTTTCGTCTTGTTGGCCAAGTACACATCCCATTGAGTCCTCTAGGACTGTGAGGTAAATGATCAGCGGTCTTCCTTCCACTGGAGGTGATAGAATCGGAGGATTCAATAGATATTCCTTGATACTGTCGAAGGCGGTTTGGCAGTCTTCTGACCAAATGCAATCCTGGTTCTTTTTGAGTAATTTGAAAATCGGCGCACATGTGGCGGTCATAAGGAATATGAATCTGGAGATGTCCTTCAAACGTCCCAAGAATCCTCTGACTTGTTTTTCAGTTTTCGGAGAAGGCATTTCTTGAATGGCCTTGACCTTGTCAGGATCAACCTCAATTCCTTTCTGGCTGACGATGAACCCTAGTAGTTTCCCTGAACGGACACCGAAGGTGCACTTGTTGGGATTCAAGCGGAGCTTGAATTTTCTTAGACGTTCGAACAATTTTGACAGATGTTCAACGTGCTCACTCTCTGTTTTTGATTTTGCAATCATATCATCGACATATACCTCGATTTCCTTGTGTATCATGTCATGAAAAAGAGTAGTCATGGCCCTTTGATAGGTCGCCCCGACGTTCTTCAAACCGAACGACATTACCTTGTAACAAAAGGTACCCCAGGGGGTAATGAACGAAGTTCTCTCCATGTCTTTCGGCGCCATTTTGATCTGGTTATAGCCCGAGAATCCATCCATGAAGGAGAAAACTTTGAACTTTGCTGTACTGTCTACCAGCATGTCAATGTGTGGTAAAGGAAAGTCGTCCTTTGGAATTGCCTTGTTGAGATCTCTGTAATCAACACACATTCTGACTTTTCCGTCCTTTTTGGGAACGGGTACGATGTTGGCTAACCATTGAGGATATTCTGACGTGGCGAGGAAACCCGCGTCAATTTGTTTTTGTACTTCCTCTTTGATTTTGATGGCCATGTCCGGGTGAGTGCGTCTCAACCTTTGCTTTACTGGCGGACATTCCGATCTTAACGGTAAGTGATGTTCCATGATGCTGGTATCCAACCCTGGCATATCCTGATAGGACCAAGCGAATACATCGAGAAATTCTCTGAGAAGCTTTATCAAACCCTCTCTGGCAATTGGACTGAGCAGTGCCCCAATCCTGATTTCTTTTCTCTCTTTTTCTGAACCCAAGTTTACTGTTTCCAACGGCTCTTTGTGAGGTTCAATGGACCTTTCCTCTTGTCTGAGTAGTCGGGAGATCTCTTCTGGAATTTCGTTGTCATTTTCTTTTTCAGCCTCAAATACCGGGAACTCAAAGTTGGGAGAAGGCATCGGATCGTATGTTTCAACGGGGTTTAAAACAAGCAATCTGCATGACGTGATGATTCGTGTTTAGAAGAGATAGAGAAAATGCAAGTGTGTGCAGTGTTTTATTTTTATTACTGCTTGTTTTTATTTGAATTGTTTTTTAGGATTACCATTTTCTGAAAAAGCAAAAAGAGAAAACAGCAATTAATGCGGAAATTACAGAACGACGTTATTTTATTAATGAACAAATCGATCCTCGAAACTACATCCCTATAAAACAAAACTCTGTCGCTTCGGGCAAAGCGAAGAGGGAAAATTTACAGAAAGCGAGCCCTATCAAAACATCTGTTTCACCTGGGCAGGGGTGAAATGTTAAAGATGGCAATTACTTTGATTGGAGAACGACCTTCGGAACCTTGACGGTAAACCATTGGCCGCGAACTCCTCGGTGAATCACAAAGTTTGGTACCTTCATTGATTTGTCTTCAGAAATGACGCTGATTTCTGGTGGAGCAGGATCATTGGAATCTGTCTCCTAGGCAGAATTGTCGTAGGAGAATTCCTCTGTTGCATTTTGCATAGCATTTGTGCTCTCAGCTGTATCTCCCCATCCAGTTAGCTGGATATCTTTGAGCCTGATACGAGAGCTTTCAGGAGCGGTGTACTTGACCATGAAGTCGTATTTCCCACTTGGTTGTCCCAAGGTGTCCTAAACTTCTTTCAAACTGGAGGAGTCATCTCTCTCGATGACGTTGACCTCAGGAAAAGCATAGTTGATGAATTCAAGTCCTGCAAACGTTGCAAATTCATCTTCATGTTAAGTAGTTTCTAAATGACCTGAGTGTTGATCCCATGACATGGTGGGGACACAAGTATTCTGTTCAATGATGCTCAGCTGATTTTCGTTGTTCGGCTGACTCTCTTGCCCCAAGTTTCCTGGGTAAGGCTGCCACATTGGCAGGCCATCCATTGGGCCATAGTAGGTGTAGTCAAAGTTGTCTTTCATCAGAGTGTCTTCCTCTAATGAATTTGGCGGAGCACGACATCCTTCCAGATCACAATCTCCATAGATCATTTTGACGTCTGACCGTGGTATAAATCTCGGACTCTGTGCGGGATAGCAAAATGGAGTAGGCACCTCTTCCTGAGACATATAACCGTCCTTATTAAGATAGGACTTCCATTCTTCATCTGTGTCAGAGGGATCTTCCTCATTGATAGCATGTACTGCTTGAGACACTGGGTGGAGAAAACCTCCACTATGGAAGAAGTTTTGAAGGGGATGAAGACTTTCATCGTTGGCAGCTGTCTGGGTACAGGTTGCAGAAAAACCAAGACCCTTCTTTATTTTATTGTCAATAGGAATGACAAGCTGTCCCCATCCGGTTGTGTCGGTACTCTCGACTGCTTTGATAGCATCATTGTATAAGGAAATCGAGGTTCCTCCTCTGAACTGATTGTTCTTGCTTACCGACAGTGCTTGGAACTGAGTTCCAATAACCTCCTCGGGTTCTATACTAGCAGATGATGACAAGTTACTCACAAGCAAGGCCTGTTCTCCACAGACTGTGACGAGTTGATCGTTCTTGACAAACTTTAGCTTTTGGTGGAGGGTTGAAGTAACCGCTCCAGCCTGATGTATCCAAGGTCTTCCTAATAAACAACTGTACGTTGCCCGGATGTCCATGACCTGGAAAGTGACTTGGAAAGTGTGAGGACCAATAGTTATGGGAAGATCAACTTCGCCGATAACTGTTTTTCTGGATTTGTCGAACGCTTTGACGACGACCTCGCTGGTTTTCATCGGAGGGCCTTTGAATGATAATTGCATCAAAATGGACTTCAGCATAACATTCAGGGCTGACACTGTGTCTACCAGTACGCTGGCTAAAGCATTGTCTTGGTAGTTAACTGTGATATTGAGCGCCATGTTATGACGGCGACCCTCTTCGGGTACTTCCTCATCACTAAATCCCAAATTGTTGCAGGAAGTGATGTTAGAGACAATGCTATCGAACTGCCTGATTGTTACATCCTGTTCCACAAAGGCTTGCTCCAAGACTTTCTGTAGAGCCTCCCTGTGGGCTTCTGAACTGAGTAACAGTGATAATACCGAGATCTTTGAAGGAGTTTGTAACAGTTGATCCACAATGTTGTATTCACTCCTTTGGATGAGCTTCAGCATCTCATCATTATGTTTCGAAAGGTCAGGATTACTAGATTGACTGACTGGTGGATCGGGAGCTTCTGTCTGAAGTTCCTTTTCTTTGTTAAGTTCCCCAACCCCTCAGTTGAAGACACTACCACTCCGTGTTACACGACTGATGTCTGCAATATTCACGACGGAGGGTAATGGAATTTCCTTTCCATTCTCAATTGTTGTTGCACCGTATTTGTAAGGGATTGCCTTAGTTGATTCATACGGTAGTGGTCCCGGTAGATAGATGACTATGGGAACCTTCTGATTTTTCTGACCATCGTAAACAATCTCGATCCGCTCCCGGTTGGGAACTTTAGATTCGTCAAGTAGAGGGATAATGGCACAAACGTCCCTGGTCCTATGATGACCAGAAATTGTGACAACATCTTCAACTTGATCGGCAAGGTAGTTCGGCATCCAGTTGATGGGTCCAGAACCCGGATATGGACGAATCTCTCCGCGATCCACCTGACCCTGAAGAGCTGCTCTCACAAGGTAACACCCTTGGTTACTTTCCAAACAGACGCTACAACGGTCATAATTGTGTGGTGGCACCTGGCCACGCCCGCTTTGAATACAATGTAACCTCACTAGGTTAGCCTCCACAGATCGGACATCCTGACTCTGACGCCGAGTAGGATTCCTGTTACTGATACTAATTTACTGAGTATCTTCATCTATATAAATTGGCATCCACCAGTGATTTAACAAGTGCTGAAGTGCCTCCTGGACAAGGGTACAACCTTGATCATTTTCGCAACCCGCTTTATAGTTTTGATAGTCATGTGATATTAAGAATCCGAGTCGGACCTGCTCAGCATGTAACTCTACCAGGTTGGTATTCATCACGCGAATATCGAAGATCTGAACCATGTTGATCTGATAGGGATTCCTATCATGGTAGTCTTGGATCCATCTGACGCTGGAGGGCCTCCTGTATGAAAGAGCATCCCTGTTTGTTTACCAAGCAAGTCAGACAGGAACTGTAATCGTGCTGCGGCAGATTATGATACTGGCTTTGCCTTGAGTGCATCGCCACCAAGTTGACATTCATTGCACGGATATCATGGTTCTGAATGACGTTAGAATACGTGTAGACCATGTTAACTCCACGAACTCGGTGCTCTTAGATCCATCCGAGATCCATTTGTTCCTGGAGAGCTGCTTGCACCACAGAACATCCCTGATTGTCTTTAGAGCGAATATCACACTGGTGATAGTTATGAGGTGGCGCATGGCCATATCCACTCTGTCTACAATGCATCTTGACAAGATTGGTTTTCAACAAGAGTACATCGTGAATTTGATAAATATTGTTAAATTCTTTCTCAATTAGGTTGACTGCAGCTTTCTCGTGTTGAGGCAGTGGGTTCGTGAGAACATTAGGATTCGTATCCTTGAAGGATAAGACCCCGCTCCTAACAAGTTTTTGCACGTCGGACTTGAAATTGAGACAAGTCTCTATGTTATGCCCTGATCCTCCTTGATGGTAAGGGCATGTTTGATCCACCTTAAACCAAAAAGGCGGATTTTCCGGTACTGTAAGAGGAGATTTAGTCTGAATGTGCCCCTTGGCCAGTAGTAATGGAAATAGCTCTGCGTACGTCACGGGTATAGGATCAAATCCTGATGGTCGTGTTGTACGGTTGTTGTTGTATGGAGGACGAGCCTGCTGAAGAGGCTGTTGTGTCCTTTGTTGATCAGGTTGGCTCTGCACAACCTGAGGTTGATACGTAGGAATAGGCACAGGACTGATAGCAGGAGTTATAGCTGCTACCGGCTGATATCGACGCCTTTGCTTTCCGAGAGAGATATTCCCAATATCCTGATCTTTTTTCTTAGGGAGAGCACCACCGTATTTTTTAGTACCGCTCGTCGATCCAGTGACTTTTACCAAACATCCTTCTCGGACGGCTTCCTCAAGACGTACGCCCATGCCGACCATTTCGGTGAAGTCACTGGGTGCACTGGCAACCATTCGGTCATAGTAAAATGAGCTTAAGGTCTTTAAGAAGATCTTTGTCATCTCTTTTTCCTCAAGAGGTGGACAAATTTGAGCGGCAATCTCACGCCACCTTTGAGCATACTCCTTAAAGGTTTCCTTGTCCTTTTGCGACATCGATCTGAGTTGATCTCTGTCGGGTGCCATGTCCAAATTGTATTTGTATTGTTGGACGAAGGCAGTGCCCAGATCTCTGAATGTACTGATCATGGCACAGTTTAAACCCATGTACCATTTGAGTGCAGCACCGGTTAAACTATCCTGAAAGTAGTGAATCAGTAGGTCCTGATTCTTCGTCTGAGCTGACATCCGCCGAGCGTACATCACCAGATGCCTTTGAGGGCAAGAGTTACCCTTGTATTTTTCAAAGTCGGGCACTTGAAATTTGTGCGGGACTTTCACATTTGGGACCAAGCAGAGATCTGCGGCGTCCTTTCCAAATAGATCCTGACCGCGAATGGCTTGCAGTTCCTTCTGCATTTCCAAGAACTGCTCCTGGAATTCCTCCATTCTGTCAAACATAGTTTCCTTCTTACCAGAAGGTGTTTGTGGAATCTGTCCTTCCGGGACAGTGTGCACCACAGGGGGTGGTACCATGACTACGGTAGTGAGTCTTGGCGTCTCCTGAAGTTTTTAACCTTCAGGAGTCTTCAGTATGCCCATGGCATCTTCGCTTTCCCGAAGTTTGTAACCTTTAGGCCCTGCGGCTTCTGTTGTGATTCCCTGATCTTCAGTGATCGGCGGAACATATCCTTCCGGGATATAGTTAACAGGCATGCCCCAAGGATGATCTTTCGGTATCTGATACCTAGGATCATACTTCTCCATGATGGGCATTGAGGTGATCTCTGAGATCACAGTTCTTTGTAGCTGAGCTTCTGTCATGGCTTGCATGTCGTTACGAAGCTTTCTCATATCCTCTCTCAGAGCGTTGATCTCTTCCTTCAACTCTCTGTTTTCTTCCTCAAGATCCTCCATCTTTTTCTGACGATTGGCCCGAGTATTATATGAATGAGACAGTTTGACTCTAGAATCGAGACACAAACGTGAGATTCGTAGGGAAGAAGAATACGTGATGTGAGAATGATGAATGCAATGATTATATTAATTGTTTTTTTTTTGTTTAATCAAAATAAACTTCGACAATTAGATTGCAAATATCAAACGGTGGGGAAACCCCTTTTTATTGAATTCAAAGGATTACAGAAATGGAAATACAGTAGATTACAAAGTGCAGAAACAGAAACCTAAGCTAATGGGTCCAGAGTCCTCTCTAAGGAGAACTCAGGTGCTGATTCTGGTATTTTCCTTTTCTTTGACCAAGGCTCTTGGGCCGTTGTCGGGTTGTCATTCCTTTGCCAAGTGAAAGGAGCGAGCAAATTCCTTTGGTCATCTTGATTCTCTACAGCATGTTGCTCCAAAATTTCAATCAGAGCATCTTTCTCTTTCAGTAATTGCTGTATTTTGATGCACTCTACGTCGAGGGTGCGATACTTGTTCTTCCAAGACCTTCTCTCCTTTTGAACTTTGTTGAGAGTAACCTGAAGCTTTTCAGTTTCCGTCATGAAATACATGACAGATTCCCTCGGCGGAAGAATTCCGTAACGAGGATAAGGCATCTTTAGCTTGAGAGTTCTAGTTTGTACCCAGTGGAGATAAGGCTCCACCGAGATACAGTCTGGTTTTCCCAGAGACTCTCGTCCTTTCTTATGAACATGCTTCCAAGCGTGCACTATTTCTGTCTTCAGTGCTCTATCGTTTTCTCCTTCCTTGAAGAAAAGACCCTCCAGATGAACACCCCGTGGGACGTGTCTCATCGGGTATCCAAATTGACGATGAACGAGAACTAGATGATAGTTGATTCCTCCCTTAGTTCCTATAAGGGGTACGTTGGGGAAGTTTCCACAACGATCGATAATTCTGATTCCATCATAGATCCTATTACACCAATCTATATCAGAGTTGGTAAGAGACATGATCTTCTGCGACCAACGTAAGGCACTCTTGCAATCCCAAAAAGCAGCAGACTTGGGCAAGTGAGAGATAAACCATTTGTAAAGCAGAGGTACACAGCATGTGATCTCCCCTCCACTGTACAAATTTCCCAAGTGTACAGAATGATACGCATCTGCGAGCAAAGTCGGCACAGGGTTTCCAATGAGAAAAACCTTAATGGAGTTGATATCTACAAAGTTATTGATGTTGGGAAACAAAAATAACCCGTAGGTGAGCAAGACAAAGATGCTTTCAAAAGCAGTCACGTTTCCTATACTGGCAAAATACAGGGCCTTCTTTGTCAAGAACTGGGCTGGCAAACCTTAGATGCCACCCCTAGTGGTTAGGTGAGTCCTGACCTCAAACTCGTCCAAATGAATTGCTCTTGCAATGGTCTGATTCTTTGGAATTTCTTCCAGTCCAGAAAATGGAGCTCGATCTGTAATGTGCAGATCGATCAGATGAGAATACTTCTCCAGCGTTGGTGCTAGCTGGTAATCTGGGAATGTGAAACAGTGATAAACCGGATCGTAAAATTGAATGAGCGCATCCATGATTCCCTCAATCACATGGACTCTTAACAGTGGTAGCAAACCTCCGTGCTTGGCTCTGAAAGCCTCCTGGTTTGTGATCATTCTTGCCAAACCTCTTAAATCCTCTAGTTTTGGAACCTTGAAGGTGTACTTAAGAGTCCTCCTTCTACCGAAATCCATTAGTGCAATCCTTTTCTCTGATATTGGCAATCATTGTCTTAGTTTAATTTGAAAAACAGAGGGACTAGAAGAGAAGTTTTTTGAATGTTTTAATGTTTTATTAAATGAATGCATGAATGCAGCACACAAAAACATAGAAAAAACATGGGGTCAAAGGGTCGTTGTCATGAAGTCAAGGCTCTACCCATCCCCAAAGGTTTATACTAGGGTGATTTTTGTACCTATACTCATTATCATCAGCTCCTCCCAGGAAAGCAAAACAACAAGCGGATCACCAGCGAGTTGTAGAGAAATCTTAGAGCAAGTGCCATTCACCGAGAATAAATCACCAGCCTCAAATGAGGGTAGTATCGCGTAACAACTATTCCCGATAGTTTCCGCACTACGAAAGGGTTTGGCTCCTCAGCTTCTCAGACTTAACAATCGGCCCATTGTCTAGGTGAGAGAATGGGTTGCATTGGTCAGCCTCCACTGAGGTTGACGGTCGACCTCGTTGCCATCACTTATCTTAAGTGTATACTCAATCTTTCCACATGCGGCATCACACGCATTCCTATTAGCAGAAAAATAAACACGTATAGCAAATAGGAAAAGCAGTATATATATTTTTCCTAATCATCCTAGACCTTTAAAGCTATGAATCCTAAGTTCCTGACAGAAATTGGGTTCCCCGACGGAAGCCCCAATCTGTGGTTTTCACACAAGAGGCGAAAAGGTTTGAAAGAAAGACCCCACGGTGGGCGCCATTTTTCTGTAGCGAGCGATTTTGGACGTGGTTCTTAAGCACTGGTCGCTCTCTGCGTTTGAGCTTACTACAGGTCGATTCATTTTTTATCCGATTAAAGCTGAGAAGGAAGGGAAATAAATGTCTCCAATTAACCCTGCTTTGCATACTAAGTTTAAACAGCGGTCTGTTAGGTTACGGATGCGATCAATGTGGGGGGCCTTTGTACTAGTTATTTGTATTTTCGCCAATACAGTTTTCTTTTTCTCTTTCTAGGACTTTATAGCGGGGAACAAGGATTTATGATGTTAGGACTGATGCTTTTGATAGATACATGAGAGTATGGGATTTTGGGTTTTTGTTTAGTATGCTCGCTAAGATTTTTCTTTCAATCTTATGCCTACGTATTCCCGTTTACTGAAATAGGGAAATCAGAGCGTTCGTAGTTCCTTCTATTCTATGGGAGGAAATGGTTGTTTTTGGTGTCTTGTTCAAAGCCCAAGACGTGAAGCGAAAGGTGTTGACTTTAGAGAGAATTTGTCATCTCTAAAGAGGGGGTTGTATGTCACAACTGTTTTATAAAGGAGAATTACTTTAACCGGGATATGTGAATCCGGCAATGCCATAATTTCCTTTAAAGGGGATTTTAACCTGAAGGAGAAGACTTTAACTCAGTGTAGAGTAATGCCATCTTTCCTTAGGAATTTCTCATGCTAAAAGAGGGACAGTGGCATGGATGTAGATGATCCAGAGGCTTGCCGCTTATAGCAGTTAGATGGAGGGGAAGGAGTTGTTGATGTTTATGTACTGTGAACGAGGCACAACTTTGATGCTAAAAGGTTGATTGGATCAACCAGTGGTTTTCTTATACAAAGCCTAAGAGGAGGCTATTATGTGTCTCGTACAAAGCCCGAGAGAGAGAGAGGCTAAAAGGTTTTGACTCAACGAGGGAATCTTTTGGTATCTCGTATAAAGCCCGAGATGGAGGCTAATTGACTCAACAAGAGAGTTTTTTGTATCTCGTACGAAGCCTGAGATGGAGGCTAAAACTTGCTTGGCTCACTAAGAACCTTTTTATATCTCGTATAAAGCCCGAGAGAGAGGCTAACTTCACTAGAGAAGGATCATTATACAAAGCCTAAGAGGAGGCTATGGTTACTGTTTCAGTTGAGTGACAGGTCCAGTATACTGATTTAAAGAGAAAATCAGTTCTTATATGAGCAACACTGTACTCAAGGATCTGATTCGAGGATCCGGGTTATTCCTGTTCTTTAAGGAAGTGGGAAATCCGAAGGGTATTGAGACTGTCCGAGTCTACGGGTTTTCTTCCTATTCTTGAAGGGGTCACTTGAGAATGTCTTTGAGACTCAAGGAGATTAGACTGTCCAAGTCTAGAGTGTCATCTTTTGTACTGTGCTTTGAGAAACAGTAGTAGACTCTATGAAAGGATTGTTCTATGCAGATGACTAATTTCTGTTCCTATACCTCTAGGAGGTCGTCGGGACAATTTGTACGAAGCCCAAGAGGAGGCTGGAAACTTTTAAGAAGCCGACGGGTCCGTGTACTAAGCCCAAGAGGAGGCTATCATTCCCGGAGGAAGAGATCATTATACGAAGCCTAAGAGGAGGCTGGGTTGCTTTTAGGAAGACTGTGGGTCCTTGTACAATGCCCAAGAGGAGGCCGATTGCTTTTAAGAAGCCGATGGGTCCCCAAACCCCGAGAAATTCAAGGCAAGCTATTCACAAGGAATAGATCAAGTCAGGAAAGTTCGAGAATTTGGAAGAAACTCAAGAGATGCCATTCACGGAGAAAAGATCATCTCTGGGGAATAGAGTTTCTTGACAACTTCTATGAGTGACAGTCTATGAAAGGGTTCCCCGAGAATGCTGCCTTTCATGTCTCCATATTGTTTAACCCCAAGAGGAGGGAAGACTGTGTCTGGTAATCCTATGGGGATCTAGTTTAGGCTATTTCTAAGAGTGATCAACGGGCTTAATGCTAGACGTAGTTGCCGGGGAAACTCTAAATATCTATACTATTATTACACAGTTGATATGAGTTTATGAAAGAAGACTTACATCGAAACAGCCCCACAATACAGTTATATGCATATGAAAGCGGTAAATGAAAGCAATAACCACTTACTCGGTTGTAGAGCTTCCATGCTGTTTGGTTAGTTGTTCAACAAAGAAAGATTGAAAACAACAGTATATTCAAAATCAAAGGAGAAAGTGCTTTGAAAAAGAAAGATTTGGGCCTTACAGCTCAAGGAGAGGCCCAGGGTTTTATCAGTGAGCGCACCGTTTGAATTTGTACAGAGGGACTTATACAAGTGACTGTGGCCCAAAAAGTTTTTTTGTACAAAGGGATGGGTCTTACACTCTCTCAAGAGGCCCAAAAAGTTTTAAAGAGAAAGAGTGGGGCTTATAACACGAGGGTAGGCCCAGTTGACTTTCCGTTTGAAATGGCGATCGCGCCGAGATTTTCTTTTAACGCGAAGGGACTTATACAATAAGTGAGGCCCACAATTGTTCTGGTTAAAAGGGGGTTGGGTCTTACACTCTAATAGAGGCCCAAAAGTTTTGAATGGGTCTTATAGCTCGAGGAGAGGCCCAAAAGGTTATTTTTCAAAAGGGCGACGATTGCGCCGTTTGTTTTTGACGGTATCGGGACTTATACAATACACTGAGGCCCAAAAATGATTTGGTCAAAAAAGGATTGGGTCTTACACTCTATTAGAGGCCCAAAGTGTTTTGAAAATGATTTATGAGGGTTGAATTAATCCAAAACCCTAATTTGCTTTCAAAAATGTATTTAATTGAATAAAAATTCAATTAAAATGATCAAAATTGTTTAACATAGGAAAAACAAATTGTGATCTTGGATTAATGCTTCAAAAATTAAGTATTGACCTACAAAATAATTAGAAGGCATTAAAAGTTGCAAAATCAAGGTGGAAAAAATATTTAAAATGTCAAAAACAATTAAAATATTAATTCTTTGCAAAAATATCAATTATATAAAATAAATAATATTTTTGGGATTTTTTGGGAAAATAAAATATTTTAACATTTTTGTGAATTATTAAAAAAAGAATCAACTCAAAATCATTAAAACTCAGAGAGAAATTAATTTTTGAATCAATTAAATAAAATCACAAAATTCAAATATTCAAATTTTTGAAAAAAAGGCGCCAAGAACACGCGCGTGTTCTGGGCTTGGCCAGATTTGGATTTTCTCTCCAATCTCACTGAATACTTGATTATAACATGCAATCCACATATCATTATGCTCGTCTCAACCTCACGATCATGTCTATGTCAATTAATTTCATTTAAATTAAACATAGAACAAGAAATCATGAAAAATCCTCAAGAACCCTAATTTCTGCATGAAGGCTAGGATTTTTTATACACGATTCAAACAATGCAATTAATTGAGGGGAAACATTCCATGCATGATTATGAACATATGGCCAAATTATTGTGCAGCAAAAAATGCATGGATCATAGAGTTAGAAGAGCTCATGCTTACCACTTGCAGCTGGTGATCGTGTTTGGTGTTGGAGGTGTTACAGCTTGGTTCCAATGATGTGGATAGCTTCCCTAGGTGCCAAGTGATGTGTCTGAGTGCTTGGAATGGATTGAAATGGTTTGGAGTTGAAGATGGCACCTCAACTGCAAAACTGTCAAGAACTTGAGCAATTGGCTGGTGATTTTGTGAAATCTGTGTTCCAGATGTTATGTGAGTGTTTTGATCACTTCTATATGATGTATGTGAGGTGTGTTAGTGATTGGTTTGAGTGGAATTGCCCTCTAGCTCAAAACCCGATAGCTACCTTGCTAAGAAATGCATTTTTGCCAAGAGAAAGAGATTTTGAGAAAGGCAAGTGTTGTAGGCCTTTGGTGTACTTAAACTGACCACAATTGAGCTCTATTTATAGTAGAGCAAGTTTGTTTTGCAAGGAATAGTGAATGGCAACTGCTGAGTAGGTTTGTTCAATGTTGGCCAATGGAAGTTCAAGTCTCCTCTAGCCATTGACTAGAGGTTAGGGCACAGGCTGCTGGTTCCCTTGGTCTTGGATAAGTCTTGACTGAATTCAAATGAAAATGGCTCAGTCCATGCCACCTTGATGCTTCCATTGAATGCTCCAATCCAAATTTGGAGTCTTGTCCCTATTTTGGCAATTCTAGGTTCAACATGCTATTTCTTGTTCCAAAGACTTTGGAGGCTTGGCTCAGTGATTGTCCCCTTTAGATTCAATCCTCAGATGTGTCCAAGTGGATAGGAGTGTTTGGATTTGCAGAATTTTGGCAAATCGAGCAAAATTACAAATTCTGCCTTGCCTTGACAGAATTCAACAAGGCCATTTGACAATGTCATATCTCATGACTCAAATGGAATTTGGCAATGTTCTTGGCCATTTTGGAAAGCCCTTACATGATATAACAACTGTTTGAACATGTTTGGTTTTGATCTCTTTTGAATCCAAGTGAAAAACCCCCCTACATTTGGAAAAAAATGAAGACAGATTTGAACTTAGTGAAAATTTCACTAAGTGTTGGAAAAAGTGACATTTTCATTTTTTAGCCATTTTGATCACTCCATAACTCAAAATCCTTAATGAATTGGACTTAGGTCTAGTTGAAGTTTTTGTACAGGGTAATGAGGGCTACAAATCCATCTTTGGATGAGGAAAAATGGCTTTGTGGTTTAGGAGTTATGATCCTCCAAAGTTGGTACCCTTGTCACTTTATTTTTAACTTAGAAAATTTTCTAAGTTTTTATGGTTACCCCTTTTACGAGTTATCCAAATTTTCTTGATTTTTCTTGATGAATGATGATTCAAATCATACATTAACATCATTTTAGGGTTAAAAATCCATTTTGGTGAAAAATCTCAAAAAGTCAAAGTTGACTTTTGTGCACAGTTGACTTTTTATCAGATGAATTCCAAACTGTGCAATTCCTCATGAAATCATGTCCTTGACCTAAATCAAACTTAATGGACATGTTCCATGGGTGTTATAAGGTATATTGGTGCATTTCATAGGGCTTGGGAGCATGTCCTGGTCAAAAATCAAAGTTATAGTTGACTTTTTCCTTAAAACCCTAATTGTGGTGCAGATGAAATTGAGACTTGTTGCTCAAACTTCTTGGATTAATCCATTATCCAAAATGGATCAATATGGTATATTAGAGACCCTCAAACCCTCTCTTGAGGCCTTGGTTCATGATTTGTCCCAAAAGTCAACTTAGGGGTGAATTAGGTCAAGAAACCCTAATTCCTGATTTTTGATGAATGCATCCCCTGAGGCAAAATTGACTTGATGATTGGGTCCATGAGGTTCCATGGAGTATATTAGGTTATGTTTTGGATCATTGGCTTGTGCCCAGATGAAAAATTTCCATCTGGAGGCCCTGGTCGACCAAAACCCTAATTTGGTGACACTGTCGATCTTGAGACTTAATCCACCTAGAAGGGAGCAGCCTTGTGCTTAATACTTGAAGTGGGAGTCCTTTTGATCCATTGTGGATGTTTGAGAGGTTAGACAAGTTGAAGATCATGTCATTCCTTGATTGATCCTTTGCCTAAAAGCTCTGAGAGGGCTTGAAACCCTAATTTTGATTGTAGGGGATGCTCACCCATCTTTGGGGAGACTAATGAAGTATGATGGCCCATCCATATTGTGATGATGATTTTCATAATGATGGGAAATCTTAGTGGTCAAAATTTGGGGTATGACACATTGGAAGGAACTCAGACTACTAGTGCAGACCGTCTGATCCGAGGTACTTGTTTTATTAATAGTATGCCTTTAGTTGCTATTATTGATACCGGAGCGACTCATTCATTTATTTCGTCTGAGTGTGCGAAGCGTTTGAATCTTTTGTTGTCTTTCATGGGTGGAGATATGGTTATTGATACTCCAACAATGGGGTCGGTAACTACTTCTTTGGTTTGTCTAAGTTGTCCTTTGACCATTTATGGTAAAGATTTTGAGATGGAATTGGTGTGTCTGCCGTTGGAGGGTTTAGATGTGGTTCTGGGAATGAATTGGTTGCAGTTCAATCGGGTTCATATTGATTGTTATCATAAGCTGGTAAGATTTCCTTCTCTTGAGGAAGAAGAGGAATCGAGTTTCTTGTCTGCCAAAGAGTTGAAGAAACTTTTGGTGGATGAAGCTCAGTTGTTTGGGTTGTTTGCATCGTTGACTGTGGATAGTCAAGTTGCAATTGATGTGTTTCCAATTGTGTGTGAATTTCCAGAGGTATTCCCAGAGGATATCTCAGATGTGCTGCCAGAGAGAGAAGTGGAGTTTTCGATAGATCTAGTTCCTGGTACTAGACCTATATCTATGGCACCATATCGTATGTCGACATCTGAGTTGGTTGAGTTGAAGAAGCAGTTGAATGAATTATTAGAGAAGAAGTTTGTGAGGCCGAGTGTGTCACCTTGGGGTGCTCCAGTTTTATTGGTGAAAAAGAAAGATGGAAGTATGCGATTGTGTATTGATTATCACCAGCTGAATAAGGTGACGATTAAGAATAAGTATCCTCTTCCGAGAATTGATGATTTGATGGACCAGTTGGTAGGTGCGTGTGTGTTTAGTAAAATTGATTTGAGGTCGGGTTATCATCAGATTAGAGTGAAAGAGGAAGATATTCAGAAGACGGCTTTTAGGACACGATACAGACATTACGAATATTCCGTGATGCCGTTCGGGGTTTCTAATGCACCGGGTGTGTTTATGGAGTATATGAATCGTATTTTCCATGAGCATTTGGATCGATTTGTTGTTGTGTTTATTGATGACATCTTGATTTATTCTAAGTCCCGGAAGGAACATGCGGAGCATTTGCGTGTTGTGTTGCAAATTTTGAAAGAAAGGAGACTTTTTGCCAAGTTGTCCAA
Organism: Lathyrus tuberosus; assembly: GCA_022829125.1. Lineage (NCBI taxonomy): Eukaryota > Viridiplantae > Streptophyta > Magnoliopsida > Fabales > Fabaceae > Lathyrus > Lathyrus tuberosus. Next base: position 1,298,938 of record JALAZF010000617.1, on the reverse strand, counting down.
GTGTGAGTTCTGGTTGTCAGAAGTGAGTTTTCTTGGGCATGTGATTTCAGGTAATGGTATTGCTGTGGATCCATCCAAAGTGGATGCAGTTCTACAATGGGAGGCTCCTAGATCTGTTACTGAAATTAGAAGCTTTTTGGGTTTAGCTGGATATTATCGAAGATTCATTGAAGGTTTTTCCAAGTTAGCACTTCCATTGACCCAGCTGACTTGTAAAGGTAAAGCCTTCATTTGGGATATTCAGTGTGAGGAAGGTTTTAGTGAGCTGAAGAGAAGATTGACTACAGCTCCGATTTTGGTCTTACCGAATCCTACTGAACCGTTTGTGGTGTATTGTGATGCGTCTTTGATTGGTTTAGGTGGGGTGTTGATGCAAGAAGGTAAGGTTGTGGCTTATGCTTCGAGGTAATTGCGGGTTCATGAGAAGAATTACCTTACTCATGATTTGGAATTAGCGGCAGTGGTTTTTGTGTTGAAGATTTGGAGGCATTATCTCTATGGTGCAAGATTCAAAGTCTTTAGTGATCATAAGAGTTTGAAATACTTGTTTGATCAGAAAGAGTTGAATATGAGGCAACGGAGATGGTTGGAATTTTTTAAGGACTACGATTTTAGCTTGAATTACCATCCTGGTAAAGCTAATGTAGTGGCCGATGCGTTAAGCCGAAAATCTTTGCATATGTCCGCTTTGATGGTTAAAGAGTGGGAACTTTTGGAAGCATTTAGGGATTTGAGTTTGGTGTGTGAATTGACATCTGATAGCATGAGGCTTGGTATGTTAAAGGTCACTAATGATTTCTGTTGACCGTTAGCGAGAAACAGAAGTTGGATGTGAAATTTTTTGATTTGATGACGGTTGGAGATCAAGGTGTGAATGGTGACTTTAAAGTGGATGATAAGGGTGTTTTGAGATTCTGTGGGAGAATTTGTATTCCTGATGATTCGGACTTGAAAAAGATGATTTTAGAGGAAGGACACCAGAGTAATTTGAGTATACATCCGGGAGCTAATAAGATGTATCAAGATTTGAAGAAGATCTTTTGGTGGTCCGGATTGAAGAGGGATGTGGCTCAGTTTGTTTATGCGTGTTTGACGTGTCAGAAGTCAAAGGTAGAACATCAGAAGCCTAGTGGATTATTGCAACCATTGGATATTCCCGAGTGGAAATGGGACATCATTTCTATGGATTTTGTGATAGGTTGCCGAATACACAGAGGGGACATAATGCCATTTGGGTAGTTGTGGATAGGCTGACTAAATCGACGCATTTCATTCCGATTGACATCAGTTTTTCTTTGGAGCAGTTGGCTGAGATTTATATCTGTGTGATTGTAATGCTAAATGGTGTTCCGTTGTGTATTGTTTCAGATCGAGATTTGAGGTTTACTTCCATATTTTGGGAAAGTTTGCAAAAGGCGTTAGGTTCCAAGTTGAGATTGAGTTCTGCTTATCATCCTCAGACGGATGGTCAGACCGAGAGAACTATTCAGTCGTTGGAAGATTTACTGAGAGCTTGTGTTCTTGAGCAAGGTGGTGCTTGGGATAGTTATCTTTTGTTGGTGGAATTAACGTATAACAATATTTTCCATTCAAGTATTGGAATGGCACCTTTTGAAGCGTTGTACGGAAGGAGATGTCGAACACCTTTGTGTTGGCATGAATCGGGTGAGAGTTCGGTGGTTGGACCGGAGTTAGTGCAACAAACTACGGAAAATGTGAAACTTATTCGTGAGAAAATGAAGGCTTCTCAGAGTAGGCAAAAGAGTTATCATGATCGAAGGAGGAAAGATCTTGAGTTTCAAGAAGGCGATCATGTATTTTTTAGAGTTACACCGGTGACGGGTGTTGGTCGTGCATTGAAGTCGAAGAAGCTTACTTCTCGGTTTATTGGTCCTTATCAGATATCCGCGAAAGTGGGTGATGTGGCTTATCGGGTGGCGTTACCGCCGAGTCTTTCGAATTTGCATGATGTGTTCCATGTTTCATAGCTTCGGAAGTATGTTCCGGATCCGTCGCATGTGATTTCGATGGATGAAGTTGAGGTAAGGGAGAACCTTACGGTTGAGGCATTACCAGTGAGAATTTTGGATTGCAAGTTGAAGCAGTTAAGAGGCAAGGATATTGCACTTGTGAAAGTAGCTTGGGGAGGCGCTGCTGACGGCAATTTGACTTGGGAGTTGGAGAGTCGGATGCGGGAGTCGTATCCGGAGTTGTTCGTCTCAGGTAATATTTCGAGGACGAAAATTTCTAAGTGGGGGAGAGTTGTAACGCCTCAGTTTTTGTTAGATTTATTTAATCAAGTCGATTTAATTATTTTTTTATTATTATATTATTTTATTCTTGACTTTTATTTGGCAATATATTATTTTTCATTGTGATTATGTTTTATCGCGTTTTGGGAGCGTTTGCGAGATATTTGAGTGTAGGGGTATTTTGGTCTTTTGGCTTGGTTAGATATTTTGTTTTTCATAAAAATAGAAATAGAGAGAAAAATAGAGAGAAAGAAAAAGAGAAGAAGGAAAAGAGAAAGAAAAGAAGAAAAAGGGGAAAAACTTGGAGAGTAAGGAAACGATCCAACCGACTTTTGAAAACACGATTAATCGGGTAAGGGTACGAAACTCGATTATCTTATACTTGTGTATGATTATGTATGTATGTATTTGTGTGATATTTGGTTGAAATTGGATATAGAACCAAAACCATTAATATGTTGAGATTGTTATAATTTGATTCAAATTGTGTCTGAAATCATGTTTTAATGTTCCTAATTGCTGAGACATGTTAGATAGATGTTGTTGTGCATTCAATTGGTAATTTGCTGGTGTTTAGATGAGATTTGGAGATGATTTTGGGTGAATCCGTAGCAGAAAATTATGCAGGAAAAATTCTGGGTTTCGCTGCCCATACGCGTATCAGGCTTGGCATTACGCATATTGGTTTGGGCAATACGCGTATGGAAAGGCGGAAATGAGGGCAATACGCATATGGAACACATTTTTCACGGCCTTCTGCTGATTTGCGTAATGGTACGCGTACTTGGCAAGGCATTACGCATAACAAGTGAGGCATTACGCGTATGGAGTTTTTAGTGGAATTTTGGGGATAAATCAGTCTCTGCCCATACGCGTAGCACTTTGAGCAATACGCGTATGGAATGGGCGAGCGAGCTGGGCAGTACGCGTATGGCCTAAGGGAATACGCGTATGACCAGAGAGGGTGTAGAATTGTATCCGATTTTTGCGTTCGATGCCGTAACTTTTGATCCGTAACTCGGATCGAGGCGTTCTTGGTACCGTTAGAAAGCTATTGAGATGTTCTTTCTTATAATAATGGTTTTGAGATTGTTGGCCTATTTAATTATGTCGGGAATTTGGAAATGTGTCATTTTGTCGACTTTTACTGTTGTAATTGCCTGTAATTGATGTGTTATCATGCAATGTGCTTTGGATATATATTGTATGATTTGTGTGCTGTTGTGCGATGTGAATGCATGTGATGAAATGTTGTGATGATGGTTTATGGCCTAAGGGCAAGAAAATGAATTGTTTGTGTTTGATTATATATGCATGATTATGGATGTGTATCTGTGTGCATTTGAATGTCATGAGTCATTGTATGCCAAGCATCATGATATGAATTCTTGTGATGTCGTGTGCCCTAGTGGGTGTGAGCGACGAAACGATTCCAGATGGAATCCGCTATAACATCATGTTCCTTATACAAAGAGGTGTGAGCGATGATTATAGACGATCGTGTGCCTTATACAAAGAGGTGTGAGCGATCGGGTCGTGTGCCTTATACAAAGAGGTGTGAGCGACGGGGAACATCGTTTGCCCGACGGGGAGTTACACTAAGTAACAAGCGACGATTCCAATAGTTCCTGAGTGAACTAATGATGAGAATGATGGATGGAACGGTACCACATTGCATTGCATAGAGTCGTTGTGTCGATCTCTGTGCATTTGCATAAATCATGAATGGATTGATTTTGTGTGGAATTGTGAATGGAATTGATGTTGTTGATATATATATATATATATATATATATATATATATATATATATATATATATATATATATGTTGGTGATAAATGAATTGAGCATGGTTGATATACCTTGGTGATGGATATATGAGACGCATTGTGTTGTTTTGTATTTGAATTCTGGTGTAAGTTGTGGTGAGAATATTTTACATGTGTATTTTTGTGTTATTATATAATTGTATGCAATTATATTATAATTGTGTTTCTCATCCTTCTGCTGTTTTGAATGCTCTATGAGGCATTGTAGATTAGATGCTGGAGGTCTTTTTGTGAAGCTTAGGTCTTCATTCTTTTGTCGGTCGGCTCTGATATGTAGCACCGGGTAGTCGGGGAGATCGTTTGTGATTATGTGTATATGTATATGTTCTTTTTTTTGGATTGTACCTGTATGACTCTGTATATGACAGACAAACTTTTGTGTTATATATATATATGAGATTTCAGTTGCAGATTTTCCGCTTTTATTCTGTATCTGAATTGTGGGTGTTAGGAACTGAGTTCCTCTGTTATGTGCTACCTGATTGTTGCATATCTATATGAGCAGGTTATTGTATTTTGTTTCAATTGATGTGACGCCTCCGTCTATGCCATGAATGATTTAATTATACTCTGATTATTTGTTATCGCTTTAATTAATTGGGGGGATAGATTGGGGGTGTTACATTCTACACGGCCGAGAAAGTTGGTACCCTCATTGGAAATTTGGACGTCGGGGTTCACCAGCCTGAGCTGGGCTACAGCATTCTCGAATGACTCTTCCCCAATGGAAAACACGTGCTCTTCTACCCGAAGCATACGAGCAACTATCTCCGCCCTGGTCTTCAACGCCTTTACGTCCTCGAGCTCATCCTCGGCTGGAGCACCTACGGGTCTTAGCTGCTCGATCAAATCCTCGGTAGCTTTCTTCTCAGCAACCAAAGTCTCGTTCTCCCCCTTTAAACGTACATCTTCCTCATCTGATTTCTTCCTCGCAGCGGAAGCAGTATTGGCCTCCTCCTTGGCCTTTTTGAATTTCTCCTCCAGAGCAGTTATCGTCTCCTGGGCCCTCTTTAGCTCAAGTTCGGAGGAGATGTCACCCTCCGCATACACCGCCGCCATCTCCAAAACACGGACCACAGTAGAGGCATCTTGTGCCAACAATGCCCGCTTACCCAGACGATCCATGCCTTCCAGCTTAAGAGATTCTGCCCGGGGAACCACCAGAGACATCCCCTCGAAGTATGTCCTGTCATGGAGGCAAGGAGGAAGCTCGAACTTGCATTTTTCGACCGCTCGGCTAAGGTCCACCAGCTCGTTGGCCCTGGTCCGCTTGAACCTTGAAGCCAAAGGCGCTGGGGACCCCTGGGCGGAGGCAGGAACGGGCGAAGAGCTCCCCATCTGTGGCGGAGGATGAGGTATACGCTGAGGAAATCGAGACTTTGGAGCGGCCGCACCAGGCTTGTTCCTCGCAACAGCATTTTTCACCATTCTTTCGTGGGCGGAGGCCATCTCACCTGCAAAACACAATAAACATATTAGATGATGGCGAAGAAAACACAATTCGGGCAAGTCAAAAAGCTAAAACTACCGAGCAGCTTATAAGGATCTAAAGGGGTCTTGCACTCCAAAAACGCCTTTGTGTTGATGTAATGGTACTCCACCCGTTGGCTACCATCTTGCTCGAAAATTGGGTCACCCTTCTTCATCCAGCAATCAGTAAGCCGGAAAGAATTGACATAGTTCACCAGCGTCTCATAGCCGGCCAAGTCCTGTTCGTTCAACATGCTCGGCTGAGCAACATAACCATTGGGCTCCTTAGAGAAATGACGTCCACTCCAATGAAAGGGAAACTTTAACTCTCTGTCCCCGATCAACTTCCCGTTCTCGTCATGCATGTCATTACCATTCTTGTCAATGGAAACTGCCCAAACATACGTGTTGTCTTAGGCTCGCCCCGACACAGGTTCAATAATGTAAAACCTTTCCTTGAATGTCCGGATAGACTCCGAGAAAGGCTTAAACAGCTTTCGGGGTTGCTTCAACGACACCCAGCCATATCTCCTCCCTGTAACCTGCCTCTGAAGATGGAAAATGGTGAAGAACAAAAGGCAGCGTGGCTCCTACCTTCAGAAACTCACAGGTCAGCTCGAAGGCGCGAATGAACGCCAACGAGTTGGAGTGCAATTGCAACGAGGCCAGGTCCAGGTGTACGAAAACAGACTGTTGGAAGTCAGTGAAGGGCGGCCTTAACCCCAGTTCCTTAAAGGCATACTCATACATAGAGAATCTTTCCCCGTAATTCGTACATATCCGATCGTCTTGGGAGGGGAAATGTACCTTCCATTCCCCCTCTGGTCCAACATCCATGAAAACGTCCCCGGTGAAAGCCGTGAAGATAGATTCATGCTCGGCAGGCTCTGCCACTGACCAGTCCTCCGCGGTATCTTCCTCGAACTCCTCCCCAACTTCGCTGGGGGCAGTTGAAGCTTCTGTGCTGCTACTCTCCAAGGAGATCTCCTCGGACGAAACTATTAAAATCCCTCCGTCGGGCCCTGTCGCTATCTCGATCACCTAAAATGCAGAGGACAAAAGTGAACTCGACGCAAAATCAAATCCACCATTCCACCGCTAGTCAAGTGAAAGGACGCGTAAAGGGCTGAGGACGGCGTCCCCGACCTAAGCCCTAAATTAAAGAAAAATACAAAAGTCTCCCACGAGGAGGCGCTCGAGGTAAATCCCTCACACAACGAGGAGCTTCCTCGAGTCACTTCCCAGTTTTTGTTTGAAGCTTCATCGGAAACTTCAAACATCCATCGAAAACTTCATCAGAGCACCAGAAACTGAGTAGCCACGACGGTTACTTATGCTTCATCATCGCAACAACGCCAGAAACTGCCATACTCTTAGTTCTCTAAAGGGCTCCGGCGGCCACGTCAGCAGCAGAGGATGGCCCAGCCACCGTCTGCCACCAACAACCGCCAGGAAAACGCCACTATGTCTCCTAAATCTAACCTAACCGCGTGCATTCTAAAATGAAAATGAAAAAGATGGAAGAAAACTAGGAGTGGATGACTTACGTGGTCGGAGAAGTTGAAGCAAAGTGCTCGAAACTTTTAAGGTGGCTGCGGCGGCGGACAACGACGGCGGCGAGCTAAGTTCTCTGAAGAAGATGAAGAAGAAGAGAGAGAAACGAAAGTGTAAAATGACCAAACTTTCTCTCCTTTTATACTGCTGGGGAGCACGTGCAGAGGTATGCCCGGGTAGGTCATAATGGCTTCAGACTAGCCATCATTACCTAGTTACTGCAACACAGGGCTCGAGGCACACGTGGCGCCCAACGTTTCAATCCCTCCTAACCGTTGGTCTCCCGTACGACGGACAAACCAGACGCGGTTACGAGCCTTACGAACACCAGGGCCCACGGGGAACTCCAACTCGCAGGGGAAAAGAGAGAAAGCTCTAAAGGAAGCCTAAAGAGAAGCGCCAAAGGGAAGATTAATAATTGAAACGAAGTTTCGATTAATTAATCAACGGGAGGCATATGCTAATAATTTTCCTAAATGAAATTGAAAAATTATTAAAGCAAAAGGTGCATTATTGATTATACAAGATTAAGCTTATCCATGAAGAACAAACTTAATGAAAGAGAGTGCAAAACAGTCCCAAATGATACTCAAAGTGCAACACAAAATAATGTTATTGTGTGAATGAAAATGGGCAAGAATGATCATGTTCATACAATGCCAAGAATGAGCACAATTATGAAATTAAAAGATCGAGCATCGGAAAATTCACTATCATGCTTTAAACTAAAGAGAAACAACATCTAAAACATCCATAAAAATCAAACGTATTAATCTGTGGAAGTTAGAAGAAGAATGCAGGGCAAACAAGCTTGAAAAACACTAAAAAAGGCACTCTGTTACAGTGATAATCGGTTACTCTAAAGTGAGTAACCGGTTACTTGCTTGAAAACAGGCAAATTTGGTGAATTTTGTGCAGGGTAACCGGTTATCCTATATTGAGTAACCGGTTACTCAATTGAAAAAAACAGCGCTGGTGCAAAATTTGTGAAGAGTAATCGGTTATCCTATATTGAGTAACCAGTTACCACTGTAACAGTGGCAAAAATAGCTTTTGAAAAAGCACTTAAAGCAATCTAATCACTTGTTCAAATTACCACATGCTAGGGTATGGATTTGTGCACGAAAATCAAGCTTAAAAACAGAAAATAAACAGTGATGGAATCAATTAACACATCAAGATCATGGATCAAGCAATGGCATAATCAATTCACACACAAAAAGCATCGAAACTACATCACGAATAATACGAAAACGTTCGAAACAGTAAAATGAGTTAGATCTAACAACCTACAAGCTGGAGATTTGGTTTGGTGATTGTTGCAAAGTATTCTTGATGAAGATAAACAAAGAAAACCAGAGGAATCTTCAATTATAACTGAATCGTACCGAAATCGAGCAAATTGCGACGAAACTGCGAAATACGAATTCAATCGTAGAATCTTGAAGAAAACACTTGAGATGAATCCAAAAGCTAATGAAACTCCAAGAAATCAAGTATAATTGCAAGATGATGAAGTTTAAGCTCAAGAAATAAGCACTTCCAATGTAGAAGTGATTATTCTTCAATGGTGAAGAGCTATGGTGAGGTTTGGGAAGAAAATATAGATGAAAATGAAGTAGTTGCAGAAAAATTCAGAGAGAATGTGAGAGAATTGAGAGTGAAGTGTGAGAAATATGTGTGAAATGGTTGAGTGTTGTGGTTCCGTACTTGCAATAAAGAGAGAGTTCCTTTAAATAGAGTGTAGGTTTGGAGTGTGAGAGGCTTAGAATTAGGTTAGGAGCTAGCTTAGGGTGGTTTGGAATTATGATAGGAGTTAGTTACACTTGACTCACCGAGTCAAGCAGTTAACTCGGTTAGTTAGGGAGTTAACTTGGTAGCAATCCCAATGTAAACTTCAAATCAAAGGTTGACATGCTTGGAAATCAAGGAACATGGTGCACTTAATTTAAAGTGAGGCATTGGAATAAATGCAAGGGGAGTGTCTTGAAAAATCTTGAAATGTCTAGAGATGTCTAGAATGTTCCACACACTGCTAGAATCAAGTAGAATCCCAAAATGTGGAAGAAAAGTTGTTGTCATGAAAAAGCAGCAGAAATTGCAAATCTGTGCAGATTAACCGATTATCATATATTGAATAACCGGTTACTCTAGGCAAAATTTGCCCAGATTGCTTAGGAACAAGTGCTGAATCCCCGATTTCAATTTTCCACCTCTTGTTTTGATGATTAGGCGTGGAAGCCCTTATTGTGTGCTTGTTTTGATGATGTGATGACCTTGTGAAGATTTGATTAATCGGGCCTAAAAAACCTGAAAATCCTGCAACAAGAAACATATAGAGAAAAGTGTGAATGTGTATGCTAGCGATGCGAATGCTCATGCTTATGCAAAAGGCAGAAAGGGGGAGGTCAAATTTTGGGTTACGACACATCCCAAGAGAAGACAATGCTCGGGCTGACCTCGTAGCCCGATTAGCAAGCTCAAAGAATTATGGAATGAATAAAACTGTGATCCAAGAAGTTCTCGAAGCACCCAATATTCAATCAGAGGAAGTATTAACAATAGAAGATGTCCAAGGATGGATGAGATCCATCATCAGCTATCTGACCCAGGAAATATGACCTAAAGATGTCAACGAGGCTCGGAAGATTAAAAGAATAGCTTCCCGATATGCCATAATCTCGGACACGCTATACAAGATGGGTAAGTCAACACCTATGCTCAGATGTGTGTCAGAGCCTGAGATTGAACTAGTAATTAAAGAAGTCCACGAGGGAGCATGTGGTAGCTACATCGGTGGGAGAGCACTATTTAGAAAAATCCAAAGAGTCGGGTACTACTAGCCGCATATAATGCGAGATTGCATTGAGTACGTTAGTAAATGTTAAAAGGGCCAAGTATTCGCTCCAATTAAACATCTACCAGCTGAGTCACTCCATTTGATTTCATCCCCATGGCCATTCCATCAGTGGGAAGCAGACATCCTAAGACCATTCCCAGTTGCTTTAGGACATCTCAAGTTCCTAATTGTTGCAGTTGACTATTTCACAAAATGGGTGGAAGCCAAGGCTGTTGCTCGGATCTCTGCCAAGAGGGTTCGCAAATTTTATTGGAGGAATATCATATGCCGGTTTAGTTTGCCGGGAATCATAGTCTTAAACAATGGATCCCAATTTGCAAGCACTTCCGTCGTAGACTTTTGCAGGGATTATGGAATAAAAAACAGGTTCACATCTCTGGAACACCCCCCAACCAATGGCCAAGCAGAAGCTTCCAACAAGGTTATCCTAGGTGGAATAAAAAAGAAGCTGGAGGAAGCAAAAGGAATGTGGGCCGAGTACTTACCCGAGATCTTGTGGTCATACCACACAACACACATTTTACTACTCAAGAGACACCCTTTAGGATGGTGTATGGAGCTGATGCAATGATACTGGTGGAAATCAACACCCTGGCTTGGAGGCGTGGACACTTTGATGAAGTCGCCAACATGGATAATTTGAACATCGCGGCTGCCTAGATAGAGGAGGCCAGAGAGACAACACAGATCAGAGAAGTCGCTGCAAAATAGAGATTGGCAAGAAGATACAACCTGAAAGTCCAGCAGAGGGAGTTACAGGAAGGAGACCTGGTCTTGAAGAAAATCACAGACCCAAAAAACAAGGGAAAGCTCACCCCCAACTGGGAAGGCCCGTTCAGGGTACTTCAAAAACTAAACAATGAAGCATACAAATCGAAAACATTAGAGGGAGTAGAAATACCTAGGACATGGAATGTATCCAATCTTAGGCTATATTTTAGCTAAATATTATGTCATTCAATGATGAATAAAGGATCAGGGTTGCACTTTTTTCCCTTGCAAGGACAATGGTTTTTAACGAGGCACCTAGACTTAAAAAATTTTTATGTCTTGTTTATAGGTATTCGACTGGAGATGGTGAGTTATAACTAGGAAAACTCCTATAAACGTGTTGACTTGCTCCGCGTACATAGGTCGCCCATAAATGCTCCGCGTACAAGGGTTGATTAAACTCCTATAAACGTGTTGACTTGCCCCGCATACATAGGTCGCCCATAAACGCTCCGCGTACAAGGGTTGATTAAACTCCTATAAACGTGTTGACTTGCTCCGCGTACATAGGTCACCCATAAATGCTCCGCGTACAAGGGTTAATTAAACACCTATAAACGTGTTGACTTGCTCCGCGTTCATAGGTCGCCCATAAACGCTCTGCGTACAAGTGTTGATTAAACTCCTATAAACATGTTGACTTACTCCGCTTACATAGGTTACCCATAAACGCTCCGCGTACAAGGGTTGATTAAACTCCTATAAACGTGTTGACTTGCTCCGCGTACATAGGTTGCCCATAAACGCTTCACGTACAAGGGTTGATTAAACTCCTATAAACGTGTTGACTTGCTCCGCGTACATAGGTCGCCCATAAACACTCCGCGTACAAGGGTTGATTAAACTCCTATAAACGTGTTGACTTGCTCCGCGTACATAGGTCGCCCATAAACGCTCCGCGTACAAGGGTTGATAAAACTCCTATAAACGTGTTGACTTGCTCCGCGTACATAGGTCGCCCATAAACGCTCAGCGTACAAGGGTTGATTAAACTTCTATAAACGTGTTGACTTGCTCCGCGTACATAGGTCGCCCACATACGCTCCGCGTACATGGGTTGAACAAACACTTATAAATGTGTCTACTCATTCCGTGCACACAGGCCGGACAATCAACTATGAAAATGATGAAACATCCAAGCCTAAACACGTCAAATGAAACTTGGGGCTTGTAAGTATCAAAGTCATACATGACCAACTGCCAAAGGCTAATAAGAACTGGGAGCAAATCTCTGATAAAAGGACACCCGAGTCCATACCATAATCGACACCTAAGCCTACAAGAGTCCAGGACTCTCAAAAGTATCAAGGCTATACACATGCGATAGCTAAAGGCTTCTTAAATAATAATTAGCATCAAGGTGAGATATCCAAAAAGTCTTAGAAATCAAACATAAGCAAAGTAAATAGGTGAAAATAATACTCGACACTATATAATCGGACACCTTAAGTTATTTTAACTTAGTTCCAGATGGGATGGATATACGCACGTGATTATTTTGCAAAGGAATAAACACAATAAACAGAAATGACATAAACAAAAGCCTCAGAGGGGCCAAACATTGTACATTACAAATCCCGGAGGCTAAAAATTCATGAGCATGAGGGGGGACAACACCACACTCCCTCGCCAAAATACATCAAAAATGCATCCAGAAGGATGACTAACCAAAACAACGAAAACTTTAAAATCAGTCAGCAACTGAGGTTCCATTTGCGCCAAAATTGCCCAGGGTCTGATTCCCGTAATTGACAGGAGTAGGAGACTTCCTCAGATTATTCTTTTCAAGCTCGTCCAGGTCTACAAGGTGGCCATCCTGCACCACCTTGAAGTAATCAACTTCGGACAGATCCAACCCTGGATGGAGGCATAAAACTTGGTCTTTGGCCCTGTTAAAGGCCTCGTCACCAGCGGAGAGAACTTCAATTTGAGCCTTTTTAAGGGACTCAGTGAGCTCGGTGTTGGAAACCAAAAGTTCTTGATGAGAGACTTTGACTTTCTTCAACTCCTCAGTAACCTTAGACACAGCCGACTTATGTTCAGATTCAAGGGTCTCCTTGCTCTTCTTCTCATCAACTAGGTTTTTCTCTAAACCGGAAAGCTTTTCCGATTGAACTTTGTGGGCTTCCTGTAGCCAGTAATCTCTTCTTTCAGCTTAAGCTTCTCCGCCTCAGAATCATCGCTGGATTCAAATAAGCCCCTAGCAAGAACAACACACCACATAAGGTAGGAGCTTATATTTTGTGTAATCTTTTGCCGAGCAATAGATTTCACTTTGTTAACATCCTCTGTGGCGTTAAGATGATCGTACATAAATTTAAGCCCATCAAAGTTGTTGGACCAAAATTTAAACTCCCCGGATGCAACATTTTCCCCAGGAATTCGCATAAGAGAGTTGATCTCCATGTCGGCTTGATATACTTCGTTAGTCATAAGGGTTTTTAGCCTCTTGGGAGCACCTTGCGAAGTTTTTTCTTGGGCTGGAGGAGCAGAAGGCTGAGGTTCATTCGTACTCGGGGTTGTCTTAGTACTCGTCCCCCGTGTCCGCTTTGGTTTTTGGATCTCCAACTGGCCCATATCCGATTTAGAAGAGGCAACTCCTCCAGATCCTCTCTGAGCAGCCCGAGCCTCCAGCATTAACTTTTTTTATTCAGCCACGAACAATTTAGTCATTGTATCTACAAACAAAAATCATAAACGTCAGAACGAGAGTAATTAAAGGTGTTGAAAAATAATAGGCAAGCAATTACCCAAGAAGGTGAGTAGTTGCTCATCACTAAAAGCTAACAACTCCTTAACCTTCATTATAAGAAAGGAGTCAAGAACAGTCAGAGATTGAGTTTCCAGCTCACTCAAATTCTCACAGTTGAAACCAGTGATCGGCATTGGATTTTCAGCCCAACAAAAGGGAAAGCGAGGCTGGTTATCCAGAGCATATAGCACTTGTGGACACCTCAGCCCACTCTTTACTCTTAGGAATAGGTTCTTATAATTAGAAGTGTATGCCTGGAGAAAACTCCGCCTGGGAATCCCACTGATTTGTATCCAACTACAATTATCGACACCTTTAACCTCAAAGAAAGAGAAAAACAGACCAATTGTGGGGGTGATATCTAAAACCTCACAAACTCTTTCAAAAGTCTTTATAAAACCCCAGCTGTTGGGGCAAAGTTAAGTGGGAGCTATGTTCATAGCTTTTAACACATCCTCTTCAAAATCAGAAAAGGGTATTTGGATATTAAAATCCTTTAGAACCCCAACATAGAAATAGAAAAAATCTTCTTTAACACCTTTAGGGAAGAGTATACAAACGCGTTCTCCGGGAATACACGATTCCAAGACAACATCATCTTCGGACCCAATTGAAGATATTTGCCTTTTGGACCAGAGTTTCGCGATTTCTACATCATCGAAGGTACGATTCTTATGGTTCATGACCTTGACATTGAAAGGAGCAGCAGTAGTCATCGAAATCTCTACAAAACCTGAGGAAGATGAGCCAGAATCAAAATTACTCTCAGAAGTGAGAATGTCGCCATAAACTTTGTTCACGACTCGTCTATACTCTTTTGGCCCTAAAGCACTTTTTATTTCACACATGCATTATTCCCACAACTCTTTCCTCTCCACGGCTTTCATACGGACGCCACTACTATTACCCTCGCCATCTCGTTTACTAAAGACTACCATACTTTCTAAAAACAAAATTGAATAACAAAATAAAAATCAAGAATAGTGGAAGGATACATGTGAGTAGAGAAGTCTTGGAGATTAGGAAAACGTTCCGGTTGATAAAGAAGGAAGATGATTTGGACGTAGAAATGAGAAGAGGAAGAGAGGAGAATTTTAATAAAAGACTCGACACCCAAGAGTAGCTAGGGAGTAGTCATTAACAGTCATAATTATATTGGGGGAATTGAAAGGACACGACCCTCCAAGGAATTTATGACACGTAAGGACTTGAGAAGAAAAGCCGACCTATAGCACGACACCTAGAAAATATATTCGGGCTCATGTTACTGCCGAGTATTGTACCCTTGTAAATGGATATAGTACTTGGGGGGGTTATGTACATGCCAAATATATTTTGAGCCGAGTTGTGTGGTCGGCCATGGTTAGACGTGAGTTCGGCTACAAAAGAAAGAAGGGTCGAGTAGCACCAAGAGCTAGGGAAGAGTCATTTACAACCCGGGCCGATCAGGGAGCCCGACTCCCATCAGTCGAATTCTTAAGAGCCCGGGTACTGTACCCCATCAAGCCGACACCAATGTCGGATGTTACCAAGTCTTTAAAGCATGCATTCATGAAGAGGAGTAACGACAATGATCGCCATGTAACGTTAGAAGGCCAAGAGACTTCTCTTAATGACATACCTTAAATGAAGACTGATAAAATGCTATAAAAGGGGCTCCCACATGAGGGTTAAGTAAGACACATTCATCTTGAGACAATATACAACACTTGTATAGCTCTCAAATCCCCAAATATACTACACAGTATAGACACCGTAGTTCTCCTTGTCCATAAGAAGGAGAGTTAGCACTTTTGGTGTATCTAACCATTTTTGGCTAGAACAAGTTAATCTTCCCTCTCTCTTCTCCTTAGGATCTCTTTAGAGCTTCTCTTTCTAGGTCCCCCGCGGAGTCGGAAGCCTGCACAACATGTTGGAGCACTGTACAAGATTAAACGTTACTCTGTCGATTTCAATTTCTGCACTATACTCTGAGTGCTAGAGAAGGGACGAGAGTGGAGAATTCCTACACTCATTTTGATTATTTTGGGTACGGGACGAATGACCCTATGCCTAGAATAATCATCTGTGTCTCCATACTATAGTGTCTCTCAATCTCCAGCCGAATCGATCCTTGATCACTCGCACCGTAATCGATCACTCTTGGGCTAATCACCTTCTCTTGGTTAATCACCCATTTTTGGGTTGATCAAAGTCCTCTTGTTAAAACCAATCCTCTTCTTCCCTAGCGAAGTCGCAATCCTTTTCTTTGACTAATCACTGTCTGCCTATTAAATACCGAATCCCTAGTGGAGTTCACAACATTCTCTTGGTTCTTTCTCCCTTTTCGTTGGTTAATCACTGTCTGTCAGTTAAAACACCAATTTGCTCATTTTCTCAGTTAACCACAGTCTGTCTATTAACATACTGAGTTTTCCTTGGGTTAATTACCTCTTGGTTAATCACCCGTTCTTTGGTTAATCACAATCCTTCTATTAAAACCAACCTTCTTTGGGTTAATTATCTCTTGGTTAATTTCCCGCTCTTTGGTTAACCACAGTCCATCTGTTAATATACTGAGCTTCTCTTGAGTTAATCACCGTCTTTTGGTTAATCACTCATTCTTTTTGGTTAATCATAGTCCTTCGGTTAAAACAATACCCCTGTGAGTTAGTAACCTTCTTTTGGTTCAAATACTCGCGCCTTTGGGTTAGTAACCTTCTTTGGTTAAAATGCCCTTTTTTCAGTCAAGTACTTCTGGTTCAGTCAGTGTACCGAACTCCTTTAGGTCACAACCTTCGCTAGGTTCCACACCGGCTCCTTTGGGTCAGAACCTTCACTTGGTTCCACACTCGTTCCTTTGGGTCACAACCTCCCCTTGGTTCCACACCCGTTCTTTTGGGTCACAACCTTTGCTTGGTTCCACACCCATTCTTTTGGGTCACAACCTTCGCTTGGTTCCACACATGTCCTTTTGGGTCACAACCTTCGCTTGGTTCTACACCCATCCTTTTGGGTCACAACCTTCGCTTAGTACCATACCTGTTTCTTTGGGTCACAACCTTCGCTTGGTTCTACACCCGTCCTTTCGGGCACAATCTTCGCTTGGTTCTACACCCGGCCTTCTGGTTAATACTCATTCTTCTAGTTAATCACCGTTCGTCGGTTAGAGACCAATTCCTTTCTCTTTTCCGTTAACCACTGCTTATCAGTTAACACATCGTGTCTCTAGAGAGTCAAACACCTTCCCTTGGTTCAATACTCTCCTTGCAGTTCATTACATTCCGTCTGTTGACACCAACTCTTTTTCCCCACAGAGTCATAATCTTCTCTTTCTTCGGTTAATCACTGCCTGTCATTTAATGTACCAAATCTCCAGTGGATCATGCTTTATCTTGAATCAAGTTTGTTGCTCCTTTATTCTCTTGGTTTAGACACCGTTTCTTTGCCTTTTCTTCCTTGGTTTTGACACCTCTTTCGTGTTCCCCAGTAGGGTCGTTCCCTTTACTTTCACTCTTGGTTTTGACATTGTTTCTTCCCTTTCCAGTCTTTGTTCTCCGAACTACGTAGGCTCTGACTTCCTCATTGCACTATGAGAATACGTAGGCACGAGATTCTGAAATCTTGGCGAGCTACCTTCTACCTTCTTCCATTCTTCTTCCTCTTTCCTGGTTCCATGAACTACGGAGGTCTGAATTCCTCATTGCACTATGAGGATACGTAGGCACGAGAGCCCCAATACTCCGCGAGCACTTTCTTTTCTCTTTTCTATTCCCTCTTTAGCTAGAAGCCTTTAGATAGGTAACCCATCTATCATACCCCAAATTTTACCCCTTATATATCATCATCTTTTGCATAAGTATCTTAGGCCAATCATTTTGCATAACTAACTAAATTATTAGCTTTTGTTTTGCCTTGTCTCCTCTAGGGAATTAGGGTTTGACTCCAGATTCTTCAGAGTTAGGAATTAGGGTTTTGGATAGGATATTTCTGCTGAGGTGGAGGTGTTGGGTTTCCAATTGTCATGAGAAGTTCTTATCAGAGGTTTATCAAGGAACGACTTCAGTTTCTCTGAATCGCCACAAGGGTGTCTTTGTTTAAGGTTTCATCTGTGGAATGACCGGAAAGATTATGTATCAGGATTCTGGAAGATTAGGGTTTCTCACCCTTTTGTGTTTGTGATTGGAAAGCGTGGTTCATTTGTGTCTCTTAAGGCTATCAGGTTCAATATGTGTGCAAGTACTATTTGGGTGATTAGGGTTTTCGCTATTGGTATGAGGATTCATCAGGTTGTTGTCCAATCAAGATCATTTCAAGTTGGATTCGAGTTTGTGTTGTTGTTCAAGATTTGTGGTGGTCAAGTGCATTTGGGGAATTTTTAAGTGCTGTGGAGTCCCGTTACAAAACCCATTATTCATCATTAAACCATTTCTCTTTTTATCCATTCTAAATCATGTCTAATTTCTATCCACAAATCCATAAAAATCCATTTGTTTGTCATGTTAAATTCATATTCAATATCCATGTCCATCCACTTTTAATCATTTTAAATCCATGTTTAGACAAATATCCATTTTTGAAGAAAAAAAGGCCAATTATCCATTGCTAATTCCATATTCTTTTTTTAATCCATTTTTCTAAATATTTTCACATTTTTTTTGTACAAATCCATTATCACAAAAAAAAATCTCTAGAAAGGTCCATTTTCTTTACAACATTCACAAGCCCAATTAAAGGCCATTACATTGTAGCAAAGCCCTTTTTGTTTTTTTACAATCAAAATCACAAAATACAAAAAAGTCCATTCATTCCACTCAAAAAGTGTGTCACAAAATAACAAAAAAAATTGATAATAAAAGACAATTGACCCCATGACCTGTTACAATACAAGACTCCAAAACCACAACATTACATAACAAAACTCTTCACTCTATGCTACCAAAATGCAACCCGTACCACAACTTAAACCTGCAACTTCCAACCAAAAGCCCAAAACACTTTCCAAGTCATACAAAGTGAAAACAACAATTCACAAAAGGACCCTGCACATCTTGTGCTTTTCTTCGCTGCATCAAGACCGACAACGACGTTGCATCATACCAAAACAGCCTGCTACAACACCAATATGAAAAGGACAACAACATCATGCCAAAATTATGCTACAAGCCATTTTTCCTTCAGCATCAACCAACAGCAATATTATGCTATACAAACTCCCTGCAGAATAAGTTAAACTCTACTATACTGCTCCAAGAAAAACCCTCCAAACTGCATACAACCAAATTCTGCACTGTACATGCCTGCTATAACTACTCCATGCCATCTACAAGACCTGCTGCATCAAAACCACAAGCTTCCAAAACTTTTTTTTGAAAATGACATTTCAAGGTATCAGACAAAATTTTGTTTAAATTCAAAGGAGAAAGATGAAATTTAAGAGGGAGGATTGGAAAGAGTGAGAACAACAGGAAAAGACCTTTTGAAAAGAGACCGACTCCCTCTTCAATTTTTCGCTGATAAAGGTTGAACTACAAACACTCCAACCAGGGCTCTGCCGCTCACATCTCCAATAACAACTCAAAAACATTCTGCGAATGTTACACAAACCATTTTTTTCTCATCAATATTCAACAACCTGAACCTCAATCCTCTCCTCACTTCCATTCTTCTATCCTCTTCACAAACACCTTGTCGCCAGCACCCATACACCACCACGAACTCACTGTGAAAACCCCAATCCACCGCCAGAAGAAACAAAAAAGTGAAGCAAAAGAAATCGCGCAGAAGAGAAACGAGAGAGATGTGATCGCGAGAAAGGAGAAGAAGATGAGCCACGATGAAGAAAGATCGTGAATGGAGGTGAAAAAAATTCCTGAAGGGTGACTTTGGGTTTGCATTTGGTAGTTTCTTGCTTCCTTCTATCCGTTCGACCGTTTTTGGGAATTTCACTGTGAATGTTTTTAGCGTAACAAGAGAGAGCAGACCGGGTTGGGTCACATTTTGACCCGCCCTAGGTGTTATCAATGGACCTCAAAGTAATGCATGATTTAAAGAGTTCAAGTTGTGATGCACTTACCTCTTGAAGTTTCTTGTGCTATCTGCCAAGTTCCTTGTGCCAGAAGTAATTTAATGCTTTGAACACTCTCAATTGTTCCCTTAGAATCTTTTAGGATGATCAGAACCAGCTGGAATCCTCAGGAACAAGTATAAGACTTTTCTTGCAAAAGGGGCAAAAATGACCAAGATAGTAACTCTCTCAAATGGTGTTCCAGATAAGGGAAACCAATTGGGACAGTTTGAGGATGATATTTGGAGTATGTTTGAGGCATGGTTTAGTTTTGGAAGTGACTGAATCAAGACATGGCTTGAAAAATACAGAAAAGTCAATTTTTGAGGTTTTGGAGGTTGACTTTCTGATTTTGGTGTTTCAGATCAAAGTTGAGTGTTTGGACAACTTAGATATGACATATTGGATGTGTTTGAATCATGAGCTATGGTGGAATTGCTCTCTAACTCAAAAAATCAGAGATGACTTGCAAAAGAAGGCATTTTGGCCTAAAGAGAGAGATTTTGAGGAAAGCATCAGTTGTAGTGCTTTGGTGTACTCAAACTGAGCACAAATGAGCTCTATTTATAGTGCAACAAGTTTATTTCGCAAGAAATAGTGAATGGCAGCTGGTACAGGCCTTTGGCCAATGTTGATCCAAGGGAATCTTTAGTCTCCTCTAGCCATTGACTTTTGGTTAGGGCACAGAGGCCCATGGTTCTTTGATTCAGAGCTGAATCTTGACTCATTCGGTTAGGAATGTGTCAGTCCATGCCACCTTGATGCATCCATTAAATGCCTGGAAACAAAATTGGAGTCTTTTGCACTTTTTAGCCTTTTTAGGTTTGTTATGGCTATGTGTAGATTCTTGGACTTGGGAGGCTTGGGGATCAGATCATTCCCCTTGGATTTTATCCTCTGATGTGTCTAAATGGATGACAAGGCTTGGAGTTGTCCAAATTTGCCAAATCGAGCAAAATGCCAAAATCTGCCTTGTACAAGACAGTTGGAAATGGTGATTTTGAGGGAATCATATCTCCTTGCTCAGGTTGAGTTGTGGGAGGCTCTTGTGCTTTTTAGAAAGCCCTCATATGATACAATACATGTGTGATCATAGTTTGTCTTGAAACTATTTGAATCCAACTGAAAAATCCTCATGAACATTGATGTCCAAGGCTGGTAACTTAGGCAGATTTTCACTAAGAGTTGGAAAAGTGCCATTTTCTTCGTTTTTTGTCATTTTGATCAGTCCATAACTCAAAATACATGAGGATTTGGAATCTATTGTAGTTGACACTTTTAAAGTATGTTAGATGGACTTTCATTTGAGCTTTGAATGGGAGAAAAATGCCTTGTGGTTTAGGAGTTATGACCTTGCAAAGTTGGTACAAAAACTACTTTTGTTCCATAACTTTGAAAAATTTTGGTTTCTCAAGGTTGCCCCTTTTGCAAGAAACCTCACTTTTCTTGATTTTTCTTAATGAATGATGATCAATACCATACATTAACATTATTTTTGACTTAGGGGAACCATATTTGTGAAAAATTCCAAAAAGTCAAACTTGATTTTGTGCACAGTTGACTTTTTATCGGATGAAATCCAAACTGTGCGATCCTTTGTGAAATCAAGTCCTTGGCCTAATTTGAACATAATGGATGGATTCCATAGGTGTTTTAGGATGTCTTTAACCATGTCCCAAGGTTTGGGAGCATGTCTTGGTCAAAAGTCAAAGATACATTTGACTTTTTCTTCAAAACCCTAATTGTGGTCCAGATGAAATTGAAACTTGTGAATCAAGCTTCTTGGATCAATCCATTGTTGTAAATCGATTAATGTGGTGTATTTGAGGCCCTCAAATCATGTCTTGAGGTCTTGGCACATGTATTGCATCAAAAGTCAACTTAGGCGTGAATTAGGTCAAGAAACCCTAATTCCTGAATTTTGGTAAATGCATCCCCTGAGGTTAAATTGACTTGATGATTGGGTTCATGAGGTCCCTTGGAGTATCTTGGGTTATGCTTTGAAGCATTGGCTTATGCCCAGAAGAAAAATTTCATCTGGGGGCCCTGGTCGACCAAAACCCTAATTTGGTGATACTGTCTATCTTGAGGTTTGATCCACTTGGAATGTTGCAACCTTGTGCTTGATTCTTGATGTGGGAGTCCTATTGATCCCTTATGGGTGTTTGTTAGGTTTAGACAAGTTGAATATCATGTCATTTCTTGATTGATCCTTTGTCTTATTGCTCTGAGAGGGCTTGAAACCCTAATTCTTTGTTGTAGTGGATGCTCGACAATCCTTGAGGAGATTTATGAGGCATGAGGGTTCATCCATATTATGATGATTATTTGCACAATGATGGGAAATATTGGTGGTCAAAATTTGGGGTATGACACTTCCATGCCATATACTAGAGAGAAAGGGGTTGCCCCGGTTGAAGTACGGACAGATGTACGATAACCGTGAAGAGCAAAGGGTAGCATCTCGTGCCAGTATTTGTAGGTTACAACCATCTTCTGAATGATCTTCTTGATATTCTTGTTAGCCAATTCTACCGCTCCATTCATTTTGGGTCGGTAGGGAGATGAGTTATGACGTTCGATCTTGAACTCAGCACACAACTCTTTCATCATCTTGTTGTTCAAGTTGGATCCATTATCAGTAATGATTTGGCTTGGAACACCATAGTGGCAGATGCGATAGTTCTTGATAAATCGGACCACCACTTGTCGGGTCACATTGGTGTATGATATTGCTTTGACCCATTTGGTGAAGTAGTCAATGGCTACCATGATGAAGCGATGTCCGTTTGAAGCTTTGGGTTCAATCATGCCAATAATGTCGATTCTCCATATAGAAAAAGGCCATGGAGAAGAAGGAACTTTGAGATTCGTTGGCGGTACATGGATTTTGTTAGCGTATATATGACACTTGTGACACCTCCTCATGTACTTGTAGCAATCGAATTCCATTGTCACCCAGTAATATCCTGCTCTCAGAATTTTTCTTGCCATTATATGTCCATAGGCATGAGTGCCAAAGGAGCCTTCGTGTATTTCTCTCATTAACATGTTTGCTTCTTGTCCCACTATGCATCTGAGCAAAACCATGTCGAAGTTTCTCTTGTAGAGTGTATCATTGTTTAGGAAGAAGTTGCTTGCCAATCTTCTGAGAGTCTTCCTATCTTTTCTTGATGCCCCAGGCGGGTATTCTTGTCTTTGAAGGAAACACTTGATATCATGATACCATGGTTTGTCATCTATGACTGCTTCAATTGTGAAGATGTAAGTGGGCATATCAAGGCGCATTATGTTAATCTTAGGTACGTCGTTCCTTGACCCACACTAATCATGGAGGATAGGGTGGCTAATGCATCAGCCATGTGATTTTCTTCATGAGGGATATGATGAAACTTGATCCTGTTGAAGAATGGTAACAACATTCTCGCGTAGCTTTTGTAAGGAATCAATCCTGATTGGTATGTATTCCACTCTCCTTTGATCTGATTTATAACCAGGGCTGAGTTGCCATACACATCCAAGTTCTTTATCCTTAAGTCAATTGCTTCTTCGAGAACCATGATACAAGCTTCGTATTCGGCCTCATTGTTTGTGCATTTGAATGTCAATTTGGCACTGAAAGGAATATGGGTACCTTGAGGTGTTACGATGATTGCCCCAATTCCGTTTCCATAAGTGTTGACAGCTCCGTCGAAAATTAGTCCCCATTGGGAACCTGGTTCTGGCCCTTCGCTGGGTAGCGGTTCATCGCAATCTTTCATTTTTAAGTACACGACATCTTCGTCTGGGAAGTCAAATCCGACTGATTCCTGATTGTCAATCGGTTGATGAACCAAATGATCGGCTAAAATACTTCCTTTGACGACTTTCTGAGCATGGTACTCGATGTCGTATTCCGATAACAACATCTGCCAACGGGAAATCCTTTCCGTGAGAGCAAACTTTTCAAAGACGTACTTTATCAGATCCATTTCGAAGATTAACCAAGTAGTGTGACAAATTATGTACTGGCGAAGACGTTTGGCTGCCCAAGCCAGAGCGCAAAAAGTATATTTGAGCATAGTGTATCGAGTTTCACAGTCCGTGATCTTCTTGCTTAAGTAGTAAATGGAAGACTCTTTTCTTTTTGTCTCGTCTTGTTGGCCAAGTACACAACCCATGGAGTCTTCAAATACTGTTAGGTAGATGATCAGTGCTCTTTCTTCCACTGGAGGAGACAGAATCGGTGAGTTCAATAGATATCCTTTGATGTTGTCGAAAGCTTTTTGGCAATCTACTGTCCATATACAGTTTTGGTTCTTTCTGAGTAGTTTGAAGATCGACGCGCATGACGCAGTCATGAGGGATATGAATCTTGAGGTGTAATTAAGCCGTCCCAAAAATCCTCTGACCTGTTTTTCGGTCTTTGGAGCAGGCATTTCTTGAATGACCTTGACTTTGTCCGGATCAACCTTAACCCCTTTTTGGCTGATAATGAATCCCAAGAGCTTTCCTGAACGAACACCGAATGTGCACTTATTAGGATTCAATCGGAGTTTGTACTTTCTCAGACGCTCGAATAAATTTGGTAGGTGTTCCACATGCTCTTCGTCTATTTTAGATTTGGCAATCATGTCATCGACATATACTTCAATTTCTTTGTGCATCATGTCGTGAAACAGAGTTGTCATAGCCCTTTGATAGGTTACCCCGGCATTCTTCAAATCGAACGGCATTACCTTGTAACAATAGGTGCCCCATGGTGATGAGTGAAGTTTTCTCCATGTCTTCCGGTGCCATTTTGATTTGATTATAGCCCGAGAATCCATCCATGAAGGAGAAGACTTTAAATTTTGTCGTGCTGTCTACCAGCATGTCAATGTGTGGTAGGGGAAGTCATCCTTTGGACTTGCTTTGTTAAAATCCCTGTAGTCCACATACATTCGTACTTTTCCTTCCTTTTTGGGAACCGACACTATGTTGGCCAGCCATTGAGGATATTCTGAGGTGTCAAGGAAACCTGCGTCGATCTGTTTTTGCAATTCCTCCTTAATTTTGATGTCCATATCAGGATGAGTCCTTCTTAGTCTTTGTTTTACTAGAGGACATTTTGTTTTCAGTGGTAAGTGGTGTTCCACGATGCTGGTATTCAACCCTGGCATGTCCTAGTAGGACCAAGCAAATACATCTGGAAACTCTTTGAGAAGTTTTATCAATCCTTCTCTGACAGTTGGACTGAGCAGTGCTCCAATCTTAACTTCTTTCTTTTCTTCTTCTTAACCTAAATTGACCGTTTCCAACAGCTCTTTATGAGGCTCAATGGACCTTTCCTATTGTCTGAGTAGTTGGGAGATCTCTTCTAGAATTTCTTCGTCCTCTTCTTCTTCAGCTTCAAATACCGGGAATTCAAAGTTGGGAGAATGCATTGGATCGTATGTTTCAATGGGGTTTAAAACAAGCAATCTGCATGACGTGATGATTCTTTTTTTAGAAAAGACATAGAGAATGCAAGAGTGTGTGCAGTTTATTTTCTGAAAACACTTGTTTTTATTTTGGGTTGTTGTTTTAGGATTACCATTTTCTGAAGAAAAAAAACGAAAAGTGAAAACAACAATAAATGCGGGAATTCAAAATGCCATTATTTATTCATGATTTGTCGATTCTTGAACCACAACCTTATAAAACAAAACTCTGTCGCTTTGGGCAAAGTGAAGAGGGACATTTACAGAAAAGTAAGCCCTATAAAACATCTATTTCACCTGGGCAAAGTGAAAGTTTAAAACAAAGATGGTAATTACTTTGACTTATGAATGACTTTTGGGACATCGACTGCAACCCAATGGCGACAAACTCCTCTGTGAATCACAAAGTCTGGTACTTTCCTCCTTGGTTTGTCTTCAGAAATGACATTGATTTCTGGTGGAGTAGGATCATTGGAGTCTTCCTCCCATGCAGGGTTATCATAAGAGGACTCTTCTATTGCATATTCCATAATGCTTTCACGCTCGAGAGGATCTCCCCATCCAGTTGGCTGGATGTCTTCGTATCTGATGTGAGAGCTTTCAGGAGCGGTGTATTTGACTAGAAAGTCGTACTTGCCACTTGGCTGTCCCAAGGTATCCCAGGTTTCTGTGGGAATATAAGAGTCATCTTCCTCAATGATATTGACCTCAGGAAATGCATAGTTAATGAATTCTTGTCCTGCAATCTTTGCAAATTCATCAACGTGGTGTTGGACATTTTCGGAATGTCCTGAGTAAGGATTCCATGACTCTGTGGGAACATGGGTATTCATTTCAAGATTACTTAGCTGATAGGCATTGTCCGGCTGACTCTTTTGCCCCAAGTCTTTAGTTTATGGCTTCCAGAAAGGCAAGTCATCCAAGGGATCATAATAATTGTAGTCAAAGTTGTCTTTTATCGGATTGTCTTCCTCTAATGAGTTGGGTGGAGCACTACATCCTTCGGGATCACAATCTCTGTAGATCATTCTGACGTCTGATCTTGGTATATATCTTGGGTTCTGCTTTGGAAAAAAAAATGGCATGTGCATTTCTCCCTGAGATATATAACCGTCATCGTTGAGATAAGACTTCCACTCCTCATCCGTATCGGAGGAGTCGTTCCCATCGATGGTGTGTACTTCTTGAGATACTGGGTGGAGGAAGCCTCCACTATGGAAGAAATCCTGAATGGGACGAAAACTTTTATCCTTATTAGTAGTCTGAGTACAAGCTCAAGAGAAACCAAGACCTTTCCTTGTCTTGTTATCAGTAGGAATTACAATATGTCCCCATCCTTTTATGTCACCACTCCCTATTACTTTCAGAGCGTCCTTGTATGAGGAAATCAGTGTTCCTCTTTCTTGGTGATTCTCATTGCTCACCGAGAGTGCTTGAAATTGAGTTCCCACTGCCTCCTCTGGTTCCACATAGGAGAATGATGATAAGTTGCTTACTATTAAGGCTTGCTCTTCGCATACCTTGACTAATTTGTCATTCTTGACAAACTTTAGCTTCTGGTGAAGTGTCGAAGTGACTGCCCTGGCGTCGTGTATCCAAGGTCTTCCTAATAATGGAGTTTCTTTTCCATTTCCTATGGTCGTTGCCCCGTACTTGTATGGGATAGTTTTTTCTGACTTGTACGGTATTGGACCTGGCAAGTAGACGACCACAGGGGCTTTTTGGGCCTTTTGACTATAATAGGCCACCTCAATTAACTCTAAGTTTGGAATCTTTCTATTGTCAAGAGAGACTTTTGACTCATTGAGCAGAGGAATTATGGCGCAAACATCCTTGGTTATTCCATGATCGGAGGTTATGACAATGCTTTTGTTTTGATCAGGGAGGTAATCTTGCATCATGTTGATTGATTCAGATTTCAAGCATGGTTGAATCTCCTTTCGGTCTAACTGATGATGGAGGGCTGCTCGTACGATATAGCATCCTTGGTTATTTTCCGAGCATACTCTGCATCATTCATAATTGTGAGGTGGTACCCGACCATATCCGCTTTGTATGCAGTGCATCATCACTAGATCTATTTCTATTGAGCGGACATCACGACTTTGATGTCTACCAGGATTCCCATCAGTCATGCTAACTTATTGTGTGTCTGCATCCAGGTATATCGGAAGCCACCAGTGGTCCAACAGGTGTTGAAGAGTCTTTTGCACAAGCGCACACCCTTGGTTGTTTTCGTAGCATTCTTTACAGTCTTGATAATTGTGCAAGGCCAGAAAACCAAGTCTGGCATGTTTAGCATGTAATTCCACTAGAGTAGTATTCATTAAGCGTATGTCAAAGATTTGAACCATATTGACTTGATGATTACTTCTTTTATGGTAGTCCTGGATCCATCCAAGATTCATTTGACGTTGGAGGGCCTATTGTACAAAAGAGCATCCCTGATTGTCTTTTGAGCAGATCGGGCAAACACTGTAGTCATGCAGCGGCAAGTTGTAATACTGACTTTGTCTTAAATGCATTGCCATTAAATTAGCATTCATTGCACGAATGTCATGGTTCTGAACAACGTTGGGATGTGCATGGGCCATGTTTACTTCACGAATCTGATGATCCTAAATCCAGCTCAAATCCATTTGTTTTTGCAGAGCTGTTTGTACTATGGCACACCCTTGATTGTCCTTGGAGAAAATATATCACTGATGATAGTTATGAGATGGTACATGGCCGTACCCGCTCTGTCTGTAATGCATCTTTACCAGGTTGGTTCCCAGTAAGCGTACATTGTGAATTTGATAATTATTGACAGGCTCTCCTTCTATCAAATTCATTGTAGTCTTCTCATGTTGTGGTAATGGGTTCGTCTGGACATTTGGATTAGTATCTTTGAAAGATAAAACCTCGTTCCTGACGAGCTTCTGTACATCAGACTTGAAGCTGAGACAATTCTCAATGCTATAGCCTGATCCTCCTTGATGGTAAGGGCAAGTTTGATCTGCTTTGAACCAAAAAGGTGGATTTTCTGGTACTATGAAAGGCGCCCTGGTTTAAACGTGCCCCTTGACCAGTAGAAGTGTAAATAATTTTGTGTACAACATCGGTATAGGGTCGAACCCTGATGGTCGTGTAGTACGATTGTTGTTTTGGTACTGCGGGCGAGCCTGTTGAAGAGGTTGTTGCAGCCTTTGCTAATACTGTTGTTGATTAGGTTGGCTCTGAGCAACCTGAGGTTGATATGTCGGAGCCGGCGCCGGGTTGATAGCGGGAGTTACCGCTGCTACCGGTTGATACATTCGCCTTTGCTTTCCCAGAGAGATATTACTGATATCTTGCTCTTTATTCTTTTGGAAAGCACTACTGTATCTTTTGGTACTGCTGGATGGCTCTGCCTCTTTGACCAATCGTCCTTCTCGGACTGCTTCTTCAAGGCGTACTCCCATGTTCACCATTTCAGTGAAGTCAGTGGGCGCACTGGCAACCATTCGGTCGTAATAAAACGAGCTCAATGTTTTCAGGAAGATCTTTGTCATTTCCTTTTCTTCGAGAGGAGGACAGATCTGGGCGGAAATTCCACGCCAACTCTGAGCATATTCTTTGAAGGTTTCTTTATCCTTTTGTGACATTGCTTTGAGTTGGTCCCTATCTGGTGCCATGTCCAAGTTGTATTTATACTACTAAATAAAGGCTGCCCCGAGATCTCTGAAAGTACTGATCTTGGTGTGGTTTAAACCCATGTACCATTTGAGAGCGACACCGGTTAAACTGTCTTGGATGTAATGGATTAGTAGTTGTTGATTGTCTGTCTGGGTAGACATTTTCCGAGCGTACATCACCAAATGACTTTGAGGGCAAGAGTTGCCTTTGAATTTTTCAAAGTTAGGTACCTTGAATTTGTGCGGTATCTTTACATTAGGGACCAAACAAAGGTCAGCGGCGTCTTTTCCAAATAAGTATTGACCACGAATGGCATGCAGTTCCTTCTGCATTTCCAATAATTGTTCCTGGAACTCGTTCATCCTTTCGTATACGTCTTCGTTTTCGCCAGAAATTGCTTGCGGGATCTGTCCTTTTGGGACAGTGTGTACCACTGGTTGTGGTATAGACATTACGGCGGTGACTCTTGGTGCTTCAGTGACCTGAAGTTTGTAACCTTCAGAAGTTTCTGTGTTAACCCTTGTATCTTCATTTACCTAAAGTTTATAACCTTCAGGTATGGCGGTTCCTGCTATGACTTCCGGGTCTTTAGTGACCGGTGGATGTATCCTTCAGGTATAAAGTCGAGAGACATGCACCATGGAAATCCTTTAGGCATGTTGTACTGAGGATGACTACCAGACGTCTCAAATGCTGGTGTGGATGTAATCTTCGAGATCACAGTCCTGTGATGCCGTTGTTCCTAGGCTGCTGCCAGGGATTGCATGTCGTGGTGGAGTTTCTCTAAACTCTCCTTTAGAGCGTTGATTTCTTCTCTCAGCTTTCTGCTCTCTTCCTCGAGATCGTTCATTTTCTTTTGTCGATTGGCCTGAGTATTGTATGAATGAGACAGTTTGACTCTAGAGTGTGACACATATGTGAGACTTAAAGATAAAGATGTGTTATGTGAGAATGATGAATGATATGCAAAGAATGATATATATTTTTTAGTTTTTGTTTTCAAAAGAACTTTAAACAATTATATTGGAAATATCACATAGCGGGGGAGACCCTTTTATTGAACTCAAAAGGTTGCAGTATTTTACAGGGAAAAATACAGTATTTTACAAAGCGCGATAAGGAAAATTAGGCATATGGATCATGAGTTCTCTCTGAGGAGAGCTCAGATGCTGGTTCCTGAACTTTTCTTTTCTTTAATTGGGCTCCTTCAGCCGTTGTCGGGTCGACGATCCTTTGCCAAGTGAAAGAAGTGAGCAAATTTCTTCTTTCCTCCTGACTTTCCACAACATGTTGCTCTAATATTTCAATCAGAGCATCCTTTTCCTTTAGCAGTTCCTGAATCTTGGTACTTTCTAGATTAAGAATCTGGTACTTGTTCTTCCAAGAGTTCTTCTCACGTTGGACTTTGTTAAGATCGACCTGGAGTTTTTTCGCATCAGACACGAAATAAAGGACAAATTCCTTCAAGGGAAAAACTTCTTGACGAGGGTAAGGCATCCTCAATTTGATGGCCCTAGTTTGTACCCAGTGGAGGTAAGGTTCTGCCGAGGTACAGCTCGGTCTTCCTAGGGATTCTCTCCCTTTCATGTGAATATGTTGCCAGACATGCACTATTTCTTTCTTTAGTGCCCTGACATTTTCTCTTTCATTGAAGAAAAGACCTTCCAAATGAGCATTATGTGGGATATTCTTCGTCGGGTATCCAAGTTGACGGCGAGGTAGAATTGGATGATAGTTGATCCCTCCTTTAGTACCAATTACGGGTATATTGGGGAAATTTCCACATTTGTCGATGATCTTTATTCCATCATAGATCCGATTGTACCAATCTATGTCTGAATTGGTAAGAGACATAATCTTCTGCGACCATTGCAGATTACTCTTGTGATCCCAAAAAGCAGCAGACTTGGGTAAGTGGGAGATAAACCATTTATAGAGTAATGGTACACAGCATGTGATCATCCCTCCACTGTACAAATTCCTTAAGGTACAGAATGATAAACATCCACAAGTAAGGTTGGGACTGAGTTCCCAATTAGGAATATCTTAACAGCATTGGTGTCGACGAAGTTGTCAATGTTGGGAAAGAGGAATAACCCATATGTGGGCAGAACAAAGACATCCTCGAAAGCAGTTATATTTCCTATACTGGTAAAGTATAGAGCTTTCTCCATCAGGAATTTAGCTGGTAAACCCTGGATTCCTCCTTTGGTGGTCATGTGAGTCCTGACTTCTGACTCATCCAAAGATTGTTCTTACAATGGCTTGATCCTTTGGACTTTCTTCCAGTCCAGAAAATGGATCCTGATCAGTGATAGGTAAATCAATCAGGTGGGAGTACTCTTCCAGCGTTGGTGTCAGTTGATAATCTGGGAAAGTGAAGCAGTGGTAAACAGGATCGTAGAACTGAACCAGTGTAGACAGGATCCCTTCAACCATGTTGACCTTCAAAAGAGATAATAGTCCTCTGTGCTTAGCTTTGAAAGCTTCTGGATTAGTAATCATCCTTCCCAATTTCATTAGGTCTTCCAGTTTTGGAACCTTGAAGGTGTACTTGTGCGTTTTTCTTCTTCCGAAATCCATAACGCAACCTCTCTAATATTTGCAATTATTGATTTAGTTCTTTTAGAAAAAGATTTTTTTCTTGTTTAAAAAAGGTTTTTTAATAAATGCATTAATGCAGCAAACAAAAACACTTGAAAACATGGGTATAGGGGTTCATCGTCACGAGCATGGAGCCATGGATCTACCTATCCCCAAAGGTCTGTACTAATTGGTCAATTTTTGTACCTATAGAACGGGTTTTAACAGAGGTTCCCAAAATCATTGACCCCTCTTTAGGGATATTAACAACAAGCTGATTGACAATGGTGAAGCTGTAGTATCCTAAGACGAATCTCCTTTTAGTGTAGAATCGCGTATCAACTATTCCTAATAGTCACCGCACTACCTGATGGCCAAATGGTTAAATGTCTACTAAATCCTCAGTTTCATGGGTACCGCACCGGGAAAACTATGCTTTCACGACGTGGTCGTTCAACATTAGCAAGTCCACACAGATACCTCCACTGATTCGGTGGACTTCCAGGTTAACTTGGTCGGGATTTACTCCCTATAAGCCTTCCTGGAGACGCCACCACTTATCTTAATGTTCTCTCAGACTCACCACATGCGCATTAATTGCATTCCCAGATAATAGTAATTTAAACACGGGTATCAAGTAAGGTGATATATATATATATATATATATATATATATATATATATATATATATATATATATATATATATATATGTAGCAGAAAACTGAGAAAACAAGTAAATAAACAGAGAAATAAATGCAAAGCAATGCCTAGACCTCTTAGGAACTCTATTCCTAAAAATCCCCAGCAGAGTCACCATTTTTTTGTAGCGTGCGATTTTTGTCGGTGACGCGACCACCTTACCACAATGTTGGAATTGGATGCTACTTTCTGATTTCTTATTTATCCTATGAAGCTTGAAAGGAAATGGAAGATATATAAAACTAACCTTGCACGCAAATGTTTTCTTTAACAAATGCTAAGAGATCGGGGATCGGGGTCTGGTTATACAAAGGGAAGCTATTAACACCCAATGTATCTATGGTAATCCATAGGAACCTTTTATTGCATGCATCTCTGTTAACTTAAAATGCTTTCTTGTGTTTATCTGCTGTGGCTTGGGAAAGTTTCTCCTTTGGGAGAATTGAGAGAATGTTTTTGTGGTTTTTGGGTTTTTCGTTGTTTTTGGGAAGGTACTGGACCTAAAGTTTTTTATTTGTGTGCTCGCTAAGATTTCGCAATCTTATGCCTACGTATTCTCGTAAAGAGATTTGTGAAATCAGAGCAATCGTAGTTCCTCCTATTTCAATGGGACGAAAAATATGTGGTGTCTTGTTTAAAGCCCAAGATTGAAGCTTAATGAGTATTCGTGTCTTGTTCGGAGCCCAAGATTGAAGCTAAAAGGGTGAATGAGAGAGAATTTGTCATCTCTAAAGGGAGATATATCACCTATTCATTACAAAATGTTGAGAAATTGATTATAAGGGAAATTACTTTAACTGGGATATGTGAATCCAGCAATGTCATATTTCCTTTATAAGGGTGATGTCATGAAGGAAGAAAGCTTTAACTCAATGTATAGCAATGCCACTTTTTCCTTATGAATCTTTCATGCTAAGAGAGGGACCTTGGCTTAGATGTATGGAATCCAGAGGCTTGCCACTTATAGCTGTTAGATGAAAGATGATTTTTTGCCAGGATAAGAGAAGGACTCCAGCTTAGATTTTGAATCAACAAGTGTGCCACTTACAGTAATTATCTGGAAAAGGTTTTTATTGTCTATTTTAAAATGTGATGTATAGAGAAGATGTCTTCCTATAGAGTGGACTTTCGATCTCATCTGAGGGGATGTTGATTTTTGTGTGCCTTGATCAAAGCCCAAGGTTGAAGCTAAAAGAAACTGACTCCACTGGGGAGGGTTTTATCTGTCTTGTACAAAGCCCAAGATTGAGGCTGATTGGGGAAATTCTTATATGAAGTCTAAGAGGAGGCTAACTTTTGCTGAGGATTATTGAAATCCAGGAGCAGGTCCAAATTGTGTTGTGGAATCCAAAAGGATTTACTCTTGCTGGGAATCAGGGAAGAGTTGAAGTATCATATGCCATGAGGCTCTTATTCTGTTAGGGATTTGTTGATGGTTAATTGACCCTGGTTGGGGATTTCTTAAAATAAAGCTTAAGCCTGGTTGGGGGGTCAGAGGGGTTTAAAGTTGATTTTGAAAACTTATGCAGGTTTTAACTCTGCGGGAGATTAGTATATTGGTAAAAATAATCAGGGCTCTTCTTGTGCTTTTAGGAAACTTGAGGGTCTTTGTATGAGATCCAAGAGGAGATGAGACTTTCCAAGTCTGCTTGTATGAAGCCCAAGAGGAGGCTGAGACTGTCCAAGTCTCTCAAGAAGTGGTAGGCTCTGGTGTAGAGATGAGTCTTTGTACGATGCCCAAGAGAAGGCTGTTGATTTAAGAGATTAAGATCAACCCTAGAATGGTATGATGTTTTGGAATTCTTGACTCTCCTGAGGATTGAACTAGTAGAGATGACTAATTTCTATCATATGCCTTTAGGAAGCCTTTGGGTCCTTGTATTAAGCCTAAGAGGAGGCTGAGGAACTTCTAAGAAGCATATGGGTCCTTGTACTAAGCCCAAGAGGAGGCTGGGGAACTTCTAAGAAGCCTGTGGGTCTAAGCCTAAGAAAAGTTCAAGAAAAGTTTCACCGGGAATAAGTCCTTTCTTTGTTGAACAGTTCTAAGGTTTGACGAAATTCAAAAGAGGTTTCACCGGGAATTAATGCTCTTTGTGGAAATGAATTTCTTGTACAAATTTCTAAGTTTGATAATCTTGAGAAAAGTTTCACCGGGAATAATGCCTTTGTCTGTTCCATATTGAATAAGCCCAAGAGAAGGCAGACTGTATAGGGAATTTCCTATGAGGGAACTAGTTTTGAATAAGTTGAAAGTAACCTCTGGTTTAACCTAAGTGTAGACCTAACTGCTGGGGGAAACTCTAAACAAATATGCACCAGTATATATATATATATATATATATATATACATATACAGATAAGTGATTTGACAGATATATATAAATAAATATGCATAAAAAAGATGTTGGGACTAACATTCTGAGAGGAGGCCCAAGTGTATGGTGATCTGTTGTATTGAATACAACTGTTTGCTTTGATTAGGGTTTCAAGAAATTGAAGAAAGTTTTGAGAAAACTTTGAATTTTGAAATTGAATTAAGAGAAATTTTGTTTAAAAGAAGAGAAAGTTTGGGGCTTATAGCTCAAAGAGAGGCCCAAGTGGTCTAAGAGCAGTTTCACCGGGAATAATGCCCTTCTTAGTACCAGTTTTAAAATAGATAGAGGATTTTGAAAATAGAGGTATGGGGCTTACAACTCAAGGAGAGGCCCAAGGAAGTTGTTTATTGTTAAAAACAAAGTTTTTGTATAAAAGATTGGGGCTTATACTCAAGGAGAGGCCCATATGACTTATTTGAAAACATTAATCGTACTGCGACACCGAAAGATGTTGTGGGACTTATACTACAGCAGAGGCCCAAAAATTGTTTTTTGTACAAAAAAAGGTTGGGTCTTACACTCTATTAGAGGCCCAAAAGTGTATGTAAAGAAAGAATAATGAGGCTTATACTCAAGGAGAGGCCCAGATGATTTATTTGAAAAGGCGACGATCGCGCCGTGATTTTGAAAACCATAGAGGGACTTATACAATGACTAAGGCCCAAAAATTTTATGTACAAGATGGAATGGGTATTACACTCTATTAGAGGCCCAAAAGTTTATTTTTATACAAGAGATGAGGCTTACAACTCAAGGAGACGGCCAGATGAAAAACAACGATTGCACCGTTTATTTTGAAAATCATATCAGGACTAATACAATGACTGAGGCCCAAAATGGTATATTTACAAAGGGGATGGGTCTTACACTCTATTAGAGGCCCAAAAGTGTTTCAAATGAAGTTTGAAAAAATCAAAATTAAGAAAAACCCTAATTTTAATTTAAAAATATAATTTTCAAAGGAAATTAAATAAAAAATGATATAAAATATCAAATATATTCATAAACAAGTTGTCAACTTTGAAAAATGTTTTGAAAAATCATGTTTAATCACATGAAAATTTGGAATTCATTTGAATTTGAAAAACCAAGGTGGAAATTTCATTTAAAAATGTAAAAAAAAACAAATAAAAATGAAATTATTTACAAAAATTCAAACTATATCAAATAAATAATATAAATTTGATATTTTTGTAGAATAAAATATTTTAACTTTTTTGTGAATTTTTAAAAAAAGAACCAATAAAAAATGATAAAAAATGAGAGAGAAATTAATTTTTGAAATCAATTAAGAAAATGACCTAAAAATTCAAAAATACAAAATATGGCGCCAATGGTCATCTTCTTCCTCACGACCTCCCTCCATGGTTGTTTTGCAAAACCTCACATATCTCTCTCAATACGTAATGGTTTTGACTTTTGTAAACACGAAAGTTGTGTATTTTTTAACAAGGATTTCAGTGATATAAATTAATTGCATTTATATTAAGTGTGGAGTGAGAAATCAAAAGATGAACACATGAACCCTAATTTCTATAAGAACACAATGAAATTCTATACACGATAGCTACAAAACAATTGATTGAGGGGAAACACTCTACATAAGAGGAGAAACATGTTTGTAACTTAAAACACTATTATGATGCATGTATCATAGAATTTGAGAGTGGCAGGCTTACCTATGCAAGAGGAAATCGAATCCTCAATTGTAGGTGTTACATAAGTGTTTTGATGATCTGGACAGCTTCCTTGGACCTCAAGTAGTGTGTTTGGAAGCTTGAAATGGATTGAAACAACCTAGAACTTGTTGTGGTAACCCAACTGCAGATAGGCCAAAAAGCTTAAGGAAATGGATGGCGACTTTGTGATTCTGGTGTTCCACATGTGTTTTGAGAGGTGTTAAGATGGTTGGTTTGGATGGAATTGCTCTCTATTTGAAAATTTGAATGTGACTTGTAAGAGAAGCAAATTCTAGTTTTTTAGAGTGATTGGAATGAAAGCATGAGTTGTTATGCTTTGGTGTACTTAAATTGATCAAAAAGAACCTCTATTTATAGTAGAGGAACTTTGTTTTGGGAGCAATAGTGTTTGGAGGCTGGATCACTTCATTATCCATTGAACTTTGTCATGTAGCCAAAGTCTCCTCTAGCCATTGACTTGGGTCAATCTTGCAGGCCTATGGTCTTCTGATGCTTGAGTTCATCTTGACTCGTTTACAATGTTGTGGAATGATACATGCCAGCTCCATGCATCCCTTAAATGCTTCATGACAAAATTGAAAGTTTTGGATTTTGAACTTTGAATATCACATGCCTAAAGGATGAGGTTTTTGACTTGGTGGCCTTGTGATCATATTCTTCATCATTCAAGTTGATTTTGGACATAAATGAAATTATACAAGTGTCCAAAATTGTATCAAGAAATCGTGGGAACCAAGTTATGTTTTCATGCCTTGGTGTGGGCAGGGTGAAAAATGCCATTTTTGGAGGCTTATAACTCCTTGCTTAAGTTGAACCATAAGAGGCTCTTGTAATTTTTGGAAAGCCCCAATAACATACTTCAACTTTTATGTTTAACTTTGGTCTTGAATCATCTTGGATCATAATGAAAAATGGCCTCAAAGTTGGTGAAAATGCAAAACAGATTATGTCCAAAATTTCAATAAGTGTTGGAAAAATGGCCATTTTCATATTTTTGTGATTTTGATCAATCCATCACTCAAAATCCATGAGGATTTAGAATCTGTTGTAGTTGACAATCTTGAAGTATGTAATGAGAGCTTTCATTTGAGCTTTGGATGGGAGAAAAAGGTTACTTGGATCACAAGTTATGACCTTGCAAAGTAGGGTATAAATCACTTTTTTTCATGACTTAGTGAATTTTTAAGTTTCTTAAGGTTGCCCCTTTTGCAAGTATCCCCACTTTTCTTGATTTTTCTTGATGGATTATGATCCAAACCATAATTTAACATTGTTTTTTACTTAGGGAAGCCTTGTTTATCAAGAAATTCAAAAAGTCAAACTTGGTTTTTGGCATAGTTGACTTTTTGTCAGATGAACTTCAAACTTTGTGATCCTCTATGAAATCAAGTCCTTGACCTAATTAAAACATAATGGATGGATTCCATAGGTGTTTTAGTGTGTCTTGAATCATGTCCCAAGGTTTGGGATCATGTCTTGGTCAAAAGTCAAAGGTACAGTTAACTTTTCATCAAGAAACCCTAATTGGTCCAGATGAATTTGAATCCTTGTACTGCTTATGAACCAAGTTCTTTCAGTCAATCCAATCTTTTAAATGGATCAATATGATGTATTGGAGGTCTTCAAAACACTTCTTGAGGTCTTGGCTCATGCCTTGCTCCAAAAGTCAACTTAGGGGTAAATTAGGTCAAGAAATCCTAATTCCTGATTTTTTATGAATGCATCCCCTGAGGCTATTTTGACTTTATGATTGGGTCCATGAGGTCTCTTTGAGCTCCTTGG
Source organism: Lathyrus tuberosus (assembly GCA_022829125.1). Taxonomy (NCBI): domain Eukaryota; kingdom Viridiplantae; phylum Streptophyta; class Magnoliopsida; order Fabales; family Fabaceae; genus Lathyrus; species Lathyrus tuberosus. The sequence goes on along the minus strand of JALAZF010000617.1, from coordinate 1,261,165 downwards.
ATCATGTTTTGAAGTATTAGCCCATGCCCAGATGAAAATTTCTCTTTGGAGGCCTTGGTCGACCAAAACCCTAATTTGGTGACTCTAATGATCTTGAGGCTTGATCAACTTGAGATGATGCATTTTCATGCTTGATTCATGATGTGGGAGACCTCTTGATATTTCATGGATGTTTGAGAGGCTTGACAAGTTGAGGATCATGTCCATTCTTGATTGATCTTTTGTCTGAGTACTCTGAGAGGGCTCAAAACCCTAACTCTTGGTTGAGGTGAATGCTTAACAATCTTTGAGAGGATTGATGAGGTATGAAGGTACATCCATATTGTGGTGATGATTTGTACAATGATGGGAAATCTTATGGTCAAAATTTAGGGTATGACATGTATGCTTTCAACTAAAATTTGTCGATGATGTAAGGCATTGTTTCAATCCCCAAACACTGAAGAAATAAAGAAGATAATCCCTAGTTAACCCCTTTGAGCTTAGAATTAGGAGTTCTCTTTCTTTACAAAACACCCGTAATCTCAACCTTGGGGTGGGTAGTTCTCGGTTTACTTGGCGATATATGCATACAAAAGACCTTTCATATAAAGGTTATGCTCACATATTTTCCTTCGTACATAACAAACAAGTGTCGAAGATGTTTTCCAAATTCAAAGGCTAATGATGGTCCACCATAGCCATTAAATTAGGTAGTCACCTTCTTTCTCAAAAAGGAAAAAAAGGGCCTGCTAAATCAAAACCTATGAAGGAGACTTAGGCAAAACTGGGGCATCCCGCTGACTGTAAACATCAAAAGAAACAGTTCAGGCAAAAGTTAGGGATAATAAGAAGAGGAATTCTTTAAATCTTTCACTCCGAAAGCCCGCGGGGGTAAAGACAACCAAATGTTGTAAGGGAGTAGTGACTGCCTTAGGTCTCTGAACCATCACCAACTATCATCATTTCAATTCCTAGCCTGTACGAACCTAAATGTATAGCCTAAGTTAACTGAACGTAGGATTGAAGTTCATTATGAAGATTCGGTGGGGACAAAAAAATTTTGAGCCTTTATCCTTTGTTTCATGAGCCGTGAACCAAGCCACGTTACAAAATTTAAAAGACCTAATTAAGGTAAGGTTGTTTTGAAAGCATATTACAACATGTTTGGATAACCTGACTCCTAATGATCTTTTCTAATTGTTTGTGTTGATCAACTTATCTATCATTCTGTAAATGACTAGATCCACTTTGTTTTTTATTATCTAACCACTCCACTGTGTGTTTTGTCAATAAACATTGATTTCAAAAGCTTGCATGAATGTTGCATTGAAATTGCCAATTTTTAATGAAAAATATTGTTTGCAAGAAAACCCAATATCAAAGGAATCCCAACAAATGCAGCTAGCTAGGGAAGTTGATTTGGTAAAGGAAGCTCAGCCCGGGGCAACCAATCTGGAGGATTTGTTAATCAACTATTCTAGGATTTGGTGAATCAAGGCCAGAACTCAGAATATTAGGGCAAGCCATCTTGAGTTCATCTTATGGCAAGCTGTTTCCCGAATCCTTTCAAGGCAACGACTCCAATGACCCACCGACAGGGGCAAGTATGTTTCTCAGTTGTTACTCCCATAGTCCGAGGACTTTGTTTTTCAATTATAGTTATTCTGGGGCAAGTTTGTTTCCCAGTTAGTAGGGGCAAGTTTGTTTCCCAGTTGTTATTCCCACAGTTTGAAGGACAAGTTCGAGGACTTTGTTGTGCAAATGCAGTTAAGTTGTAGCAGTTACGTCGTGTTTTGTTGAATCTCTCCAAGAGTTTGAAGACATTGAGACATCTTGTATGCCAATTCTTCTGTAAAATCCTCTTGATGGCTTCTTCTCACAGTCCATGTAATCTGGGGCAGATGAGACTTGAAGATGATCATTATGTAATTGAAATGCAGAACTACATTGTTCTTGTGACATCTTTTACCAACTTCCCACCAAGTTGTTACTTCAGTTGATCTTGGCAGTTTCCCATGGGTCTCCTCCTCCAACAAGGAAATCTGGCTCATGATGGCAATCCTAGTGAAGTCATGACGTTATGCCTCCGAGTGGAATACTATTTTCCCCTAGAGAAGGTTGTAACCTTGAAGTAGAATTGTTGGTTCTGCATGTTCAACCCTAATGATGTTCCTATCTGGTGAAGTTGGTTGGGTATCCTTGGCGATATGTTTATATCATCTCTCGTTCATTTCCCCTTGTCTATTTTGTCAGCATAAGCATAAACATGGCATACATGCATTCATACATATGCATGGCATCCGAGCATTTTGCTTCCATCCCGGTTTTTACCTATTTCGTTCACTTTGGCGATTATTCCCCAAGTGTCTGGGTTTGTCTCTTCTCTCCAATAGAGATGCCAGCCCTTAGGCATAAAGTGCCCATCCTTTCTAAATTCCCCAAAGAGTTTGATTCTCGTGGATGATGGTTGCTTCAGTTATCTTTTCCATGTTTGGATAAGATAAATCCCCATTTGTGTTCATTCCTCAATGGTTGGAGTCTTGTTTGACAGTTTCTTTCTAGCTTGTTCCATGATTGAACTCTGGTCCCTGGAAAATGTTGCTTTTGAACCTGATTAGGTTGCTGAACCTAGCTTGAGTGTGCATTTATTTTGAATTGTTTCTCTCAGAAAGAATCTATTATAGATCCTTATTGAAGACATAAGACATTCTCCAGCAGTGTTGTTGTAACAATATTTCCTTGGAACTTATATCCAACAAGTGGCAATCTCTTGAAGAAGTTTGTTTTATACGGCGATAAGTGGCAGTCTCTCCCGAGAATCCTATTCGTCCTTGGTGTTATTTAACCTGTTGCAATTACAATTGGTGCTCCCCTAGAATTCTGTCAGAAGGATTTTGTCGAAGACCTCACAAATGGTTTCTCTTTATTTGAGTTACTCTCTCCACAAGGATTTTATTGCAAGAGATGATTTCTCAGCAAATCCTTTATCTAGTTTACTTCTATCAAATGGCATCTCTTTGAGAAAATTTGATGAATACTCTCAGGGTTTTTTCTCTTTATTTGAGAAAATTTGCTCATAAAGCAACCAACCAGCATCTCTTTCTTAAGATGCCCAGTAAATTCCAGTCGTGACTGGCATCTTTGTAGAGATCTTCGGTTGTCACCAATTTCTTCCCCAAGCCCAGTTGTAACTGCACCTCTGTTGAGATCATTGTTCGTCACCAATTTCCTTCCCGAGTCTAGTTGTCACTAATATTTTTGTTAAACTTTGGTTGTCACCTATATTCCCTTGAAGCCTAGTTATCACTAGCACCTATATTCCATTGGTATTGTTGAATCCTGCCGTTACCACATCTTCAAAGTCGAGTCGTTACTAGTAGTCTCTGGTGAAAGTCCCATTGTTATTAGCACTCGTCGTAAATCCAATCGTTATTGGTATTGCTTGTCTGGTTGTCACTAGTCTCCCCTTTGAAGTCTAGTTGTTACTAGCTCCCTATTGATTTTGCTTGTCTGGTCGTTACCAGCTTATCTTGTGAAGTCTAGTTGTTACTAGTGTTCCGTTTGATATTGCTTGGCTGGTTGTCAACAGTCTTCCCTTTGAAATCCAGTTGTTACTAGCTCCTTATTGATTTTGCTTGTCTTCTCGTCACCAGCTTCTCTTAAGAAGTCTAGTTGTTACTAGTGTTCCTTTTGATATTGTTTGTTTGGTTGTTACCAGTACTCCCGTGAAGTTTAGTTGTTACTAAAATCATTGTTCACAAGTCCAATTGTCATTGTCATTTTCAAGTTTGCTGTTATCAGTTTCTGTTCATCTAGTTGTTACCAATATCCTTGTGAAGTCCAATTGTTACTGGCATTGTTTAAAATCCAATTGTTATTGGTGTCCTTCTAAAATCCAGTTATCACTGGTATCATTGCAGAAATCCAATTGTTATTGGCATCTAAAGTCCAGTCGTTACTGGCATTGTTTGAAACCCAATTGTTATTGGTATTGGAGTCTTTGGTTTTCACCAATCTTCTCATTAAAATCCAATTGTTATTGGTATTATTAATCTGGTCGTCACTAGTCCCTTTTCCAAGTCCAGTCGTTACTAGCATTGTTTGAAATCTAATTGTTATTGGTATTGTAAATCTGGTTGTCACCAGTCCCTTTTCAAATTCCAGTGGTTACTGGCATTGTTTAAAATCCAATGGTTATTGGTATCCAAAGTCCAGTTGTTCATGGCATTCCCTTAAAGCCCAGTGGTTACTGGCATTGTTTAAAGTCCAGTGGTTACTAGTATTGTTCAAAATCCAATGGTTATTGGTATTTAAAGTCAGTGGTTACTGGCATTGTTCAAAATCCAATGGTTATCTGTATTTAAAGTCTAGTGCTTACTGGCATTGTTCAAAAATCCAATGGTTATTGGTATTTAAAGTCCAGTGGTTGCTGGCATCGTTCAAAATCCAATGGTTATTGGTATTTATAGTCCAGTGGTTACTGGCATTGTTCAAATATCCAATGGTTATTGGTATTTAAAGTCTGGTGGTTACTGGCATCGTTCAAAATCCAATGGTAATTGGTATTTAAAGTCCATTGGTTACTGGCATCGTTCAAAATCCAATGGTTATTAGTATTTAAAGTCCCGTGGTTACTGGCATTGTTTAAAATCCAATGGTTATTGGTATCCAAAAGTCAAGTGGTTACTGGCACTGTTAAAAAATCCAATGGTTATTGGTATTTAAAGTCCAATGGTTACTGGCATCGTTCAAAATCCAATGGTTATTGGTATTTAAAGTTCAGTGCTTACTGGCATTGTTTAAAATCCAATGGTTATTAGTATAAAAAAGTCCAGTGGTTACTGGCATTATTCAAAAATCCAATAGTTATTGGTATCCAAAAGTCCAGTGGTTACTGGCATTGTTCAAAAATCCAATGTTTATTGGTATTTAAAGTCCAGTGGTTACTGGCATCGTTTAAAATCCAATGGTTATTGGTATTTAAAGTCTAGTGGTTACTGGCATTGTTTAAAATACAATGGTTATTGGTATCCGAAGTCCAGTAGTTGCTGGCATCGACCTGTCGGATACCAGTTGTTACCCTTGCTTGTCGTCTAAGTCCAATTCATTTGGTACTTACAGAGTTTCTAATTTCCCTGTCTTTTCTGGTGTTTCTTGAAGATCCCGTTTGAACTTTTCATGTGAAGAAAGTTCCAGAAAGTCTGTTTGTTTTCCAATGTTTTCCTGACATCTTGTTAGAGGATCATTTCTCAGTTTCTTTGATCTCTTGTCAGAAGATCATTTTCTTGCTTTGTTTGATTTCTTGTCAGAAGATCAACCCTCTGTTCAACTGGATCCCAAGTGGAGATCATATTTCTTTATGGTTTTATCCCCAATAAAGAGTTTGTCTACTTGTCTTTGTTCAAGCACATCATTCGGTCATGTCTGAACCTGTTGATTAACTGCTCTGGATATCTCCCAGTGGAGACCATCTGTCTTGGTTCTATCATCAATGACGATTTATGCTTTTAAGTATCATCTGGTCATGTCTGAACCTGTTGCTTGATCACCTTAGAGTTCCCCAATTTTTCTCTGTTCCCCAGTGTTTTTTTGTCATCCCCGGTGTGTTGTTACCCCTCGGTTGTTGACCTTTATCATTTTACTTCCTGTTTTCGTCTGCATTTCGCATCAGCATAACATTATATCATCATGCTAAAGTTCTTGGCATGCCAGCATTTGCATAGTTTCTGTTGTCCTTAACATAGCATTGCATATAAGGGCAAAATTTTTGGTTTGCTATATTTAAATACCTTTCACCTTGATTTTATGAGGATAGTCATCACTCACGTCATCCGGTAAAGATATTTAAATAGGGGCAACTGTCATACCCCAAATTTTACCCCTTAGATGTCATCATCTTTTGCATAAGCATATTAGGTCAATCATTTTACATAACTAACTAAATCATTAGCTTTTGTTTTGACTTATCTCCTCTAGGGAATTAGGGTTTGACTCCATACTCTTCAGAGTTAGGAATTAGGGTTTTGGATAAGAGGTTTCTGTTGTGGTGGATTTCTGTTGTTCAGAGGTCGTCTCTTTCAGTTATTTGTACTCAAGTTTGTGGCAGAGGTGTTGAGTTTCCAATTGTCATGAGAAGTTCTTATCAGAGGTTTATCAAGGCACGAATTCAGTTTCTCTGAATCGCTACAAGGGTGTCGTTGTTTAAGGTTTCATCTATGGAATGACCGGAAAGATTATGGATCAGAATTCTAGAAGATTAGGGTTTCTCACCCTTTTGTGTTTGTGATTGGGAAGCGTCGTTCATTTGTGTCTCTTAAGGATATCAGGTTCAATGCGTGTATAAGTACTATTTGGGTGGTTAGGGTTTTCGCTATTGGTATTTAGATTCGTCAGGTTGTTGTCCAATCAAGATCATTTCAAGTTGGATTCGAGTTTCTGTTGTTGTTCAGGATTTGTGGCGGTCAAGTGCATTTGGGTAGTTTTTAAGTGTTGTAGAGTTGCGTTACAAAACCCATTATCCATCATTAAACCATTTCTCTTTTTATCCATTCTAAATCATGTCCAATTTCTATCCATAAATCTATAAAAATCCATTTGTTTGTCATGTTCAATTCATATTCAATATCCATGTCCATCAACTTTTAATCATTTTAAATCCATGTTTAGACAAATATCCATTTTTGAAGAAAAAAAGACCAATTATCCATTGCTAATTCCATATTCTTTTTTTTATATCCATTTTTCTAAACATTTTCACTTTTTTTTTTGTACAAATCCATTATCACAAAAAAAAATCTCTACAAAGGTTCATTTTCTTTACAACATTCACAAGCCCAATTAAAGTCCATTACATTGTAGCAAAGCCCTTTTCTTTTTTGTACAATCAAAATCCCAAAATACAAAAAAGTCCATTCATTCCACTCAAAAAGTGTGTCACAAAATAACAAAAAAAAAATTGATAATAAAAGACAATTGACCCCATGACCTGTTACAATTCAAGACTCCAAAACCACAACAATACATAACAAAACTTTTCACTCTATGCTACCAAAATGCAACCCGTACCACAGCCTAAACCTGCAACTTCCAGCCAAAAGCCCAAAACACTTGCCAAATCATACAAAGTGAAAACAAAAATTCACAAAAAGACCCTGCACATCCTGCGTTTTTCTTCGCTGCATCAAGACTCACAACGACATTGCATCATACCAAAACAGCATGCTACAACACCAATATGAAAAGGATAACAACATCATGCCAAAATTATGCTACAAGCCGTTTTCCTTCAGCATCAAACCAACATCAATATTATGCTACACAAACCCCCTGCAGAATAAGCCAAACTCTGCTCTGTTGCTCAAAGAAAAACTCTCCAAATGCATACAACCAAATTCTACACTATACATGCCTACTATCACTACTCCATGCCACCTAAAAGACCTGCTGCATCAAAACCACAAGCTACCAAAACCTTTTTTTGAAAATGAAATTTCAAGGTATCAGACAAAATTTTGTTTGAATTCAAAGGAGAAAGAAGAAATTTAAGAGGGAGGATTGGAAAGAGTGAGAACAGCAGGAAAAGACCTTTTGAAAGGAGACCGGCTCCATCTTCAATTTTTCGCTGATAAAAGTTGAACTACAAACACTCCAGCTAGGGCTCTGCCGCTCACATCTCCAACAACAACTCAAAAACAATCTGCGAATCTTACCCAAACCGTTTTTTTTCTCATCAATATTCAACAACCTGAACCTTAATCCTCTCCTCACTTCCATTCTTCTATCCTCTTGACAAACACCTTGTTGCCACCACACATACACCACCATGAAATCACTGTGAAAACCCCAATCCGCCGCCGAAAGAAACAAAAAAGGTGAAGCAAAAGAAATCGCACAGAAGAGAAACGAGAGAGATGCGATCGTTAGAAAGGAGAAGAAGATGAGCCACGACAGAGAAAGATCGTGAATGGAGGTGAACAAAATTCCTGAAGTGTGACTTTGGGTTTGCATTTGGTAGTTTCTCGTTTCCTTCTGTCTGTTCGGCCGTTTTTGGGAATCTACTGTGAATGTTTTTAGCATAACAAGAGAGAGCAGACCGGGTTGGGTCACATTTTGACCCGCCCCAGGTGTTATCTTCAGCGCCCTCATGGGCTTCTAATGTGACATATAGGAGTCTCACACCCCCTCAAGCCCATTTCGATTGTTTGTCTTTTGTTCTTCTTTTAAAAAAATTTGATTTAGTAAATATCAATTTTATTTTATTCTTAAATTTTTTTTTAATTTAATATTTTTTAGTGGTTCTTTTTCTTATTTATTATTTTTTTTATCTTAGCATATTATTAAGATATTCAGTTTTTTTTTTTAAATCTAAAAATATTTGTATATTAAAAAATCCAAAAAAAATATGTTAGTAGAGTGTTTTATATCTATAGTATTTAGTTACTTTTAATTTTCAATGTTTGGTTTTAAATTAGCAAATTTATTATTTTAGAAGCATTGTTTTTCTTTCTTTCTTATTTAATTTATTTTGTTGAAACAATAAAAACTCAAAGAATATTTTTCTTTAATTAGTTTTTTAAAGATGTTTAGATTTTATTTAGTTAATTCCCTTGTCGATTTAGCTACTAACATATTACTTTGTGACCTGATTCCTAAGTTTGAAATTTTAGATCTTTTTTTGTCTGATTTTAGATCTCACTTTTTTTTTATGTTGACTATGTTGTTGTTCATATCTTGTGTTCATCATGCATCTTTTGTTATATTATTTCTCTTTCTCTAAAATTGTGTCTAGTACTTTAATGACCGGATCCTATTTTTTCATATCAATTACATGTGCTCTATTCCAAAGAAAGGTTTCCCCTGTTGACTGCTATGTCACATGTTTTGTCTACTTCTTATCCACCTCGTAACTTTGTTAGAGTCTTTTTCTTGGCCTTGTTAGAGCCATTTTGTCTTGCAACTTAGAATTAAGTTTAGAGTTTGTAAACTCTATGTGGGTACCATTATTATGAGTATTCACTTTCCCCTTTGACTTTGCTAAAGTCAACTTTTAGTTTGTTTTTCAACTTAGACTTAGAGAGTTTGTTAACTCTATGTAAGTGTCATGGTTATGAACACTTACTTCCCCTTTGGAACCTTGACCACAGTCAAGAGTTCCTCACCCCTAGTGAGGTGAACTACTGAGGCTCTGATTCCACATTCCTAGTCAGGATACGTAGGCACGAGATGCGATATCTTGTCGAGTCCACTAACAACTAACAACTAACTCCCTTATCTCACGCCGTCGTGCGATCGAGACTAATTTACCTTACCCTTTTATCCTAGCCTTAGGATTAGAGTCGTGGTACTCTATGTGAGTGTCCTGCCATGGACATTTCCTTTCCTTTATCCTAGCTTTAGGATTGGAGTCGCCGCACTCCATGTAAGTTTCATGGTGATGAACACTTACTTTCCTTGTTTAGCAAAGTCTTAGGTTTGGAGTTTCCGCACTCCATGTAAGTGTCATGGTGATGAACAATTACTTCCCTTTGGAACCTTGTCATGGTGATGAGCACTTACTTCCCTTTGGAACCTTGACCACAGTCAAGAGTTCCTCACCCCTAGTTAGGTGAACTACGAATGCTTTGATTTCATCCTAATCAGAATACGTAGGCACGAGATGCAATGTCTTGGCGAGTATACTTAGTGTATATACCCTAGGTCTTTACCTTAGCACCTTTTCCCTAGCATAACAAATACAAATAAGAGGTTCCTGTAGAGTACTACAGATACTTAGGATGCTAACACCTCCCCTAGGTATAATCAACCCTTGAACCTTAGATTCTCTTAGATTTGTGGTTACATAATGCACTTAGGGTTTTCTTCAATCTTTACCCTTTCCTTTGGATAAATCAAAGCTCGGTGGTGAACTTCATGATTTGTGTTTCAAGTTAATTAATAGCTTGATATCCGATTCTCACTGCAACACCATCCAAGCCTAGAAGCAAGAAAAATGGTTCCCGTCGATTACGACGGATGCGTGGGGTGCTAGTACCTTCCTCTCGCATAACCGACCCCTTACCCGTTTCTTTTCCCCTGGGTTTTATCGATATTTTCCCTGTCCTTTGGGACTAAATAAAGTTCGATGGCGACTCTGTTGTATCTTTGAGTGTGCAATTCACTCAGGTATAATCCCGCTAGCTTCAGCTGGCGACTCTATTGGGGAGTCCTTGCTCTTGCAAGTTGGGGTCTCACCTAGTTTTATTTGATGTCTTGTTTGTTTGGGTGTTTATCTTTATGCTTTACTTGCTTTATCTTTATGTTATTTACTGCATTTCTTTACTGCTTTAAATATCCATATGCTGCATACTCTGGATATCTGCTATATTTTCTGCTATTGTTGGGATGAGTAGATGTTACTTGAGAGATAAGCCCACTACACAGGCTTGAGCATACACACAGGATAGAATCGTGGATACACACTGGCTTGAGGGGGTATTGGGTTTTTGCAGGAAACCAAGACTCTTCATACCTTTTGTTCTCTCACGCACGTCAGATCTTTGCACCAACACAGAATTATATATGCAGATATTTAAATTATTCAGAATTGATTATTCAGACTGTGTTGGCTTCTTGATTCTTGTGTTGCATATCATTTCATCATGTCAATTAATTTTTGCATGTGCATTTCCAAGTTATTCGAGGGCTTATTCTTGGTTGACATAATCATAGAAGATGAGTATTGGTTGCAGAGGTATCTTTAGCTATGAGTTTGTGGAGCTAAGCTGAAGACTTTGAGAGGTTTAGCATCCCGTTTGGTTGAAGATAAGAAGGGTGTTTTCAAGGATGATTATGGTAACCTTTTGGACGTCTTCAACACTGAAGTCAACGTCACTGCCACTCATACACTTGTTCAGTTCTACGACCCACCACTAAGGCGTTTCATGTTTCAAGATTACCAGTTAGCACCTACACTTGAGGAGTACTCTCATATCTTGGGGGTTGAGATCAAGGATCAGGTTCCCTTCGTCTACACCAGCAGTTGTCCAAAGTCTCCCCTTATTGCTGAAGCTTTTTGCATTAGTAAGGAGGATGTGGAAGCTAATCTCAAGACTAAAGGTAAGGATATTCGAGGGTTTTCTTCGAAGTTTTTGGTAGACAAGGCCATCTCTTTTGCTGAGGCTGGAAGCTGGAAGGCTTTCAATGTTGTGTTTGCTTTGTTGATATATGGGATTGTTTTGTTTCCGAACATGGAGGATTTTTTGGATCAAGCTTCCATCAGTATCTTCTTGTCCAAGAACCCTGTTCCTACGCATCCTTCCGATACCTATTATTCTATTCATTCGAGTAATGAAAATAAGACAAGAACTATTGTCTGTTGTGATCCTTTGATGTACCGTTGGTTCATGTCTCACCTTCCACAGAAGGGTCCCTTCATTGAGAATAAGGGAAATATCAAATGGTCTCAAAGGATCACGTCTCTTACTGTTGATGACATCTCTTGGTATTCTCGAGTCTACGACAACACTAGAGTTATTCTTCATTGTGGTAAATTCCCCAATGTACCTCTCTTGGGTACAAAGGGTGGAATTAACTACAATCCAAGACTTTCCTTCCGTCAATTGGGGTATCCTATGCTTGACAAGCCAGATCCTGAGGTAGTGGAAGAGTTCATCTTTCATGAAGGGGTTGATGACATGGGATTACTGAAGAGGTTTAGTGCTGCTTGGGCACAGATTCACCGTGAAGGAAGATCCGAGTTGGGTAAGAAGAACTGCATAGCAAAACAAGCCTACACACAATGGTTTAAGGAACGAGTCAAAGAGACATTACTGCCATTTCCTTATGATCCTTCCATGAATGCCAAGCTTCCTGAACTTGCCATTGTTCCTCCATCTGAAGTCGACCAACTCAAGCAGTCTATTGAGATGTTGAAGAAGAAGAATGCTGATCTTTATCTCAACCTTGATAGAGTCACATCTGAGAAGGAAAGCTTACAGATTGAGCTCCATTAGCAGAGGGAGTGCATGCTCAAAGAGGTGGAAGTTGAATAGAACAACCGGAGGAAAGTGGGTGATGCTCTAAGAGTACTTACAATGGACTTACCTTAAAGAAGAGACAACTCTCTGACACTTAATATCAAGCCTACAAAGATGAGTTGAGCTACAAGAAGCAACTTGGAGAAATTCGAGGAAAGTTATCAGAGTACAAAACAAAGCTGCAGAGTGAGCAAGACCGTGCTAACCAGTTGGTAAAAGACTTTTCTCATTGTCAATCCAAGCTCGACAAAGCCTTTGGTGAGATTCAAAAGCTGCAAGATCAAGCGCATCAGAGCCGAGAGGAGATCAACCAGCTCAGCTTGGAAAGTACTCAGTGGGAGCGCCAAAGCTGCCATCTGCAAGTCCTTTTGGATTAGAAAGAGGCATTTCTACAGGATCTTCTTCAAGGACCTAATCATTCTTTGGTACGTAACCTCATGAAGGATGCAAAATATTAGAGTGAGAGACACGACCGTCTAGCCAGATTTGTCGAGCATGCAATGAAGGACTTATCAGGGTTGTTGAAGGATGCATATGCTGATGTGGTGCCGCACAAGACTCCCTAGGATGTTTTTCACTTCTTATCTATTTGTAGGGTGGTATTTAATAGGATTCAGCCTGATCTTGTTGTAGCCCAAAAGGCAGATATTTGAGTTGTGCTTGACTTGTATTTCTTTTTCTTTATTGAATGAATGAAGAGTTTTTCTCGCCAGTTTATCTTTGCACCTTTACTTGTATGCTTTATGATTATAGTTAACAAAGATAAAAGCTCAAGAATTCCTAGAATTTAAAACTTTATTTTTTCATGCATTACATTCATTCATGCACACATATGCACGTCCCTCATCTAGAAAAACAAAATGCTTAAACTGTACGTCTCCTCCTTGTAGCAAGATGATGACTCGATATCGCTATTTCACTCGCTTAAGTAAGTCTAAGATCATGGCTGACTATGAATAAGAGAATGCTGCCTACAAGGAAACCTTGGCTCAGTTTCAAAGTCGGATGGATCAGTTCCAGACTAACATGGATGTTATCATGGAGTTCCTTCGTGCTCAGAAGGACGCCGCTGCTCCTACAACTATCGTTGCAACCGCTACTTATGCAACTGTTGTCACTCCTGTTGTTACTTCTTCTCCTGCTATTGTTGAAGCGCTGGTTGAGAGTGTTGTTCAACCAACTGTTAACCTACCAAGCTCTCGGCCTGGTCCGAATCGGATGCGCCTCGAATTTCACTCCTCAGGTTGCCAGTGGTAGTGCCTTTGTGCCGTATCAACCTTTTTCTGCGCCCGTGCCCAATCGTAATTCTGTTGCATACCCATGGGACATGCCTACGCTGCTTCCACCTCCTATGGTGAACAATGACGATCATGAGATTCCTCAAGCACAAACTCGCTAGACTCCTGTATCAACCAATGTTGAAACTTTAGAGGAAAATAAGCATGTGTACAGAGGTCCTCTGATTCATGTTTCGGTTTTGTCTCAATCTGCTCAAACCGATATTCAGAATGTTCATTCTGGAAGGCCTTACTCTGGGGCATCCTCGGCCGCTGTGGTACCTCCTCCTGGTTATTCGTATGGTTTTCGGTGAGTCAAAACTCTGGTCAGATGGTAAATTCTGGGTTGGTGTATTCGTCTCAATTTACTTCTCCTCATATGCCTCCTCCGACTGCGTCACAGCTTCCAAACCCACAGACTCTTGTTAGACCTGCTGATCATAACATACCTACTGACTATAATCTGTTAGATGAAAGGATCCGATTTACTAAAGGTTATTCTGCTTTTGGCACGGATTCCAAAGACTTGTATTTGTTTCCTGATGTTGTGCTGCCACAAAAGTTCAAGATTTCAGAGCTGCTAAAGTACAAAAGGTTGAGCTGTCCGCGAAGTCACGTGACAATGTACTGTAGGAAGATGGCATCCTATATTGACAATGATGAATTACTAATGCATTGCTTTCAAGATAGCTTTTTTGGAGCTTCTTTAGATTGGTATATGGGTTTAGAGCGTAGCAAGAATCGCTCGTGGAGAGATTTTTCCAAAGCTTTCTTGAAGCAATATAAGTATAACCTTGATTTGGCTTCTGCTATATTGCATTACAGAATCAATCCCAACGCACAACTAAAACTTTTAAAGAATATGTGCAGAGGTGGCGCGAAATGGGCTCTCGTGTGCGACCTGCTCTTTCTGACACTGAGTTGGTCGATATCTCTAACGGAACCTTACAAGGGTTGTACTATGAGAAAATGGTGGGCAGTTCTTCTTCAAACTTCGTTGATGTTGTGACTATTGGTGAAAGAATTAAAAATGGTTTGAAAATTGGTAGGATTGCTGGTACTGCTGGTCAACCATCAAACAACAAGAAACCTCACAACAGTTATTCAAAAAAGAAAGAAGGCGAGGCGAATGCCGTGATGGCAAAAGCCCCTCCTTAGTATCAGGCTCATATGGCTCTCATGTCGTACTATCCGTATCCTTATATCATTGTTGCCCAGTATCAATAACTGCCATATCAATATCATCCATAACAACAAGCTCAGAATTCTCAGAATCAAAAGCCACATCGTCAACAATCTCCACAAAATAGTGGTAATCAGCAATATCAGAATAAACAGAACAACAACAATCAGAACAATCCCAGGCGTATGAATTTTGACAAAATTCTGGTACCGTATACAGAGTTGTTTCCTTATCTCGTCCATTAGGGGCAATCATTCCAAAAGATATTGCACCTGCAATTCCTTCTTATAGCTTGAAGCATAATCCGAATGCATCATGTGCTTACCATTCTAGGTACATAAGACATGCTACCGAAGATTGAATTATTTTCAAGATAAAAGTTCAAGAGCTTATTGATCGAAAAATCCTGACATTTGCTGAAGAGCGTCCTAATATACAAATTAATCCTTTGCCTACTCACGATGGACCGGGGGTTAACATGATCGAAGACAATCAAGGGGCTGAGTTGATCAGAGATGCCGACAAAGTGAAAACTCCGATGACTGTTGTGATCAAGAAGTTAAATAAACATGGGTTATTGAAAGGTCTTCATGGAAAGTGCCAGATTTGTGATGACAATCCCAAACAGTGCCGAAGGTTGAAGGGTTGTGTTTAGGTCTTGATGAACTGAGGTGTGGTTCATTTTTCCAGATCCAAGTCTGTGGAAAAGGTCGCTACCATTGAGCCGTTCACAGTCATATATAGGAAGGTTCCCGTGGCAGCTCCTAAAAAGAAAATACAGCCTATCACTGTTTGTGTGCCAAAGCCTTTTCCGTATCAGAATTCAAAAGAGGTATCTTGGAAGTATGGTTCCATAGTGTTTTCTGGGGGTCGAGAAATTCAGTTTTCAGAATCCGAGATTGTGAATGTAACTGCTACTGGAGGCATAACTCGTAGTGGATGAGTGTTTGCTCCAAAGGTCACATCTAATAAAGTACAAGTTCCTATTGTCGTTCCTCCCAAGGAGAAATCTGCTTCAACAACCTCTGTTGTACAACAAGGGGCATTTACCGCTGCACCAGTGCCAATCATTCCGTCTAGGGTGGTTATAAAAAGTAAAGAGGTAAGTGATGATCAATAATTTCTCAAGCTGATCAAGAAGAGTGATTTTAAGATTATGGATCAGCTGGGGCAAACACCCTCAAAGATTTCAATCTTATCCATGCTTATGAGCTCGCCCGCGCACATATTGGATTTGTTGAAATTTGTAAACGCTACTCATGTGATGCATGCCATTTCTGTGGAGTAGTTTGATGACATGGTCGCAAACATAACTACAAGTCGATATTTGGGTTTTAGTGAGTCAGAGTTGCCTCCTGAAGGAACTGCCCATAACAGAGCATTAAATATATCAGTGACTTGTATGGATGCCTTGCTATCTCGTGTCCTCGTGGATACTGGTTCTTCTCTCAACATGATGCCTAAGGGCATGTTGAGTCAACGATTGGTAGAAGGGAGCGAGATGAGGCCGAGCACTTTAATTGTCATAGTTTTTTACGGTTCCAAAAGGCAAGTTATTGGCGAGGCAGACTTACCCATTAAGATTGACCATATTCATTCACCATTACTTTTCAAGTGATGGATATCAATCCTGCATATAGTTGTTTATTGGGTCGACCCTGGATCCACGCCGCAGGGGCAGTTACTTCCACATTGCATCAAAAGCTCAAATTCATGTACGACGACCAATTCGTCATTGTCTGTGGTGAAGAGGATTTGCTAGTAAGCGAGTTATCATCCTTCCGATATGTCGAGACCGATGAAGGCATATTTGAGGTGCCATTGCAATGTATTGAATTCAAAGATGTCAGCTCCGCTTCTACCAATCAAAGTAGATCAACAAAAATGACCATGTCATCTACCAAAAATGCTAAAGAGACCATTGAGAAAGGTGCCCTGCCTGGCTAGGGGCATGTGTTGGATGTGGTAGAGAAGCATGATCGCTTTGGACTAGGTTATTGTCCCGATCAACAAGCTAGCTCGCACGGTCAAAAAAAGTGCAACCTGATCAAGTTCAATAGCGCTGGTTTCCAGAAGGGGGATATTGTGGCAACCATTGATGATGCTGGTCCTAGCAACCAGAGTGTAAGCTTTGTACGCAAGTGTCTGGCTTCAAGATCAACAATTGGACATCTAATGTGGTACGTGTGGTTTTTCCTTCAAACATGTAATGCATTTTGCTTTCCTGCTCCCTCGTCCTCGCCCGAAATGAGTGGATAGTGTAGCGAGCGACTTTTGTCGGTGACGCGACCACCTTATCGCTGAAGTTTGGGGTTTCCCTCCTCAAGGAGAAAGGGTGCTACTTTCTGATTTCTTATTTATCCCATGAAGCTGGGAAAACTAACCTTGCACGCGAATGCTTAACTAAACAAACACTTAAAAGAGATTGGGGGTAGGGTCAGATTATACAATAGGTAGTTGTCAATTACCCATCCTATATGTGGTTATCCACAGGATATTAGCTTTAGGGTTTCGCTTTGTAATTGATGGTGTTTATCTGGTAATGGATTGGGAAAGTTTCTTGGGAAAGTATGACAGGGAGAGTGAGTTTTTGTTGATGTTCGGGTTTCTCCCGATGTTTTTGGTAAGGTACTAGACCTAAGTTTTGATTGATATGAAGGTACTGGACCTAGAATTTTTTATTAGTATGCTCGCTAAGATTTCACAATCTTATGCCTACGTATTCCCTTTTAAACGAAACGGGGAAATCAGAGCAATCGTAGTTCCTCCTATTCTAAGGGAGGAAAAAGAGGTTTTGGTGTCTTGTTCAAAGCCCAAGATTGAAGCTAAAAGGGTATTTGTGTCTTGTTCAAAGCCTAAGATTGAAGCTAAAAGGGTATTACTGAGAGAAAATTTGTCATCTCTAAAGAAGGATTGTTGATTTTTGTGTGCCTTGATCAAAGCAAAAGGTTGATGCAAAAAGGTTAATTGACTCGGCTAGGGGGTTTCTTTATACAAAGCCTAAGAGGAGGCTAGAAGTGACCGAATCAACAAGAGAGTGCATATATTGGTGTCTTGTACAAGGCCCAAGGTTGAGGAAAAAAAAGACTGACTCTTTGGGGATATCATTATACAAAGCCTAAGAGGAGGCTATAAGTTTGACTTTTCCGGGGAAAATATTCTGTCTGTCTTGTATAAAGCCCAAGATTGAGGCTGAAAGGGGATTTGACTCCACTGGGGAGAATTATCTATCTTGTACAAAGCCCAAGATTGAGGCTGAAAAGGGGAAATTAACTGACTCTGGTGAGGATATTTTTTGTGTGTCTTGTACAAAGCCCAAGATTGAGGCTGAAATGAGTTTGACTCTCCTTGGGGAAATTATTCCTCAAAGCCTAAACGAAGGGTGGTAGGAAATGACTCGGCTGGGGAAGATATTTGTCCCCAGTTTAAGAGATGGAAATTTATGTCTTGTATAAAGCCCAAGATGGAGGCTAAAGGGTTCTGACTCAACAAGAGAGTGTTTTTATCTGTCCTGACAAAGCCCAGGATTGTGGCTGAACAAGCTGGAGAACTTGAGAGGAGGCTAGCTCCTACTAATACGGAATCTTTATACCGAGCTTTGGATAAAGATCGACTCAACAAGAGAGTATTTTTATTTGTCTTGTACAAAGCCAAAGTTTGAGGCTAAAAAGGGTTGACTCAACAAGAGAGTCCGAGAAGGTGATTGACTCAACAAGAGAGTCCAAAAAGTGATTGACTCAACAAGAGAGTCTGGAAAGGTGGTTGACTCAACAAGAGAGTCTGAAAAGGTGATTGACTCAACAAGAGAGTCTGAAAAAGTGATTGACTCAGCGAGAGAGTCTGAAAAGGTTAACTCCGCTGGGGAGAATCATTTGTACAAAGCCCAAGAGGAGGCTGACTTCGTTGAGGAAGGATCATTATACAAAGTCTAAGAGGAGGCTAGCTTTCTGCTGAGGAAAGGTCCTTATACAAAGCCTAAGAGGAGGCTATCATTTGTCGGGGATAATTGAGATCCCGAGGCAGGTCCAAGTGGGGAGTCAACTCTTGCTGAGGATTACAGAAGAGTTGAGGTATCAGATGGCTTGAGGTTTTGATTTGAGATAGTGTTGACCCTGATCGGGGAACTCTCATGAGAGAGGTTGGGTTTCTGCTGGAGATCGATCCAGAATGCCCGGGGTTTCTTCCTATAGTTGTAAGGAACTTGAGAATCTCTTTGGGACTCAAGGGGATTAGACTGTCCAAGTCTACTGGTGTGGAAGAGTTTTATCTTTTGTATGATGCCTCCAAGAGGAGGCAAGGTGTTTTTAAGGGATGAGAATCAACCCTAAATGGTTTGATGTTTTGACACTGGAAAGACTGCTCTAGCAAAGGATGACTAAGTTCTGTCTTATACCTTTAAGAGGTCGTCAGGGTCCTTGTATTAAGCCCAAGAGAAGGCATGAGAACTTCTAAGAAGCCGAAGGGTCCTTGTACAATGCCCAAGAGGAGGCGGGGATGCTTTTAGGAAGCCTGTGGGTCCCGAACCAAGAGAAGTTCAAGAAATGCAATTCACAGAGAAGAGATCATTTCAGGAAAGTTCGAGGTTCGATGAAACTCAAGAGATGCTATTCACAGAGAATAGATCAACTCCGGGGAGTAGAATTTCTTTGACAATTTCTAGGGGTGACAGTCTGAGAAAAGGTTCACCGAGAATACTGCCTTTCTCTTTGTTCCATATTGTTTAACCCCAAGAGAAGGGAAGACTGTATCTGGAAATCCTACGGGGGATCTAGTTTTGTTTGTATTTAAGAGTGACCAACAGGCTTTACCTAGTTCTAGACCTAGTTGCCGGGGAAAACTCTAAATAACTATACTAGTATATATACAGTTAATATATGACAAGTATTTTAAATGGTATGAAAGAAGACTAACCATGCGCAGCTTCCCACAATACAGTTATATATATATATATTTGACGTATATTTAAAAGAATGAAAGAAGACTAACCATGCACCGCTTCCCACAATACAGTTATATTTATATATATATATATATATATATATATATATATATATATATATATATATATATATATATATATATTGAGCAAGTAAATGAAAGCGGATAAAACTTACAGGTGAGCGAGCTTTCATGCTGTATGGTTAGTTGTTCAGAGAAATTAAGGAAAGTTTTGATAACAATTGTATATTTGAACCTAAATCAAAAGGGAGTTGTTTGTGAAAAAATTGTTGGGGCTTATACTCAAGGAGAGGCCCAAGGTTTGAACAGCGATTGTACTGTTGTTTTGAATATCGTATCGGGACTTATACAACGACTGAGGCCCAAAACATTTTCTGTACAAAGGGATGGGTCTAATAACTCAAAGAGAAGGCCAAAGGTTATTTAAAAAAACGAAATGAGACTTACAACATAAGAGTAGGCCCAGATAATTTTGAAAACGACGATCTCGTCGGAGTTTCTGAAACTGTATTGGGACTTATACAATACACTGAGGCCCAAAAATGGTTTTTTTTTACAAAAAGGGGTTGGGTCTTACACTCTATTAGAGGCCCAAAAATGGTTTTTTTTTACAAAAAGGGGTTGGGTCTTACACTCTATTAGAGGCCCAAAGTTTATTTTTGTACAGGAGATGGGGCTTACAACACAGGGAGATGCGCGGATGATTTTGAAAATGCGACGATCGCGCCGTTTGTTTTGAAAATATACAGAGGGACTTATACAATATGTGAGGCCCAAAAATGTTTATTTACAAAAGGGTTGGGTCTTACACTCTATTAGAGGCCCAAAGATTATTTTAAAGAAAAGAAATGGGACTTACAACACAAGGGTAGGTCTGGATGATTTTCTCATTTGAAAATGGCGTTCGCGCCGAGATTTTTTAACGCAGAGGGACTTATACAATGTCTGAGGCCCACAAAGGTTTTGATTAAAAAAAGATTGGGTCTTACACTCTATTAGAGGCCCATGAGTAATTTTGAGAAAAAGAATGGGGCTTACAACTCAGGGAAAGGCCCAGATGGTTTTATTTTAAACTGGCGACCGCCGAGATTTTTCTTTTAACGCAGAGGGACTTATATAATATCTAAGGCCCCAAATGGTTTTGGTTAAAAGGGGGTTGGGTCTTACATTCTATTAGATGCCCAAAGTATGTTAAAGATTTGTTAGGGTGAAAATCAAAGAAACCCTAATTTCATTTTCTTTTAAAAGTAATCCTTTTAATAAAAATGAATAAAATGACAAAAATACCAAATAAGTCTAAATAAACTACTTGTAATTTTTGGTTAAGGTTTGAAAAATGAGGTTTTAATCACAAGATCATTTAGGACTCATTTGATTTTGATTTTCAAGATGAATATTCATTTTTAAAAGGTTTAAAAACAATATAAATGAATTTATTTACAAAAATACCAACTATATTAAATAAATAATATAAATCTGATTTTTTTTGTGGAATAAAATATTTCAACATTTTTGTGATTTTTTGCAAAAAGAACCAATAAAAAAATAATTAAAATTGAGAGAGTTATTAATTTTCCAAATCATTTAAAAAATAATATGAAAAATAATAAAAATGGAATAAGTGATAAAAAAAGAGGTCTGGGGCGAGGGGGATTCGAACCCCGGACCTCTCGCTTGCCAATACTCACAAATCAGCTGATCAACCACTGGGGCGCAACAATTCATTAAACATATGGCAAATGAAAAATATATAGAGAACTTGGTTTGAAAACCTGAAGAATGACGCCATGGCCATCTTCTTCCTTGGGCCAGATGCGTGAAGCTCTCTATCTCACTCGTTTCTCAACCATTTGACACGATTCAAACACCAAATTCATGCATTTTTTAACAAGGAACATGATGGCAATATTTGATTTCATTTATTTTCAGTGTGTAGCAAGTTACATCAACATGAGTGTATGAACCCTAATTTTGCAAAAGCAATCGTGCAGACATGTTTGTGAGTGTTATGGTCAAATTTTTTGAGGGGAAACACTCAACATATGATGATAAGCAATTGGCAAAAGTATCATGGGAGGAAATATGCATGGATCATGTTATAAGAGTTTGAGGCTTACCTTGCTGCAAGAAGAATTGGAACTCTGCACAAAGTGTGTTCCAGAAGTAATTTGATGACCTCTACAGCTTCAATGGATATTATGGAGTGGATTGCAAGCCTTATAACACTTTGAAAATCTTTGGATCAAGTTGTGGTATCCCAACGGCATAATGGCTAGGTTGAAGATTGAGATTTTGATTCAAGTGTTTCAAAAGTGGTTTAGGTGTTTGGACAGCTTCTATACATCATATGTGATGTGTTAGAAGTGATGGTTTGAGTTGCTTGGCTCTGCGTCTCAAAACCCGATAGCATTTGCTCAAGAACAAAGAAATTTGGCACTTAAGGAGAGAATGAGAGAAAGCAATATTGTAGGCTACTTTGGGGTGATTTGAATGATCAGTTAGGACCTCTATTTATAATGGAGGAGTTGTTTTGAAGTGGTTCTCTTGAAGCTCAGAGGATAAGGCCATGGTTCAATGGTCTTGGCTTGGCAAAAATGCCTCTTGCACTAGGTGTAACAGCTGCCCCAAATATATCAGCTATGTATTGACTGATTCCACATTCCTCAGTCATTTTAATTGTTGTTTAATCAGAGAACTTGACTGAGGAGAGTGAGAATCTAGAAAGTGCACTATTCCACATTAATTCCTTTTGAATTCAAGGCATATATGCCAAAAACTCATCAATTCTCAAGGACAAGCTCTTGGCATTTCAGTCCAAGTTTGTTGGTTGGATCAGAGGCATTGTGATCAGATTGGATGAACTTGGCATAGTGATCCTTGGCTTTGACTCAGAAATCGTGTAAAGCAAGAAAACATGCAAACTGGTTTTTTCATGACAGCCTTGCCATGGTGTTTTGCAGCAGCCATAACTCTTGGCTCAAGCTGAGTTGTTTCATGCCAATAAGTTCCTTGGATTGTAGGCAATATGGACAATAACTTTGATGTTTACATCTTGAATTGATTCAGCCTAAAACTATGTGAAACAGCCCTCCAAGTTTTGGTGTTTCACTTGAAATCTGCCTTGAGCAGAATTTTTCTATGTGTTGGAAAAAGATGCATTTTCATGTTTTTAGTGATTTTGATCCAATCATAACTTGAAATCTATGAGGAATTGGAATGAGGTGTAGTTGACACTTTTGAAGTATTCCATGAGAGCTACAAATCTAGCTTTGGACCATCCAAAGTGGTTGCTTGGATCTCAATTTATGATCCTTGGAAGTTGGTACCCTAGCCACTTTGTTCCATAACTTAGAAAAATTCTAAGTTTTTTATGGTTACCCCTTTTACAAGTTATCTCACTTTCTTTGATTTTTCTTGATGAATGATTATTCAAATCACATATTAACATTGTTTTAGGGTTGAGGAACCATAATTGTGAAAAATCTCAAAAAGTCAAACTTGACTTTTGTGCACGGTTGACTTTTTATCAGATGAATTCTAAACTGTGCGATCCTTGGTAAAATCAAGTCCTTGACCTAAATCAAACATAATGGATATGTTCCAAAGGGGTTTTAGGGTGTATTGAATCATGTCCCAAGGTTTGGGAGCATGTCCAGGTCAAAATTCAAAGGTACAATTGACTTTTTCCTCAAAACCCTAATTGTGGTCCTGATGAAAATGAAACTTGTGAGTCAAGCTTCTTAGATCAATCCATTGTTGTAAATAGATCAATGTGGTTTATTAGAGACCCTCAAATCATGTCTTGAGGTCTTGGCTCATGTTTTGTCCCAAAAGTCAACTTAGGGGTGAATTAGGTCAAGAAACCCTAATTCCTGATTTTTGGTGAATGCATCCCCTAAGGTCAAATTGACTTGATGATTGGGTTTATGAGGTCCCTTAGAGTATCTTGGGTTGTGCTTTAAAGCATTGGATCATGCCCAGAGGAAGATTTTCATCTGGAGGCCTCAGTCGATCAAAACCCTAATTTGGTGACATTGGCGATCTTGAGGCTTGATCCACTTGGAATGTTGCAACCTTGTGCTTGATTCTTGATGTGGGAGTCCTCATGATCCTTTATGTGTGTTTGAGAGGTTAGAAAAGTTAAAGATCATGTCATTCCTTGATTGATCCTTTGTCTAATCTCTAAGAGGGCTTGAAACCCTAATTCTTAGTTGTAGTGAATGCTCAACAATCCTTGAGGAGACTGATGAGGCATGAAGGTACATCCATATTGTGATGATGATTTTCACAATGATGGGAAATCTTAGTGGTCAAAATTTGGGGTATGACAGATGCCCCTATTTAATCTTCTTGGACTCGAAGGTGTGAATGGCGAAGGTATTCGGGTATTTGAGGTGCAAGATGATTAAATATCGGAATACCCAAAATTTTGACAGCGGTTATGAATGGTAGTTCATGCATCCTTCTTCTTTTGCTAAGCAATGATGCTTAGAAAAGGTAAGAACTTCCCCTCGATCCTGGTTTTTAGCCAAGGAACTGGTCTCAATTTCTGATATAAACTTCCCCTCGATCCTGGTTTCCTACCAAGGAACTGGTCTAAGTTTCTGATATAAACTTCCCCTTGATCCTGGTTTTCCTACCAAGGAACTGGTCTCAGTTTTTGATATAAACTTTCCCTCGATCCTGGTTTCCTACCAAGGAACTGGTCTAAGTTTCTGATATAAACTTCCCCTTGATCCTGATTTTCCTACCAAGGAACTGGTCTCAGTTTTTGATATAAACTTCCCCTCGATCCTGGTTTCTTACCAAGGAACTGGTCTCGGTTTCTTTTGTCAAAAAACTTTCTTGACAAGAAACGTTATTCGTAGCGGTTTTTCCTCAAACTTCTCGCCGAATTTTCCTAGGGAGATGCCATTTGACGGAAAAAGGTTGAGGTCAGACTTGTCGAGGAAACCCATTGGTCTGAAATGTAGAGGTGTTCAAACTTCGAGTCTACTAGGGAAAAATGAGTCTCTTGAGAGACTGCTTTCTGCTTGGGGATACTACATCATACTTTTCTTCGAGACCTTCTCAGAGAAATGCCATACAATGTACCCCAACTTTGAGGTGCTGATGACTTCATTAACATTGATTTTCTGGAGAGAAGAACCAATGTGTTGCTGAGAGTCTTTAGTTGCGAGGCTCTCTCTGGGATTTTCCTTAATGCGGGAAAGCAAAGATATCATCTTCAATGGAGAAGAGTGACGTTTGTCGAGAGTTTTCTTGTTTTTCAGAGGTTCAAGTTATCAAAGTGGTCAAGGGCATTCTCCATCCCAGAAATAAACTGGAGGAGAGATCGCTCAGATGAGGTGTTTCCTGGCGAGAAAATAATTGACAACTCGATTGAGAGGAATCTTATCACCAGGGGGTAAGACCGACTAGAGTGATAGTAATGCAATATGAATATGAATGTAAATCAATAATGCATGATGTATGTATGTATATGCTGACAAAACTGACGCAACATATAGACTAGTGGATGAACACGACCGGATACTCGGCCATTGCAGGGGGTGAGAAGTACACTGGTCCAAAAGTAGCAATTCTGCCTTACTTAGGAGAGATAGTCCCTGTGGGGAGCAACGTTGGTCGGGCTTAGGAGATAAGAACTCTACCGGGGGTGTCGGATGGAATGTTCGCATCCGACATAGTTGATCCTCCATTCCGGTGTACTGGTTTAGAAGGAGTACTTTGATTCTGCATCTTCAAGCTCAATTGCTTCTGGAGAAGCGATCGATGTTCTTTCGATGTTCAACAGTCAAAAGAAATTGCCATCTTTATTTAAAAGCAGAAAAAAATTTGACAAGTAAATTCATTTTTGTTTTATTTCAAGAACCGTAAATCATGTTTAAATGTCGTTCTGTAAAGCTAAAACAAATAAGAATTATAAACAAAAGCACTAGGGCTCAAATTTTATTGATAGGATGGAGATCAGCCAAGCACGTGATTCCATATAGTATTTACAAAGTTAGAAAATAGTAATTTAAAGGAAAAGGGCTACATTGAAACATAACGACCACTATCCTTCTACCAACTTTGAATTCGGGATATCCCGAGCTTCCGTCGAAGATGACCTTGACTGGAGTTTTCCTGATGGCTGGCATTACTGCTGAGGAGTTGAACTGATAAGACATAGTTACTTGCCATTATCCCTAACTTTTGCCTGGATTGTACTTTGATATTTCCAATCCACCGGGATGATTTTTGATTATGTCTCTAATTTTTTCCTGGACCGCCCTTTCGGGTTTTCAATCCACCGAGACGTTTTTTTTTCATTTAGGCGAAGTATTTCTTGACTACGTCAACGTTCGTGGGGTAGGCAAATTCCTCTCAATCCATGGTTGCGAGTCTCAAGGCACCGCCTGAGAAGGATTTCTTGACCACATAGGGGCCATCATAATTCGGAGTCCATTTGCCCCGGGAATCAGTGAGAAATAATTGTATCTTTATGAGCACAAGGTCTCCCTTCCAGAAGACGCGAGGTCAGACCTTTTTTTCAAATGCCTTCTTCATCCTCTGCTGATATAACTGACCACGGCATAAAGTCGTTATCTGTTTTTCTTTGATCAGATTCAGTTTGTCGTGTCGACTTTGACACCATTCAGCCTCTATTAGCTTAGCTTTCATCAATACCCGGATTGATGGGATTTCTACTTCTATGGGGAGCACTGCCTCCATGCCATATACTAGAGAGAAAGGGGTTACCCCTGTTGAAGTGTGGACAGATGTGCGATAACCGTCACTACAACAAAAAGGACTTATAACATCTCACCTTAGACAGCGCTTTATTACAAAAGCGCTGCTATAGGTCAAAAACACGGAATCTATTAATTTAATAAAGGAAAAGCGCAAAAAAATATAAGACCTTAGACAGCGCTTTAGTGAAAAGCGCTGTCTAAGGCCTTTTAAATTTTTAAAAAAATTTAATGGAAAATATTAGACAGCGCTTTCCTTAAAAGCGCTGTCTAAGGCCTTTTAAATTTAAAAAAAATATAAGACCTTAGACAGCGCTTTTAAGGAAAGCGCTGTCTAAGGTCTTAAATATTTAAAAAAATAAAAACAAAAGCGCTGTCTAAGGCCAATCTTAGAAAGCGCTTTTAAAGCGCTGTCTAAGGGCCACCTTAGAAAGCGCTTTGTTGAAAAGCGCTGACTAAGGTCTAATAAAATTAAAATATATGAATATACTCAGTTTTCATTTTCAGTTTTGCGCTCTTTCTTCTCCCTCCCCTGTTGCGAACGGATACTTGCGAACCTGAGCTAAACCCTTGTCGTCGTCCACCGCGCCGTCGTCCACCGTTCCTCCCTCATTTCGCGACTCCGACGACCTTTACTCCACCGTGACCGTCTGTTCCTCTCTCATTTCGCGTTTTCGTCACTCAGTTTGGAAGTTTAAGAGTTTCAGATTATTACACATTTTATAAGGTATGCTGATAATGTTGCTGTTGATAATGTTGTTGTTGATGTTGATAATAATGTTGTTGTTGATGTATTACACATTTTACACGTTTCAGAGTATTACACATTTTACACGTTTCAGAGTTTCAGTTTGGAAGTTTCAGAGTTTCAGAGTTTCAGTTGATAATGTTGCTGATAATGTTGATAATGTTGTTGTTGATGTTGATAATAATGTTGTTGTTGATGTTGATAATAATGTTGTTTATGTTGTTGCTAATGTTGGACTGTTGCTAATGTTGATAATGTTGCTAATGTTGTTAATGTTGTTGCTAATGTTGGACTGTTGTTGGATATAAGAATAAAATATGTGCTAACTTCATTTTTGGTGATATAGGAATAGAATCAATATAATGTGTTAGTTTAGTTTGTTCTTGTTAACATTTTTCTACATTGTTAACTATTGCTATATAATGTGTTTGTTTAGTTTAGTTTAGGTTAGTGTTAGTGTTAGTGTTAGGTTAGTGTTAGTGTTAGTGTTAGTGTAGTATTCTTGTAACATGTAAAATTGAAGCTAACTATATTCTTTTTTACTTGGATTATTGTAGTGTGCCTTCTTCAGCACCTTTGATATTTTCTGTGAGTGTAATATACTATTTAAAAGACTTTAACATTATGGAAGAAGCTGGTGGAGTCGGCAAGGGAACTGCTTGGGACTTTAACGTTGATGTTAATGATAGCACCTTGCAAATCCACTTATCATGGGCAGGAAAAAGAACTAATGCAATTCCTATGAGAGGTGTATACGGACCTCTTATATCTGCTATCACCGTGACCCCAAGTAACTACTAGTTTTCATATTGTTTTGATTTCATAACCTTCTGCTAAATATACTGAGTAAGCTACATTGTATTTCATATTCTTAAAAACATTTATACTTTTCTTTAGACTTTAAAATTCCTTCAAATGGTTTATCTGCTGGAGCAATTGCTGGAATTGTGATTGGATTAATGTTTAATTCTTACTGATATGATCATATGACTTTTGAAATTGCATAGATCTAATAACTTATATTGTGTTGGTCAATTTGTGGTGTAAAAGATCGGGGGAGGATCTCTTGGCGATGTAACCATCTTGCTAACATTGATTTTAAATGATGATCAGTATAGAGGTTAGTTACTGTAATGGACACATATTTTTGTTTCTTTGACTTCGGTTTCAACTTTGACTATCCTTTTCATGAACATATTTGATATAACAAAATTCTAAATTTTTTATATTTTGTCTAGGAAAATTGGAGAGAACATCTGTTTTGAAGGCGATATGTGCTGGATTTAAGGAAACTACCGAACCTCAAGTTTGTATAAGTGGAGGTTAGTGTGCTTAATATTTCATCATATGAACCGAACTAATGATTGATTATTTTAGATTAAAATTTCTAATGTTAGAGTGAGTTCAACTTTATTCTGGTTTCGATTTATCAGATATTGAAACTAATGAGTGTCTAGGAAGAAGAAATGGAGGATGTCGGCAAGACAAAAGTGCTAATGTAACTGCGTGCAAGGTATACATAAGCAATTTCTGTTGCCAAAATGATAAGCAATGTAACTGTAGTCACCGCTTGTTTACTACTAACCAAAATGATAAGCAATTTTCCATGTTGTTGATGATATGTTTACTCTTCTCATTTGACAGCTTTTGGACCTGCAAGATGTGCTTTCTATTGAATTAGTTTACTAGTAACCAAAACATGGCATCTAATTCTAAGGTGCTGACGTGGATCTTCTTATAATATGTGTTGTAAATAATCATTGAGATTAGTAGGAATTAGTTTGCATTAGTTGTCACAAGCTAAGTTGTCTGGCCCAATTATTATCTACCACACACTTTCTGTTTGCTGTTAAAAAAACATACACTTCCAATATAATTCAATTTATAAAATTTACCACAAATGTTTATAGGAATCAGCACAACGTAAGTGTTAAATGTCTAGTTTTGCATTATTAATATATATATTTTTTATAAATATGTTCTTATGTATTGTTAAGGATGACTTCATTGATTTTATATATCCACTGGTACACTGGGTAAACTAATGGAATCTTACAAAAAGAATCACATGCAGATAAGTAGTTTGTTATTGTATTTGCTAACGCTAAAGTTTAAGGAAATTCTAAATTGGCTTACACACTGTTTTAGTTTGATGATTGTTACATGGATTTATTTATTTTGTATTATTATCTTTTTCATTTTATTGCTTAGGTACAAGGTATATAGTTACAGCAATGAGACCAATGCATGGTTTAGTGAAGCTGTTGGAAGACCTTGCACTTTGATATGGTATTCTGGTTCCAATCATAAGTTTGTGTTAGATAAGACCAAATATTTCTATATCCCTAAACTTAAGGTATAATATTATACTCTTACTTTAATTGATGAGAATTTTAATATGTGTAACTTTGGTTGGAGTAATGCTTTGGTTGGATGCAATTTTGGTGTATATACTTTGAATTGCAATTTTGGTGTATATACTTTGAATTACAAACTTTGAATTACAATTTTGGATGCAATTTTGGTGTATATACTTTGAATTACAATTTTGGTGTATATACTTTGAATTGCAATTTTGGTGTATATACTTTGAATTACAAACTTTGAATTACAATTTTGGTGTATATACTTTGAATTACAATTTTTGGTGTATATACTTTGAATTTTAATACTTTGAATTACAATCTTTGTGTTTTCAGGACCTATAATGTAGATTGAAGCAATGTTTTGGTTGGATGCAATTTTGGTGTATATACAATTTTGGTGTATAAGTAATATGTGCATTGTAGAAAAAATGCTTTGGTTGGAAGCAATAACTTTGGTTGGAAGCAATGCTTTGGTTGGATGCAATTTTGGTGAATAAGTAAAATGTGCATTTGTAGAAAAATGTAATGATTTGTAATTATAAATAGGTGTATATACAATTTTGGTTTGTAATTTTAAATATATATATTGGTATGAAATGCCAATTTTGGATATATAATTTTGGTGTAGAAAGGCCAATGGTTTGAATTGCCAATTCTGAAAAAAATTGCTGGTTGAAAATTACAGGTCAAATTCTGGTTGAAAAAACCTGGTAAAATTGTGGTTAAAAAAAAATTATATAAAATTTTTCGTACACCTTAGACAGCGCTTTTGGTGAAAGCGCTGTCTAAGGTCCACTTTAGACAGCGCTTATGGTGAAAGCGCTGTCTAAGGTGTACTAAAAAAGTCAAAAATGGAAGGTCTTAGACAGCGCTTATGGTGAAAGCGCTGTCTAAGGTGTACTAAAAAGTCAAAAAAGGAAGGTCTTAGACAGCGCTTTTGGAGAAAGCGCTGTCTAAGGTGTACCAAAAAAGTCAAAAAAAGGTAGGGCTTAGACAGCGCTTTTGACGAAAGCGCTGTCTAAAGTAATCCATATAATGTGAAAAAGCGCTGTCTAAAGGTACCATAGACAGCGCTTTTCATTAAATACACGCCCCTTTAGACAGCGCTTTTGGTAATACCAAAAGCGCTGTCTAAACCTATAGCGTCGCTGGTTTATACAGCGCTTTAAAGCGCTGTCTAAAGGCTAAAAAAGCGCTGTCTAAAACCGTTTTTGCGCTAGTGCGTGAAGAGCAAAAGGTAACATCTCGTGCCAGTCTTTGTAGGTTACAACCATCTTTTGAACGATCTTCTTGATGTTCTTGTTAGCCGCTTCTACCGCTCCGTTCATCTTAGGTTGGTAGGGAGATGAGTTATGGTGTTCGATCTTGAACTCAGCACACAACTCTTTCATCATCTTATTGTTCAAGTTGGATCCATTATCTGTAATGATCTGGCTAGGAACACCATAACGGCAGATGAGATTGTTTTTGATAAATCGGATCACCACTTGTCGGGTTACATTGGCGAATGACGCTGCTTCGACCCACTTGGTGAAGTAATCAATGGCTACCAGTATGAACCGATGTCCGTTTGAAGCTTTGGGTTCAATCATGCCAATCATGTTGATTCCCCGTATGGAAAAAGGCCATGGGGAAGAAAGAACTTTTATATGCGTTGGCGGTACATGGATTTTTTCTGAGTATATTTGACACTTGTGAAACCTCCTCATATACTTGTAGCAATTGGATTCCATTGTCAACCAATAGTACCCTGCTCTCAGAATTTTTCTCGCCATTGTTTATCCGTTGGCATGAGTGCCAAAGGATCCTTCATGAATTTCTTTTATCAACATGTTTGCCTCTGGTTTGTCTACGCATCGGAGCAAGACCATGTCGAAGTTCCTCTTATAGAGTGTATCACTGCTCAGGAAAAAGCTGCCTGCTAGCCTCCTGAGGGTCTTTCTGTCTTTTCTAGATGCCCCAGATGGGTACTCTTGTTTCTGAAGGAAGCATTTGATATCGTGATACCAAGGTTTATCGTATATGACTGCTTCGATCGGGAAGATGTAGACGGGCCTTTCAAGGCGCATTATGTCAATCTTAGGTATGT
The DNA here is from genome assembly GCA_022829125.1 of Lathyrus tuberosus. Classification (NCBI taxonomy): domain Eukaryota; kingdom Viridiplantae; phylum Streptophyta; class Magnoliopsida; order Fabales; family Fabaceae; genus Lathyrus; species Lathyrus tuberosus. The sequence continues at coordinate 1,229,813 of JALAZF010000617.1, read as the reverse complement.
CATTCCATTGACCTATACTAATCATGGAAGAAAGAGTGGCTAATGCATCAACCACGTGATTCTCTTCACGAGGGATATGATGAAACTTGATTCTGTTGAAGAATGGTAACAACCTTCTCGCGTAGTCTTTGTACGAAATCAATCCTGTTTGGTATGTGTTCCAATCTCCTTTGATCTGATTGACAACCAGGGCTGAGTCGCCATATACATCCAAGTTTTTGATCCTTAAATCAATTGCTTCTTTGAGACCCATGATACAAGCTTCGTATTCGGCCTCGTTGTTTGTACACTTGAATGTCAGTCTGGCAGTGAAAGGAATGTGGGTACCCTGAGGTGTTATGATGATTGCCCCAATTCCGTTTCCATAATGATTGACAGCTCCGTCAAAGATAAGTCCCCATTGGGACCCTGGTTCTGGCCCTTCACTGGGTAGCAGTTCATCGCAATCTTTCATTTTCAAGTACATGACATCTTCGTCTGGGAAGTCAAATCCGACTGATTCCTGATCGCCAATCGGTTGATGAGCCAAATGATCGGCTAAAACACTTCCTTTGATAGTTTTCTGAGCATGGTGCTCAATGTCGTATTCTGATAACAACATCTGCCAACGGGCAACCCTTCCCTTGAGAGCAGGCTTTTCAAAGACGTACTTGATCGGATCCATTTTGGAGATTAACCAAGTAGTGTGACAAGTCATATACTGGCAAAGACGTTTGGCTGCCTAATCCAGAGCACAACAAGTTTTCTCAAGCATAGTGTACCGAGTCTCACACTCGGTGAATTTCTTGCTCAAATAGTAGATGGCAGACTCTTTCCTTTTGGTTTCGTCTTGTTGGCCAAGTACACAACCCATCGAGTCTTCCAAGACTGTTAAGTAAATGATCAGTGGTCTTTCTTCCACTGGAGGTGATAGAATCGGTGGGTTCAACAGGTATTCCTTGATACTTTCGAAGGTGGTTTGGCAATCTTCTGCCCAAACGCAGTCCTGATTCTTTTTGAGTAATTTGAAAATCGGTGTGCATGTCGCGGTCATGAGGAATATAAATCTGGAAATGTAATTCAAATGTCCCAAGAATCCCCTGACTTGTTTTTCAGTTTTTGGAGAAGGCATTTCTTGAATGGCCTTGACCTTGTCAGGATCAACCTCAATTCCTTTCTGGCTGACGATGAACCCTAGCAGTTTCCCTGAGCAAACTCCAAATGTGCACTTATTGGGATTCAAGCGGAGTTTGTACTTTCTTAACCGCTCGAATAGTTTTGACAGGTGGGTCACATGCTCCTCTTCTGTTTTAGATTTGGCAATCATATCATCGACATATACCTCGATTTATTTGTGTATCATGTCATGAAACAGAGTAGTCATGGCCCTTTGATAGTTTGCCCCGACGTTCTTCAAACCGAACGACATTACCTTGTAACAAAACGTGCCCCATGGGATGATGAAGGAAGTTTTCTCCATATCTTCCGGCACCATTTTGATCTGATTATAGCCCGAGAATCCATCCATAAAGGAGAAGACTTTGAACTTTGCTGTATTATCTACCAGCATATCAATGTGCGGTAAGGGAAAGTCATCTTTTGGACTTGCTTTGTTCAGATCCCTGTAGTCTACACATATTCTGACCTTTTTGTCCTTTTTCGGAACTGGTACTATGTTGGCTAACCATTGAGGATATTCTGATGTGGCGAGGAAACCCACGTCAATCTGTTTCTGTACTTCCTCTTTGATTTTGATGGCCATGTCTGGATGAGTCCGTCTTAGCCTTTGTTTTACTGGCGGACATTCTCATCTCAACGGTAGACTGGTATCCAACCCTGGCATGTCCTGATAGGACCGAGCGATTACATCGGGGAACTCTTTGAGAAGCTTTGTCAAACTTTCTTTGACAGTCAGACTGAGCAGTGCCCCAATCTTGACCTCTTTTCTCTCCTCCTCTGAACCCAAGTTGACTGTTTCCAACGGCTTTTTGTGAGGTTCAATTGACCTTTTCTCTCGTCTGAGTAATCGGGAGATCTCTTTTGGAATTTCTTTGTCATCTTCTTCTTCAGCCTCAAATACCAGGAATTCAAAGTTGGGAGAAGGCATTGGACCGTATGTTTCAATGGGGTTTCAAACAAGCAATTTGCATGACGTGATGATTATTTTTAGAAGAGATAGAGAGAATGCAAGAGTGTTGTGCAGTGTAATTTCTAAAAAATGCTTGTTTTTATTATTTAAGTTATTTTTTAGGATTACCATTTTCTGAAAAGGCGAAAAGAAAAAACATCAATAAATGCGGATATTACAGAACGACGTTATTTTATTTATGATTTTGTCGATTCTTGAAACTACAACCCTATAAAACAAAACTCTGTCGCTTTGGGAAAAGCGAAGAGGTACATTTACAGAAAGTGAGCCCTATCAAAACATTTGTTTCACCTGGGCAAGGTGAAAGGTTAAGATAAAGACGACAATTACTTCGACTTATGAACAACTTTCAGAACGTTGAGAGCAACCCATTAACAGCGAACTCCTCGGTGAATCACAAAGTCTGGTACTTTCCTTCTTGATTTGTCTTCAGAATTAACGCTGATTTCTGGTGGAGCAGGATCGTTGGAATCTGTCTCCCAGGCAGAGTTGTCGTAGGAGGATTCCTCAGCTATATCCTGCATAATGTTTGTACTCTCAGGTAAATCTCCCCTTCCAGTGGGCTGGATCTCTTCAAGCCTGATGCGAGAGCTTTCAGGAGCGCTGTACTTGACCATGAAGTCGTATTTGCCACTCGTTTGTCCCAGGGTGTCCCACACTTTTTTGGAACTGGAGGAGTCATCCCTTTCGATGACGTTGACCTCGGGAAAAGCATAGTTAATGAACTATTGTCCTGCAATCTTTGCAAATTCATCATCGTACTAGATATCTTCTGAATGCCCTGAGTAATGATCCTATGATTTTGTGGGGACACAGGTATTCTTTTCAATGATGCTCAGCTGATATGTATCATTGGGCTGACTCTTTTTCCCCAAGTCTCCTGGGTACGGCTGCCAGATAGGCAGACCATCCATTGGTCCATAATAGTCATGGTCAAAGTTGTCCTTCATCAGAGTGTCCTCCTCTAATGAGTTTAGTGGAGCACGACATTTTTCGGATCACAATCTCCGTATATCATTTTGACATTTGACCTCGGTATATATCTCGGACTCTGTGCGGGATAGCAAAATGGCATAGGCACCTCTCCCTGAGACATATAACCGTCCTCGTTAAGATAGGATTTCCACTCTTCATCTGTATCGTAGGAATCACCCTCATTGATGGTATGTACTTCTTGAGACACTGGGTGAAGCAAACCTCCACTATGGAAGAAGTGTTGAATGGGATGAAGACTTTCATCGTCAGTAGCAGTCTGAGTACGGTTTGAGAAAAAACCAAGAACCTTCTTCGCCTTGTTATTAGTAGGAATGACAAGTTGTCCCCATCCTTTTGTATTGTTACTCTTAATTACTTCGAGAGCATCTTTATATGAGGAAATTGACGTTCCTCTTTCTGATTGGTTGTTATTGCTCACCGAAAGTGCTTGGAACTGGGTTTCTACAACCTCTTCTGGGTCTACATAAGTGGACGACGATAAGTTACTCACGGTCAAGGCTTTCTCTCCGCAGACTGTGACTAGTTGGTCGTTCTTAACGAACTTCAACTTTTGGTGAAGCGTCGAAGTGACTGCCCCAGCCTCGTGTATCCAAGGTCTTCCCAACAAACAGCTGTATGTTGCTCGGATGTCCATGACCTGGAAAGTGACTAGGAAAGTGTGGGGACCGATAGTTATGGGAAGATCGACTTCGCCGATAACTATTTTCCGGGATCCGTCAAATTCTTTGACAGTGACCTCACTGTCATACCCCAAATTTTGACCACTAATATTTCCCATCATTGTGCAAATCATCATCACAATATGGAAGAACCATTAGTCCCCCCAAAGATTGGTGAGCATTCACTACAATTAAATTTAGGGTTTAGGCCTCTCAGAGTTCTTAGACAAAGGATCAATCAAGGAATGACATGATCTTCAACTTTTCTAACCTCTCAAACATCCACAAAGGATCAAGAGGACTCCCACTCCAAGGATTAAGCACAAGGCTGCTCCCTTCTAGGTGGATCAAGCCTCAAGATCGCCAGTGTCACCAAATTAGGGTTTTAGTTGACCAGGGCCTCCAGATGGAGATTTTCCTCTAGGCATGAGCCAATGCTTCAAAGCATAACCTATGATGCTCCAAGGGACATCATGAACCCAATCATCAAGTCAATTTGGCCTTAGGGGATGCATTCACCAAAAATTAGGAATTAGGGTTTCTTTATCTAATTCACCCCTAAGTTGACTTTTGGGAGAAAACATGAGCCAAGACCTCAAGAGGGGATTTGAGGGTCTCAAATACATCAAATTGATCCATTTGCAACAATGGATTGATCCAAGAAGCTTGAGCAACAAGTTTCAATTTCATCAGAACCACAGTTAGGGTTTCGCGGAAAAAGTCAACTGTATCTTTGACTTTTGACCAGGACATGCTCCCAAACCCTAAGACATGATTCAATACACCCTATAACACCTATTAAATCAATCCATCAAGTTTGATATAGGTCAAGGACTTGATTTCATAGAGGATCGCACAGTTTGGAATTCATCTGATAAAAAGTCAATTGTGCACAAAAGTCAAACTTTGACTTTTTGAGATTTTTCACAATTATGGTTCCTTAACCCTAAAATGATGTTAATGTGTGATTGGAATCATCATTCATCAAGAAAAATCAAGAAAAGTGGGATAACTTGTAAAAGGGGTAACCATAAAAAACTTAGAAAATTTTCTAAGTTATGGAACAAAGTGGCTAGGGTACCAACTTTGGAGGATCATAACTCCTAAACCACAAGGCCATTTTTTCCCATCCAAAGCTGGATTTGTAGCTCTCATTACCCTCTACAAAAGCTTCAACTACTACTCATTCCAATTCCTCATGGATTTTAAATTATGGAATGATCAAAATCACAAAAAGTGAAAATGTCACTTTTTTCCAACACTTAGTGAAATTTTCACTAAGTCAGAATTTGCCTTCACTTTCTTCCAAATGTAGGGGCATTTTTCACTTGGATCCAAAAAGTATCAAAACCAATTATGATCAAACATTTATTGTATCATATGAGGGCTTTCCAAAATGGCCAAGAACTCCATCAAATTCCACTTGAGCCATGCGATATGACAATGGCAATATGCCTTGCTGAAAACTGCCAAGGCTAGGCAGAATTTTGCACTTTCACTCTATTTGGCAAAATCAGATAATTCCAAGCCTTGTCATCACTTTGGACACATCTGAGGATCAAATCTAAAGGGAACAAACACTGATCCAAGCCTCCAAAGTCTTTGGAACAAGAAGTAGCATGCCAAACCTAGAAATCCCTAAAAGAGGGACAAGACTCCAATTTTGGATTTGAGCATTTAATGGATGCACCAAGGTGGCATGGACTGACATATTTGCAATTGAATTCAGTCAAGAATGATCCAACAACTAGGGAACCACAGCTCTGTGCCCTAACCTCTAGTCAATGGCTAGAGGAGACTTGGATTCCTATTGATCAACATTGGCCAAACCTCTGCTGCAGTTGCCATTCACTATTGAATCCAAAACAAACTTGCTCTACTATAAATAGAGCTCATTTGTGCTCAGTTTGAGTACACCAAAGCCATCAAACAGATGTTTTCCTCAAAATCACCTTCTCACTTCCAAATTTGCCTTCCAAAGCAAGTCACTATCGAGTTTTGAGTTTGAGAGCAATTCCAACCAAACCAATCACACACACACACCTCATAAACATCATATAGAAGTGATCCAAACACTCACATAACATCTGGAACACCAAAATCACAAAATCACTAGCCAATTGCTCAAGCCTTTGACAGATTTGCAGTTGGGATACCATCTCAAGTTCCAGATCATTTCAATCCATTCCAAGCATCCAGACACACTCCATGGCACCTAGGGAAGCTATCCAGATCATTGGAACCTAGCTGTAACACCTCTAACCCAAAACACGATCACCAGCTGCAAGAGGTGAGCATGAGCTCTTCTAACTCTATGATCCATGCAATTTTTACTGCACAATAATTTGGCCATATGTTCATAATCATGCATAGAGTGTTTACTCTCAATCAATTGCTTTGTATGAATCGTGTATGGAATTTCTGAACCTTCATACAGAATTTAGGGTTCTTGAGGTTTCTCTTTAATTTCTTATTCCATGCTTAAAATAAATGAAATTAAAGACCATAGACATGAGCGTGAGGTTGAAACGAGTAGATTGATATGTAGATTACATGATATAATCATGTATTCAGTGAGATTGGATAGAAAACGCAAATCTGCAGAAATAGAGGAAGGGCGCGTGTTCTTGCCATGTTCTTGGCGCCCTTTTTCAAATAATTGAATATTTGAATTTTGTGATTTTATTTAATTGATTCAAAAATTAATTTCTCTCTGAGTTTTAATGGTTTTGAGTTGATTCTTTTTTTAATAATTCACAAAAATGTTAAAATATTTTATTTTACCAAAAAATCTCAAAAATATTATTTATTTCATATAATTGATATTTTTGCCAAGAATTAATATTTTAATTGTTTTTGACATTTAAAATATTTGTTCCTTCTTGATTTTACAAATTTTAATGATTTCTAATCATTTTGCAGGTCAAAACATGATTTTTGAAACATTAATCCAAGATCACAATTTGTTTTCCACATGTTTAACAATTTTGATCATTTTAATTGAATTTTTTATTCAATTAAAATACATTTTAGAAACAAATTAGGGTTTTAATTAATTCAACCCTCATCAAACCTTTTAAAAACATTTTGGGCCTCTAATAGAGTGTAAGACCCAATCCTTTGTAAATACAAACCTATTTTGGGCCTCAAATGTTGTATAAGTCCTGTTGTATTTCAAAAGTTCGGCGCGATCATCGCCCGTTTAAAACAAACCCTGGGCCTCTCCTCGAGCTTTAAGACCCATTCAAAATAATTTTGGGCCTCTAATAGAGTGTAAGACCCAATCCCCTTTTGAAACCAAAAACTTTTGGGCCTCAGTCATTGTATAAGACCCACGGTGTTTTCAAAACCTCGGCGCAATCGTCGCCCTTTTCAAAATAAACCCTGGGCTTCTCCTTGAGCTATAAGACCTATCTTTGTTCACTTTCAATCATTTTGGGCCTCTTGAGAGAGTGTAAGACCCATCCCCTTGTACATAAAATCTTTCTTGGGCCTCAGTCACTTGTATAAGTCTCTGTACAAAATGACAGTGCGATCACTGATTAAACCCTGGGCCTCTCCTTGAGCTGTAAGCCCCAATTTTCCTTTCAAAAGCACTTTCTCCTTTGATTTTGTAACATATTGTTATTTTCAATTTCTTTGTGAACAACTAACCAAACAACATGGAAGCTCTACAACCGAGTAAGTGTTTACCCGCTTTCATTTACCGCTTTCATATGTATATAACTGTACTGTGGGGCTGTTTCACTGTAAGTCTTCTTTCATAAACTCATATCGACTGTGTAATACTAGTATAGATATTTAGAGTTTCCCCGACAACTACGTCTAGAACTAGACAAAACCTCGTCTCCTTACATCTGACGTTCTCCCAGATATTTCAACATAACCTAAACCATGAGAATTTTCTTTTACAACAATTTTAGATAACTAGATCTAAGAAATCTCCCCCTTGAACAATTCATATACAGAAGGCCAATGTTCCAAGTGAAACCCCTTCTGGAACTGCTCATCAGCCTCCTCTTGGGCTTAATGCAATGACCCACAGGCTTCCTAAAAGCATCCCCGCCTCCTCTTGGGCGTTGTACTAATGATTCTTCCTCCGGGAAGATAGCCTCCTCTTAGGCTTCGTACAAATTGTCCCTTCGGCTTCTTAACAGTTTTTCTCGCCTCCTCTTGGGCTTCGTACAAATTGTCCCGACGACCTCTTAAAGGTATGGGAACATAAATTAGTCATCTTAATAGAACAGTCTTTTAAAGAGTCTAGATCTTCCTATGACGAACATACTGTCTCTTGATCTCTATTAAGCATAGTACAAAAGATAAAACTCTAGACTTGGACAGTCTAACCTCCTTGAGTCTCGAAGACATTCTCAAGTTCCTTTCAAAAATAGGAAAAAACACCCCGTAGACTTGGACAGTCTCAATACCCTTCGGATTCTCTGTTTCCTTAAAGAACAGGAAATAATCCCGGTCCTCAGATCAAATCCATGAGTACAACATTACCCATATAAGAACTGATTTTCTCTTTTAACCAACATACTGGACCTGTCACTAAACTGAAACAGTAACCCTAGCCTCCTCTTGGACTTTGTACAATGATTCTCCCCGGCAGAGTTAACCTTTTTTAGCCTCCATCTCGGGCTTCGTACGAGATACAAAAACACTCTCTTGTTAGTATAAAAAACTCTCTTGTTGAGTCAAACATTTTTAGCCTTCATCTCGGGCTTTGTACGAGATACAAAAGACTCTCTTGTTGAGTCGATCAACTTTAGCCTCTATCTCGAGCTTCGTACGAGATACAAATCACTCTTTTGGTGAGTATAAAAGACTCTCTTGTTGAGTCAAACCCTTTTAGCCTCCATCTTGGGCTTCGTACAAGACACATATAAAAACACTCTCTTGTTGAGTCAACCCTTTTAGCCTCTATCTCGGGCTTCGTACGAGACACAAAAGCATCGTCTTGTTGGGTCAATAGCCTCCTCTTAGGCTTTGTATAAAGAAATCCCTGTTTGATTCAATCAACCTTTTAGCATCAAATCATGCTTTGGTCACAGCATACAAACATCAACAACTCCTTTTCCCTCGTCTAATTGCTGTAAGCGGCAAGCCTCTGGATTATTTACATCCACGCCACTGTCCCTCTTTTAGCATGAGAAATTCCTAAGGAAAGATGGCATTGCTCTAAACTGAGTTAAAGTATTCTCCTTCAGGTTAAAAATCCCCTATAGAGGAAATTATGGCATTGCTGGATTCACATATCCCAGTTAAAGTAATTCTCCTTTATAATCAGTCTCCCAACAGTCGTGCCAAACAGGCCAAATATTCCCCTTTAGAGATGACAAATTTTCTCTAAAGTCAAAACCTTTTAGCTTCACATCTTAGGCTTCGAACAAGATACAAATAGGCCCTTCAGCTTCACATCTTGGGCTTTGAATAAGATATAAACCACCTTTAGCTTCATGTCTTGGGCTTTGAACAAGACACCAAAACACCATTTCCTCCCATAGAATAGGAGGAACTACGATCACTCTGATTTCCCTATCCCGGGAATACGTAGGCATAAGATTGAAAAAGAATCTTAGCGAGCACACTAATAAAAAAACCCCAAAGTCCCCTACCTCCATCCAATCTGGCGCAGGATCCCAACAAATTCCCCATGAACAATCCCGGTATTTCGTTCTAAACAAAATAAGCAGAGAGAGGCCCACGAACTAAAGCCGCATCTGTAAACCAACAGTTTTGACTGTTTAACCTCAGTTTGAAAGCAGGGTTAATTGGAGACATCTATTTCCCTTCCTTCATCAGCTTCAATAGGATAAAAAATGAATCAAACTGTAGTACCAAAGCGATAGTGATTCGAAACCACAAAAACCGCGCTACAGAAAAATGGCGACCACAGTGGGAGAGACTTGTTCTTCTCCCGTCTCTTAGGAGGAAACCTTAAGTTTAGACAATTTCACAGGAAAAATGACCCCCACCGTGGGGCCAAACAAAGGAATCTTGTCTCTCTTATCTCTCTGATTGAAACCTTCTCTTAGAACGAGTCCTTGGGTTCATAAGGTATCACCGAATGACAGTTCCATCGGGGAATGTCATTATTGCTAGGATCGGCCCTCACTAGGATCTTAGGTCAAAAACCTTTAAGTTGGGAAGGTACCACAGAATGGCGACTCCGCCGGGGAGCCATTTTCTGTTAGGTTCATAGGATTCATAACTCTTAAAAATTCTAGGACATTAGGACAAATATATATACTGCTTTTCCTAATTGATATCTGTGTTTATTTTTCTGCTAATGGGAATGCGTGTGATGCCGCATGTGGAAAGATTGAGTATACACCTAGGAAAAACCTCTTTCAGTAGTGCGAAAGCTATCAGAAATAGTTGTCACGCGATACTACCCTCTTCTGAGATTCTTCGAAATACATCACCTAGCACGGTTCCCGGCCTGCTGATGTTATCTCGACAAGAATCAATAATTTTGAGAGACAGGTACAAAAATCACTAGTATAAACCTTTGGGATGGGTAAAGCGTTGACTTCATGACACCGACCCTTTGACCCCATGTTTTTTCTATGTTTTTGTGTGCTGCATTCATGCATTCATTTTAAAAAACATTAAGCAAAGAAAAATTTTCTCTTCTAGTCTCTCATTTTCAAATTAAACTAAGACAATGATTGCAAATGTCAGAGAGAAAAGGATTGCGCTCACGAATTTCGGTAGACGAAAAACTCACAAGTATACCTTCAAGGTTCCAAAACTAGAGGATTTGAGAGGATTAGCAAGGATGATCACTAACCCTGACGCTTTCAGAGCCAAGTACAGAGGTCTGCTACCTCTGTTAAGGGTCCATGTAATTGAAGGAATCCTGGAGGCACTCGTTCAGTTTTACGATCTAGTATATCATTGTTTCACATTCCCGGATTACCAGCTCGCACCAACGCTGGAGGAGTATTCTCATCTGATTGATCTACCCATTACTGATCAAGCTCCCTTTTCTGGACTGGAAGAAATTCTAAAGGATCAGACCATTGTAAAAGCAATTTATTTGGATGAATCAGAAGTCAGGACTCACCTGACCACCAAGGAAGGAATTCCAGGTTTACCAGCCAAGTTTCTGGTAAAGAAGGCTCTGTACTTTGCTAGTATAGGGAACGCGACTGCTTTCGAGAGCATCTTTGTTTTGCTCACCTACAGGTTATTTTTGTTTCCCAACATTAATAACTTCGTCGATATCAACGCCATTAAGGTTTTTCTCATTGGAAACGCCGTACCAACCTTGCTCGCAGATACGTATCATTCTGTACACTTCAGGAATTTATACAGCGGAGGAATGGTCATGTGTTGTGTACCCCTGCTATATAAATGGTTTATCTCCCATTTGCCTAAGTCTGCCGCTTTTTGGGATCATAAGAGTGCCTTACGGTGGTCGCAGAAAATCATGTCTCATACCAACTCTGACATTGATTGGTACAATTGAATCTATGACGGGATCAGGATCATTGACCGTTGTGGAAATTTCCCTAACGTACCCCTTATAGGAACTAAGGGAGGAATCAATTACCATCCAGTTTTAGTTCGTCGTCAATTTGGATACCCGATGAGGCATGTCCCGCGTAATGCTCATCTGGAAGGTCTTTTCTTCAAGGAAGGAGAAAATGACAAGGCACTAAAGATGGAAATAGTGCACTCTTGGGATCATGTTCATAAGAAAGGACGAGAGTCTCTAGGAAAACCAGATTGTGTCTCGGTGGAGCCTTATCTCCACTAGGTACAAACTAGAGCTCTCAAGCTAAAGATACCTTACCCTCGTCACAGAGTTCTTCCACCAAGGGAATCTGTCATGTACTTCATGACTGAAACGGAAAAACTTCAGGTTACTCTCAACAAAGTTCAACAGGAGAGGAGGTCTTGGAAGAACAAGTACCGCATTCTCAATGTGAGTGTACCAAAATACAGCAACTGCTGAAAGATAAGGATGCTCTAATTGAGATTTTGGAGCAATATGTTGTAGAAATTCAGGATGACCAAAGGAATTTGCTCGCTCTTTTCACTTGGCAAAGGAATGACAACCCGACAACGGCCCAAGAGCCCTAGTTCAAGAAAAGGAAAGTACCAGAATCAGCACCCGAGTTCTCCTCGGAGAGGACTCGGGACCCATTAGCTTAGGTTTATGTTTCCGCACCTTGTAATTTATTGTATTTCCATTTCCGCAATCCTTTGAATTCAATAAAACGGGGGTGTCCCCACTGTTTGATATTTGCAATCTAATTATCGAAGTTTATTTTGATTAAACAAAAAAAAACAATTAATATAATCATTGCATTCATCATTCTCACGTTTGTGTCTCGGTTCTAGAGTCAAACTGTCTCATTCGTACAATACTCGGGCCAATCGTCAAAAAAATATGGATGATCTCGAGGAAGAGAACAGAGAGTTGAAAGATGAGATCGACGCTCTGAGAGAGGATATGAGAAAGCTTCGTAACGACATGCAAGCCATGGCAGAAGCTCAGCTACAAAGAACTGTGATTTCAGAGATCACCTCAACGCCCATAGTGGAGAAGTATGATCCTAGGTATCAAATGCCGAAAGATCGTCCCTGGGGCATGCCTGTTAACTATATCCCAGAAGGATATGTTCCTCCGATCACTGAAGATCAGGGAATCATAGCAGAAGCCGCTAGGCCTGAAGGTTACAAACTTCGGGAAATGCCAAGATTCACTGCCGTAATAATGGTACCACCCCCTGTGGTGCACACTATCCCGGAAGGACAGATTCCACAGATACCTTCTAGTAGAAAGGACAGCATGTTCGACAGAATGAATGAGTTCTAGGAACAATTCCTGGAAATGCAGAAGGAACTGCAAGTTATTCGCGATCAGAATTTATTTGGAAAGGACGCCGCAGACCTTTGTTTGGTCCCCAATGTGAAAGTCCCGTACAAGTTCCAAGTACCCTATTTTGAAAAGTACAAGGGTAACTCTTGTCCTCAAAGCCATTTGGTGATGTACGCTCGGCAAATGTTAGCTCAGACAGAGAACCAGGATCTACTGATTCACTACTTTCAGGATAGTTTAACCGGTGCCGCATTAAAATGGAACATGGGTTTAAACTGCGCTACGATTAGCACTTTCAGAGATCTCGGCACTGCCTTCATCCAACAATATAAATATAATTTGGACATAGCACCAGACAGAGATCAACTCAGATCAATGTCGTAAAAAGACAAGGAAACCTTTAAGGAATACGCTTAGAGATGGCATGAAATTGCCGCTCAAATTTGTCCACCTCATGAGGAAAAAGAGATGACAAAGATTTTCTTAAAAACCTTGAGCTCATTTTACTATGACAGAATGGTTGCTAGTGCGCCCAGCGACTTCACCGAAATGGTCGGTATGGCAGTGTGTCTTGAGGAAGCCCTTCGAGAAGGACGTCTAGTCAAAGACACTGGGTCGACAAGCGGTACTAAAAATATGGTAGTGCTCTCCCTAAGAAAAAGGAGCAAGATATTGGGAATATCTCCCTCAAAAAGCAAAGGCGACGGTACCAACCAGTAGCAGCTGTAACTCCTGCTATTAGCCCTACGCCTGTTTCTACGTATCAACCTCAGGTTGCTTAAAGCCAACCGCATTCGCAGTAATTTCATCAAAGGACACAACAGCCTCTTCAGCAGGCTCGTCCTCAATACAACAACAACCGTACAATGCGGCCACCAGGATTTGATCCTATACCCGTATCGTACGCAGAACTATTTCCATTACTGTTAGCCAAGGGGCATGTCCAGACTAAGTCTCCTCTTATAGTACCGGAAAATTCGCCTTTTTGGTTTAAGGTGGATCAGACTTGCCCTTACCATCAAGGAGGACCAGGGCATAACATAGAGAGCTGTCTCAGTTTCAAGTCCGATGTGCAAAAGCTTGTTAGGAGCGGGGTCTTATCTTTCAAAGATACGAATCCGAATGTTCTCACGAACCCGCTGCCTCAACATGAGAAGGCTACAGTCAATTTGATAGAGGGAAAGTCTAACAACATCTATCAAATTCATGATGTACTCTTGTTAAGGGCCAACTTGGTCAAGATGAATTGTAGACAGAGTGGATATGGGCATGTGCCACCTCATAATTATCACCAGTGTGATATCTGCTCTAAAAGCAATCAAGGATGTTCTGTTCTGCAATCAGCTCTACAGGAACAGATGGATCTCGGATGGATCCAAGAGCACCGAGTTCGTGGAGTTAGCATGGTTTATACGAATTCCAACATCATTCAAAACCACGATATCCGTGGGATGAATGTCAACCTGGTGGCAATGCACTCAAGGCAAAGCCAGTATCATAATCTACCACGACACGATTACAATTCCTGTCTGACTTGCTCGGTAAATAAACAGGGATGCTCTTTTGTACAAGAGGCCCTCTAGCGTCAGATGGATCTTGGATGGATCCAGGGCTGCCATGATAGGAATCATTATCAAATCAACATGATTCAAATCTTTGATATTCGCTTGATGAATACCAGCCTGGTGGAGTTACATGCTAAACAGGTCCAGCTCGGGTTCCTGGTATCACATGATTATCAGGGCTGTAAAGCGGGTTACGAAGACGATCAGGGCCGTGCCCTTGTCTAGGAATCACTTTAGCACTTGTTTAACCACTGGTGGCTTCCAATCTATATGGATGAAGACACCCAGCAAATCAGTATCACTAACGGGAATCCTACTAAATATCAAAGTCAGGATGTTCGGTCGATGGAAACAGATCTAGTAAGGTTACACTGTATTCAAAGCGGACGTGGCCAGGTACCACTACACAACTATGAGCGGTGTGGAGTTTGCTCAGTGGATAATCAAGGATGCTACCTCGTGCGAACAACCCTTCAAAGTCAGTTGGACCACAAAGAGATTCAACCATGGTCAAGTTCTGGATCAGTCAACTACTTCGCTGATCAAATCGAGGACGTTGTCGTAATCTCTGATCATCAGAGGGCTAGGGATGTTTATACCATTATCCCTCTACTTGACGAATCGATAGTTCCCAACCGAGAACGGATCGAAATTACTTACGATGGTCAGAAAAATCAGAAGGCTCCCATAGTCATCTATCTACCGGGACCGCTACCATATGAATCAACTAAGGTTATCCCTTACAAATACGGTGCAACAACAATTGAGAATGGAAAGGAAATTTCGTTACCCTCCGTCGTGAATATTGCAGACATTAGTCGAGTAACACGGAGTGGTAGAATCTTCAACAGAGGAGTTAGAGAACCCATCAAAGAAAAGGAACCTCGGACAGAAGTTCCCAATCCACCAGTCGGTCAATCCAGTAATCTCGACCTTTCAAAAAACGATGATGAGATGCTAAAGCTCATCCAAAAAAGTGAATACAACATTGTTGATCAGCTGTTACAAACTCCTTCAAAGATCTCGGTATTATCACTGTTACTTAGTTCAGAAGCGCACAGGGAGGCTCTACAGAAAGTCTTGGAGCAAGCCTTTGTAGAACAGGATGTAACAATCAAACAGTTCAATAGCATTGTCTCTAACATCACTTCCTGCAATAACTTGGGATTTAGTGATGAGGAATTACCTGAAGAAGGTTGTCGTCATAACATGGCGCTCAACATTACAGTCAACTGCCAGGACGATGCTTTAGCCAGCGTACTGGTAGACACAGGGTCAGCCCTGAACGTTATGCCGAAGTCCACTCTAATGTGACTATCATTCAAAGGATCTCCGATGAGATGCAGTGAGGTCGTCGTCAAAGCATTTGACAGATCCAGAAAAACGGTTATCGGCGAAGTCGACCTTCTAAATAACTATTGGTCCTCACACTTTCCAAGTCACTTTCCAGGTCATGGACATCAGGGCAACATACAGTTGTTTATTAGGAAGACTTGGATACATCAGGCTGGGGCGGTCACTTCGAACCTCCACCAAAAGCTAAAGTTCCTCCAGAACGGCCAACTTATCACGGTTTGTGGAGAACAAGCCTTGCTCGTGAGCAACTTGTCATTATCTACTTGTGTAGAACCCGAGGAGGTTGTTGGAACTCAGTTCCAAGCACTTTCGGTGAGCAATGAGAATCAATCAGAGAAAGGAACCTCGATTTCCTCATACAGAGATGCTCTCGAAGTGATCGAAAATAATAATACAAAAGGATGGGGACAGCTTGTCATTCCCACTGATAACAAAACAAAGAAGGGTCTTGGTTTTTCTACAACCTGCACCCAGACTGCTACCAGTAATGAAAGTTTTCATCTCATTCAGAACTTCTTCCACAGTGGAGGTTTCCTTCACCCAGTGTCTCAAGAAGTACATACCATCAACGAGAGAGATTCCTACGATACAAATGAAGAATTGAAGTCCTATCTTAATGAGGACGGTTATATGTCTCAGGGAGAAGAACCGATGCCGTTTTGATTTCCCGCACAGAGTCCGAGATATATACCAAGGTCAGACGTCAAAATGATATACGGATATTGTGATCCGGAAGGATGTCATGCTCCACCAAACTCATTAGAGGAAGACACTCTGATGAGGGACAAGTTTGACCACGACTATTATGGCCCAATGGATGGTTTGCCTATCTGGCACCCGTATCCCGGAGACTTGGGGCAAGAAAGTCAACCGAACAATGAAAATCAGCTGAGCATCATTGAAAAGAATACCTGCGTCCCCACTATGTCATGGGATCAACACCCAGGTTATCCTAAAAATACCCAACACGACGATGAATTCGCAACGTTTGTCAGACTAGAATTCATCAACTATGCTTTTCCCGAGGTCAACATCATCGAGAGGGATGCCTCCTCCAATTCCAAAGAAGTGTGGGACACCCTGGGACAGCCGAGTGGAAAATACGACTTCAAGGTCAAGTACACCGCTCCTAAAAGCTCTCGTATCAGGTTCGAAGACATCCAGCCAACTGGATGGTGAGATACAGCTGAGAGTACAAATACTACGCAAAATACAACTGAGGAATCCTCCTACGACAACTCTTCCTGGGAGACAGATTCCAATGATCTAGCTCCACCAGAAATCAACGTCATTTCTGAAGACAAATCAAGGAAGGTACCAGACTTTGTGATTCACCGAGGAGTTCTCCGCCAATGGGTTGCTGTCAATGTTCCGAAGATTGTTCATAAGTCTAAGTAATTGCCATCTTTACTTTAACCTTTCACCTTGCCCAGGTGAAATGGATGTTTTGATAGGGCTCACTTTCTGTAAATATCCCTCTTTGTTTTGGCCAAAGCGACAGAGTTTTGTTTTATAGGGCTGTAGTTTCAAGAATCGACTTGTTCATTAATAAAATAACGTCGTTCTGTAATTTTCGCATTAATTGCTGATTTCTCTTTTTGCTTTTTTCAGAAAATGGTAATCCTAAAAAACAATTCAATAATAAAAACAAGCAGTTTTCAAAGAAAAATACACTGCACACACTCTTGCATTCTCTCTATCTCTTCTAAACACAAATCATCATGTCATGCAGATTGCTCGTTTTAAACCCCGTTGAAACATACGATCCAATGTGTTCTCCCAACTTTGAGTTCCCGGTATTTGAGGCTGAAGAAGAAAATGGCGACGAAATTCCAGAGGAGATCTCCCGACTACTCAGACAAGAGGAAAGGTCCATTGAGCCTCACAAAGAGCTGCTGGAAACAATCAACTTAGGATCGGAAGAATAGAGAAAAGAAGTCAAGATTGGGGCACTGCTCAGTCCAACTATCAAAGAAAGTTTGACGAAACTTCTCAAAGAGTTTCCCGATGTATTCGCTTGGTCCTATCAGGATATGCCAGGGTTGGATACCAACATCGTGGAACATCATCTACCGTTAAGATCAGAATGTCCCCGGTAAAACAAAGGTTGAGACGGACTCATCCAGACATGGCTTTCAAAATCAAAGAGGAGGTACAGAAACAGATTGACGCGGGTTTCCTCGCTACGTCAGAATATCCTCAATGGTTAGCCAACATTGTACCAGTTCCGAAAAAGGACGGAAAGGTCAGAATGTGTGTGGATTACAGAGATCTAAACAAGGCTAGTCCAAAGGACGACTTTCCCTTACCACACATTGACATGCTGGTAGACAGTACAGCAAAGTTCAAAGTTTTCTCCTTCATGGATGGATTCTCGGGCTATAACTAGATCAAAATGGCACCGAAAGACATGGAGAAAACTTCGTTCATTACCCCCTGGGGTACCTTCTGTTACAAGGTAATGCCGTTGGGTTTGAAGAACACTGGGGAAACCTATCAGAGGGTCATGACTACTCTGTTTCAGGACATGATACATAAAGAAATCGAAGTGTATGTCGATGATATGATTGCAAAATCTAAAACAGAGGAGGAGCATGTGACACACCTGTCAAAACTATTTGAGCGTTTGCGAAAGTACAAACTCCGCTTGAATCCCAATAAGTGCACCTTCGGTGTCCGTTCAGGGAAACTCTTAGGGTTCATCGTCAGCCAGAAAGGAATTGAGGTTGATGCTGACAAGGTCAAGGCCATTCAAGAAATGCCTTCTCCAAAGACTGAAAAACAAGTCAGGGGATTCCTGGGACGTTTGAACTATATTTCCAGATTCATATTCCTCATGACCGCGACATGTGCGCCAATTTTAAAATTACTCAAAAAGAATCAGGATTGCGTTCGGACAGAAGACTGCCAAACCGCCTTTGACAGTATTAAGGAATATCTGTTGAACCCATCGATACTATCACCTCCAGTGGAAGGAAGACCACTAATCATATATTTAATAGTCTTGGAAGACTCAATAGGTTATGTACTTGGCCAACAAGACGAAACAAAAAGAAAAGAGTCTGCCATCTACTATTTGAGCAAGAAATTCACCGACTGCGAGACTCGGTACACTATGCTCGAGAAAACTTGTTGCGCTCTGGCTTGGGCAACCAAACGTCTTCGCCAGTAAATGATTTGTCACACCACTTGGTTAATATCTGAAATGGATCCAATCAAGTATGTCTTTGAAAAGCCTGCTCTCACGGGAAGGATTGCCCGTTGGCAGATGTTATTATCAGAATATGACATAGAGTACCACACTTAGAAAGCCGTTAAAGGAAGTGTTTTAGCCGATCATTTGGCTCATCAACCGATTGACGATCAGGAATTAGTCGGATTTGACTTCCCAGATGAAGATGTCATGTATCTAAAAATGAAAGACTACGATGAACCGCTACCCAGTGAAGGGCCAGAACCAGATTCCCAATGGGGACTTATTTTTGACGGAGCTGTCAATCATTACGAAAACGGAATTGGGGCAATCATCATAACACCTCAGGGTACCCACATTCCTTTCACCGCCAGACTCACATTCAAGTGCACAGACCACGAGGCCGAATACGAAGCTTGTATTATGGGTCTCGAAGAAGCGATCGACTTAAGGATTAAGAACTTGGATGTATATGGCGACTCAACCCTGGTTATCAATCAGATCAAAAGAGATTGGAACACATACCAATCAGGATTGATTCCTTACAAAGATTATGCGAGAAGGTTGTTACCCTTCTTCAATAGCATCGAGTTTCATCACATCCCTCGTGATGAGAATCACATGGCTGATGCATTAGCCACTCTCTCTTCCATGATTAGTGTAGGTCAATGGAAAGACTTACCTAAGATTGACATAATGTGCCTTGAACGGCCTGCTTACATCTTCGCGATTGAAGAAATCATAGATGACAAACCTTGGTATCACGATATCAAATGCTTCCTTCAAGAACAAGAGTACCCACCTGGGGCATTAAGGAAAGACAGAAAAACCCTCAGAAGGCTGGCAGGCAGTTTCTTCCTAAGCGGTGAGACACTCTATAAGAGGAACTTTGACATGGTCTTGCTCCGATGCGTCGACAGACCAGAAGCAGACATGCTGATAAAAGAAATTCACGAAGGGTCCTTTGGCACTCATGCCATCGGACATACAATGGCGAGAAAAATTCTAAGAGCAGGGTTCTATTGGTTGACAATGGAATTTGATTGCTACATGTACATGAGGAGATGTCACAAGTGTCAGATATACTCAGACAAAATCCATGTACCACCAACGCATCTCAAAGTTCTCTCTTCCCCGTGGCCTTTTTCCATATGGGGAATCGACATGATTGGCATGATTGAACCCAAGGCTTCAAACGGACATCGGTTCATTCTGGTCGCCATTGATTACTTCACCAAGTGGGTCGAAGCAGCATCGTACGCCAATGTAACCCGACAAGTGGTGGTCCGATTTATAAAAAACAATATCATTTGCCGTTATGGTGTTCCCAGCCAGATCATTACTGATAATGGATATAACTTGAATAATAAGATGATGAAGGAGTTGTGTGCAGAGTTCAAGATCGAACACCATAACTCATCTCCCTACCGACCCAAGATGAACGGAGCGGTAGAAACGGCTAACAAGAACATCAAGAAAATTGTTCAAAAGATGGTCGTAACCTACAAAGATTGGCACGAGATGCTACCATTTTCTCTTCACGGTTATCGCACATCTGTCCGCACTTCAACAGGGGCAACCCCTTTCTCTCTAGTATATGGCATGGAAGCAGTGCTCCCCATCGAAGTAGAGATCCCATCAATCCGGGTATTGATGGAAGCTAAGCTAACAGAAGCTGAATGGTGTCAAAGTCGACACGACGAACTGAACCTGATCGAAGAAAAGCGAATCACGGTACTATGCCATGGTCAGTTGTATCAGCAAAGGATGAAGAAGGCGTTCGACAAAAAGGTTCGACCTCGCGTCTTCAGGAAAAGAGACCTTGTGCTAAAAAAGATACAATCATTTCTCACTGATTCCCGGGGCAAATGGGCTCCGAATTATGACGGCCCCTATGTGGTCAAGAAAGCTTTCTCAGGCGGTGCCTTGAGACTCGCAACCATGGATGGAGAAGAATTTGCCTACCCCATGAATGTTGATGTAGTCAAGAAATACTTCGCCTAAACTAAAAAAAAACGTCTCGGTGGATTGATAACCCGAAAGGGAGGTCCAGGTAAAATTTAGAGACATGATCAAAAATCATCCCGGTGGATTGGAAACATCACAGTACAATCCAGGCAAAAATTAGGGATAATGGCAAGTAACTATGTTCAACAAAGGGGCAAATCCCTCAGCAACAGTAATGCCATCGGTCAGGAAAACTCTAGTCAAGGTCATCTTCGACAGAAGCTCAAGATGCCCCGAAGTCAAAGTTGGTAGAAGGATAGTGGTCGTTATGTTTCAATATAGCCCTTTTCCCTTAAATTACCATTTTCTAACTTTGTAAATACTCTATGGAATCACGCATTTGGCTTATTTCCATCCTATCAATAAAATTTGAGCCCTTGTGCTTTTGTTTGCAATTCTTATTTGTTTTAGCTTTATAGAACGACATTTTAACATGATCAATAATTCTTGAAACGAAACAAAAATGAATTTACTTGTTAAAACTTTTTCTGCTTTTAAAATAAAGATGGCAATTTCTTTTGACTATTGAACATCGAAAGAATATCGATCGCTTCTCCCAAAAGCGAGCTTCAAAGTACATAATCAAAGTACTCCTTCTAAACCAGTACACCTAAATGAAGGATCAGCTGTGTCAGAGACCATTGTTTAATCTGACACCCCCAGCAGAGTTCTTATTTCCTAAGCCCGACCAACGTAGCTCCCCACGAGGACTACTTCTCCTAAGCAAGGCAGAATTGCTATCGTGAACCAGTGATACTTTTCATCCCCCACTGTGGCGGAGTATCCAGTCGTGTTCATCTACTAGTCTGTATGTCGCGTCAGCTTTGTCAGCATATACATACATACATCATGCATTATTGATTTACATTCATATTCATATTGCATCCCTATCACTCTAGTCGGTCTTGTTCCCTAGTGATAAGAGTCCTCTCAATCGAGTCGTCAGTTATTTCCTCGTCAGGAAATGAATCATCTAAGCGATCTCTCCTCCAGTTTATATCTGGATTGATGGTTCTTTGACCACTTTGATAACTTGAACATCTGAAGAGCCAGAGAGCTTCCAAAAAACATCACTCTTCGCCATTGAAGATGATATCTTCGCTTTCCCGGATTAAGGAAAATCCTCAGAGAAAGCCTCTTAATCAGGGATTCGGCAGTACAACAGTTTTTCTCCTAAAAATTCACTGACGAAAAGGTCATCGGCACCTCAAAATTGGATCACATCATATGGCATTTCTCCGAGAAGATCCCGAGAAAAGTATGATGTGGTAACCCCAAGCAAAAGCAGTCTCTCAAGAGACTCGTTTTCCCCATATAGAGTCAACAAATGGCATCTCCAACAGAGAAGTTTGTACCCCTCTACAATTCAGAAAGATGGGTTCCCCAGCAAGTCTGACATCAAAAGTTTTTCCATCAAATGGCATCTCTCCAGGAAAATTCGGCGAGAAGTTTGAGGAAAACTGCTACACATAGCGTCCCTTGTCAATAAAGTTTATTGACAAAAGAAACTTAGACCAGTTCCTTGGTAGGAAACCAGGATCGAGGGGAAGTTTACATCAGAAATTGAGACCAGATCCTTGGTAGGAAACAAGGATCGAGGGGAGGTTTATTCCAGAAATTGAGACCAGTTCCTTGGTGGGAAACCAGGATTGAGGGGAAGTTTAAATCAGAAACTGAGACTAGTTCCTTGGTAGGAAACAAGGACCGAGGGGAAGTTTACATCAGAAACTGAGACCAGTTCCTTGGTAGGAAACCAGGATCGAGGGGAAGTTTACCTTTTCTAAGCATCCTAGCTTAGCAAAAGAAGAAGGATGCGTGAACGGCCATTCTTAACCACCATCAAAATTTTGGGTATTCCGATATTTAATCCTCTTGCACCTCGAATGCCCGAATACCTTCGCCATTCACACCTTCGGGTCCAAGAAGATTAAATAGGGGCATCTGTCATACCCCAAATTTTGACCACTAAGATTTCCCATCATCGTGCAAATCATCATCACAATATGGAAGAACCATTAGTCTCCCCAAATATTAATGAGCATTCACTACAATCAAATTTAGGGTTTAGGCCCTCTCAGAGTTCTTAGACAAAGGATCAATCAAGGAATGACATGATCTTCAACTTGTCTAACCTCTCAAACATCCACAAAGTATCAAGAGGACTCCCACTCCAAGGATTAAGCACAAGGCTGCTCCCTTCTAGGTGGATCAAGCCTCAAGATCGCCAGTGTCACCAAATTTGGGTTTTGGTTGACCAGGGCCTCCAGATGGAGATTTTACTCTGGGCATGAGCCAATGCTTCAAAGCATAACTTATGATGCTCCAAGGGACATCATTAACCCAATCATCAAGTCAATTTGGCCTCAGGGGATGCATTCACCAAAAATTAGGAATTAGGGTTTCTTTACGTAATTCACCCCTAAGTTGACTTTTGGGACAAAACATGAGCCAAGACCTCAAGAGGGGATTTGAGGGTCTCAAATATATCACATTGATCCATTTGCAACAATGGATTGATCCAAGAAGCTTGAGCAACAAGTTTCAATTTCATCAGAACCACAGTTAGGGTTTCGCGGAAAAAGTCAACTGTATCTTTGACTTTTGACCAGGACGTGCTCCCAAACCCTAAGACATGATTCAATACACCCTATAACACCTATGAAATCAATCCATCAAGTTTGATTTAGGTCAAGGACTTGATTTCATAGAGGATTGCACAGTTTGGAATTCATCTGATAAAAAGTCAACTGTGCACAAAAGTCAAACTTTGACTTTTTGAGATTTTTCACAATTATGGTTCCTTAACCCTAAAATGATGTTAATGTGTGATTGGAATCATCATTCATCAATAAAAATCAAGAAAAGTGGGATAACTTGTAAAATGGGTAACCATAAAAAACTTAGAAAATTTTCTAAGTTATGGAACAAAGTGGCTAGGGTACCAACTTTGGAGGATCATAACTCCTAAACCACAAGGCCATTTTTTTCCCATCCAAAGCTGGATTTGTAGCTCTCATTACCCTCTACAAAAGCTTCAACTATCACTCATTCCAATTCCCCATGGATTTTAAATTATGGAATGATCAAAATCACAAAAAGTGAAAATTTCACTTTTTTCCAACACTTAGTGAAATTTTCACCAAGTCAGAATCTGCCTTCACTTTTTTCCAAATGTAGTGACATTTTTCACTTGGATCCAAAAAGTATCAAAACCAATTATGATCAAATAGTTATTGTATCATATGAGGGCTTTCCAAAATGGCCAAGAACTCCATCAAATTCCACTTGAGCCATGAGATATGACAATGGCAATATGCCTTGCTGAAAACTGCCAAGGCTAGGCAGAATTTTGTACTTTTGCTCGATTTGGTAAAATCGAATAATTCCAAGCCTTGTCATCACTTTGGACACATCTGAGGATCAAATCTAAAGGGAACAAGCACTGATCCAAGCCTCCAAAGTCTTTGGAACAAGAAGTAGCATGCCAAACCTAGAAACCCCTAAAAGAGGGACAAGACTCCAATTTTGGATTGGAGCATTTAATGGATGCACCAAGGTGGCATAGACTGACACATTTGCAATTGAATTCAGTCAAGAATGATCCAACAACTAGGGAACCACAGCTCTGTGCCCTAACCTCTAGTCAATGGCTAGAGGAGACTTGAATTCCTATTGATCAGCATTGGCCAAACCTCTGCTGCAGGTGCCATTCACTATTGATCCCAAAATAAACTTGCTCTACTATAAATAGTGCTCATTTGTGCTCAGTTTGAGTACACCAAAGCCATCAAACAGATGCTTTCCTCAAAATCACCTGCTCACTTCCAAATTTGCCTTCCAAAGCAAGTCACTATCGGGTTTTGAGTTTGAGAGAAATTACAACCAAACCAATCACACACACACCTCATAAACATCATATAGAAGTGATCCAAACACTCACATAACATCTGGAACACCAAAATCACAAAATCACTAGCCAATTGCTCAAGCCTTTGACAGATTTGCAATTGGGGTGCCATCTCAAGTTCCAGATCATTTCAATCCATTCCAAGCATCCAGACACACTCCATGGCACCTAGGGAAGCTATCCAGATCATTGGAACCTAGCTGTATCACCTCTAACCCAAAACACGATCACCAGCTACAAGAGGTGAGCATGAGCTCTTCTAACTCTATGATCCATGCATTTTTTGCTGCACAATAATTTGGCCATATGTTCATAATCATGCATAGAGTGTTTACCCTCAATCAATTACTTTGTATGAATCGTGTATGGAATTTCTGAAGCTTCATGCTGAATTTAGGGTTCTTGAGGTTTCTCTTTGATTTCTTATTCCATGCTTAAAATAAGTGAAATTAAAGACCATAGACATGAGCGTGGGGTTGAATCGAGTATATTGACATGCATATTGCATGATATAATCAAGTATTCAGTGAGATTGGATAGAAAACACAAATCTGCAGAAACAGAGGAAAGGCGCATGTTCTTGCCATGTTCTTGGCGCCCTTTTTCAAATATTTGAATATTTGAATTTTGTGATTTTATTTAATTGATTCAAAAATTAATTTCTCTCAGAGTTTTAATGATTTTGAGTTGATTCTTTTTTAATAATTCACAAAAATGTTAAAATATTTTATTTTACCAAAAAATCCCAAAAATATTATTTATTTCATATAATTGATATTTTTTCCAAGAATTAATATTTTAATTGTTTTTGACATTTAAAATATTTTTTCCTTCTTGATTTTGCAAATTTTAATGATTTCTAATCATTTTGTAGGTCAAAACATGATTTTTGAAACATTAATCCAAGATCACAATTTGTTTTCCACATGTTAAACAATTTTGATCATTTTAATTGAATTTTTTATTCAATTAAAATACATTTTGGAAACAAATTAGGGTTTTGATTAATTCAACCCTCACCAAGCCTTTTAAAAACATTTTGGGCCTCTAATAGAGTGTAAGACCCAATCCTTTATAAATACAAACCTATTTTGGGCCTCAAATGTTGTATAAGTCCCGTTGTATTTCAAAAGTTCGGCGCGATCATCGCCCGTTTAAAACAAACCCTAGGCCTCTCCTCGAGCTATAAGACCCATTCAAAATCATTTTGGGCCTCTAATAGAGTGTAAGACCCAATCCCCTTTTGAAACCAAAAACTTTTGGGCCTCAGTCATTGTATAAGACCCACGGTGTTTTCAAAACCTCGGCACAATCGTCGCCCTTTTCAAAATAAACCTTGGGCTTCTCCTTGAGCTATAAGACCCATCTTTGTTCACTTTCAATCATTTTGGGCCTCTTGAGAGAGTGTAAGACCCATCCCCTTGTACAGAAAATCTTTCTTGGGCCTCAGTCACTTGTATAAGTCCCTGTACAAAACGACAGTGCGATCGCTGATTAAACCCTGGGGCTCTCCTTGAGCTGTAAGCCCCAATTTTCCTTTCAAAAGCACTTTCTCCTTTGATTTTGTAACATACTGTTATTTTCAATTTCTTTGTTGAACAACTAACCAAACAGCATGGAAGCTCTACAACCGAGTATGTGTTTACCCGCTTTCATTTACCGTTTTCATATGTATATAACTGTACTGTGGGGTTGTTTCACTGTAAGTCTTCTTTCATAAACTCATATCGACTGTGTAATACTAGTATAGATATTTAGAGTTTCCCCGGCAACTACGTCTAGAACTAGACAAAACCTCGTCTCCTTACATCCGACGTTCTCCCGGATATTTCAACATAACCTAAACCATGATAATTTTCTTTTACAACAATTTTAGATAACTAGATCTAAGAAATCTTCCCCTTGAACGGTTCATATACAGAAGGCTAATGTTCCAAGTGAAACCCCTTCTGGAACTGTTCATCAGCCTCCTCTTGGGCTTAGTGCAAGGACCCACAGGCTTCCTAAAAGCATCCCCGCCTCCTCTTGGGCGTTGTACAAGGACCCGTCGGCTTCTTAGAAGTTTTCACAGCCTCCTCTTAGGCTTCGTATAATGATTCTTCCTCCAGGAAGATAGCCTCCTCTTGGGCTTCTTACAAATTGTCCTTTCGGCTTCTTAAAATTTTTTCTCGCCTCCTCTTGGGCTTCGTATAAATTGTCCTGACGACCTCTTAAAGGTATAGGAACAGAAATTAGTCATCTTAATAGAACAGTCTTTCAAAGAGTCTAGATCTTCCTACGGCGAACATAAGGTCTCTTGATCTCTATTAAGCATAGTACAAAAGATAAAACTCTAGACTTGGACAGTCTAACCTCCATGAGTGTCGAAGACATTCTCAAGTTCCTTTCAAAAATAGGAAAAAACACCGGTAGACTTGGACAGTCTCAATACCCTTCGGATTCTCCGTTTCCTTAAAGAACAGGAAATAATCCCGGTCCTCAGATCAAATTCATGAGTACAACATTACCCATATAAGAACTGATTTTCTCTTTTAACCAACATACTGGACCTGTCACTCAACTGAAACAGTAACCCTAGCCTCCTCTTGTGCTTTGTACAATGATTCTCCCTAGCAGAGTTAACCTTTTTTAGCCTTCATCTCGGGCTTCGTACGAGATACAAAAACACTCTCTTATTGAGTATAAAAGACTCTCTTGTTGAGTCATACATTTTTAGCCTTCATCTCGGGCTTTGTACGAGATACAAAATACTCTCTTGTTGAGTCGATCAACTTTAGCCTCTATCTCGGGCTTCGTACGAGATACAAATCACTCTCTTGGTGAGTATAAAAGACTCTCTTGTTGAGTCAAACCCTTTTAGCCTCCGTCTTGGGCTTCGTACAAGACACATATAAAAACACTCTCTTGTTGAGTCAACCCTTTTAGCCTCTATCTCGGGCTGCGTACGAGACACAAAAGCATCCTCTTGTTGGGTCAATAGCCTCCTCTTAGGCTTTGTATAAAGAAATCCCTGTTTGATTCAATCAACCTTTTAGCATCAAATCATGCTTTGGTCACAGCATACAAACATCAACAACTCCTTTTCCCTAGTCTAATTGCTGTAAGCGGCAAGCCTCTGGATTATTTACATCCACACCACTGTCCCTCTTTTAGCATGAGAAATTCCTAAGGAAAGATGGCATTGCTCTAAACTGAGTTAAAGTCTTCTCCTTCAGGTTAAAAATTCCCTATAGAGGAAATTATGGCATTGCTGGATTCACATATCCCAGTTAAAGTAATTCTCCTTTATAATCAGTCACCCAACAGTCGTGCCAAACAGGCCAAATATTCCCCTTTAGAGATGACAAATTCTCTCTAAAGTCAAAACCTTTTAGCTTCACATCTTGGGCTTTGAACAAGATACAAATAGACCCTTCAGCTTCACATCTTGGGCTTTGAACACGATATAAACCACCTTTAGCTTCATGTATTGGGCTTTGAACAAGATACCAAAACACCATTTCCTCCCATAGAGTAGGAGGAACTACGATCGCTCTGATTTCCCTATCCCGGGAATACGTAGGCATAAGATTGAAAAAGAATCTTAGCGAGCACACTAATAAAAAAACCCCAAAGTCCCCTACCTCAATCCAATCTGGCGCAGGATTCCAACAAATTCCCCATGAACAATCTCGGTATTTCGTTTTGAACAAAATAAGCAGAGAGAGGCCCACGAACTAAAGCCGCATCTGTAAACTAACCGTTTTGACTGTTTAACCTCAGTTTGCAAGCAGGGTTAATTGGAGACTTCTATTTCCCTTCCTTCATCAGCTTCAATAGGATAAAAATGAATCAAAATGTAGTACCAAAGCGATAGTGATTCGAAACCACAAAAATCGCGCTACACTCACTGCCTCTCATCGGAGATCCTTTGAATGATAGTCGCGTTAGAGTGGATTTTGGCATCATATTTAGAGCTGATCTGGTGTCTACCAGTACGCCGTCTAAAGCATCATCCTGGCAATTGACTGTAATATTGAGTTCCATGTTATGTCTTGGGCCCTCTTCCGGCAGTTCCTCATCACTAAATCCCACGTTGTTGCAGGAAGTGATGTTGGAGATGATGCTGTCAAATTGTCTTATTGACACATCTTGTTCCATAAAGGCTTGCTCTAAGACTTTCAATAGAGCTTCCCTGTGAGCTTCGGAACTGAGTAAAAGTGATAGCACTGAGATTTTTGAAGGAGTTTGCAACAGCTGATCAACAATATTGTATTCACTCTTCTGGATGAGCTTCAGCATCTCATCGTTGTTTTTTGAAAGGTCGGGATCACTAGACGGACTGACTGGTTGATCAAGAATATCCGTTTGAGGTTCCTTTTCTCTGGTAGGCTCTCCAACTCCTCGGTTGAAGATTCGACCGCTCCGTGTTACTCGACTGATGTCTGCAATATTCACGACGGAGGATAATGGAATTTCCTTTCCATTCTCAATTGTTGTTGCACCGTATTTGTAAGGGGTGGCCTTAGTTGATTCATACGGTAACGGTCCTGGTAGATATAGATAACTACAGGAGCCTTCTGATTCTTCTGACCATTGTAAGTAATTTCAATCAATTCCCGATTGGGAACTTTCGATTTGTCAATTAATGGGATGATGTTACAAACATCTTTGGTCCTCTTATGATAAGAGATTACGACAACATCTTTGATTCTATCAGCGACAAAGTCTGGCGTCAAATTGGTTGACCTATAACTTGGACACGGTTGAATCTCCTTGGGGTCCAACTGACTATGAAGGGCTGCTCGCACGAGGTAACATCCTTGATTATCTTCAGAGAAAACTCTACAGCGTTCATAGTTGTGTGGTGGCACCTGGCCACGTCTACTCTGTATGCAGTGTAACCTCACTAGATCTGTTTCCATTTATCGAACATCTAGACTTTGATTCCTAGTAGGGTTCCCATTAATCATACTGACTTGTTGTGTGTCTTCGTCTAAATAGATCGGAAGCCACCAGTGGTTTAACAAGTGTTCCAAAGTTCTTTGAATGAGAGCGCATCCTTGGTCGCTCTCACGACATCCCTTACAGTTCTGATAATTATGCGAAGTCAGAAAACCGAGCCGGACTTGCTTAGCATGTAACTCCACCAAGCTGGTATTCATCAAGCGAATATCAAAGATTTGA